>JBAMBQ010000342.1:0-1200000 GCA_037044495.1 Stegana nigrithorax | reverse complement strand
TATATGAGATATGATTCGCATGAATCGTGCAAATTCACCTCATAGTTGTTGTTACTATTATCGTTGTTGTGGTTTTTTTCTTCGTTTATGGTAGCTTTTAAATATATACGAGTGTAAGTGGTTGTATTATATACGAGCGTTCGTGTTGGGTCGTTGGAGTTCATGCACACAGTGTTTCTTACTGTGTTGTTTGGTTGGTTTCGATTCCGATTTAGTTTTAGCTTATGATGTTGAGTTTAACGTTTTCAGTTATTTGCTCGTTTTCTTGGTGTCTTGCTGCATTTTAGTTTGTTGTTCTCATTTACACATTTAAACGCGATGACATTTTCGTTACTCTTTTATAACTTCAATTTTTAGCTTTTTTTGCGGCCTCTCTCATTGTCGTCGAACCTAGTCTTGACTCGAAGTCATTCTTCCTCTGCCAATGCTTGCTTTGTGTTCTCTTTCATCACATGTTGTTCAACAACAACCAGCGAGGCAAACTCATGGAATCAGTGACGACACTGAATTACCTTAGTGGTCTGCATGAGACTAAATCAACTTGGACATCAGCATACGCAGAGCACATTGTACAGATAAAGGGGAAAGTGGTGGCTGGGGTAATTGGAAATCGCGTTTAGATTTTTTTATTTTTGCTATCTTATGTTGCTCTGTTTTCATCGTTGTCATTGTATGTATTGTAGTCGTTTTTACGCCAGCAGAGTTGATTGAAATTAGTTACTGTATCTGTGGGTAGTAAAAGTATGTGCGTGTTGTCTTTGTATGCATATCTCTAAACAACAACAGCAAAGCGCTTTAATATATTTAATGACTACATATGTTTGTTCGTTTTATTTTGATTGTGTATCTATATTTAATTAAAAACACATATATAGACAAAAATTACTGATTGTTCTAAAAACACGATTTTCCGTGTATTTGCTGCAAATTTCTCGAAACTTCAGTTTTTGTGCATAAAATTACAATCATGTAATATGATCAATAATTTACTTTTTTCACTTTTTTTATTTTGCTTACTTTTATAAATTACAAATATAGTCGAACTTCTATGACTCGAAATCCCATTATTCACCACAAATAAAATGCCACTCAATTTGACTTATAGAAGTTCGACTGTATATATTTCAGTAAAAAAAAATAATGTTCTTACCTGACACTTGTTTTATTTGTTGGCTGTTATTTTATAGTCCATTATAAATACAACAAAGCTGATTATTTTAGATTATCATATCCCGTATTTACCACGAGTTTTCGATTTATTGACTTTGTCAAATTATTTAAGTTAACTCCCAACACACGATAATTATTCATTATTAAATGTTTTCAACTTTTATTCTTAAAGTATAGAGTCTGATTTAAATTTTATATGTTTATGATTATCACAACTGCCCATGGTTTTATAATTTAAGTAAACTATAAATATAGTTTAAATACTACACTATACACAGATTCAAATAGTCAGAAACACACACACAATCGAGCTCGTAATTTATATGAATTAAGAAAATAATGGAAACTACAAGATTCAAATTTTTTCAACTGAAATAAATATTTAAATTGGTAGATAATCATTAAATTCTTAAAAGTTCTGAAATGAATTGAAAAGTGTAGAATATTTCAGTTATAATCCATAAAGTAAATTGTTCAGAAAGATCTAGTAAACTAAAGTTAAAATTTACAAGCGTCGTTGTCATTAAGAGCAAATTATATCTTTGTAGCCTTTTAATATTCATTACAAAAAATTAATATGCTGCTTATAATTACTGTTTCGAGCATTTTAACACATATATGTATTTTATACATAAACTGCAAACATAAAACCTGCAGATACAAATGCCAAAAGAGCGCAACGCGAAAAAAATCCTTGTCACCACCGTCAGTTAGTTTTTGCGTTTATTATTCTCAATATGGTATTAGCAATTATGAAACCAATCATGATAGCAAATTATTCGCAGTTATAGAGCAAAGGGGGCACGCAACGACGTTGACGTTGCCAAAATGGATATCGGTTTTATTTTACTCACAGGTGAACAATGTGTATTGGGGGTATGAATAATGTCGGATGACTTTGACAACTGCATTATATGCATATAAGTAGTGAGCAAACTTGAGGATATACTTATGAAACCAGACAATGAAAAATTTTAAAATTCTGCACACACAAAGTAACTAATTAAATAAAAGCACATTATTAAAAATTGAAAAGCGACCTCGCCTTATAAAATTTGACAGACAACAAAGGGGAGAAAACATTATTGAAACTGGGTGGATATGATGTGGTGTAACATAAAATTGCACAATGTATAATACACGAGTCGAAAAATGCAAAGCGACAAATAAAACGAACACACAAAAATGACAACTCTTGTATTGCTCGGAGCAAAAACTCATTACAGCTAAGTACGACGAATGAAGCTCAAAAAGAGCAAAAAAAAAATTTGAGTAGAAAGAGAAAGATTTAAAAAATCACGCACACTCAGACACAATAATATCATAAGAAAAAATTATTTTTGACGTTGCCATAATAGTGAACTTATTTTTTTTTAATTCTGCACATTTACAACGAACAAGAAATAACTACTTCTATAATGGGCACAACGGAACTTCAGTCTAGTCAATCATTTTATTCCGAACATAATCATTCTTCATACCAATTAAATTAAAAGAAACTACACAAAGAGAAAAACTCAAGCTAAGAACACTAAGATACGCATTCACACAAGAAATATAAATTTTTAACCATATAAATTGTGACAATTTCTTTGCAGTATAGCACCGCCTGGATTATTTTTTCAATTTTTTTATTTTTTTTAGGCAACAAACTTTAGTTAACGATAAATATGTTTTTCGATTTTTCATACTTTTTAAACTGTTAAATTACTATCGTATGCAAAAGAAAAAGTTATTTTATACACAAACAAAAGAAACTGCATGTCTGAGTTTTTTTCTCTCTTCACATTAAACGAATAAAAAAAAAACTGCGGCCGCAAATCTAAATCGCTGTCGTCGCCTCGCGCGAAATACAGAAATTTTTCTTGCCGTTTGATCTTCTTCTTATGCGTTTTGTCTCTCATTAATTTTTTCTTTTCGTTCAGTGGACGAGAAATGACCAGAGACAAGTTTTTAGTTTCAGATCCGAACAATTTTCAAAAACACTTTACGCTTTAAGCTGATGCGGTACCTCTACTTTTTATAACACAAAATACTGCCAGTACATTTGATTGCACTTTGCATTTAATTTTTTCAATTAGTTTGCACTTTTATCAAGAGTTTTCGCAAATTTTCGCTCAGCACATTATCAAATACGTACGCACATCAAATACCGACCTCCATTTTGTTTTATGCATTAGAGCCGGTGATAAACATGGCAACACTTGTCGACTACACGGCTTCGCTACAGGCTGCAATCGGTCCTAAGGAACGTTCATATGTATGAATATATATAAATAAATAAATTTATAACATAAAATCCATTTTTTTTTTACTTTACTGGTAGACACCGAGCACACATGGCATATTATTAACGATGTCAATAAATTCTGAATTATAAAACTATTATTAAGTATGAAACTAACTCACGACTTTTTGCTATGCAACTGCCCCATTTACACATTTATAACGCAGCAAATTACTATTTTTCAAAATTGATGTCTCGAATATTATCACAAATTGTTGTCAGACGAGTAACGCAGTAACAAGCACTGTGCGTGAGCGAGAAAGAACTGTTTTGTGCAAACTCTATTTTTTTCAAGCAGTACTAAACAACGCCAAATCCAGGTTTTTCGTGTTCAGGCGCAATTGTACCGGTAATTTTTCGTGAGGCCCAATTTGGGAACATTTCCTAACAGTTCTCATGGACTACTACCGATCATTTGGCACTGTGCCACACTGCTGCAAAACTCGCTTGTGAGCAGTGGGGACTAGGTGCATTTGGAACCGTAAGGGTTGCCACCTCGCAAAACTTTGTGCGGTCGCCGGTGATGAGTACAGGCAACAAGTACAAGACAAGACAAAGCAGGATTTCACAGCATAAAACAATTCTTTCTCAATCTGACGCATTATATGTCCGTATTATAGTATTTGACTTTTGCATAGCAACATTTAACTGCCGTTGTTTTCCTCAAACCAACATCAGAAGAAAGTGGTTGAACGTATCAGGAACATAGAAAAGAAAGAGCAATTCGTAACCTAATCGACTCCCTCCCCAAGCACACTACACGCAAAAGCCAGAGTATGGCAATATGTTAATAATACACAACAAAGCTTATTACTGTCTCAGGTGTCCACTTAGGATTCTAGGATAAATTTCAACAGAAGGTTACTGATCCATCTAGACCTCTGCAAGAATAACACTACAGGCCGAGCGAGAGAGACATTATATTTATCTAATTATTTTTTATTATAATTTATAATAAAATATTTTGATTAGTTAGAGTTGTCACCACCGTTCCGCTTTCATTTTTCCTATACATTGCATGACGATGGATACTGTTGATAACAGTTTCTAAGTATTATCTTTAAGCTGTGCTGTCATTCGCTACACTAAAATAAGAAAAAAATAAACTTTAAAATGTTCTTGCATGTTTTGGTGCATTCTAGCAATATCTCGTTAAAAGTCGTAATTTCCGGCATGGTGTAATAAATAGAAGGTGGTGCTAATTAGTTATCGAAATCGGAGCACTCTCATCAGAACGCTTGTTTTATATGTGACGACATTTGAATTTAGTACAACACTATCATATGTTTGAAAATTTAAGTGCAATTTGTAAATAAACAAATATGTTAATTTATTGAAATAAATACGGCATGTGCGATTTGTTGTGAATATTTGATTGTTAAAAGAATAAATAAAATAATAAATAAATAATAAATAATTTTTGGCGATATAAGTATATTTTTGTCGTTCGAATGGCGAAAAATGTGCTCCATCTCTTTATGTTCAACACTAAATGAAATTCCTCCAAAAAATACTCTAAAATCGTATGACATCACAAATAAAACAAAGCGGCAATTAAATCATTTCTCTAATGAGAGTGGTCCGATTTCAAGAGAGAAAAAGGCCCGATTGGCGTCACCTTCGTCCTATTCATTACACCATGATTTATGGGATGCTAAAAAAATACGCACAAAGAAATATGTAATGCATTCTCATTCTAACAGTGTTACAAAACAATAATAATACAAACACTTTACCGAAAAGTGTCATCATGGCAACTATCAGCTGTCAAAAAAGCCGCCAGAACACCACGATTTGACAGACGTTTGTGTGGTAGTTGTTCCCCAAAATCCGAATTCATGACACCAGATATTCAGTTGTCTCCGGTAACACAGTGCGGCAATACTGTCGATTGAGAGGGAAATATTATTCTATTTTATTTCGAAGTTTTTTTTGTATAGGAAATATTTCATATAGAAGGATTTTGCGTTGTTCACTGTTGCTTGCGTGTTGTTGAAGAGGATTAGAGTTTTAGAGGATTTCAGTAATTTGCTACTTCAGTACTTTGTTCTGAAAATCTGACGTTTCGATCAAAGTGAAGCATATTTGAAACTAAACTTCTCGGTTTTGAAGTAATGATTTTTTATGTATTAACTATTTAGTTGAACAGCAATGAAGCAACGAGACATTCGAAATGTGTACATTAAATTTTTATGTGAATGTTCAAAATTAATACATGCATATATGAAACGTTTGTAGTTTTTCTGTTATTCTGAGCGAACAATAGTAATAATACTGAAGGCTTTAACCTTTCCTTTACTCTTAATTGCATGAACAGCGTTTGGTTTAATGACGTGCTGCTTAAAAATATGCCAAACGGACTTCGAACCGGATATTTTTATTCTTTTCAATAAAAAGGTTTACAATTTGATAAATTTTCTTTATTTTTGGTAGACCCAAAAGATTTGACATGTCATAGCACGTGGTTTAGCAAAGCTAAGTTGTTTAAAACTTAATTTTAAGAAAAGTTAAATCGAATGTTCAAATGGCTATTAGTGGGAAATGAACGCAGTAGGTTCCATATTGTTAAACTCTTCCTCCTCATCTGAAGTATCTGAAAACACTACTGGACCATTGCTTTTCACGAACATAATTGTTTTGCCACAACGACGAGACGCTGAAATTGAATAATAATTTAACACAACAGGATTAGCAGCTTTTCAAGTCACATAATTCCAATTAAACGCACTTACCAGCACGCAATAAAAGCTGACGACATGAACGATCGATTGCGTTTTTTCCTTGGTCCTCAGAGAGCCCAAAAATGAAAGCTCTGAAATTTTACATCGTATAAAACTTCTTTTCACATATTCAAACATTTAACACGCTTACAAATTCGCCACATCATATGGCCCACGGAGCTGAAAATCGTGTACCGCGCCACTGCTAAAAATAATATTTTTCGATTTTCCTTTTACGCAATAGTTACTTACGATCTTAATTATATCTTTCCTTGTATTTGAATCTGCGATAGCTGCGGCGTATTTAATCTCAAAGAACAAACCTCTTTGCACTGCAATTTGATAAGATTTGCGGCTTACCAATAATCGCGAGCCAGCAATGGAGTCGAAAGTTATTATGTCCCCATTAAATGCGGTGCAACAGTGCTGAGTGTAGTACAAATTTTTATTAAAAAGAATTCTTAACAATCTTTTCTACTAACGTTTAGAGCAGCATCTGTTTTCGGTTGCCCGGCGATCAGATCAAACTTTTTGAGATTTAGTGATTGTGTCTGCAATACTGTTTATTTGCATTGATATTATTTTACATGCAAGTAATTTAACTTACCATTGAATGAGTAATGCTTGCATCCTGATAAATAATTGTAAGTCTTTGTAAAATTTTTAATTTGTTTTTATACCGGTCGTACAGATGTTTAATGGCAAATGGACTAGGGTACACTTCTGCACCACGTTGTTTGCTCTCATTCTTCTTGGTAAAGTCGAATGTCTGTTCAATAGCGATGGTTTTATAGCCCACTAATAAAATTGTTAAGGAATCAACAAAAGCTAACAAAAAATTAAATTTGTTTACCCACGTTCAACAAGTTCATCTAAAATTGCAGTCAGAATATTCTCGTCCTCGCTGTAGGGAAGACACAGGTCATAAAACCGCTCTGGTGCACACGTCATAACACACATAATGTATGTCGTATTATTATTGGGAAGTTCCTTTTTGTAATCTAAGAGTTTCCTAACTTTATTGTTCACAATTCCATTAAAAAATTTAAAAATGTCAGCAACATACCAAATGTTAGCACTTCGTTTATGTTTCACGCAGCAATGTTAGTTTATATTTGCTAGTATACATTAATCGTTTATTTGTAGACTATAGAAATCGTGTGTTGACTTTTAATAAATTAAACACTTATTAAAATATGTAAAACCAACTGAAGCTTATTAATAAAACGTGAAAAAAAAACGCCACTTGACATTAGTACGACAATGGTACATGGTGTAATGAGCAGAAGGTGGCGCCAATTTTTTATAGAAATCGGTCCACTCTCATTAGAGAGAGAATTTTATAGCTGGATGACGTCATCCGTAATTAGTGTATTTTTGGAGCTGAATCATTTTGAGTTGTTTTGAATTAATAATAACCAATTTAATGCAGTAATCATTTTTGCAAAATTTAAATTAACTTAAACAACTTTTATTCAACGAAGTTGTGTCGCTTTTTACTTAAGTAAAGATTTAATATTTGATTTTTTTTTAGTTTGTAGTTTACTACCATTCAAATCCTTTATGCAAAGTGTTGTTAAAGTAGCAAAGAAAGTAACTGCAATCTTTTTGCAGAGTAATCAGTTTACATTCAGTAGTAAGTTACTACTAGTAACTAAGCACACGGGCTACTTACGTTATTATTCTATATGTTGTTATTTATGCAGTTTTTTGAATAAGCAGTGCTGTGATGGCATTGGCTCCAAGCCGACAGGAAATCAGTGTAAGTTGTATACAGTGCATATCGTTTAAGTGAAAATTCGAAAATGCAGAAAGATTTTTGCATTTATGCGATTCTTGCATTTAACAGTACCATCACGGAATTTTGCATTTTTTAATTAGTTCCGTTTGGGGCACTGTATTATTATAATCTTTTATTAAAATTTCTTTAAATCAATTTTCATTCAAAATAAAACATTTTTCTAAAATTACGCCTAACTAACTAACGACCAAGCTAAAAGCCAAATGTAGATGGCGTTGCATTTATGCAATCAGAGTTGTATGAAATTTAATTTTCAAATGATGGTACCTGATCGCAATTATGCAGAACATGCATTTCAGCGGTTTGCATTTAAGGATGGTATTTTCTGTTGCAGATTTATATAAATTACAAATTGCGAAACAGGGTTGCATTTATGCGGAAAGTGCAATTAAGCAGGCCCACGCTTAAGCGATATATACTGTATCTACATAGAATGATTAAAATTCCTAAGCTAACCATGTTTTGTAGCAGATATCGAAATAAATACTTTGTACACACTTTTGCAAAGAAACACGCTAGTTGCTATTGTTCTCACGGTCGTTATGCTACGCGTCACTACTTCTGCCACTGCATGCCGAAACGTTGTTCAAATTCCTACATCAGCCAGCTGCAGCGGATTGGTATGGTAGGCGAATCGTCTAATGTCCAATAAGGCTGCATCGAACATTTGCTTCCCACAAGTCAAATCAGAAACACTCCATGAGTGTGAATAGGCAGTTGTGGATCGGGAATGTCTATGGCGGCTTGCAGTCCACCAGGGCGCGCCCTTACGCATGATGAACACCAACAATAAAATCTAGTAACGCTCGGAGCGCTTACTGCGTGTCTTCCCCACAAAATCAATGAGCAAAACCAACAGCTTAACATTTTGACCGCCGTATTACGAGCGAGACCACAGGTTTCGACGCCACCACTGCCTGAGTTGCTGATAGCGGGCATGGGCATTGGCTCTGGCATAGACAAAAGCAATTAAATACGCACGTAAATATTCGTCTGCTTACTTGCTCGCTCACCCACCCAATTTGCTTGAACTTGGCCAAGGTTAGCACTTACTTGATTGCCTGCTTTGTCAAAGGGTTAGATAAAATTATTAAATTTTAATGGTATGGTTGGGCTTATGAGAATACAGACCTTTATTACGAGGTAATTTTTTAATAGTTTTCTTTATTACAATACAAAAAACTGTTCAATTTCAAATTATTCGTTTCTTTATAACCCATAGATACGCTTCTCGTACTTAAAAAATGTATGAAATAAGCTGTGAGCTATTGTACATACGATGTACTTTCGGGAAATAAAAACTAAAAAGGCAGTGGCTTATAGTTGGGCACACCCGACAGCTATATGATATAGTAACCCGATATTTATCATATTCAGATATATCATTAGATATTACTTAAAATTATCAAATCCAAAATTTGGTAACGATAATTTAAAAAACGAAAAAGTTCTTCTCAGTAAATGTTGTTTTTTGACCAATCGTTCCTATAGCAGCTATAGTATATAGTTAACCGATATACATAATATTGAGTTGTATAATTGGACCTAGAACTAATAAATCCAAAATTTGGTAGCTATATATTATAGGTTTGTTCATACACACGGACATGGCTTCTAGCTCGCCTTTCGATGCTGATCATGAATATATATACTTTCTTCTATACCAAAGGTGTCTGCTACGCCTCCTTCTGCCCGTTACATACATTTGCACAGTTGTAATGTACATTTTTGGTACAGGGTATAAAAATATAAATACATACTGCCACAAGTCAGATTGTAAATATAAACTGCTTTATTGAAATACAAGTATATATTTACTGTAGTTTAATTTTTTTGGGACTTCGTTTTACTAATATTACTAGGAACGAGTCTTTAACAACACCATCTAATTTAATATTTAATTACTGTACTAAAAGACCCGGTATCATCTTTTTGTAATTTCTATATTTGTCAAACCAATAACTGTCTCTGGGGATTCTTTTGTGCCAGAATTGTTTATTGCCTCAGTACTTTTAAACGATTTAGCTTTGGCACGTCGTGTCTTAATCAATATACCGTGTCCAGGACAATCACAATCCTCTGTATAGCACTTCTCACGACAGCAAACGCGACACAGTCGAAATCCGCATTTGAAGCCTAGAGGATTTACACATTGCTTACAGCATTTTAAGCTGCGTTCATGGTTGCGTTGAGGATGACCCTCAGCATGCTTGGGCCGACGCATGCGCCTACGTAGTTTTTTCATGCGTTTGCGTGAAATTTCATTACCATCGTTGTCGTAGAATAGCCGTTTAGCGCGATTCGGATCTTCAGCCAGGCGCGCTTTTTCAGCCAATATCTGGTTATGTAATTCAGGCGCTAAACGTATGTAAGGCTGACATAACCAAGGTGGCAGCAATAGATTTTGCTGCGCATAATAAATAACAACGTATGCATGTAAATTTATTTGAAGATTAAAATCATTCAATTACCTGAAATACCCAAAATACTTACGCCTTCTTCAAATACTTCTATACTTGGGTCAATTTCCTCTGTATCATAGCATTTATCACCATTATGAAAGGGTTCATATTTAGCTTTCACTTTATCTACTACATCCTTAAAGCTTTGTACCTGGTTAGAGATGGCTAGTTCCTCGCGCAGATCTGCGTTTTGACGTATATTCATACTATATCCATCAAAAAATAAAATAATTACAAAAAGGAAAAAACAAATAACGTGTCAATACTTACAGATGATGAAATATTTTGAACAGGTGACCTCTAATATATGAAGCTGGACAAGGATACTTTTCAACAAACTCCAAATACTCGTTAGCAATTTCCCATGCAACAGGAGTTTTACCTAAAAAGAGTGCCGGATTGTGCAAATTACCCTCCGCAGTCATTACGCCATCAACGCCAGTCTCCTGCAAGCAGCGGTTGATGTCCTCTAAGCCGAGAACATTGCCGTTGGCAAACATAGGTATCTTTATATGTTCTCTATTGGTAAAGCAAGTATAGTAAATTAAAATAAAATGCGTGGAAGAATTGTTTTTCTACTGACCGTACGTCTTTAATGTATGACCAATCAGCTATGCCTGTAAGTGGACCCTTCTGATCGCGTGTACGCCCGTGCACCGTTAGCAGCTGACAACCAGCTGCTTCTAACATTTTGGCATACTTTATGGTTTTCGAACGATCCTCGAATCTACGTATCTTGCACGAAACAGGGACATCTAAGTTGTCGTGCAATGTTTTCACTATTAATGTAGACACTAAGTGTATAGAAATTAAAAATCAGTTTAAATGCTTCTTACGTCTTACCAATCTTAGCCAACAGCTGCCATTCGTCTTGCAAGAAAGCACCATAATGACCGCGCCTAGCTATCGCCTGAGGACACCCAAGATTGATGTCCACGGCATCGCAATGTTTTTGTGCTAGTAACGCTGCATCTAGCAATTGCTGCGGATCATTGCCGCAAAACTGTTTGGTGCCAACAGTTGATAAGTAGATGAAGTTGAATTGATTAATTAGCCTTACCTGTATTATTAACGGTCTGTCTTCTGCGCATGTTTGCAAAGCATCTTTTCGGTATTTGGGATCATTTACAAATAAATTACTATGGAACATAGGCGAATAGCATAGCTGTGCACCATATTTCCGACACAACATGCGCCAAGCCAATTCACTCTGATCAACCATTGGTGCTACCTTTTAGAAGTATTTCTATGAATTTCAATCTAGTGCTCCAATTTTTGAGTTTATACTCACTACAAATTTGGGTGCACCCAGCACATGACGATAAAAATCATACCCGGAGAGTTTCTTTGATCCCATCTCATTCGTCATAACGGAGGAACACCTTTATTGAAGAATATTTGGTAGTAATACATTTTTAAATTACTCTCTATGTAAATTGTTATATGTTAAGCTCATAACTTTTTTCTAACTTTCTAAAATCTTGCCTAGTCAGTAAATTTTATGAAATAAGGTAGGATAAAGTTAAGTATATTTAAATTTTTTGTATTATTTCAAATTTTTTTTTATTTTAATTTTATTAGTATTTTTTTAATTTGAGCTTATTTATTGTTTGTTAAGTAGATGATGAAGCTGTTGATCATTATCGGTCGTGACTGTGGAGCAGGCATTTAGTAGGTCTGGTTTCGCATGCCCTCTTTTTTAGTAGTGCCCTACTACGAAAAGTAAAAAAAAAAATAATCGCTTACTTAATCTTATCGTGCCTTCATACAAATATACATTTCATTTCTTCAATCAGATTTAGTGAAATTATTTCGAAAGTAAAATACAGCTAGCGTAAAATAATGAAAATGTAATACCAATAAACCAAATGTAAAACTAACTATGTACATATATACGTACGTCATATGTATGATAAGTAAATAGTATATACTTTTGAATTGCTGCATTTGCTTCGCTCTGTAGCGCAAGGTGCTTTCTGCACGCGAAATGATTTTTTGTTACTGCGTTTTTCACTTTCTCTTTAAATAATTCCTTACTTAAAATGTTCACGATATAGTAACATTTAAAAAATATTGTGTTAAATTTTGATTGCAAAATATAAAGAATTAGGTTAAAACCAGAAAATCTTCGCAGCTGCTATTGTTTTACGGTGAACACAACAACTCAAAAGTAGATTATCTGATTAAAAAAAAACATCATTTTCATTTTCAATGGTTAATGATTTTCTCTATCTTTTTTTTTTTTAATTTTTGGTAAGACTCGGAAATGAAAATACCGATAACGGCATGTGCACATAAGTCAAAAATTGTAGCTAACAAATTGTATTTGCAATAGCTGCAAAATGCGCGTGATGACTGTGTTACATCTTTGTGTAACCAGTTTTTGAATTTTGGGTTTTTTGAAGCGAAGATCGCGAACTTTTTGTTTAAAAATTTCTTTTGGCATTATGGAAATTCGAAATTGCCCATCTGTGCAGGCAATGACGGAAATAAAAAATTAGATGTGCATTTCTTACTAATAAACGATCAACTCTATCGAATAATAAACTCCAAGATGCCAAATTAAATAAAGCTAAAAAAGCGATATTTATCATATTCAAGCAAATGATTGGATATTACCTAAAATTATTAAATCCAAAATTTGGCAACGATATCTTATTGACAAAAAAAATTTTTATTAGTAAATCACTTTTCAGCCGATAATTGGTAGCTATATGATACAGTGAGCCGATATACACAATACATTATTGGCCAATATATGATTGGCCATTACCTAGAATTACTAAATTCACAATTTTGTACCGATATCTTGAAAAACAAAAGTGGTTTTGATACTAAATGTGGTTTTTCGGCCGATCGTTTCTATGGCAGCTATATGTTATAAGTTGAATATCGAAAAAGCAAAAAAATAACTCGTTATGCCTATAGAATCGTGCCAAATTTCGTAGTTGTTGGTCTAACCATTTCCGAGATCCATTTGGTCATACAGACAGAATATTTTTAAAATAATACTATCTAGACAGATTCATAGCACTATAAACATTTTTTTTATACCTTTTGTATTGAGCGCCTACTTTTAATAGTAATATTATTGCTCCCGGTTCCCCTAACCGTAATAGCCGCTTAAATCGAAAATCAATGTTTTAAGATATTGGAGATTGTACTTAAAATGATATAAAACTAAAACTATTATAACTTTTAACCAAATGCTCGGATTGTGAAAAATCATACATAATTTTTCGGAGGATTTAACTCTTAACTGGACGCGAATAATGTATTTACATTTAAATTTTAAGAAAAAACCCCTATTAATCGGACTCGAACTCCTTATTAACGAACAAAGTAAAAACTTAGGACAAAAAAATCATGGAAATGTCGTTTTGAAACGAGCTTTTTACGATGACGTTCCAGTCATTTAAGCAGCCGTAACACAAGCACCCAAATAGATCACGTGCTAACTTTGTTAGCTGACGATGGATCAGCATGAGTTTAGCTGCGATCGAAAGATTTTATATTTATTATATAATATTTATTTTTTATATAATAAATTTTATTTATACTTTTGCCGCTTTTTATCAAAATTTTTTGGAATAAATTAATCCTAATAAGTTAAATTTTGATTCGTCACTGAACATATTCTTCTCCCTAACAAAATTCAACTTTGTTTGTTGATATTAAAATAATTAAGTTTCTACTGTGATGCACATTATGGAAGAAAAGCACAAGCAAACAAACAAGAGCGGTATAGATATAGTATAGATATTATCGACATATGGCTAATAAACTGTTCTTTTTAAATAAAATACAAATATATTATAGATTTTGTTTGTTACAAGTATTTTTTATTGTTTCTTTATTTTAAAGTTTGCTTAATAAAACACACAAAATAACTAATAAAGCCTTCATCAGTTTGGTTTTTAAAAATTTAATAGATTTGAAATTTTACTCACTTTTTACTAAAATGACAATTGTTTTCCTAAAAAAATATTTACTTTCACACTTTTTTTCAAGCAAATAAATATTATTCTATCTTGTGCTTAATTTTCTATAAATATTTGTCTGATTCAGTTTTAATACATGTAAACATTTATTAACGTTTCAAAAATGCGTGTTCAAGTTATATGTCAGTATAAAGGCCTTTATATACTCTACATGGCTTTTTTCAACAACATTATTGCGCACATTATTTTATGTAATATCAATTTAACTTTTCAAAAATAGTCTTAATGTTTATAAATTAATACACAATATTAAATACTAAAAATTGTAATGTTATATTTTCAATAGAACTTTATAAATTGAAGCTGTAAAAGTTGAAGGTTCAAATCAAAAGAAAACAGAACACCATACATTTTCAATTATAACAATAAGATCTTGTTTAAAAAAAAAAAAATGAAATACCAATGCGTATACGTACACCCTGACTTGCAAGCGATAACACTTTCAATGGATTAAGGACATGGATATTGAAATACCAAAGGCGAGCTATCGATGGAGATTTTTTCCAAATTGATAATATTAAACAATGTGTGGAGTGGGTGTAGACATTATTATTGCCAGAATCAATCAAAATATGTTAAACCGTTTTTACAGTAAAAGTATAATAAGGGCACACAGTTAAAATAACATGACAACAGGCACTCGGTCGCGACGCAGCAAGTTAAGCCTGCTTTCCTAAAGCAAACAAATTATTTTAATGCAAAAACGTCTGCCCCATCAATGCGTTTGTTTGTTATTGCGATTTGGGTGCTATACGATTTTTTTTTTTTAGTTCAGAATTTTTTTCGCACTCAATCAACTCATGGTCATAACAATTTTCGGTTGCTATAGCCAAAAAGAAAACAAAGGTCTGAAGAGGTGCATTGTTGGGTTAACGTGTTGTTTTTTTGGGGATGCATTTTGACTTACCAAAGAACGAACTCAGCGCGCATAAAGTATGGCTGGGTGTCAATGGCAATTTCTGAGTTAACTTTCCCTATAGGAAATTGTACGTCTTCCTGTCATTCTGTGCATCATTATCCATTAAAGTGGAATATTGCTTTAACTAAATATAGTATACAAATGCAGTCGCTTGCTTACTTTACTTGTAACTTGATTAAATTCCGAATTCCATGAAATATGGATTTTATATATAATATTTCCATCAAGCACGCCAACATTCAAGACACATTCTATTGTTTTTTTTGAAGTAACACTTTTTATGTAAAAAAAAAGAAAAACACCTTTTTGAAATTATGAAAATTCAATTTAATCTATTGCAGTTTCGATCGATGTAGAATTGCGCCGTAAACAAAATTATAGCACAGATGATCTCTTGTCATATGTACAATCAAATATTTTTAAGTTATCGCAAGAAAAGAACATTAAAAGAGCACAAATAACTATAGCATTGAAGCTAAAATCATTACAATTTCAATAAATTTTTTAATTTTTTCCATTGCAACTTGTGACATTTCATTTATATTCAGTTCCTTAAAAATTCTGATACATTAAGATGTCATATAATTTTCAATAAAAGTTGATATTAAAATATTTAATTGTGTACGTTATTCTTTGAGATAAACGCACAATGCCATCTTGATTAATCATTAAACATTTGATAATATAAGTGGAGTAAAAGAAGTGCATGAATCTCCCGAAAATTGTACGATCAATCCAAACTGTTATGAATTTTCAGAATTTTTGGATAAAAACTTTACGAAGAAAAGAACATTTTAAAAGAATGTAATATATGCATATATATCCTGCTTCTACGGATACTCCAATTTTAACATTTCGGCAAAATGCTAACGATCTAAGACTGTTACAAATTTTGATAAGAAAATTATTTGCCATACATGTAAACTTAGCAATGAGCAAACGCATTTTTTCTAAGTCAGGAAGTATTTTGATAAAAATTCGCACCAAGCTCTTAACCTCTAATTTTGATAAACTTCTGACATTTATTTTAGCATATTCAAATTTCGTGCCGGGCCGGTCACCTCCTCACAACGGATGCCCGCGCCCATCTCTAATTCAGACTAACATTCAAATCGAGGTAATCCGTTCACACTTTTGTTGAAGCAGATGAAACCTTTAAATTCAATCGTCCGTTGCCAAATATATCACCGCATGTACTGCAATTGTAAATCGACGTGCCGATTATCATATTGGGAAATATGAGCCAGCTACAGTTTTGCAATAGAACGTGGCTTGCAGTAAAAAAATTAACGAGCAACAGAGTAAAGGCAACAATCTTGGTAGGTGCTTTCAAAGTCGAAGATGTCCCTTCCTTCCATCTGCATATTACTAGCTAACGCCATACTCCCCCAGATGACTATTAATTTATTTTTTAAGATATGTTTACCAAATTTGGGATTTAATTGTTTTACCTAATGCCCAATCACATATCTAAAAACTATGTATATCGGTTCACTATATCATATAGCTGCCATAGGAACGATCGGCCAAAAAACAACATTTACTGGGAAAAACTTTTTTGTATATTAAGCAATCGTTATGAAATTTTGGATTTACCAATTCTAAGTAATATCCAATAATATTCCCGAATATTATAAATATCCGTTTACTATAACATATAGCTGCCATAGGAAGGATCGGCCGAAAAACAACATTTACTGAGAAAAACTTTTTTGTTTATTAAGATATCGTTACCAAATTTTGGATTTATGGATTCTAAGTAAATTCAAATCATATATATAAATATGATAAATATCGGTGCACTATACCATATATATGCCATAGGAACGATCGGCCGAAAAATGGCTTTTACAAAAAAAAAATTTTTTTTCTTGAGATATCCTTACATAATGAATACAAAATATTAAAGCAACAAAAAAATATATTAAGATTTGGCTTCGGTACAGGGTTTTCTATAGTCGGTTACGCCCGACTATAGCCCTGCCTTTCTAGTTTTTTATTGAAATATGTAATAAAAGTATTAGTTAATTAAACTTCATACTTATTTTTTTCTGTTTTTGATTATTTTACGCTTAGTTTTAGACGCTGCAAGTCTGAAAACAGGGGAGTACGCATAAATATTGGTGCTTCTGTATATGTACTGGTATATCTGCACAGGCAAGGGAACAATAAAATTTTTTTGTATTGCATTTCGATATTAAACGCATTTTTCTTAAACAAAAAGATTTAGCAAAAATAATAAATATCTACATATATTTCAAAACTTTCTAAAATAAAACAATCTTTTTGTGCAAACTAAAAGAAATAATCCAGTTATTTCAAATTTACGGAAAAAGAAAATAGACATTGCATCGGTTAAAAATGTCAATTTACAAATAAAATAAAAGTCATGGTCTTTCAGCAAAAAAATTACAATACAGTTGGAAAACTCAAATTTGTCAGCTTTTGAGCTATTTAGGATTGGCATTAAGCTACGCAGAAAGTACAATAAATATTCGTACACAACAAACGTGACTGCGACATTGTTATTAAACGGACTTGAACCACACTTATACTACACTATATTATATATTAATAAAATAGTTGGAGTAAGTTTTTTATTCCTTTCAACTTTTTTCGTAACGCTGCCTTTTAGCTTGCTCAATCACTTTAAGTTTATCTCTTGGGACGTTTAAATACTATTTCTTATTACTTGTTCAATAAAAAAAAGTTAAAACAAATATATCAAATTATTGTACAGTGGAATCATGCTAATCCGAAAAATCCAGTAATCCGAATGGTTATTTTCATGCATTGTCTACTCTATAATTCGAATTAAGTGCAATTCTTTAATCCAAATTGCATGTTCTTCTTATGTTTTCAGAATTTTTCATTGTAACGGAAATATAAGGTTGATATTATAGTGCGGATCACAATGTTGGGCAAATGTCTGCCATCGTGGCATGGGGAAAATTGGTTGGGCATATTTTTCTCTACATTAACAAAATACACAGAGATGCTCATTTCCGACTTTTACAAAGTTCCCAAACTAACTACCCTGACTATAAATTTCCCAGACTCCGGTCATACTAACGGCTGATCGCAAAAGTGGCGAAAAAAAACACACAAAAATGAAAAATATTAAATTAAAATAATAATTTAAAAGAAAAATACCTGACAAAAATGGACGGAAGAAGTGGCGAAAATACTGCGTTTATTTTTTTTTAAATATTTTACTTTAGTTTGAGTAGTTTGCCACAAGTGATGCATAGAAATGCAAAAAGGTCGTTCATTGATGCAAAACATATGCACGTGTACAAATTCCCGTGCCATTTTCTCGATATTGTGAACCCCATTAATGTCTTCGACTGTGATGACAATTTAGCAGTTTTTTGATTTCGTAAACTTTTAAACAGCATCAACATAAAAAATTTGTATTTCAAGTGGCATATTAGTAACGCATTCAATTGATTTACCGACGTGCCTAGGGCTTTTTTTTTCATTAGTAAATATTAACACTGATTTGATAAGCTGTTAGGGTACTAATAAGTTGAAATAGTTTTACAAGCCAGAACTGATCGTGGTTATGTAAATGTCATCATAGTTGCACAGTTGGTCCGTTTAAAAACCAAATACAGTAGACATCGCTTTATTACTTATTTTATTTCATTGCAAATTTTGGTTAATAATTGAAATTTTGTTTATATTTTTATACAAATATTAAAAAAATAATTTTTTGTTTTTATTTATTTTAAACCGAAATTCACGTAAAATGAACTGCTTAATTGCAAAGTGCCCTTCTGTATATACAAGTATATTACTTATTACGAATTTGCAAAAACGTATATGCTCTTATATGAACCATTCCCACAATTATTTAGTATCAGTTAATTGTAATTTTGCAGTCTTGTCAGATTTTGCAAGTTTTTAGCTAAAAAAAATTCGATTAATATTCGAAAATTCAAATAATTTAAATTAAATTAAAAATTCTATAAGATAGAATACGATTAGATTAGTTACTACTCGAATTTGAACAGATACTTTGCAAGGAGCTATTCGAGGGCGATTTGCGTAAAGTGTCACTTGAATCGCCGCAAATGTTATTCTCCATATCAGCTGCAGATGAGACCTCTGTTGCTGAGTAGTTACTTCTATGCATACTGATTTGGCTGTACTGGTTGTGTCGATAGGGTAGTGGTGAAGTTGGATTCGAAAGACCGGACTCGTGTATGGGCGAAAGCGTGGGTGAACGCGAACGCAGCAAGTGCTTACGCCTCTGACGCCTATAACCGTTATTCATTACGGGCAGACGTTGACTAGCCGCTGTAATGCTACTACTGTTAGAAGGATATGCGGCGAAACTTAAAGTCTCTGCGAGTTCCTCCAAGTCTGTTGGATTGGGTATCTTACGTCGAGTAGGCGGCGGCAAGGCGGGTGGCAATACGCTGCCGATGTGTTGAGAAATAGTTCGATAGTAATTGGAAGTATCATCTCGTATTACTGAAGTGGGTAAGATAGTTTCAATGGCGTTTGTTGTCATCATCGTTGTTGTTTTTTCACTGGAATCGCTACAGGTGATAGCCTCACTGCTCAGCTCAGAGACAGTGGTTGTAGAATTTGAAGTTGATGGCGGCACCGGAGAACTGCTGTCATAGTAGCGAGGCGAACGCTGATGCCGGCACCCGTTGACTTGACTTTGCAGCTGAAGGGGTCGTATCTGATTCTGCTTGACTTGTTCATGTTCGATAATACCAGTGGCATTGTGCGAATGACGGCATCCTGGCCTTCTGTAGCGATTAAGCATGCGCATCATGTGTTTAAATTTAGCAAATGGCCAAGTACGTGTATTGCGATCATCGGATTCTTGAGTCTTTATTTGAAAGTTGCGATGTGGCAATGATTCACCGCCATTTATAGTTTTAATTAACTGCACCGGCAATTCGGCAGCATTTTTTTTGGCTATGGCATTATCAGCACTATTTGGAAGGTTACGAAATGCGAACGAAGCAATTACATCATTAGGTACGTCTGGACTGTCTGGGACACTAGAGCAGCAATTCAATTTTCGCCGCCAACGTTGGTGTTTTGTTATAGATTTCATACAGCAACGCTGTTGGACCGCGTCAGTTGAATTTTCATCTGTCGACGATTCGACTGATGCAGTGTGACGTTCGTTGTTGGCTTGGATAATTCCAAAATTATGAGAGTTCTGATTGGTATTGGTGTGACTTTCTGCTGCACATGTTCGCTTGCTCACCAGCGGACTACGTATACGAAATGTGCAAAAAGTACACTGCTCGGCATATTGCAGATAGGAGTGCTCACGATGAACATTTAGTGTAGCCGTTGCCACGTCTAAGTCACTCATTAAGGTCGCCTTTGTGCGCACACCACTTAAGCGTCTTTGTGTAGTTGCAGCCGCAAAACTCGAACAACAATGAAATGTCTTAAAAGCATCTACATTTCCAGTAGCTAGACTGCTAATGTTATCGTTGGGCCCACTATTTGTTTGCTGTGCCAGCCCTACAAGAGCGACAGGTTCCTCCAAAAGTGAACACATGTAATAAGTCTTTGTTCCGCGTTGTTGATGAAACTCACTGGAGTTGACACAGCAGTGGAATCGCAATTGGCTGAACTCCTCCCCTTTATCTAAATGTGTTAGAGAGGATCGACGTAAACGTGCTTTAAGATAATTTTGGTCGGGGTCATCTGGTTCATTTGGATGCCGTAAACTAGTGCAGCAAAAAACTTGGGCGCATTCACTGTTAGGCTTTTTGGACGGACTCAATGAAAAATGTACAGTGCCGTTTTTTGGCAACGTTGAAGAGTAGTTTCTGACATTAGGATTAACAATTTGCTGTTTTTTCGCTTTGGCTTCCAGAGCCTGACGATGGTTGCGTATGTACTCATAAGTAGTAAGTCCCAGAAATGAGATATATATGTGAAAGAAGCATAGATGCAAGAGTAGGCCGGCGGTGATGGCAGCTAGTAGACCAAGTATGCCGATTAAAATCAGAAAAATCGTATCATTGAAACTGATGCCTACGAGAGTGGTTGCAGTGGTATTTCCTGAAGTTGTCGGTATGGCGATTGAGATATTTGATGTGACAGTCTCTGAAGTAAGATTGTTAAACAGGCGGGTCTCTTCGGTAACTAGCTTGGTGATATTATCATAATAACCTAATATAGTGTTATTCTCCGCTTCAATTTCCGTTACATCGTTGTCAGTCAAGTACAAGCTGTCATTAGCAATGGTCAAAGTTATATTGACGAATTCATTACCATTTAAAACAGCCGTGCTTTTTTCAGCATTTAATTTTGAATTGCGCACCTGTGCCTCGCCACTGCACCAATAGCAATTAAGCCATGCTGGTTGAAGGTAGTAAAGCACTATTTGTGCAATCACCGCCGCGACAATTACTAACGTCGCGATCACAGCGCTTACAACGCACATTAGAAACGCCACATAGTTTCGCGAGCCAATGCAATGATTCAGCCACTTACAATGATGATCAAACTTACCAACGCACTTATTGCAAACAGAGCAGTGTTTGGTGCGCGACGAGGATGTGGCTATATTGCAAAGATGGCACCGTCCGTTCTCAATGACATGCGTATGCTTTGTACGGTCAAACTCTGGCACAATGCGATCGTTTCGATGTATTTTCCGCAGCTCTTTATCGGCAGGATCAGTTAGCAATGCCGTAAGGTGTGAGACTATATGCACTACGTAAAGACCGGTAATCAGTCCGTAAAACGGACCCTGTAGTGTGGTACTAAATGAGGGTATCAGCACATAATATGTGGTAACACCAAATAGTATTAATACCAGCCAACCGAACAGCTGCAAAGGATGTAATGGCAGCTGAAGTCCATGCAGGCGTCTTCCTTTGCGATGGTGTACATCGGCAATGTTATCCTGGAAAGAAATCCAGTGTGCAAGTTTGCAAATCGCACGAAATTTGTTTTTAGACACCGTGGTTGCTGCTGAGATTGGGACTACACTATGTTGGTTTACGGAAGAAAACGCCAAGGGAACCGATAACGTCTGCTGCCGCTCCGGTTGTTCGAACTTCAATTCTTGTTGCGATTTAAGTCGTTTGATATGATCGATGCTGTGTGTTTCCGTTAAAGTGGCAGTGCTTATAGTTATTATGTTATCACTGACTTCGGGTATGCCCAACCCTGCGGTTATGTCGTTTTGACCATGTGTTGACAATTGACTTAAATCCCTTGCTGCACCCTGATCTGCTGCGGTTGCTGAGTTTTGTAACGTTTGCTCGGTGTGCATTTTTCAAGTGCATTTGTTAAAACAAAAAATTGTTTTGTAAAATATTTAAGTCCTTGCTGTTTTTTTTGTTGCAATGGTGCCAGTTGGTATGAAGAGTGTATGAATTGTTTTCTATGACGATGGGGTGAATATTTTTTTGAGCTTTCATACATGCCAATGTCTTGCCAAAAAGCCTAATCGCAATTAAACTCCACCAAATATCTTGTTTTCATTGTGCTAAGATTTCGACGCACTTTGTGCTCAGTTGACACATTTATATTTATGTAACCAATATAGATACCATTGTTATTGTTGGTAAAAAAAATAATTATGAAACTATAACAACTAAATAATTTATGTATACACAATAAGCGATTAAGACACTGTTTTTACGGTATACGATTGTTATACTTTGTATTTTTTATAAAAAATCGTTTAAATATTCGTTTCCTATGTCTACGGAGCACTTCTTTAATTATTTATAATGTCGATTTTGTTATTTTTTAATGATTTGTGCATTTCATTACGAAATTCTTTTGTATTTTTACAGATACATATACCCAAGCACAAAACACAAATCGGGGGTGGTTACTTCGCACACGCATACTCGTACAAAACACACCCAATAATCATTCAAATAAAATTTAGCACTTCTATTTGTATGTGCATAAAATAGGTCCTTCTTGAAGTTACATTTCTTTTAAAGTCACACTACCACAACTATAAGTACAAAAACAAATTTTAAAAGAATTAAAGATTTTATTTTAGGTTTTCTATTCTGCAGTATCCAAAAACACCGGAATGTCACATATTATTACGACTCAACAACTTTGACAACCGTACATCAACTAAAATTTTATTTCAGTTTTAAGCTTTCTATTGACTCGGTTTATTTAAAAGTTGTACGAAAAAGTTTGGTTAAAGCTTTCAACTTTCATCTTTATTTTCTTCACCCCCTTTCGTTTACCTACTCTGGTTATAAACATTATGTTTTCTGTTCGCTTAAAAAGTGAATGAAGTTATTTACCAACATAAATTCGGAATGCAACCCTACTCGTTTGACTCGCGCTGCTTGGTTGTGCAGTTAAAGTTACAGTAATAATAATCAAAATCTGCATTTTTATTATGAAAAGCAACATTTTCTATTTAAACCATTTATATCAAAATAATAATATCATCTGCCCGGCTACAACCCTTTTATTTCCTTTATCATTATATTTATTTATATCATTCTACAGATATTAATTTTCGGAGAAAAACACTTGAGAAGTTATGACCTATATTAGGGATAGGTTATCAAGTTTCATAAAAATTTGTCAAGTATTTTCGCATTGAGCGTGTAATTGAAACAAAATGGCAACAGATTTATAGATGATGTATATCTTATTGGTAGTATATAATCAAATTCACTTTTAACTTAAGTTTCAGTTTTAAATGGGAAAATTAAAGCAATTGACATTAGTCTGAAAAATATCCACCTTTTAATGCTTGTTAATTCAAACATAACATTTTTCAGTGCCTTTGAATCTAGGGTCCTCCCACCAACAACGTGTATAATAAAAATTCAAGAAATTCTTCAACAATATAACCCTAATGATCTGGTATATGAAAAGGATTCTTTTACTTCAGCTACCCGACGCTACGTTATCACCAACCTCATCCGTAGGGTACGGAATCGGAGGGAATGTTTATGTGCTCCCAAGAAATGTTTGCACTTGCACACACATACACATGTACTTTTGCTGTCGATTATTCCCGACAAAGTTAACAAAATGCAAATTGATCGAGCACTTTCAGTCAAATTCATAAAACGGAACCTGTTGGTCGGTATAAACAATGAGGAAGTATTTGTTGCGATACAACGTCACTCAATAAATTCGTCGATATTCGTACAACTGTGAAATGAAGCCACATGGATTTACATTCATACGTAGATATGTTCCATTATTTGCCCCGACACACAAAACTTAACCATAATATAGTATATATACTTATAAAGTATGTATTCTCTTAAACTATTGCTGACTTAATTGATTCTCTGCAAATTAAACACATAAAATACGATATCTGTATTGTTAAAATAAAATTCATAATGAGGTTTAAACTAAGAATGATTTTAATTAAAATTAAGTCATTATTGCATTTACTAATTTGATAACTTACCTATCCTGCAGATTATACGTCAACTGCTTTATTATATATAGAAATCTGTGCGGTTTTCTAATCTTAATTCCTTTAAAAGACACGAGTTAAACTAATTCACTCAAAAACAAAAGCAAAATTCCTACTGAGAACAACAGAGGAGATGGGAACTAATGCAAGAGTGAGAAGGGACAATTTCAAGCTCTGCCAACTCTATTACTCTTCAACAACACTACTTTAGTACTGAGCAACACAAAATCTTGTTATATTAGTTCCGCGGTCACATGTCAAGTATATTTTTCTAAGAATCCTCAACGGCAACCGGACTAACTAACCTAACCCCCTCTGGACAAGAGGGAGTGACCTTTCCACCATTCTCTTAGGCTCAACTTAATATCGGGACCCATCCGAAAGGATACCCTGTGTGCCAACATGGCAATCACAGAAGTTGTCAACAAACATGGTATAAAAAATAACGGTGGCACCATATCAGCCGTTTTCGCTATCTAAATAGAGGAAGCCCTCTGAATGTGACGTCAGGAGTATATCAGTGTATTCAACGTACTAAATGTACTAAAAATGGCGAAATTAGTGTTGCACCATATTATAAAATTAACAGGTTGCGCACTCCTCAGCTGGAATTTAAAGAATTTAAAGCAAAAACCAAAGCTAAACATGTCACTTGTACCTTTTTGAATCATTTGAGTTTTGTAAAGCAAAATTTGGAAATCGGACCAAAGGGCAATTTTGACATATTGACTCCAGAAATATAAAATGGCAGCGTTCTAACGAAAACGATTTAACTGTAACCCTTTCGGTTAGCACCCCTATTTCTTACACTACAGAATACAGACTAAGTGATGACACAAGCTTCTTAGCAAAATTCCACTCAGCATAAAGTATAAAATGCGCGAATCAAGTTTTATTTATTAAACATTTAATCAAAAGCCTTGGGCTTCGATGGATGTCATCGCGGCATAGCGTACGACATGGACAAAGAAAAACAAGGAAACAATTTTCGCTTTAAATTAATTGTTGAAATTTAATGCAGTTGGGAAGGCTCCACGTAACATTTGACTGTAAAACATAGGATTAAAATGAGGATTCGCTGCAACAAAAGGCGAGACATGATGGGGCTGCATTTGAAAAGGGAACGAGTTGTTCTGATGTTGTTTTAAGAAGGAATTTTCACTGGTTGCCGTTTTGCTCTTGGCCCGATTTTTCTTAGCTTTACTTGAAGTAGTAGATTGATTAAAGCAACTAGAATCGCTGGACTGGGTGCCGGTGTCTTCTTCCGTATTGGCTGCATTGTCTTCGCTTTCTGATAAGTCCACTTTAGTATTATTTTTACGTGATTTTTTATTTTTACCGTGAGGTCTTTTCAGCTGAGATCCAACTGTTGAAACTATCGGCAACGTTTTAGTACCGTTAGCAGTTTCCGTAGCAAAAATATTTACTGGCAATGGAAAGCGTTGCTCGGGATTGAAACTGTTTAACTGGTACATACAAAATTCCATGAATGACTGTAATACAATATTTGCATTTGCAGGATTGGGACACGTTTTTAGGTTATGATATGGCGCAGAGCAATTCTTACAAATCATTTGGCATTGAAAGGATGTGTGGCCCTATATAAAAAGTATAGGCAGTTAAGTCTGTTGACAAATGAATATAAAAATCTCTTACCTTTTTGTCGCAAATCATACACTGATCAGTGGTTTCAGAGTTGTCAGTATTGACCGTTTCCAATTTCTTACAACTTGGCATGTGTTTTTTATTGGGTGCTTGATCATCTTCTGATTCATCATCAGGTATGGTATATTTACGTTTCAGTTTACCAATGCACACAACTTCTTCCTCTGATGTCAGTTTATTTATCTTATTTGACTTTTGGCTATCATTTTCTTTAATACCGACACATCGATTAATTTCATTGGAAAATGAAAGATCCTTCGTCACATTCTTAACACTATTATCATCGGAACTGGAAGATCTACTGCTCTCGTTACTGCTACTTTTGCTACACGTTTTGTTTGATATATTTTTTTTAAAATTTATATTTTTGTTGTCAATCTTTGATTTTTCCTTTTTAATGCAATCAATGGTAATAGATGGATGTTGCTCGTCATTTGGAGATTCCTTAGGCAGCGATAACTTAGTTTCAAATTTGTCATGGCCATTATTGGTACCGAAAATTTCAGTCAAATTATGTCCTTCTCGGCCAGATTCTACTTTATCAAACCTAGATTGATTCGACGAACCATTATCGGGAAATCTTATGTTTCTAAGGTTTTTGCGCCGTTCACACCTTGTCCTAGGAGTTTTATTAATTGGTGTTTGCTGCTGTTGTTGCTGAGCGTCTCTAAATTTGGAAAACGACTGCTCTTTAATAATTTGTTCAGAGCTCACAGTCAAAGATTCGTTTCGAGGTTCTTCAGATACAATCCTTTGCTCATCGAAGTTTTTAATAGTGTTTTCACTTTGACGGTTATTACCTCGACTACCAAAACGATTATTTAGAAAACGCCCGCGCCTATTTCCATCATTTCTCCAGTTATTTCTATTATTTCTGCTTTGGTTGCTGTTACCATCTTCATTTCTCCAACTGACATTGGGATTACCGTACCGTCCTTGGTTATTAAACGAAAAGTTCTTATTGCATTCATTTCGAAAGTTATTTCGACGGAATGAACTCCCATTATCATTCATACTTTTCGGAATTGTATTTTCTTTACTTCTTGATGTAAATAAACACGTGCCTATAAACCGGGAGAGACAAAATCTTTTTTGCCAGAGTTGCAAAATTGGATAGTTCATTGACAAAGTCACCAGTGCTCCCAAACTAAAAAATCAAAATTATCGTACCAACAGCTGAAAATTATCGTATTTGGACCAGAATTATCGTACTTTTAAAAAAACAGTAAAAAATGTCATATTTAAAGTAATATTGATATTAGTTCAAATCCATTATAACTTATTACTTGTAATCTACCTTTCTGAAATTAAGTTAACCTTTTTTTTACTACATTTATGAATTAATGAAAATCAAAAAATTATTTTATGAAAGGATAGTAACTGTGACAAATTTAACCAAAGATTTTTTCATTTTATATTAATATTTAGTTTATAACATTCTTATATCAATAGATATCTATATTATATATTTAACAGCCTTAAAGTAATAAAAGAACACAGTATGGAACATAGGAACATTTGAGTTTTAAACATATTATATATATTTACTTCAGGTAACCCGTTTTTCTGACACTCATTTGGCATGGAAATGCTATTATATTCATCGACATCTTCGCCAACATACAACTCATCAGTACATTCCCATGCGTTTTTGTACATTAAATAAAACGCTCTGAGTTCTTAGTTTTTATTCTTTGTTTAGCTAAAAGCACACCGTTTACAGTTGAGATAATCACAATCAGCTGAGTGCGCAACCTGTTGACAGAGAATATGTATAATAAGAAGACGCATGACCCCGTTGAAAAATATCATAGACGGGCGCTGGGCCCAGCTGTTGACTTTGTAATATGATGTAACATTATTTTCACCATTTTCAGTGTATATTCACGTAATGCTCAACACTAAAATGTGTGATTTCCAAATTAAATTTTCTGATTTCCTTGTCATATCACGAGAGTGATCAATTTTCCAGAGCGAAAAATCACAAGTAGCAGTATTTCTATAATTTTCATCAAAATTATCGTATTTGCGCGTACGATAGTGACATCCTCGTTATTTTCGGACATGTTGGAAAACTGAAAGTGACTAAGTTTTGCGTTCAATTCAACGAAGCTTATTTCGAGTGCAAGGTGCCAGTTTGATTTCAGTGTTTCAATTCTACTTCTAGTTCCTGGTAGAGGTGTAAGACTAACGATAGTTTCACCATAAAATTAAATTAAATTATGCGATATCAATTTATCACCCATTTGTTCTGTTTTAAAAAGAGCAACTTATCTACAGTTGTTTCTTTTAATGTAGAACCTTTTTCTTTGCTATTAGCAAGCCCCGCTTTGCTGAACATTCTCTATACACCTCCAACACCACCTGACTATCAGCACTACCACCACCGAAAAAATTTTAAATTTCACAAAATTTAATTATTTTAATAAAAAGAATGTTTGGGGGGAAATTACATTCTCTTCGAATGTAAAAAATGCTAGTGATAGAGTTTTTTATGTATAGTAACTATCGATAGTATTTGAAAACCATCGATAGTGTTGAAAAATTAATACTATCGATAGTGTCATCAATAATTTTACAGTTCTAGTTGGTGGCGAATCGCTAGGAAAAAAAAATTGTATCTTGCTGTTTTTGTAGAATAACAAATAAAGCAGGTGATAAGTTCGAAATCTGATTTTACTTTGAATAGTTGACAACTCTATTATCAATTAATTGTGTTTTTTGTTTTTCTTCTCAGGAGGATTAGGTATAACACAAGCTCAGCAAGTATGGATAAAGTTAATAACAATAATCCTTTCAAAGCATCTTTAAAAAACAATAACTGGGGAAAAGTAAAGTTTCATCCTAAGAAGTCAAACTCGGAAGCAAAATTTACAACAAAGCCTGAATATGAAGTCGCGACTCCATGGGGAGATTTCAAAGGAGAAATAGTTAAATGTGAACGTGAACTGCAAATCGCAAAATCTGTTAATGTGAATAGTTCCGAAGCCAAAGAGTTTTTGTTGCGACGGGAACAAAATTACAGACGTGATATGATCGATTCTGCACGTAAGGAGAAAACCTATTGGGAGAGTTTTGGAGAAGCAAGCGAACAGCAGGAAACAGCTTTACCAAAGCAAAAAGACTTGAATACTAATTCAAAAAAATTCAACGTTCATAAAGAAAAAAAACATAAATTAAGAAACGTAAACAAAACAAATTCTAAAAATGCGAACCAAACAAATCTGGTACCGGCACGAAAGCGGACGTTGACTTTAAAGCAACAAAATAATATGAAGAGACTTATAACTAAAGCCACATGTAATGCCAAAGGTACATCGTTGAATACCGCAATTGATGAAATAAAGAAAGGTGGTGTGGTACGAGTACGTAAAAGGAATGTCTAATTAAATTGAGGGCAGAAAATGTATTTAAAATAAAATTTGTTACATAAAATGAACAGAACAATTAAAGTTTAGACAGCAGACTATTATTTAAAATATAAATTATTTGTTTTTAATCCTATTGCATTGATACTGATATTATAGCTGTCAAATTACTACAAAGTTATGAAATTATTTCCAGATAGACATAGGTATAAATTAAATGGATACGTTATAAAAACACATATATGAAGATCATGTTTAAAGCTAACTTTGACATCTCAACCAATTGGGTTCGTTAGTTTGGCAATCAAATGATTAAATTTACTATTGCCACTAGACCCTTTTTTCAAGGAGCGAATTGGCTCTTTTAAAAAATAAAAGACCACGAATTCCAACGTCAACGTCACCTCCTTGGGGTACATCATGTTAAAGGTGTAGTAGTAGCATAAGAGTTGGGTAATTAAATCTATAAAAGAGCTGTCATCGCTATTACACCTAACCATTATTTTGCCTTCAATAAAAATCAAAGCAGTAAAGTCATCTTCTTTAGAGTTGTCGTTTCCTATAAATTAAGATAAAATCTTATTTTTAATAAAAGTTCCAAAGTCAACGTCCACCAACTTACTGACTATAGCGATCCACGGCGCATTTGTCGGATTTGCATTCTCCAGGAATTCTACATTGCTGCCATGCTCAAAGAACTTAAATATGTAATCCGGATTTTCATTAAAATAATACGCCAAACCACGAAATATGTTGGCGTAATCTATTTCTTTCAATGAATTAATTTTTTTGTTTTTGCAACTTTTAAAGAAACGGAATATTTGCTCCTTCTCAATTCTCAGGTGTCTTTCAAGATTACGGGGATTTATGGACATGAGCAGTTCAAAGTGCTGATACAGTATTTCTTTATCAAATATATATGGCCAATTTTCCTTAATTGCAGCAATATCTGGAATTTTTTCATTATTATTGAAAAATGCTCGCTGCAAAGGGAAACATTGCTTCATGTAATTGGTAATATCGTCGCGATCAAGTATTTTGTCTCCTTTGCAACTATCTATAAGTTTATTTTTCATTTGTACCAAACTTTCATTTAGAGTGGGGCTCATTTTACCATTAGAATTTACAACAGAAGATATAGATTTTCGTTTTTTATTTGAAATGTGAATTTCGAAAGGGCTCGCAATCGAGTTTGTGCGCTTAATAGGCCTCTTTAGCAAGTTGTTGCGATTTATCATTTTTGATATTAATGACTGAGGCGTTCGGGCTATTAGTTGACCCTCACGATCTTTCTCAAGCAATGAATCAGGATACTTTTCTGCTGCTTGTTGCGCAACTTGCCGAAATACCCGTATAGGTATATGAGAACCACGTTCGCGCAACTCGTCCACCAAAATGTTGGCCAACGTGTTTAATAGTTTGCCTAAACTGGACTTCTCTCGTAAGAGTTTCATTATGTGATCTGGTACCTTTTGCCAAGGTATAGCAAAATCAGCAAACTGTGTCAAAGACTTTGTAGTATTTGATCCACTGTGCGTGATACTAGTGAAAGACAACGTTTCATCGTTAGAAAATGTTGAATCATTGGCATTCGAGGCAATGCTATTGTCAGCATAGTATATGGGATCTGAAGCGCAGTTGACGAGTTTATCACGCTTTATAATCACTGGCGTAGGTAATGGAATGTACTCCTCGTTTTCTGAAAGCAACATTAACAGACTTTTTTCTTTAGAAAACACTTCCAGCACTTCGTCTTCACATATTTCGCAACCATTACTCTCTAAAACGAGTGTAGTTCCGTTCAAATCGTATTTTTGTGCTGCATAAAAATAAAATTAACACTTGTATGGATTAATATCAATTACAAACCTTTTTCTATGACTGCTTTTCTTTTAGGAATCGACATGAAAGCTTTTTTCTTCTTGCGGTCTCCGCTGCATATTGTTATTAAAACTTTTTTCTGTTTCAAATCTATCTCCTTTGACATTAAGTGATTATCAAATTTGTCTGAAAGATACCAGAAATAAACTAATAAATCTAGAAATAATTTTTTCTTTTAACTTTACAATCATCGTTAGCCACAACTGTGGATGCATCTGCTTTTGCTTCGCCGTTGAATTTTGCCTCGTCGTTTCGATTTTCTTCGTAAGCCGGCATTTGTGACTCCTTGCCATCTAGTTTTTCAATAATAGCTGCCGTACTTGATGACGCCATGTCGTAGGCTATTTTTGAAACTATTTAATCTTTGTTCGTTTAGTTGGGAAAACAATTTGCGATTTATTATAGACGTTTGTGTCTGTCCTTATATATCCTGCCGTTTAGCAGCTCTGACAAATAAAAACCAATCAAAATTATAACCAATTTAATACCAAATGGGTGAAAGAGAATCAAGTAATCTTGTAGCACTTATAGTGTGTGAGAGTGAGAAAGAATGGCTTCGTGCTCTGCAAGCCCTATTCCTCATCACCAACACTGAAGTAGTGGTGAACAACGTAAAATCCTGTTTCGCGGGTCGGATCCGGTATAAGTCTACTCACCGGCGACAGGACGCAGTTTTTCTCTTATCCAACAGCTAGGAATATCCTGAATACTATTTTATAAATACATTTCAGGAAATGCAAAAAACGATTACTTAGTGGTGTGAGTGACAACATAATTGTATGCGAGATGTGTAGATTTGTGCTATATTGCATTCAAAAGAGTTCGTGTTAAAGGAACTTGTTCATAATTCACACAACATGACAGCATTTCTTTTAATGCGCATTCTCGCCGGCTCACAAAACGTTATCAGAATATAGAAGAAGTGACATAAAGTGAGTGAGTGAAAAGTAACGGTTTCATGCTCTGCAAACTCTTATCCTCTTCAACAATACTGAAGCAGAGGTACACAACGCAAAATCTTGTTTTTCTGTCATCCGCCGCCGGACCATGGCATAGGGTCTATTGGCATTTTAGCCAACCGGCGACTGGACTGTTCTGTGACGTGATAACCCTGATAACATATTCGCGCCTAACCCCCCCTTCCGGCCTCTTGAACAATGACCAAGTGTTAACTAGAAATCCGCATTTCATTTTTATGACGTGAAATCAACAATTTTGCAAATCGCCAAAAAGTAAAACTTAGTAAAAACTGACATTTGACTGCAATGAAGAGCGCTTCACTAAGTTTCAGTTCCAAATAGAACGCATTTTTTCATTGATTTCATCATGGATCTGAGATGACCAATCGACAGCAAGCAATTACTCGCAATTTGGGTGGTCCTTAAAGCAGCGATTACTTTGTTGTACCTTGGTTGGGTACCCTACTACACTAGTGTTTGTATGGTACTGCAAGACTAACATCGCGGGTGCAACGTAGTCTATCTGTTTATTTATCTTTATTATATTGTTTTGAATTTTACGTGCCGCTTCTTTTTTATCTTATAATTTTTTGGATGTGGTTTGTAATGTGCTGAAAGCAAAGTTTACATAAAAATAAAAAAAGATTCACTGCATTGCTAAAATTATTTGCTGATATGCACAAGAAATTGTCAACCAAATAAATTTAAAAGCCAAGAAATTCGAAAATAAAGAATGTAAGTATCGAACACAGAGAAGACGGGAACATTAATTGTTTTAAGGAAATTGTTAAACGTATGATTGATTTCAGGATAACACTTATAGATTGTCTTATGTCTTTTTGTTTGCTCAATTTATTGCACCATGGCGTAAGCCAGCCAAATTCACTTGTTAGCATACAAACTGACTTGGAATCGATTAACGGAACCTTAAACTATCGCATCTACGGTAAGGGGAGGGACGACAAACCATGGTTTGATGGTCCAGATATGCGACACATACAGTGTGTGCGTCGCGGTCATTGCGAACAGTTGGAGCCAAGTTTCAATTCCTGCCTAGGGTCCAAGATTCCATACGCATATACTAGCTTGGACTTGACTGACTATCGTCAGCAAAATGTATTAACGGAAGTCCTTAATGGTTACCGTGCACTTCGCCATGTGCCTAAATGTTGGGCTGTCATACAGGTATGTAAAATGCTATGTCTCGGAAACTATGGATTGAAAGCATTTTTACTTTTTAGCCATTCCTATGTGCTGTTTTTAAACCAAAATGTGAGAAAATTAATGGCCATGACATGGTTTATTTGCCATCATTAGAAATGTGTCGTATAACGCTTGAACCATGTCGCGTTTTGTACAACACAACATTTTTTCCTAAATTTTTGCGTTGTAATGAAACACTGTTCCCGCCGAAATGCAACAATGATGTACGTGAAATGAAATTCAATAACACAGGCACCTGTCTCAGGCCACTGGTGCCGACTGATTCCAGCGCGAACTACTATCCTGGTTTTGAGGGTTGCGGTCTGCAATGCAAGGATCCTTTATATACTGACGATGAACATAGGCAAATTCAAAAGTTAATCAATTGGAGTGGCTCAATTTGCTTATTGTCAAATTTCTTTGTGGTGGCCACATTTTTTATTGATTGGGAAAATGCAAATAAGTACCCTGCATTAATTGTTTTTTACATTAATCTGTGTTTTCTTATTTCTTGTGTAGGGTAAGCAATTAGCAATTTTAGCCCAATGCCAAAAGATTGATTATAATATTTCATCTCACATTTCAGTTGGTTAGTTCAGTTTACTTCAGGATCACGCGAAGATATAGTGTGCCGCAAGGATGGTACTCTACGTCAATCAGAACCTACTGCCGGCGAGAATCTTTCCTGTATCGTAGTTTTTATTTTAGTGTATTATTTTCTAACTGCTGCAATGGTATGGTTTGTTTTTCTCACATATGCCTGGCATCTGCGAGCGATAGGCAATGTACAAGATCGCATAGATAAGAAAGGTTCCTATTTTCATTTAGTTGCGTGGTCGTTACCTTTGGTACTTACTATTACAACAATGGCTTTAAGTGAAGTTGATGGTAACAGCATAGTTGGTATTTGCTTCGTAGGCTACTTGAACCATTCCATGCGGAGTGGTCTTTTGTTAGGGCCTCTCTGCGGTGTTATATTAATTGGGGGTTATTTCATTATACGCGGTATGTTTATGCTTTTTGGCTTAAAACATTACAACAACAAAATCAAGTCTACCTCTGCAAGCAACAAGATCCATTTGATTATTGTGCGCATGGGTATCTGTGCGTTGTTAACATTGATTTTTATATTGGTTGCTATTGCCTGCCATATCACTGAGTTCAAACAGTCTGAAGCCTGGGCAGTAAGCTTGAAACTATTTGTAATGTAAGTAATGATTGTGTTTTCAATATGCGTATTTGAGCTAAATTTACATTACGTCCACCAGTTGTCGCATTACTTCAGTATTTGATGAAAACAGTATCTGCAAAATTGAAAATAGGCCAAGCGTTGCTGTGCTACAACTTCATCTACTCTGTCTCTTCGGTGCCGGCATAGTTATGTCAACTTGGTGTTGGACTCCTTCATCTGTGGAGACATGGAGACGTTATATAAACAAGTAAGCCAGACAACGTATGCTTATTCGCATTTAACTCGCTTTATTGACGAAATCAAACCACTTATTCTTTTGTTTTAGAAAATGTGGCAAGGAAGTCGTGGAGGAGGTAAAAATGACTAAACACAAAGTGATTGCCCAGACTTGGGCAAAACGCAAAGAATTTGAAGATAAAGGACGGCTATCTATAACACTTTACAATACACACACTGATCCTGTCGGTCTTAATTTTGATGTAAATGACCTTAATTCATCGGAAACAAACGAAATAAGCTCAACTTGGGCAAATTATTTGCCACAATTTGTAAAGCGTCGCATGGCACTTACAGGCGTCGGTAATACAAATTCCTCTAGTCATGGACCACGCAAAAATTCGCTGGACTCTGAAATAAGTTTCAGCGTTCGCCATGTTTCAGTAGAATCCCGACGTAATTCCGTTGACTCTCAAGTTTCAGTCAAAATTGCTGAAATGAAGACAAAAGTGGCGTCACGTACACGAAATGATCGTCACCACAGCAAGCACTGCTCGGCAACCGCAGCAAACAAGCGCACGCAACGTCGACGTGATTTTGTGGCTACCACCAATGGCCGCAAGTGCAATGGAAGACGAGAGAGCAGCACTTCAATAGAATCACAAATAATAGCGTTGAAAAAAACTACGTATCCTCCGAACGTTAGCCATAAAGTAGGATTATTTGCTCAAAGTACCAAAAAGCAAAAATCAATGAAACGGCGCAGTGGAAACGCTGGCATGGATCCAGCTGACATTAGCGTTTTTTTCGCCAAACACGGGCAACTTATACTGCCTTTCTTGCAGAATCAAGATAAGGCTACCTCATCTGATGAAGATTTGGAAAAAGCAGCTTTACAGATTGACCTTGAAGATGCGAGACTGAATGTTTTACTTAAACAGGATCGTAATGACAATGATACAAAAAAATCTGATTTCGGAGCAAAAATCGAAGAAATACATGATGAACCCTCGCATGAACATATTAAAAATCAGGTGGCATTTGAACATTTTTTGAAGCATGTTCAAAAATCTAGCGAATCGAATGCTAATAGACATTCACGCAATTCCATGCGTAGTCGCCATTCACGCAGATCGCCCGATGTAATGATTGGCACAGCAATTGCTAAAACGCAAAAAAAACGCAACGAACGCTTAAACAAAAAACACTTTAAAAATTTCAGAACTAGCAATGATCTAGTTGACATTAGCGATGTAAAATTAAATTATACACGCGGTGTTGAAGCAGCTGATGGCGATTCACTAAGCTACTCTTCAGCAGAAATAAGCGTACCCTTTGATAATATGCTGCAGTTTTCCTATTCGGGCTTGTCGACTGGTAAACCAAATTCTCTCAATAGTAAAACTAGCTGTGATGTTGGCATACAAGCCAATGCCTTTGAGATAAACACGCACACGATATCCAGAGGCAGCGATCGCGATGATGAATCACAGCAAGCTATGCGTCTGCTAAATGAGTCTAATTGTCAATCCAGCGATATATTGGTGGAAAATGCTGAAGAGCCAACGGAAATGCACTCATTGCTTAACTACAAAAGCAATCCTCAAAACAGAGACGCCAATGTAATGAGTGAATCGGAAAAGTTAAAACTGCTTTTACTACCATCAAAGTAGTAATATCTTAAATAAATCAGTAAGCTACTTATTAGCGTTTGTCTAATTGTATTTTTCAATACTCATTAATTTAAGCAGTATGATGAACAGCTACCTTTAGCGGGTGTTTTATCGGTAAAGTAATTAAATTATAATATAATTTATATATAAGTGACTGTTTTTAAGCTTATTATTAATTATTATTATTATATTTTTAAGTTTTCCACAATGATCAAACCAATTCGAATAAACGTGCCTTTATATTTTTAACAGTTCTCGGGCGTGTAACATAAATAATCCTTGCCACGAGTCCTTATGAATTGGTGCAGTGCATCAGAATGAAAAAGAATTATTTTCGTGCTGTGGGAGCTTAACCAACACCAAAAAGTAATGAAATATTACTTGATTTTTTTATTTCTCTAAACATTTCTTTTTCGACTTTTACGATTAACACAAGGTTTGCTGTCTTAGCATAATAATATTTAAATTATCAAACATTTACTCGATCTTATTTATTAACATGGACTTTACTTTTTTATTTAATTAAAATTTGTCATATATATATATACAAAAATTTATTTGCCATATATATATATACAAAATTTTAATATGACAAGATAGAACTACCGTCTTTGGAATGTCTAAACGAACGGTTGAGTATATTAAATTTATTTCAATTTACGATGTGCGATCCTAACATCTTTCGCCCATATAATTTGGTTCATGAATTCGCCGAGTAGATATAAACCAACGGTAAAAACAAGTACCGCGACGAAAAACACAATGCGTTGTGGTAACTGCAGAACTTCAAGTACCGGATAAACCCAGACACCTGAATAATGCTTAACAATATGTATCCAGATTAGGTATCCAACCATGAAAACACTTAACCCAAATATTCCTTTACTACGCTTAGGAAAAGCACGATATGAAATAAATAGTTCTAGAACAATAAAAACTACAATGTTCGTGTGCATGACGTGATTTAACCAGCTGAAAAAAGAATAAATCCTTCAAATACATAATAAATAAAATACGGAATCATCAAACCTTGGAAATACAGGATCCAAAACCTTAGGAAATACAAGTTCACGATCTATAGCATAGAGAGTCCAAAATGTAATGCCTACATTTAATGCCAATGGAAAGGCTAGCGTTGCCATCAGATAGTCCTTAAACTTGCGAATAGTCGGAGTTCGTTTTGGTGCAATTTCATTTGTGCCAACAAAGTCATTAATTAGTGAGACGATGTAGTAAAGTGCTTGAATAATCTGAAAGAATAAGAAAGGAATTTCCTTTTTTATAACATTCTGGCTAAAAGCAGAACACTGATAGTAAAAAATTCCCGAAATGACTAAATCTGAGTATACAGTACTTTTGGCTTATAATGATATGGTACGTTATAACCGAATACTCGAACAAAATAATTTATGAATATGCACATGGAAAATTGTACGTTAAAAGCGAAAAGTACTGTACTTTGTTCATGTGGTGATAATTTGGTTTGTTGCAAATACCTTTAAAAAATAATAATGTTTATTGTTTGATCTATTTATTAACCTATTATTTAATAAATAATTATGCTTACCGCATTTAAAAAAGTTAAATATTTAAATTTTCCACCAAACGGATTGTATATGATTTTTTCCGATAACGGAAACTGCACATATTTGTAATCATAATATACAGCATAGCTAAATTGCACAGTAGCTACAAAGTGCACCAGGAATCGCAAGGATTTGTATATGCCAAAATACGTGACATTTAGATGTGGATTAGCCATTCTTTTTCGAGAAACTTATTGATTAGTTTTCATACAAGCATAATTAATGCTACAAATTGTACAAAAATTCCGTATCGACGTAAATTCTCGCTGTGTGAAAAAAATAAAATTAAATCATACAAACACCGCGGACATTAAGTTATCTCACCACTTTTTATAATATATTATAAAAGATAATATATACACACACGCTTGTAGCGACGTTATAACAATCACACAGTTCTGTTGTCAGAAGAGAGAAGAACTATTCGTGAGAGTGAGAAAGAACGGTTTCGTGCTCTACAAACTCTACTCTTCTTCATCAACACTGATACAGTAGCGAACAAAAAGTGTTAGAAATGCATATGTGGTGTGCAAAATGAGAAAAATGTTGCCCGAACTGTCAAATCGTTTGGCACCAGATTGACGGGTAGTGGGAGAGTATGTATGTCGGATGCGTAAAATGTCTGCTGCACTCACACGCACAGTGTCGGTGTGAGCTGAATGATCGATTTTTTTTTTTTATAATTAATTTGTAAGTCTACTCCACCATTTTGGTCAGAGGTCAGCCACATGAGTATTATATCCTGGAGGAGGATCCACTAGAGATGATTAGTTTGCCGAAAATTCCGCATTTGTTCTAAACTTATTTATTTGCCTAAGTCAAATGCTGATGTTGACAAACAGAGTATACAAATTAAATGTCATTGACAAAATGTCCATCAGGAACAATATTCGTGAATATTTTGTGTATAAATGTAATTAACGTTTTTATATTTTCATATCGGATTTAGATTGCATCGGCGTTGTACGTGCTCAACAAGATTTTTAATATTATTAATATGAAAATTAACAAGAACAACTTTATAAAATTATCCATAATATAATATATAATAATAATAATTTTTGATAACATTTTAATTTTTAACTTCTTCAAAAAGTTGATATACTTTTTATATGACCCTTAAAGTCAATGATTAGAAACATTGCCAACGCATCACGAAAATTTGCTTTTAATAAAACACTCGGACTTGAGAAAATTGTTTAACTTACCGAACATAAAAAAGTTAGAAATTTGAAATTTCCAGCAAAAGGGTGCGATACGTTAGGCGGTAATTTTACTTTATTTTGAAAGAAATATATTCCGTAACTGAACTGAATTACTGATGTAAAATGCAACAACAATTGAAGATTTTTGTTGAAGTTTTTGTTTGGGTTGCTTTTTTTTAGTTTAGTCATGTTTTTAAATTAAAACGCTGCGAAAGACTGACAAAACAATCTAGCATAAATGTTATTAAAACTGATAACCGCGCCTCACTCCCACCGCTGACCCTTACCGCAACAGCCAGTGTGGCAAATGAATATGAATAGCCAGCCCCCTTGTTAGGCTATTAATGTCAGTATATACTAATGTTCAGGTAATACTTTAAAATTTTAATTTAAACATTTTAAGAGTGGTGAATTTGACTCGTTTTCACATTTGGTGTTCCGGTTACCGAATAAATTTTTTTTATCAACACGATTAATTTTACTTACATAAAATCAGCTGTTTTCGTTTTTTTATAAAATTATAACCATGCAATCTGAAAAAATGTAGTATGCATTCCTATTTTCTACATTTTCATTTTTGAATTGGAAATGTGATGAAAATCAATAGAATTTCAAAAATAGCAAAGGTTAAAGAAGTATGCATACATACATACATACATACATATTTAAAAGACCATTTGGTAGCTATTATTAGGTCGACTTTGTGATAATCCGTGTTTTCTTTTTATAAAATTTAGCAAGACAATGTCTTGATGAAGTATGTTATGTTCTCTTAAATAAATAAATATATTAAAAGTCTTATGTAACTAAAAGTAAATGTCTTAAAAAAATACTTGCATGTTAATTAATATGAATACTTAAATTAGTTTATTCAAATTTGTTCTATAAGAGTAGTGAGGGTTGCATAATTTAAATCAACGGACCAACCTGACTTAAACGTGCATGATTTTAAATTGATTACCTTTGTGCGGATTCGGTTACTGGAACAGGTTGCAGTACACGTTCGATAGAGCGAACAATAAAAACCAAAGTTATAGGTCAAATATCGAAAACCCAAAATGTAGGTCTAATCGTTTTCGCTATCCGTGTGTTCATACGCAGAGATGGACTTGGCTAAATCGACTCGCCTTTGGATAATGATCAATAATATATTATATACACTTTGTGGGTTGTCTGTCACGCCTTTTTCTGATTGTTACATAAATTTTCACAACTTTAATATACCCATTTTTTGGTATTGGGTATAATTTCATAAAAAAATTTATAAAATTAATTTATTTATGTATTTATTTGTGAACATAAGGTGGTAAACAGTCTTTTAAACTTGTCACACAAAATTTACCTCTTGAAGTATTTATTAAAATATTTCATACAAAATGGAGTTTTAGTGCAACCAAAAGTAAATTTAATGCACTTATCTTGCTGTGGCACCTATCTATCGGGGTAGCTAAGCAAATTCTACTGTAGTTGTTGAATAATTAGTGAGTTTATTCTAATCAATATTTATAGTTTCGCGCTCGTTGTAGTAGTCAGATGACTCTAGTTTTATTTCAGTCAGTTCCTGTTCATCGAAAGGCTTTGAAAGTGGCAGAGAATCCGTTGTTGCTTCGAACTTCTCATTATTACTACTGTGGCCAGTGTCTTGGTTCAGAACCACCTTCGAATGCTCGCTAAACATAGGATTGTCAAATGCACACTCTCGTACTTCGCCGGTTTTAACATTATAACCCAATCTGCGTTCTTGCAGTGTTTCGACGTTGCAGCTAGCTGTGGGAGTGTCGAATCTCGCAAATATAAATGGATGACGTAGGAATAACGATTGCAAATATCTTGGATTATAAATCCATTGCGGTATACGATTTAGAAATTGACTATTGGGTGCATAATGTGCGAACATTATTAAACCAACAATGCACACAAAAACAGCACAAAATAACAATAGGAGTACGGAGACAAGCGATATATTCGGATTATATGGTCGGCCAGCGTAAAGCACTTCCAACTTATGCTCGGCTTCAAGTATCTCGCTTTTATTTGCACTGTCCAAAAACTGTTTCGTAAACCAAATGCTTTTCTCATTGTATTTGTCACGATCGATTATTACTGCTTGGAGGAAGTTGCCGTATCCAGCTGAACTGAAGTAATCCACATGAACAGCTAAATCAATTTCTTCGGACAATCCTTGAATCGCCATTGCGTTTTTTAAAACACTAACAAGTGATTTGCGTACTTGGGTATTGCAGTGCTCCATCATAGCGAAGCGTAAAACTGCTCCGCATACTGGACAACAACTGCCATAGGGTGTAATCGGATCCAAACACCTAGGACGTAGGCACGAATCCATTATGTTATGACAAACCGGTTCTACAAATTTGTTGAAGTCTCTATGACAGCCACAGACTTCGTTTCGGTAATATTCTACATGCACGCCCGCTGAGTTGCGAAAAAGAAATTGACCAACATCTGTACTAACGAGGTTTTGTAAGTAATCCTTAGATACCAAGGAACCCGTTAAGCTAAGTTGGCCAATCCTTAAGAAAGATACGTGTTCCAGGTCGAACGATAGTGGACCCTCGTCTCGTGTTATTACAACCGACTCATCGTTGCATGGTACGCGATTAAGCTCAGGTATCGCCTTGTTGATTTTTGATGTTTCAGAATCTTTCCAACTTTGTGGATCGAACCATTTGCTTATTTTCGGAGGCTTAATATACGCGCGATAATGCACATTTTCACAAGGGTATTTCTTAGATTTGCTGTTTAACGTAAGAGTTGCATCCTGACTCATAAGCAGAGCTCCATCGACAAACATTACGAGTCCGCCTATATCGAGCGGTGTTGGCAAAGGTAGCACTGCCGAGTACATTTTGGGAAAAATAATTAAATCTTGTGCACAGGGCGGGTATCCTGAAGACCACGATTCTGGATGTTCAAAACCAAATGTGCCTGTGTGCCATTTTGTACCCAGAGCGTAATCGTGCACCAAAAGAAATGCTGTAATAACCTGCCATTGGAACATGACTGAATTGCTCGAAACACCAAGTTGAACTAAATTTAAAAAGAGGGAGGCTCATTTATATTCGCATTGTTGTAATAATTAGGGGCGTTGCAGTTTTTATCTCATTGATAGCTACATTTTATAAAACTAACTTTATTGTTATGTAACCAGGCACCAAAAATGATTTGTATGTAAATACATATGTATGTTCATCCCTAATTTAAATGTTTAAACTTTTTAAACTTACTATTATTGCAACATTAATTTAAAAGTTGAAATAAGAATTTTGTAAATTAAAAATAAAAAAAAACATTAATTTCATGATTAGTTCTCAATAAATTTCGAAAAAAAAAAAGAAAAAAAATCACGAAGAAAACCATAATGAAATTTTATTTTAGTATTATGTTTGACTGCGTTTAGTTTTACCCGATGTCTTTTTTACTAATTTTCTTCTAAATAACACATCAACCGATTTTAATGACTCCAAAGGATGATGTAAGTCTTTCCTGCTTCTCTTCTCAAATTATTCCTTCCGGGAATATGGAATTTACATCAGGCGTGACGTTTGAACTCATATTGTCAAGTCAAATCCAGTTTGAAAGACGCTTTAAGTTAAGGTATACGAACAGAATAATAAAACAATTCATAATAGACACTCCATGGGATGTATGTATAGAACGTATAAAATACAGCAACCGTTATGTGCTATAATGTGAATATGTAAGTATATTAAAGTGTGGTAATCTTGTGCTATGATTGGGAATATGTATATATATAGTTACATATTTAGTTACTTACCAAACACCAGTAAGACAAAAATTTTGTTTTTTGCGACAAGCTTTCCGGTACGAAGCGGCGACTGTCACTTGTTTCGAGCTTATAGCTTTGCTGAATCTCGAAATTGCTATACTTTATAATGCCGTAAATGAACTGACCGCCCGCAAGGAGATGAACAATCGTTACGAAAACACGGGATTTGTATAACTCTACTTTAGTCATATTGATTCTCTTTAAGATTTTCAACTGTTTTTCTCTGTTAAAATGATTTAACTTTAATACAATTATTTTTAACGAAAAATATACCGGACAAAAAAGTGATACCGAGTTCAAACTGCTGGAAAATTAATATTAATTTTATTATTTAAATTAATTTATTATTGATTAAATTTTTATTAAAAAAAAAACAGTGGGCTAATTTATAAATGCAACTTAAAAAGAATTTGCTTTTATGCAACTTTATGATAAAATATAAAATTATAATTTAAGGGCTCAGTTGACTGAGCCAACTCAATCAAGAAACTAGTAAAAAATTCGTTAGATAGATTAGATCAAGTAAAATTATAAAAATTCAAGAAAAGAACTCAGTTCCGGCATACGAAGATGGATTCCTTTATTTCAGCCACCCTTCGGAGCACCAACCTCACGCGTTTAAGCGCACTTGACAGAAGAGATAAACTAATCTAAAGAAAGAAAAACTAAAGAAATTCCTATGACAACTCAGAGTGTCGCTTTAAATAATAAAGGTAACTGAAAAAACAATAAAATCTTCAAAAAAGTAAAATCGCAAAATCGAATTCAAAGTTGCTGATGATTAAAGATATGGAAATAATCGAGTCTAAAGAGTTTAGCCAATTGTCAAGTTTCCGATTATAAACGGCGATTTTCATTACCACATTGTGGTAGTAGCTTAAGGAGGAGAAATACAAATAAATCGCCAATTAGTTTTCAAATCGGTTTCGCACTTTCGTACGATAGTGCTACAGACAACAACTCATAAAAAACAAAAAAAAATTTTTTCCAATCAATACTTTACCAATACAAACATACGTGTGTATATATGTATATACTATATGTAACTACTTATTATATTATTAAAACAATATATTTTCACACACAATTTATTGAAAATATTTTAAGGAGTAATATTATTAAATTCAGAAGTAGTATATACCGCGCGCTTTTAGGCTTGTAACTTTTGGTTTTTATAGACACAAAAATTATAATTATTATTCTTTTATTAAGCCTATTTTAGGCACAAGGAGTTCTAATTTTATAGGTTCAATCGATTTTTTATTATATTATTGGACAATTCGAACGCAACTAGAGAAATGCAAATAAAAGTTTCGTTACTCATACGTACCATTGGCGACTCTTAAAATTCCCTTTGAATTGTGTTGTACCCGGGGGGGTTTGAGCGAAAGGCCGTATGGTTGGTTATTCATTTTTGGCTATTTTAGCCACCGCTTGCTGAATTCGGTACGAAAGGAATCAGTTCCATCCGTTCCGGCGAACCGGAATCGTCCGTTCTTCTCGTTCTTTTCCGTGGAATGCATGAAAAAATGAGCAAGTTCTGTAATTATATTAATATATATAATAATATAATTGCTTTTAGTTTCCGTTAATCAGGGCTGCTAGATAATGTAGCTCTGCCTTAAATTGTGGCTTTTTCTGGAAGGCAGCCTAAGAGTTAAAAATGTTGCCCGAAATGTCCAATCGGTTGGAAATGTTGCTGGGTTAAGTGAAGATCGGAAACAACTGCATAGCTTCTCGCAATTGCGAAAGCCGGTTTAAGTGTACTATTATTTTTACTTCTCTACGTCGTAGAGGCCTTGAAGGCTTTTCGACAAGCAAATTAGAATTTTTCATTTCCATATGATTTGACAGTTCAGGCAACTTTTTCCACATTTCCCCCATAAAAATGGTGATTTTCGAGCTAGCGAAATAAAGAAGAAGACGCACCAGCAGACTTGTACACACATTCAAAGCTGCGTTTTGTTTTAACAAATTTTTTTGTTTCAAGAAATCAATGAAAACACATATTACAAACCAAATTTTTAGTTAATCATATTTATATAAAAAATTAATGTCGGTGGCATCAAAAATCACCCTCGGCGTGGCTGTGGCCATTTCTAGTGCTATAATAGGTTATGTTCACTACAAACAGTCCACTGACCGGTAAGTTTTTAAAACTGCAATAGGAGCCATTGCTGCTTAATTGTAAAGAATTATTATATTTACACTAATTTTATCACTCTTATCCAGTATTAAACTTCATGAAGGGGTACTTCGGGATGTTGAACAACAGAAACGTCGTCACAATGAAAACACGTACCAACTACAGAAGCAAATTGACATTACGAAACATTTAGTCGATATGGATCATACTCAGGAGAATACTAAACCGAATCAGGAGAATTGTCAGCAAAAACAGGAACAGCCAGAACAAATACATTGACAGCAACAAAAACCGTCCGATTTAAGAACAAATGAGAAATCTAAATTATTGCTGGATCTTATCAAGTCGTCAAAAGCTGTCACAAACACTGACAATGCCATTGTCTATAGCACTGACAGAATCCGTTGTTAAGCAATGATTTACTTTGACTTCAACCTCGTCTGAACAAGTTTTTTTTTTAGATCTACATCAGATAGTCCCATTGCTAACCTTGACCGTTAGCCGCAATGATATAAAAAGTATTCAAATTCGGGACTACCTCAATCTGCCAAATAAACAAACTAAAAAGATCCTGCTCACTTTGTCCGCTTCTTAAGTTTGGTTTTGCAGATAGAGTTTCAATACTATTGTAAATATGTACTCAATTTATTATTAATAATTACAATGCTAGTGTTTGTTAAAGTAAAGTACTCTATAAGAAGGAGCAGTGTGATCAATCGCTCGTCAAAAAATGTACGTGTAAAAAGAAATAGCCTTGCCAAGGCCATTTGCTGGTTTCCACATTCATCACTTGCGCCAAAAGGGTCCTTGAATCCGATTTCGTTTTTTTTTTAGTATCGCCCTTTGCGTCTTTCGTTGCCACCACGCTCTTCACGACGGCGGCGTGGTGAACGTGAGCGACTGCGCGAACGGCGTCTAGGTGAACGAGAGCGAGAGCGGGAACGACGGCGACGAGAGTACAAGTATCTGTCAAAGATTTTGTTAAAAAAAATTATAGATCCAGTAATGCAGTTACGTTCAATTATCTTAAAAGCAAAACAACCTTCTTAGCTCCCTGGAAATGGGCTTTAAGTGCATAAAATTGCAGAACCCTGAACGAGTGCACTCGCCCATCTCGTACTGACGACAGCATGCTTCGCGAAAGTCAGTAACAGGCGAGAGTTCCGAATATACGGGTCGTCCACCGAACCAACGATTGTTCAAATCTTTTGCTGCTTTCTCTGCGTCCACCTCGTTTCTGAACTTTATGTAGACATTGCCGACCAAGTGATCGCCGAGATTGTCACATACATTCATCTCTTCAATCTCTCCATACTTGTCCTCGCATTCGACAAAAACATCTTCAAAGAAATTATCATAATGTTCTTGCATTTCCTCATCAGAAACATTTGCAACAAGGTGGGATCCATCAGCGGACTTTGCAGAATTTTGCGGATTTACATAAAGATTTTGCAGCAAAACCGTTTGCGAAAATGTGGGCTTATTATGTATTCGTGAGCAGCGATCGCCATGACGGCACGCGCCGATCTTAAAGTAGAAGGAACAGTTGACTCTGCAAAATAAATAAGTCGGGTTAACCTTAATCTCGTACCAACATATTTATTTCTTGGAAACACCGGTTTTTTAATAAAAAAAAACAAAACTCACTTGTCCTTTTCTGTGCCAAAAATCGAAGCCAAATATTCGGCCATACCTATAACACCCTATTACAAAATAATAAAAAGTGGCTGATAGTTGTTAAATCAAGTGTTTACACTATTCAATAAGCAACTTTTACTCTTTTCTTTTCTCCACCACTTGATATTTCATAAACACCGCTCAAATTGTCAAACAATCGGTGATGATGTTTGGATGATTGTTGCGAACAACCAAGCACAGCGTCTAAAATCTTTCTTCTTCTTCTACTACTGTCATTTCAAGTAAATTTAATTAGATGATGCCACATCTTTCAACTATTTTTGAACCGACTCGTGAAAAAATTCTTCCATCATCATATGCAATTGAATCACACCGTTTATTGAAAGTTCTTCAGAACCGTGAAGACATGCAAGACTATACAATTTTGCATTTTGCCTGTGAGAAAGAACTACGGTGAGAACACTATTCCACAAGTTGTGTTGACTAAGCCACAAAGCCGGGTTTGACGTTGTTCATCACTACTTCAGTGTTATTGGTGGAGGGTGCCGCCGGACGATGGTGATTCAACACTTTGCTATTTGTGGCTCTTAGCTAACACTGTGCCATAGTTCACTAGGGGAGTGGTGGGGGTAAGGCGCAGTTAAAATAATTGGGGCTGCCACGTTGTCGGACGTTGTCCGGTTGCCGGTGATGAGTCATGTTCCATTTTCCATAAATCGAGGAGGCACCATAACGTCATAACGGCATAACGTCAAGAAGTTGGGCATTTTTAACTAGCCCATACTAACTTTTAAACATCGAGGACTTGCCAAGCAGACAGGTAGAAGACGAGACAAAGCGGGGTTTTACGTTGTTCAGCACTGCTTCACTGGAATAGGGTTTGCAGAGAACGTAAGCATTCTTTCTCACTCTGGCGCACTATAAGTGCGTTTACAGTGCCAAATACACCACTACATAAACAAAGTCGACTTGAATCAGCCGCTGATTTCGTACATTCTTCTAGGCTTTTCTGTCATCTGCGCGTGGAAAGACTGAACTGAAGTTTAAATTGAAAAAGGATTACCCCCGCTCGTACTTTCAAGTTTTCATCACAATGGACATGGTAACTAAATTATTTATTTTTTACACTTATAAACTAGTAAATTATTTCTTTATTACTAAACAAATGGCTCAGGTGAATGAACTCAAGGAAAAAGGCAACCAAGCTCTCAATGCCGAAAAATTCGACGAGGCAATTAATGCGTACACGGAAGCTATTTCAATTGACGCGAATAATCATGTCCTCTTTAGCAACCGATCGGCAGCATACGCCAAAGCTGGGAAATTCGGCGAAGCGCTGCGTGATGCTGAGAAAACAATTGAGTTAAATCCTTCATGGCCAAAGGGTTATTCGCGTAAAGGAGTTGCCGCAGCTGGTTTGCGTGATTACATGAAAGCCTTTGAAGCTTATAACGAGGGTAAGTAGGGATGGTTAATTTTGATTGTTATGTTTCGTCTTTTTTTTTTTTTTTTTTGCTAAATTGTAGTTTCTAACATAACCTCAAATATCTATTTTTTTGACAGGTTTAAAGTACGACCCTCAGAATGCCATCCTCCTGCAAGGACGCCAGGAAATCACCTCAGCGGTACTTTCTTATATGTCTCAACAAGGTGATTTACCTATGGACATCGATCCGCAGACTCTACCCAAAACCAATATTGCCTCTTCAAAACAAGAATCGAACAAATCGGCTGATCCACCAAAGCCAGCTGAACCGAACCCAGACGAAATGACTGAGCAAGATAGAAATAAATACTTTGCCAGCAAAGAGAAGGAATTGGGTAACTTAGCTTACAAGAAAAAAGATTTTGAGACGGCGCTTAAACACTATAGAGCCGCTATAGAATACGATCCAAATGACATAACGTTCTACAACAATATTGCCGCTGTTTACTTCGAACGTAAAGAGTATGATGATTGTATCAAACAATGCGAACGGGGCATTGAAGTGGGTCGCGAAAATCGAGCGGATTTCAAATTAATTGCTAAATCATTTGCTCGCATAGGTAATTCCTACCGTAAAATGGAAAACTATCGTCAAGCTAAAATCTATTATGAGAAGGCAATGTCTGAACATCGTACGCCGGAAATCAAAACGTCCTTAAGCGAAGTAGAAGCCAAGATAAAGGAAGAAGAACGCCGAGCCTACATTGATCCTGTTAAAGCTGAAGAGGAAAAAGAAAAGGGTAATGAATATTTTAAAAAAGGTGACTACAGTACTGCCGTTAAGCATTACTCAGAAGCAATTAAACGCAACCCTGACGATCCAAAATTGTACAGCAATCGAGCTGCATGCTATACTAAATTGGCGGCTTTTGACTTGGGTTTAAAGGATTGCGAGACCTGTATTAAACTTGATGAAAAGTTCATAAAAGGTTATATTCGAAAGGGAAAAATTTTGCAGGTTCGTCGCTTACTAAATATAAGTTTGTGTATGATTCATCAAGTATATTTACTATTTAGGGTATGCAACAAACTTCGAAGGCTTCGTCTGCTTATCAAAAAGCACTTGAAATTGATTCCAAAAATGCTGAGGCAGTTGAAGGCTATCGCCAGTGTTCAATGAATTTTCAACGTAATCCGCAAGAAGTGTTGAAGAATGCCATGTCCGACCCAGAAATCCAACAAATACTTAAGGACCCAGCCATGCGCATGATTCTTGAACAAATGCAAAATGATCCAAATGCAGTAAAGGAGTAAGTTTTGAAAAGGAAAAAAATTTTTTTTTATTAAAGGATTTACTTGTTCACAGGCATTTACAAAACCCAGCTATTGCCGATAAGATAATGAAGCTCTTAGAGTCGGGAATTATACAAATACACTAAAAGACTAGTTGCTACTTTCAAACTACACCGAACATTCAAGAATTCTAGTTAGCGTCTATGCTTCTAAAAAAAAAAGAGGAACTTAATTTGCTACTAACTTAAATGACTTGTTTTAACACAAAATTTCCATTTGTGTTTTCAATCTACACAATTTCATCTTTCCTATGATTATTTTTGGATCTTAAAAATACTGAACTAAATCCTCTTATAACAGCTTTAAAATAAGTTTTTTTGTAATGTACAATAAAAAAGGCAAAAACACACAATTCCTTGACAATCCATATAAATAAAAATGTTCATCTGTTGTTTGGTTATGGTTTTAGTCGCTGCTTGGAACGTGGTCTGGCTGCTGAGCGCGTACATTAATGAACTCTGCTACGAAATACTTGTCAGTTTAGACGTTTCGATTAAGGACATTATGCATGATGCACATTTTTAATATTTTATAGTATTTTATTATTATTAAATTAAATCATGAGGCTGTTATAACGATAATTCGATTGCTTTGAAATTGGTAAATTGTAGTGTGCAAGCCAGGGATTCTTTTTTATATTTCCGGTGAAAGAAGTGCGTGGGATGACGCCCCTAAATTCATTATATATCTTCAAGTATTTGATGCAGATTGATGAAATTTGGTACATTTGTGGAGAAATAAGATACATATTAAAGTCGGCGGTGGCACCCCGGAAGATCTGAAGCCACAGCAATCATTTTCGATAGGTGGTCGAAATTAATACATAATATATTTCCGTTCTTTGTTTGTTCTTTGTCTTTTTGTATTCAACCGTTTCCAAAATTAGGCAAAAACCAATTCACGGTGAAAGTAACCATGAGAAGTTCAGTGTGATTTTAGCCTCCTGTCAACTCTATTCATAATGAATTTTTGTCAGAATCAAAAACCAGTGTTGCCATGCTGCTACCCCGCCGCTAAAGAGAGAACGAGTGTAACAACAGTGTTGCCGTAAAACTGCGTTTATCAAACCACATTATGTTTGACCGGAACTTCAATTTTTTTTGTATAGGAAACTAAGCTACGGCAACATACGCGAAAGCAAGCATTGCGTTGTTCACGCAGTAATTCAGTGTTGTTGAAGAGAAATAGAGTTGGCAGAGCACGAAATTGTTCACTGTTGGAAACTATATCACCCACACACACGCTTTAAGATATACATATATATGTAATCAGTAATACTTTAGTATAAAGTAAATCTTACTAAGTAGTGATCTTTATATACCATAAAAGTTGTAATGGAAACAACATGTATCTCTGTGAGGGCGGCGGAATAAAAGCGTGAAGAAAAATATACATACCATCATTTTTCTTTTTTTCGTCGTCGTCGGTGTTGTTTTTGTTGGTGTTGGTGATTATCTTCAATGGTGAATTAATTATATTGGTCTTAATAATTCGTAGCAGAAATATATACCGACTGAGATAAAAAAATAGTAATATCAAATTTGCTAAAACGCTACGGGTTTTCTTAGCGTGCTGAAGTGCTATTCAGTGCTTCAGAGATTGCATCAATGTGTGTATGTGAGCATATTCGGCCATATGTGAAACGAAAAAGACTTACGAACGGGTAATGTCCGGGGACTAAAAAAATCGAAAAATAAAGGAAAATCTCAAGCAAAATTTAAACAGTTCAGCAAAAGAAAGAGAAATTTTACTAAGATAACAATTTTCTACTTTCTATATCGACTGGGACGAACTGTATTTTAAAAAGAATCCTTAACTAATACAAGTAAGTATTCATCGGCAAAGTAAAAAACATTTATTTTTGTTTCATGTAAGTTTGTAATGCGACACAAATTACAAAGTGTTTCATTTTGATATAATGACAAACTAATTAATCTTTGTGACTTCCGTGCAGTGTATCAACCATCGCCGCTACACTACTCAACAATGCGGCCACAAGCGCCAGCAACGCTATCACAAGACGATGAACTCCGGGCAGCCGAATGGTATTGGGGTAGAATAACACGTGAAGAGGCCAAAAATATACTGTCTGGAAAGCCGGATGGAAGCTTTCTTGTGCGAGATGCACTGTCTAAAGAGGGGGAATACACGCTAACCCTGCTTAAGGATGGTAGTGAGAAGTTGATAAAGATTTGCAATGTTAAGGGCAAATATGGCTTCGTAGAGGGTAAATTTAACTCAGTCGTCGAGATGATCAATTACTACAAAATAAATTCGTTGAAGATGTACAATAAAACATTAGATATTACTTTAAGCAATCCTATTGTGCGCACATTCGACGAGGAGGACACTCAGCCTTATGGCGACTTACGTTTACTTGTCGAAGAATTCATTGGCGTGCATCAGTTACTACAGAAACACCAACAAAGCTTGGATCAAAAAATAAATGTGTATAAATTTGTCGAAGTAGAATTACACGAAAAAAAATTGCATCTAGATGTATTCCAACGTGCCGAAAAAATGTTTCACAATCAACTGGCTCTGATCGAATCTTATATAAAGTCGCCACCACAAGTTGCTGGTTCTACTGGTAGTTCTTCAAGTACAACTGGCGATAGCACAGTCTCGAATCCAGCATGCAACAGTACAGCACGGCACTTGGAGCAAGAACAAGTGCAAGAGAATGCAGCGCAGTGCAAATTTCATCTTTCAAAGTTGGTTGCCGAGATGCAAGAACTTAATCGTTACGTTGAAGAAAAGACAGATGAATTCAAGTTGATTGAACGGCAAATTAATTCCGCAAAACCAGAGTTGCAGACACTTGTAAATCGAAAGGATAAATATATTGAGTAAGTGTAATTGTAATGTAAGGGAAACAATATAACATTCGATTGATAAAGTTTTTAACAATATTTTTGGTAATATTTTTAAAATGGTTAGCAGGTTACTAAAATAAAAATGAGTCTAGATGTTACTTTGACACAAAAAGCTTTCAAATAGCAAAAGTCCTAAAAGGACTACGAATATTCTTACCAATTAATGTTATTGAGTTGTAGTGTAACTTTAACAATAAGTTGTGTTAATCCACATATGCTTTTCCAATTTGTAATGCCTTTCTATATTTTTTAATTTGCAGACGTCTTAAAGAGTTTAATCTTGAAGACGATGATTTAAAAGTAATCCTTGATTTGGGTTTTGATGAGTGGCAGCAGCATTTTGAGAGTGTTTCAAATCAGCCGCATAACAACGAATCACTTTGGTTTCTTAAAGATTACAAACGTCACGAAGCTGAGGAGCTATTAAAGGGCGCGCCAACCGGTACGTTTCTTATACGAGCTCGAGAAGTCGGGCACTATGCGCTCTCGATAGTGTGCAAGTCGAGCATACATCATTGTATTATATTTGAAACGGAAAGCGGCTTTGGTTTTGCCGCTCCTTACAACATTTACCTATCCCTTAAGAAGTTAGTTGAGCATTACGCAACGAACTCACTTGAAGAACACAATGATACATTGACAACAACTTTGCGAATACCGGTCATGTATTGGCATCAGAATAAAGAAGTTATAATGCAACAACTGCAAGAGGAATTCGATTACGAACAACAGCAATTAGAACTAAACATGCCAGCTACATTGCTAACGCACGAACTGCCAGCCAGCAGCGCGCCTATACCGATGCCCCAAATAAGTACAATTGATGGTAACCCGCATGCACGGGTTGCCTCTGGACGTGGCGGCATTGAACTAGGCAGTAGTAGCGGAGCTACAGGTACGCCACCATCATCAATATCGCCGTCAAATTTCCACAACTCACAGTAGTTATGTCTATTATCGAGCTCTTATTCGGGTATGATTTTATTAGCATTCTGTAGATAAATAACTGGTATAGATGCTGCGTAATTTTTTTTTTTTGACAGTAAAATGTTTTTATCTTTATAAAAATATTTATGTATGTGATTGTTGTTGTTAGTACAACTGGCAGCACAAGTTAATTGTAAACTTCTTCAGCTTCTTTCGTAATATCGTCGGCTGTGAGAAGCTAACGTAAGATTTTTGATATAAGATATATGTTTATATAAAAACTAATGCATATACGATGTATCATATAAGAACCAGGTGATCATGTTAATGTTGTTTTTATTGTATTTGTTGTAAAAAGGCATTAAAGGTGCATTAAGACCAGAAAAAATATGTAAATGAGAACGAAAAAATTTAAGTGTTAATGAATTTCGAGTGATATATAGTGACCAAGCATACTGATGAGATACGTTGTACCAATATGCTTTTTAACTTACAATAAAATATGTTAACATATAACAATATGTAATGATAATGCAGACTTTTATAAAATAACCGAAAGATTTACGTATGTTTGTTCTAAGAGGAAAGTTGAATTTACGTAATTATCATTAATATTTAAATAGTGTTTTTACGACATGTGAACTTTATTTTATAATTTGAAGTCTTGAGCATAGTAATCTTTAAAAATATTCTATTGAATTGTAAGTCAATACTGAAGAAAGTTTTTAAGTAGAATACAAGTTTGTTTTAAAAGCATAAATAATCCCATGTATGTATGTATATTGCATTTTTTGTACTTTTTTAATAGTTCATTATTTATTAAGAAATTGGCGAATTTTATGTTATTCGTGTATAATTTAGATATTTTTATTAATGCTTAGAGGAATTTCAAGAAGATTTTGCCATTAAAAACAATAAATGCAGTATAAATTAGTAGCAACAAAAATCAAGTACTCTTCAATTTAATACTCTTCAATGAAATCGAAAAACCTATAACTTTATATAAAAGTCGTTAATCTGCAATTTCAAAGAAGTAATCGTTAAAAACCAACGTCTTTGGCAGACTACTTGTTTTAAAACCGAACTAATTACGAAACGGCTAAGATAGCCGTCGAAATTTGATATTTAAGGTTCAACCTGAATAAAGTTTTAATACAAGTTTTGACTTATCATGTCATTGGCTTGAATTTAAATGCTACACTGCTCCGGCTAACCTCAGCTACCATCTGTTAATAGAATACTGTATATTTCTGAGCCAGTACATGTGTACATATGAGGACTTTTACATATTGCTTATTTACTAGAAGACTCGTAAATCAGAAAAAACGATTTTTGAGTTAACGATGCAGAATTATTCGTTATTTCATCCTTCATGTTTTGTAAAAGTTCTATATTAATATGACTTCAAATCTTCGAGAGAAGTGAATATGCCGCTACTTTTTCTGCATTCTGGAAGTAAATTTGAAACTTTAAAATCGCTTTCGTACAATTCGAGTATTTTGATTTATGAGCGATGTGTTTTCAATTTTCATTTAAGCAACTAATATAGTTGCCGCTGATTATCATAGTGATACTATAAAGCGGCCATATAAATGATATGTTAAATTTGATAGGAACGTTTTATAATATTTAAAAAAATTCGAGTTATTTATTTAATGTTTAACATTTCCCATTATAACATCCCAGACTCCCCCAGCAGCCCGTATTTAATTTGCAACAACCAGTAACCTGTAACTGACAATGCTTTTTATTTTAAATTTTAATCACCATAAGTAAACACAAAGAATAAATAATTAAAATGGATTTTATGTAAAATTTGTTTGATATCGCTGCCATTATTTTATATTTCTCAAATATTATATTCCTAATAAAACGAAACGCGAAATCGCGTCGTTGTTACCCATCTATATATTTTTACTAGCAGACCCGGCAGTAGAATTGGGCCGGATACCCATTTTTACAATGTATCTTACTTCCCTGGTGTACCAAATGTATGTACTAAATTTCATAAATCTTCATCAAATAGTTTTAGATATATGACAAATTAAATTTTTCTTTTATATGCATAAGATAATCAAAAGCTCCGTCAAAACAAATAACAATGATTCAGTTGTCCTAGGGGCTAACTACTTAGCCTGGAAGTTGGCTGCAGCAGACTGCCACTTCTTCAGAGCTGATGCTGTAGCCGAATAGAAGTTTTCTATTATTTTAACAGATTCCGCTTTGAATTTTCCTAGCAACTCTTTATTACATCACATTATTCTGTGAAAAGTTATCTACGTTTAAAAATGAGTAAAAATTCGGAAAATTATCGTCATATTTTGCTTTTCTATTAAAAAAAGGTAAGAATGCGTCGCAGGCTGCTGAAAAAATTTGTGAAGTTTACCGAGACGACAACGTCAGACCACATACATTTTTGACAACTCGGAACAAAATGACGGAACTTGGTTGGGAAGTTTTGATGCGTCCACTATATAGCCCGGACCGCACACTTTCAGATTATCATTCATTTCGATCCCTGTAGAAATCTGTTAATGGAGTAAATTTAAAATCAGTAGAGCCCTGTAAAACGCACTTAGATCAGTTTTCCGTTCAGAAAACCTAGAAGTTCTACACCGATGGAATAATGGCTGAACTTCAAAAATGGCTAAAGGTTACCGATTAAAACGGCATATATTTTGTTTAAAAAAGTTCCTTTCAAATATAAGAAAAGTATTTAATTTTTGGTCAAATTTGTAACCGGACTTTTTCGAATACCTAATTTATACTAACTAATGAAACTGTGGCCTATTTTGAGGCAAAAGATAAATCATATTACAAAAGTGGTATCGAAAAGTTGGAAAATCGCTATACTCGTTGTATCGCCCTCAAAAGGAACTAGTCGTAAATTAACTCCATACTCTTCCGTATATTTCTTTTAAGAATAGTTTAAAATAAATAAAAGCTTTAATTTATTTCAGTTATTTTTTTTTTAATATCACCAAAAATTCTGGCAACATCCCACACCTTCTCACACGTGCTTGTCCCCAATAGATGAGCTTTTCGAGAGCGTAAGAAAGCATTCTATTTGCCGACGAGAACAAGCAGTGGAATAAAGAAGAAGAAAGCTGGTATAAATATGAAAGCATTGCGACGTAGTTCAGATAGTTGATTCAAGAGCACGACTGTCTTGTAGACATCGTCAGCAAAAATATTAAGTGGTATAAATAATGGGTTCAAAACATTAAAAAGAAAAGTGGACTACGTTAAAAAAAATTGTACAAACTACGCAGTGTTTAAAAGGAAAATAATTTCAAGATTTATATAAAGAAGTTACGTTGTATATTTTTGAATCATTCGAGTGAGGAAATAATAGAGCAAATTTAAATAAATTGAATTAACTTAAAAAATGTCTGCATCACCAATTTTACGCCAAAGCGTTGTTCATGCGATGCCTATGATAAGAACAAAGAAGGTACTTATTACAGATCCGATTCAAATGCCGGAAGTTTACTCATCGACTCCAGGTGGTACTTTGTATTCGACAACACCCGGCGGTAAGTTGAAACTTCCAATGTCATAAGATCACAAATGTCTTTATCACATTAAGTGACAAATTGGCTGATGAAACATTCCACTTGTGTTGCCTTAAGCCAGTCGAGCATAACGTGATCCCAGAAACCGCTTCAATTGATATGACTGTCAAGACAATTTTGTTTTACATAGTTTATAGTATATTAAATATTTATTTTATATTTTGTAGGCACTAAACTAATCTACGAACGTGCTTTCATCATTAACCTACGTGGTTCACCACTCAGTCAGACGCCCCCGAGTAATATTCCGATATGTTTGCTGCGCGGTACGCCAAGAACAAAATTCCGCAAATGCGTGCCGCCGCCAGCTGATCTTGTGAAAAAAACAGATTCTCTAAAGATTGACGACCAAGAGCAGTTTCAACTAGAACTTTAAAGCTTATAGCTAATGAATTTTTGCCCAATTTGCGTCAGTTAAAAAAGTGTGCCTATTAAACGCAATTGTCCAGTAATTCCAGAAAAACTCACCAAAATGTCATGAAACGTGCCCCCATGGCTTAGTTGCATGCACAAACTCATGCAAGGTATAATATCTTGAGACTAGCGTTTTAGTGTCAGTTAATGCTTAATACAATATTTATCGTTTAAAGGAGATTGCAAAAAAATACATTTTTCAACATAAATTTGTTTATAAAATATTAAAAAGAGCTCTCATTTGTATATAAACGGAATCTGAAATTAATTGGCTCACAAAATTGTTGATATATTTTTTATTGTAATATTGATCACAACATTATTAAGTACGTATGTATTATGTAGTTAGTTTTTAAGTTTTAAAATTAATTTGATATTATATATGTTGTAAGTCTCCTTAATTTGCTAAAAAGATAATGGTAATATATAATGAGACTCAGTCATATTGACTGAAAATCTTGAATTTATTTGTTATAATCTGAAAAATAAATACATTTGTTTAAATAATTCGAACTCTCCATTAATTGATTTTACCTGAAATTTCTTCCTAAATATGTACATATGATTGAATACATATGTATGTACATATAAATACCCTCCACTTTTGCTAACTTGAACTTATTAAAACCAACTCCATTGGAGTTATCGAATTGTTCACTTTAGCGAACGTTACATATTTAAGGTTTAAAATACTTTGTGACATATTGTTTATTAATTTATTGTTTATTATATTTGTACCTTTATATTCATAATATAATGAGTCAATTATTTAAAAATAAGAAGTTATTTTTGTTCGCCGTTTCTTGCCAGAATCTACATTTAGTACTGCTTTTTCGCGCAGTAACTGCTCGTTTTAATGTTGCCGTTATTTCTTTGATTCTTTTTTGGGAGAAAAACTTAGTTTTTTCACGAAAATTTAAAAAAAAAAATTGTTCAAGTTTGAGGGTAGTTCAAGTTAGCGAAGGTTGAGTGTATTTTATTTCATTTGAGTAAATTTGAACCTTGAAATGAATTGATGATCGCTCCAGGGTTTATTTACTGTGTCTCATGAATTGAGTATAAAATTGCCTGCTGAAAACCGGCCGGTTCTTTATGCTTATATCGCATATTTACCTCTAAAACAAAATTGAAATTTATAGTTACAAATGAAGTTTATTGCTGTATAAGGCAGACACATTGCAATACTACAAATACATATGTATACAGAAAATCACACAACCAACAAACTCGGATGGATAACTGCGTAGTTTCTAGAAGTTATAATTTCAGTATAAATATTAAAATATATGTACAAGTAAACATATATGTATACATGCATAAACATATATACATATGTACATAAGTATTTCTAAACAATTAAATTAGCGCACATTTTTATACAAATGACGAAGCGGATGGGTTTTTTTTGTTCTTTCGTACATTTTTAATCGCCACATTGGAGATGCCATTTGTTTTTATAAGAAAAAGTAATGCGACAAGTTAATAGTGAACGCATTTCGGTCGGTAGCACGTCTATTGCCACAATTTGGCGGATTCGACCTTGTTGAAGTGAACACTGGCATTGGTTATACTGGAAACGTGAAATAAGTCATCTTTTTACGCCATTCTTGCAAATCGTCTTCCAGCAGATTGGAACACAAAGACTCTTAGCGCTTGGCTCTTTTGAGTTTGTAACAACTTCAATCAACTGTTGGACAGATAAAGTGTTACTTTGCTGTCGGTAGATAATAGATTGCAGAGATCAACTGCTGCTGAGAAGTTAAGTTACTTGACAAGTTAATTGTTTAAACTTGTTGAAAACTTTAAGTTTTGATATTGTACGCCAAAATTGTAATAAATCTAAATCTATGTAATACTTGAACAGCTCCTAACACTAACAAAGAATTCAGAATTTGTAACTAGAACCCGAACAAAATGCATAAAATTTTGTTTTGTTTCTATATTTTGTAAGGATATCTCGGCCCATCGTTCTTATGTTATAGTAAACCGATATTTATCATATTCAGTTATAAGATTGGACATTACCTAAAGTTATCAAATCCCCAAATTGTTAACGATACCCTAATAAATAAAAAAGTTTTTCTCAGTAAATGTTGTTTTTCGACCAATCGTTCCTATGGCAGCTATACGATATAGTAAACCGATATACATAATATGTAGATATATGATTGGGTATTAGCTAGAACGATTAAATCCAAAATTTGGAAACGATATCTTAAAAAACAAAAGGGTTTTGGTTAGGAAATGTGGTTTTTCGGCCGATCGTTCCTATGGCAGCTATATGTTATAGGTTGGATATTGAATATCGAAAAAAAAAATAAATAAATAAAAATAGGTCTAACCGTTTCCGAGATTCGTGCGTTCATACGAACAGACGTACATGGCTAGATCGACTCGTCTTTCGACGCTGATCAAGAATATATATATTTTATGGGGTCTGCCACGTCTCCTTCTGTCTGTTACATAAATTTGCACAACTTGAATATACCCTTTATCATTTTTTGGTACAGGGTATAATTACCATTTTATGGTATAGGGTATAAAAATTCAAAATGATTCAGCTCCAAAAATACACTAATTACTTATGATGTCATCTGGCTATAATTTTGAGAGAAAAAGTCCCAATTGGCGCCACCTTCGCATTATTACACTATGCTTCAAAGTGATTGAAAAAATGCTTCTACAAGAAGCACTTTATTTACTGTACAAATATGAATGAAAAAAGGCGCAGAAGTAAGTATTTGAATTTTATTTATAATTTAAGAACAGCTGCACTATTTTGTGGCGTTTCTGCAAACAACGTTAGGAGCTGCAAATCGGAAAAAATAACTTGCAGGTGCTACGGGTTATTCAAAATCTATGCGAGTAATTGGCGCAAGATTTCAATGGTCTGAAGAGCCCAATATGCTCAGCGGCGAAATGGAAATGGGTAAGTTATTTTAATATTGTTGCAGTAGTGTGGGCCTGCTTAATTGCATTTTCCGCATAAATGAAAGACATGTTGTGCAGTAGGTTTTTTATGTATATCTTCCATAGAAAATGGATCCCTTAAATGCAAACCGCTTAAATGCATGTTCTGCATAATTGAAATCAGTTATCATCATTCGAAAATGAAATTTGATATAATTCTTATTGTGCCGATGTGTGAGAGCTCGCGTTGTCTTGATAGAGGATGATTTGTCTTTTTTTATTCGTTTTACAGGTGATTATTTGCTTTGATATGCCTTACGAGCGAACAACTTTTGCTGGATTTGGCTTATTTTCGGGCTCGTATGCATAAATACATGATTCGCCACCTATGTATATGTTATACATAGCTCGATATATGTTATACACTAATCGACTACAGCCTCTTTTTGGCCGATTTTTAAATTGTGTGGGTTCCTAAGCGAACACACCTTTCTTACCACGAGGTGATCACGCAAAATCTTATTGTTGCCACGATCTTACGTTATGTTTCATTACGATCTTGATCAATCAAAACGCGCGTAGTATCGATATATTGTTGACAACAACTGATTTTGGACGACCTCCGCGGAATTAATCGATGACCGAAGAGCGACTATGAGAAAATTCATTCTACCAGTTTTTTACTGTGATTAAGGATGGTGCTTAATCGCTGTACATATAATGGTTTTAGTTAATCGATTCATTCTTGTCTTCACGAAAATGCTCACGGTAAAATTCCATTTTTCTTCCAAATCGAAGTAAAAAACTAGAAAGGCAGGGCTACAGTCGGGCGTAACCGACTATAAGAAACCCTGTACCCTATCCAAAACTGAATATATTGTTTTGTTGCTTTAATATATTTTATTCATTATGATAGGACGTTTCAAGAAAAAAAATTTTATATTTTTATATAATTTTTTTATTTTATTTATCATATTCAGTAATATGATTAGGTATTGCTTAAAACTGTCAAATCTAAAATTTGGTAACGATATCCATACAAATAAAAAAGTTTTTCTCAGTAAATGTTGTTTTTCGGCTGATCGTTCCTATGACAGCTATAAACCGATATATATAATGTTGAGATATGTATTTGGGTATGAGCAACAACTATTAAATTCAAAATTTGGTGAAGATATCTTGAAAAACAAAAGGGTTTTTTTACTAAATGTGGGTTTTCGGCCGATCAATCAACCGATCAATGGCAGCTATATCTTATAGGTCGAATATCGAAAAAAAAAATAAACTCGTTATGCATATGGATTGGGAGAGTCTTCGTGCCAAATTTGGTGATTGTAGGTCTTACCGTTTCTGAGATCCGTTTGTTGATAAAGACGGACAGACAGACGGATAGACAGACGGACAGACAGACGGACAGACGGACATGGCTAGATCGACTCGCCTTTCGATGCTGATCAAGAATATATATACTTTGTCTGCCATGCCTCCTTCTGCCTGTTACATACATTTCCACAACTTTAATATACCCTTTACCATTTTTTGGTACAGGGTATAATAAGCAGGGTAACCTTACAATAAAAAGTTATATGGAGGCTTATCGCAGAAAGTACCAAACTTTTGAATGCAAATAATATTTGGGTCCTAACAAGATTACAAGTAATCCAATCTGCCAATAGAACAGATTCGCGTAGAGCTTGATAATGATGATATGAATAAATGTTAATATATAATGAAAGTAGACTATATTAGTGGACTTGACTTAAAAAGTATCTACTTTTTTTTTTAACATAACATTTTGTTGCTACCCGTATATTTTGGAACAAAAACTGCGGTTACCCAATAGATCAAATCACAAAATCAAATGGCCAGCACAAGTTATTACAAAATTATTTGATCATGGCGTGCGGCTCACTTGATTCTCTGATGCTCTGGATTGTGGTAAAAGAAGTGCATGAAATCATGGCAAGGTGCAGCAAGAGTCAAGAAAGTGTGTAGTGAAATGATAAATATTTTCATTTCATTTTTTTTAAGTACGATAAGTTATGGCTCTCACACGAGGACGTGTGCAACATCAGAACGTGTCGGAGAATAAAATTCAAGCTAATATAAGCAACACTTTCATTTTTAAACTGAACTGAAATTAAGTAAAATAAAAATTATGTAACAGCTGATAGATGCAATTCATTATTGCTGTTATGTAGATTTGTAATTCCGACATAGATATATTATACGGTTCATATGCAGATGAAAACTTACATATTAACCGTTGATTAGTTATTCGCTTTAAATTTATATTCGTAGTTGATAAGTATTTTAAATAGATTTTATTTGAAATAAAGTTTTAAGTTTCAGATTTCGGAGCATTAACCTCAAAATACAATAGAAAGCACATGTATGGTAAATTAGTGGAATCTGTGCTAAATAGGTTCAATGTAGTTTTAAAAAGCAATGAGGCCATAAGAAATATTAAAAAAAAATTATTTTACATTTATTTAAAAAATTACTTACTAAATGAATATACTATCCTATATTTAGAAGAAATATTCTTCAAATCTGCTTAAACATTTTACGCAAACTTGTGTACTCTTGAAACGTTCAATACGTTAAAATATTTAAGATCTCTATACGGCCCCCCTTGACCCAAAGCACTTTTTTATCAGCTATAAAATAAATTCCAATCACAAAACCTATATTGCAATTTATTTTTATTTAACGTATATAGATAAAATGTATTTTACTTTTATTTTGGTACAAAAAAAATGTAATTATGTAATTAAGTATTTATTTATATTTGTTTTGTAAATTATTCTATATACCAATAATTTTCTGAGTTCACGTCTTTGCAAATGCAACATGACTCTCTTGGAATGAAAGTTCGTGTATGAATTACATTTCATAATCATAAAGAAAATGTAGATTAGCAACACGTTTTCGCTGTATAATTTTTTTTTTTTTTTTGGTTTCTTTTTTGTTTGTTTTTTTTTTTGGGTTAAAATTTTGTGTTAATTGCTATGAAGAACAAATGATAAATGTGTGATTTGATTAAGTACAAGCACCGTACATCTTCTTTTCGGAAACACACTCCTCTGTAATAACATCAAAGTACTTATCATCCTCGCACTTATGAATAGACTGTTCAACACCATTTGCACACTCCAAATAATGCTGGCAGCCTTTAACTGGGCTTATTTCACGGCCACTTATCCTACCGTCGCAACGATCGTCATCGCACTTTGCATTTTCGCGTTCGAGACAACGCTCCATAGTCTCCTCAAAAAAGTATCTAACCCCACATTGTGCCCAGGAGGGTGAGGTATCAGGAACACCGGAACCTAAATCCCTACAATAGAAATAACCTCGACAGGTTGCACTATCTGATACAAATCGATTTCTTTTTGCCAACTTGGTTGTGCCACAAACGTTTTCCGGATACGGATGTATTTTACAATCGACTGTTGATTTCCTCTGGCAAGATTCTGTTGCCACATCATAGTATGTACCATCTTCGCATACGTTTGCTGTTTGCTTGAAACTTTTACAAGTAAAATACCTACGGCAGTTGCTTTCGTCCTTAATTTTTACTCCTACCGGTACAACATCGCATAAATCATATTCGGCTACGCATTTAGAATTTTCGGGATATACACACTGCTTTTTCGAATCATCAAAAATTAAGTTCGAGCCACAGAGACCATTACCCAGAGCCGTCGTCCCATTACAGAAATACCAGCCTTGACAGTTTATATCATCTTGAACGTAACCGGATGACTTTTTTGTACAAGGCGTTGAAGAACAATAAGTATCAGATTTTTCAACTTTTCCGCAAGTATTTTTGGTTAATGAATAGTATTGTCCATCACCACACTCATTGTGGTCGACGCTTTTAGAGTTTACACATTTAATTGTTTTGTTGCAATAACCGGGCTTGCGTAGTATTGTACCATCCTTCACAAGACGACATACATCCAAATCTTTTGTTAATTTCTCCGTCTGATTGCTTAGGTTTACTATTCCAACTAAAAGCATTGACACCAACAAACCACGTAACCCTTAAAGTAATTTTCATTTTTAAATGCCTTGAAATGAACAGTACATTTTTTCTAAAATACCTCTCATTGTATTCATTGAACAATGTCATATAAACAACTAAATATTACTGAAAATCGAAATAATCAGCGAAACGTTTTTATATAAAGAATTTTATAGTGATTTATAACTCATATTTTATTTTTAAACCAAACTTTTATATACTGCCATTTAAAAACCCATTTTGTTGCTTTATCTGAAGATAAGATTTGAACACAAGACACTTCTTTTACTTTCATGACCTTTAGAGAAGTGCCCTACTTTATACAATAATAATTACAGGTAGGGCATACATATGAGTTTATTTCTTTTCATTTTTGTTAGGTTGTCAAAAAATGAAAAGGATTTTATTTATCTACAACTTACGAATATCAGGCTAAATTTAAATGACTTGTTAATTTTTAATCTTATTATTTATTGGGTCTCTGAAAATTGAGTCATTGTAGCAAAAAACAAAAAACCGAAATATATTTTATCTATATAAATAAAAATAAATTACGATGCAGCTTTTGTTTTACTGCCCCTTATAGTGTAATGACAACTATTATATCCGAGGAAGGATGGCCTTTTAAACTGGCATGATCGCCATGTGATGGAAACATTAGGTATATTTGTACGTGTTTTATTATTTGGCAAGGCTCGATGTTTAAATTTGCACATTGGAATTTGCAACGTAAATGGACTTGTAAACCAACACACGCTATACCCCATTTAAAAAAAAAAATAGAAAGGCAAAGCTGTAGTCGGGCGCACCCGACTATAGAATACCCTGTACACAATTCAAAATTCCATAAGTTTTTCTTTTGCATAATATGATTAATATTTTGTATTAATTATGTAACTATATCTCAAGAAAAACTACTTTTTTTTCTCAGTAAGTCATTTGAAGGCAGAGTTAGAGAACACCATGTGACATCAAAGCAGCAGCTGAAATTAGTTTTACATGAAGAATGGGCCAAAATTTCAATTGAAATGTGCCACAAATTTGGTGGAATCAATGCCTAGGCAATTAGCAGATATGAGCGCCACGTCGGATTGGCAAAATACTTTATTGATTAACTGTCAATGTTAGTTTTTCAATTTGAAACTTTAAAATTTAATCCAACTTGAAACTATTTACAACGCATACCTTCTACGAATATAAATTTAATAAGAATAACTAATTAACGGTTCATATGTAAGTCTCCATCTGCATATGAACCATTCGTTATGTATTTACTTATTTATAAAATCGGAACATTTTTCTTAACAGTTTTTCTTAACGAATGAAGTTTCGGATAACGACCAGCGAAAAAAGGGAAATACCGACTTCTTCTAAAAATTCTTTGTCTGTATTTCACTGACTTGTATTTTGGATTTTGTTTTATTTTTGTGAAAAAGTGTAATGTAACATACAAATATAGAAAAGGAGCAGCCAATGCAATGATAGGACTAGAACCCTGTTTGGACATAGGTGCCCACACAGATAGAAAATATCTCCGAAACCTTTGAAGCAAAACTCAGGAACACACTCTGGGCAAACCAATCAGGTCTCAAACAAGCAAAGACTATGCTTGGGGGTTATAATCATAAAAGACTTAAGACAATAATAACCTTAAATAGAAACAAACTGAGAATTCTCACAGGCTTCCTTTCTGGTCTTTGCACACTGCGGTAGCAAGTGTTCAATCTCGTTCTTTCTGATACCGATATATGCTGCTTCTGCGACACATCGGTGGAAATCCCTATACATATCCTATCAGAATGTGATGCGCTGCTAAGGCTTGGGATACCAAGAGACGGTCTGGCTTCTCCGGGTACTTAACCCCCTAAGTATCCTTGCCTTTTAGCAAGGTATAGGACTTATGGAGTTACTCGAGTCAACGGGAAGTACAATACATCTAGCTAGGTCGCAGTACATGAATTCCAACCTCAATAAATTATAAGTAAATAATAATAACATACAAATATGCCTTCAAATAAAGATTCGCAGGAAAAGAATAATACAAGAGCAAAAATAACTATAGCAATAAAGCATAAAATTATTTAAATTCATGCTAAATTTAGATCCTTAAAAATGTTGATACATATATCTTATATAACTTTCAATTAAAGTTTATATTGAAATATTTTTGTGTTTATTTTTTTCGACATGGAACACATTATTTTATTTTACATTGATTTATATGGGAATAATGATTTCGGATATCGAAAAAGATTCTGGAACGAATTGTATTCGTTAACCGAGGGTCAACTGTAGATAGAACAAAGATACGAACCTGCTAATCCGTTGCGGGACGGGCGATATGGTAATTAATCCTGATTTGGCCGAAAGTCTATGATCCGTTAGGCATATGATATTGATCTCTTGATATCCGGTGTTAATGTCTATAGATGGCCATTGTGACTCGCTCAAGTATAGAAATTCGGCGCCAGTGAACCATCGTATTGACCAGTTTATATTATGCATTCGACTCCATTTGATGCCATTGTCGGCTACATTGTTGGATGGTACCCAGCGCCAATTATTGTCGTCTGGTTCTTCTAAAATCTAACCTAAGAAGAAATTTTGATCGTTGCGTATTTATAACTTGTCTTCAATCCATTTCACCAGTCGCAGACCTAGAATAGTGACCATCACCTCCATTCGGGGTATCGACATCAGCTTCAGTGGGGCAATCCGTATTTTTGAAGCAATTAAAGAGCACCGTGAAATCCCATCCAGTCTTGACTATTATAGCTAGCTTCACCATTTGGCTTTCGGTGTCGACGGACTGCATCTAGTCGTCAACGATCGCGTTATCGATAATTGCCTTCACTGCTTCTGAAAACTGCTCCTCGTCTCGTTACGCACTGCTATTTTTGATGTAGTTAGCCAGCCCTGATGAGCATGAGAGATGAGTCGTCGTCGCGCCACAAAAATTTTTATGCTGTCTGATCTTTTGGTCGTATTTTTATTTGGTGAAACAACTCGCGAATGCCTCCAGAGACCGGTATATGTCGTTCCCTAGAACGTATAATAATACCCGTCAATTACGCCAGACGCATCTTTCATCAGAACATCGTTAAATGACACAACATCAACTTTAGCAGCTGCACCCCATACATGACACGTCGAAAACTTTGAGAAACCAACTGAGCTCATAAAGAAGCGTAACTCAGAGTCTTATTCTGCATATATGCTATGTGTACTTCTAAGTTTTCAGTCTTCAAAGGAAGTATCACTTAAGTATCTTCTCTGCAAAACTCCTCAGCCAATAGCAAAATCTTCTTCTTATTCTTAATGAAGTAGGATACAGTGCAGTTTTTAAAGCCACTTGAAATGACTTTGACTTTCTCATTTTTCTTATTTGTTTGAAGATGGTACGCCCATGCGCCGAGTTCAATTTAAACATTTTTGTTTTTTTAATTTTTTAAACTTTATATTTTACTGTTGTTATGTTGTTTTTTTTCTGTTTAAGATATTTAATAACTTTTTCCTAATCGCGAAAAAAAAGTTTCCTGCCTCGAAATGTGCTTTGAATGAAATACCTCGGAATTGTGGAGCTCTTTTATACTCTAATAGGCTCCTCGAAACCCCCACTCATTGAGTACCATATGGAGCTTGATAATACAAATCTAGTTGACACTGTGAAGGTTAAAGATCATGATTTATTGGGATAGGAACATTAAAACTAATAAATGTCAAAGAATATGTATATGTCAAAGGGTTTTATATGAAAATTGTGAATAAAATTCAAGTTAACAGTTTGTGGATAAAGCGCATAAACTATCTTTTAGAAATAAGAAATGTCAAAGGAAACAAGATGTACCTTTCTAAATAAAAAAGTCCCATTCATAATTTAAGATGGATCACATAAAAAAAATTTTTAACTCTAAAGCATATCTGCAGGTCATAAATAAAAACGGAAAGAACTATAACCATACAAGTCTTGTCTTACAATGAGAAAGTCAAAGTCATTTCAATTGGCTTTTAAAACCGCATAGAATCCTACTCCATTAAGAATAAGAAAAATAATTTGCTATTGCCTAAGGAGTTTTTTAGTGAAGCTACTTAAGTGATCTTTCCTTTGAAGAATGAACACTTAGAAGTACACATAATATAGCATATATGACGATTTTTCAGTTGTTTGGGAATTATTTGAAAATTTCAGATGATAAAATGATGTTTCCAACCAAATCTCACAAAAATGAAATGAAAATGACAAAACAGCGAGCAACTGTCAAAAACTTTAATTAATAATTGTTCAAAAAATGGCAGAGTTTTAGGAGAAACATAGCGACTGAACTCTTATTAAAATAAGGCTGCTTAAGCTTAATGTGAATAAATACATACCATTAAACGTCGAAAGTTTCGTTGGCTTCCCAAACCATCTTAAGAAGTTAGAGATCATTGTCATTTGACAGAAAAAATAACATGGAGCAGCGCCTGCAACCTTAATTAAGTACTTAACTTGAGCGAAAAGATATTTCACATAAAAAAAAAATAAGCGCAACAACAAATATATGTCATCGACCCAACGACTATAATCATATCAAAACAAAACTAGAAAGGCAGGAGCTATAATCGGGTGCACCCGACTATAGAATACCCTGTACCCAATCCAAAACGGAATATATTTTTTTGTTGCTTTAATATTTAGTATTTGTAAGGATATCATTTAAAACTATAATTTGGTAATGATATCTTAATAAACAAAAATTTTTTCTTAATGAATGATTTTTTTTGGCCGATCGTTCCTTTGCCACATATATGATATAGTAAACTGCACATCTTTAATATACCCTTAACCATTTTTTGGTCCAGGGTATAAACAAAACTCATGCAATTAGCAAGATCAGACCCCAAGTGCATACAGTCTATTGCCACTCTCAATTAGAAAAAAACGCCAAATAAAATAAAAAATCTGGGTACCAAAATATGTAACAATATACAAAAATTTTTAATATCCACACGCACATTCTATAGTCTTTTTATTCTACAACCCAAAGACGTTCCATTCTCAATGTTCAAATTGAAGTCAAAATGTTTGAAGAATCTTTTTGTTTGCTTAACTAAAATAAACTTTTCACTGTCATGCTTATAAATTACTGTGAGTTAAGATGAAAACTATTTTTGAAGAAACTTGTGTTCTCTAATTGAAGCACACAAGAATCTCAAGGTGTGTCAGGTAGTTTTCGAAAAATTTTTTTTCGTGTCAGTATGAGAAAAGCGAGCAAAGCGAACTGATCTAAAATTAATTATGGAAAGTGTAAATAGAAATTAATGAACTCAACAAAATACATTGCTACATAAAATATATATTTTAAGTTAAATTTATCTTACCAAAAATATGAAGTCATCAAAATACTTTTTCGAAAAACCATTTTCAACTTCACTAAGATGGATTTATGTGTTATTAATAACTTTAATTTTTACGAATGTTTTAAAAACATTTGCACAGCACACTCTTCTTCCAGAATCATTAAGTGATACGAGAGACAATTATGGCTGGATATCAAATGGTAACAATTGTTGTTAGAATATATAGAGTTTACATAGTGAGTAGAAAACTATGTTAGACAATATTTTTTTACTTATTTACTTAGTATGAAATAGTAAGTTTAAATGAAAACGAATTAAAGATTAAAAATGGAATTACAAACCAGATCTGTAAAAACTGATGAATATGGTTGTCGAAAAAAGAATAAGATGTTTTAATGAAAATTTGTTTAGCTGATTTTATTTTTGAAACACGAAACTGTACGGAATACGCCGTGAAATAAAATGTTTAATAATATTGATGCGTATTTAACCTAAATATCTAAATCAATTTAAATTTCTTTGAGTTCTTTGAATTTTTAAACCAATTTAGTTTTGCAAATATTAAAACTTTCTATTACATAAATAATTTCTTTTTTTTTCTTTTAAAAACATAGTCCGTACAGTAGTATTACATATAATACAGTAAACATTATTTATAAGCAACCTCTACGCTAAGTTCTCAGCTTAAAATGTGTTAAGTGCAGTTCTAAAAAAATAAACAAGAGCAAAAATTTTGTACAAAACGGATGGTCCACCTTATAGACATTATTAACTTCCAGAAAAAAGACTTCCTTGTTTTGACATTTAATAATCTCTATAATGTCTTTTATTCTTTGTGCAAAAGTACGCAACAGGCAGAAAGAGGCGTGGCAGACTCCACAAAGTATATATATTCAGGATCAGCGAGTCGATCTATCCGGGTACGCCCGTAGTATGAACGCACGGATCTCGATAACGGTTAGACCTATAACCACCAAATTTGGCTCAAATAGACTCTCTTAATCCATAGGTGTAATGAGTTTATTTTTTCTTTTTCGATATTCAACCTATAACATATAGCTGCCACAATAGGAACGATCCGCTGAATAACAACATTTATTAACAAAAAACCCTTTTGTTTTTCAAGATATCGTTACCAAATTTTGGATTTAGTAGTTCTACATAATGTTCAATTATATACCTTAATATTATGTATATAGGTTTACTGTAACGGAAAACAACATTTACTGAAAAAAACATTGTTGTTTAATCATATATCGTGTCCAAATTATGGAATTAATAAATTAAGGCAAAATCCAATAATATACCTGAATATGACAAATATCGGTTTACCATAACATATAGCTGAAAAAGGAAAGATCAGCCTAAAAATGACTTTTGGGTATAGGGTATTTTATAGTCGGTGCTCCCGACTCTCCTGGCTTTCTAGTTTTAAATTTCACTCATTCATTTTTACTCATAATGATAATTATTATTATCAAGGTATTGAGTTGTATTGTATTGCATATCAGTAAAATATACTTAACAGTTAGTAGTACAACTTACTATCAACAGATGAACAAAAAACGGATAAATGTCCAAAAGAAGTTCAAAAAGCCATTTGCGCTATTACGGCTGGAGAGGTCAGAGCTTCAGCAGAGGCAATTACAACAAAGACACTTAAAGGAGTTTGTGGATCAGGTTGGTAATAAAAATATTTTCTAAAAAAGAAAATAAAACTAAAATCATTTAAACAGATGAAATGAGGTTGGCTTTTGAGATGTTCGAAGATAAGATGCATCAAGAAATCAATGAGCTTAAAATGATAATGAATCAGTTAATTCAACAGCAGGAAAAAATACTGAAAGCACATAACCTGACACCTGAAAAATCTCCAGAGGTTTCTTCAACTTCAAAATTAACAACAAAAGAAATAAACATAAATTTAAATAACGAACTGGAGCCCACTGAGATGGAACGCCAAATAAAATATACAAACACTTCTCAATCAAAGAATCTCGAACATTCAAAACAGTTGATACGGGAACAATTGGATACCATACCGATTTCTGACGATAACATTAAACTATTCACATATCACTGGAAACTTGAAAACTTCTCGGATCATATAAAAGGCGGCTTAAGCACTACAGTATTAAGTCCAGTATTTTACATTAAAGGTAAATAAAACTAAACTTGTTTATTTCAATGATAAGCACATTTCACCTTTGAAAATAAAAGATAGACCATTACAATTGAAAGCATCATTTCAACATCTGCTGAGGGATTACTTATATATTCAATTGGACCATAACCGCTTCCAAACAAGTAATCAAAATAATATTGTATTGGACATGGGTGGACTTTTTAAAGAAATAAAAATAACAAAAAATGAAGTGTTCAAGCATAAAATTTTAGTTTTGGATCAGGTAAGTTACCTTTAATTATTGCGTCCAATGGTTATTACCATTATAATTTTAACTTTCACTTAGTTTAAAATAATTTTATATATATATTTTATTTACTTCTGATTATTATTAAAACTCAAACTAACTTGACAAATCAATAAGTAATTTGGTCTGAAAATTTCTCGCTGTGTGACTAATAAGAATTATCAGCTCATTAAGAGATTTGGTGTCCTAGATTATAATTTGTATAATTAAAAATGATTACCTGCTTCGTAGGCTTGAAAAGCTTTTTTTCTATATATTGTATATATTCGGGAAGAGCACCTAAAAAATGTTAAAGGTCGCCCGCTTTCAAAGATGGTTTTAAGTTTACGTGGCAGTACAGCCAACACAGCGAAACTATTCTGTAGCAGTTTGAAAATGTTATTCGGTTTAACTTTTGAATCTACAGCTATTCTTGTAATTATCCCAACTACAGCTGTCTTCATACCTTGGTTTTAATATTGTTGTTGATGAATACAACTACAAAGATCGGAAAAAGGCACAATTGGCTGATAATGTTGATACTAAGATAGTGTCAAAGTAAAAAACCAAAAAAAAGGCGGAAACACAAATCAAGCAAATTATTCTCTGCAGACTACTCTGTTTATAACCTTTCAGAACTTTAGAGGTCTAAAGGTAGTTTACTAGAGTTAATCAGTATTATTTTGTGTAAATGAAACACACCGTGTTTTTCGTAATAATTTCTTTTATTATTTCAACTAACCCCCGACTTCTTAATACTATGGTTAAATAAGTTAATTCGCCTTACAGGAGCTCAATTCTTGTCAGAGTAAATCCTCGTTCAGCTCGCAAAACCCTTTATTCTCAAAGTCCCCCACTGGTCATTCCCGCGTTATTTTCTCTTTAATTTGTCAAACGATAACAAGTCAAGTTTGAGTCTTCGTTTATGTAGTATTAATATTAGAACTAATTGGGAATTATAATATCCTTCAATACAAAAAGTACTTCTGATGTTTTCGCTAACGTCGATTGCCCTAACTGCGCCCCTTAGCTACGTTGTTGTCGTTGTTGTTTTTAGTAACTGGGGTGGTATTTAATAAATAATAAATGTTATTTTATGATGTCGGCGACGGGTATTGAACCCAAGACCCCTGCCTAGTAAGCATCTACACTATTCACTATGCTTCCGCTGCTGTTGCTATCTGCGCTGCCTGTATTGACTGATTGAGCTTTAATATTTTATTATTTGTGACGACAAAGTCGTGTTACACTTATAATTGCTGAAAAAATCCGCTCCTAATATTCCGTCATATTTGCCTATTAACTTATTTCTTATTATGTGGAAATTCCAATTAAAAATCTTCTTCTTTTTATCAATTATCTCGAATGGAATCTTATAAGCGCCCAAGCTATATTCAATATGCTTTCCTAAAGCGACCATTCTCATTCCATCCCAGTCATCTATAGCTCTTCTAAAAACCGTCCTGGCTTTCAATAAGCTAACGGGAGCGCTATGTATTTACTAACATTGTATACGGACACTGGTTATAGACTATAACTATGTAAGGGACTTTAGAAATAGAGAAGGTCGCTTTACTTATATTCCCTCCTCCTCCTGAAATACCTAGCGTTGTGTCTCGGATTATCGCATCTAAAGCACTTTCTGCAGTCAGTTACCGGACTTTTACTCTTGTCCGTTTCAGAAGAGAAAGACACCTTTCTCCTACAAAATTTGGCTCTGTGGTTACGTTTGAAACACATTATTTGATACCTCATACAGTTTCTTTAGTTCTATTTTGAAATCACTCCAATTGTTCACCATCTAAAAGGTGGTGTTTTCTAAAATCGCGGTTATGTCTTTTTATACAATTGAACAGCAAGCCTGCTTGTTCGGCACTCGCTAACCTAATGCCATCATCACACCCTGGGATTAAGCCATAAACTTTATCACTCCTAAACTCCGGCAATGCTTCATTAAAAACTGTGACTTTACCTTTTCACGATGACCGTTAGACTGGCCAGCAGTTTCTGACGTATTCGGTTCTGCATTTCCACTCACACTTTCAGTTTTTAAATGCAGCAAAATTTATTATGTGAGTATATTTCGTAAATTTTGTATGATTTTGTTTCTAAAAATTCTTTGAATTTTTATTACACATTTATTTTAATTTTTCTCAATAATAAATATAAAGGAATTATATTAGCTGATATTAAACTTATTCAAGTTGTTTTTATTTCCTCGCTGTATCCTTGCTGTAGATTCCACCGCTATTCACCAGAAAATGTATTTTACGTCGTAATCCAGAAAATTGGATTTGCTGCGCAATTCATCACAATTAGTAGGTTGTAAATCCTTATTTCGCCAATTGTAATAACTTCAATTCGATTTGAATTCCAATGTTAATTCCGCTATCAGTTTCAATTAGAATAAAACGGAAGTTGTTTCTTTAATCTCCAAAACTCAACTGACTAAGATGCGGCTTCAGAGCACATCTCGCAAGCTGACTAAAGCCACCGATCGCCCCATCAGCAAAAGATACTGATTTGACATATTCCGCAATTGGGTGGGAGTGTATATAGGCAAGCAGAATGGGACTCATGTTCAAGAATTAATGTATAACAGCAGCCTATATTGTATGAGCAGTGACGAATATTTTATCGTAGCTTACATAGAGCAGTGTAATTTGGTCAAAATATATTTGATGACACAGCAATCATAAGCATTATAAAAGCTCATCAACTTAAAGAAAAAAAAGAAAATCAAATAAAGCTTGAACATCATTAAAGTCAACAACTGGTCACCCCCTAGAGGTCATCAGCTTGCCAAGGAAAATAACCAGCGTTGGGTAAAAAAAGCTGACAATTTGTATTTGTAGTCGAATATAAAAATCGGCAGAGGTCAACGCATATAAGAAACAACCATAGAGCGAAACAAAAGAGGATCAGCAGCTACGGAGTATAGGGACAACCCACTAATGTGGGCCATAGCAGTAATCTTGACCCAGGAGATAGACTAACTGGAAAGGGAGTGGCGACAAACAAAAAGCATCAATATACTAATATATAACTATATAATATAAAACCAAAACAAATCATATTTTTCTTAAAGTGAGTGAGAGGCAGTCATGCACTTTTCAAACTCACTAAAGTAGCCACTCTGAGGCAATAAAACTTTATAAAAATTTACATGTAAAACATGAATTAACTTTGTGATAAATTATAAATTGTTAAATTATGGAAGAAGAATTTTTGTTAAAATGCAGAATGGCTAAAGCCAAATTTTTTTATATAAACTTTTAAATATCTAAAAATTAGGAAAAAAATTTTTATTTATTTAGTTCAAAAGAATATATGTATATAAAATTTTCTTGGAAAATTATATTACAAGTAAAATGTATTACATATTATATAAAACATATTAGTTAAAAACATATTGTATTATACAAAAGAAAAGGTTACTTTATCATCAAAAAAAAATTCTTTATCATCATTACATCTTCATTAAAAGGTTAACAAATTAAATCAATTACATAATGTAATATTTATTTTTTATAGCAGGAAAAATTTATTATTTATCGGTGTGTTACATCGTATTAAAAAGCAATAGTTTACTTGGTTAATGTTTAGTAACCGAGACTTAGAGCCATCGCCAAATTCATCACCATGACGTTTCCGTGGTATTTCCTTATCTAAACTTGCTCCAGGGCAACGGATAGATACATCTTGATGTCAACCCCTAAAAATAATTGTGGCGTCATGACTATGCAAACATATGTTGAGATGTGATCGCGTGTATGCTGAGATCTTTTAAAGGACAATAAGCAGAGACAATGATGTGGTGTTGCTTGCACGAGATGTAGTGATGCTAAAATAAAAAAATAATAATATAGAATTAACTCTAACTAGCTGTAATTAGTTCTTAGACTACCTAAGCAAAGCTTGTCCTGAGTTAGAAAGGGACTAAAAGTTTAAAAGACAATATAAAAAGGGTGCCGTCTTGCTTAGAAAACACAGTTCTTACCCAAACGTACCTATCGTTCTAGTAATAATATCGTTTACAACAACGTATTAAAATCGCTTTTAAACAGCGACAACATTAATATAACAAAAAGCTTAGCTGCGAGAAGTGGCAGTGACACAAAATTTTTATGATAAATAAACGCCTACAACTGGCAAATAATGACAACAAATAAAAGCCAATCTCTTTAATTACACAAGTTTCCTAGGGTTGTGCTCATAAGAAGACGAAACAGAATAAAAATAAACAAAGCAACATGTCGCAAAGGAATATAGTGAAGCTATTTATTATTGCCATTGTACTACATATATATGTCGGCCTAAATCTGCCGAATTTAGGCAGAGTCAAGGAAAAGATTGCACTATTTAATTTGTTGGTAGACTAGAAAAGAAAATAATATTTTTGTCTATATTATGCAACAATCTGAAAGACCTATTATAATACAATATTTTACTTACGGAAAGGAAAAACTTTACTCATCTTTTAATTGCTCTCTTTCCATTGATTTCACTTAATTTTTCGTTGTTTCTATTCAGAACAACCAACACTCAAAGGATCTCGTTTCCCAGGAATTCAACAACTTTAACAAGGGCTTCTTAATACCAAACAGCGCACTTTTGTCAAATTCTTACATAAAAAATAATTCAATTTTAATTAAACTAATTCTTTTTTTATGATATATGAAAATCTAGATCTTAAGAAATCATGGCAAATATGTAAACCCTTTATATTATAATAAAACTAAAACAAAAATTGACAACCAATCCGTATTTGAAATTGCAATTGAAATTTAAAAATTACAAAAAGCAAACTGTAAACTCATATAACTGCAGCTCAATCCCATTGGAATATTATTCCTTGATACAATGATTATGATATAAACGCAGCAATATTTTTAATTAGCCGTAGGCCAACATAGCCAGTTTAAGTTTTGTTAATTTAGTTAACAGTATTAAATAAAATAAAACAAAATTTTTGACTACGCTATCATGCTCCATAAAATTCCGTTAACTTTAATATATGCTCTGACGGCCACCAACTGGACAAAAAACATCGCGACCTTCGGTTAAATAAAATTAAATAACAAAATAAATTAAATTTCTGCAGCGCCTATGGCCTCATCAATAAACGTTAAATTCAGCTAGAATCGCATAATATCACGCGTAGTGTCAACAATTCGTAACAATACAAAGCAAATAAAAATATACCGTTAACTGACTTAAACATAAAAATCAAGCGCACTAGTAAACTAGATGAACGAACTAGTTCGTTCAGTAGAAAATCAACTAGTGAACTAGTGGAACTCCACACTGAACTAAATATATGTAAATGCTTGCAACGGATTCGAAATTCGTTGACTTTAAATAAAAACCAAAAGTATTATGGTAGTGTCTACTGTTTTGCTTGATATGAAAATATATTTCAATATGCGTCAGTGTAAAATATTTTATACATAATTACATAGTTTATTACTTATACAATTACTTCAACTATATTAGTTATAGTATATATATATACGGCATAGCTTTAACGTTTAATGGCAAACTTGATAATTAACATGTCTACTAGGATGCCCAATTCGAAAATAATTATTAAAATCAAAAACAATTTGTTGTAAATAACTTCAATGCGCAGCTTGCGTATTGTACGCTGTGACTGCGACAAGTCTTCATGCAGATGCTGCATCTTCCGTTGTCAATTTGCCAATACGACATGTTGTTGTTGTTTTTCAAGTTTACTGTTGTTAATATTTACAGCATTTAATGCGCCACCACAGGTATATAGTACAGGTGTACGAATTACGGGTCTTAAAGAGGACGATTCGCGTACTGTACTCTCAAAAAAGTGGAATAAACAAAAAATTCGAAAAGCATTGATAACAGCTCACATCGTCACTGTGCGTGTGAAAAACAGCTGATACAGGTTTCGTTAAGTCTGCGTGTGGAAGGCAAACAACCCTCAGGGTTGCTTGAAATTCCTTAGGCATTTTGCCTAAGTACATTTTCCCTAGGTGAGCAACTCCGCTGCCTAAGCAGAAAGTATCAAAGTATCGTGAGTGCATCTGTTATTCATAACCTATATGGTCAACCTTCAATGTGTCAAAATCAGCTGTTCTATAAGGTTTTTAGTATACGTGATTGAATTACAATATATTTCGCGTCGCGATACAGATACATCAATAAACGCAGTTCTTTTAAATTTACATATAAAAAATTAATCGCTCCATTCAAAATCGGTAACAACAGAGGCAGAATTTATGCTCTCTAAGCATAAAGTATCTCGCTTATTAGTCGAGGTTCATCAATCGATTTTCGCCCAATCATCAAGCTTTCTTAAAAGGTGAAATGTAAAATTTTTGTTTCAAGCAAATAAATCAGAATAATCGTGTTTATATAGTTACAAACGTTCGAGTCTCTACCACCTGCATTCTATAAGTACATCTTTAAACGCAAAAATGGAGAGTGAAAATAACGCTCAAAAATTGTTTAATAAGAAGCCAATGGATTTAGAACCTTTACTCAGGTAATGCAGCATAAATAAATAACATTTAAATGTAAACCTTATTAAAGTCAGTGTTTGTTGCCCAAAACAATTTTACTTTTTAATGAGCAAAAAGTTTGTTTAACAAATTTTTTTTTTAGAAAAATATTTACCCATATGTTAAACCCGAAATTCCAAAATTAAAATTTTTATTCAATTCTTCAATAAATTGAACTTTACATCATTAGCGATATTTTAACCATTCCGGCTTTGTAATTATTGTTATTTACATTGGCGTTTTTGTTCAGTGATTTATTATTTGTGTTTATATTCACGACGCTGTTTGTGTTCACAAAGACAAATATTTTGTGAATGAATAGCGAACGTTAATTAATTAAATGAAGTAAACTATATTAATATTAGTTGAAATTTCTAAATCTATTGTTGGAATGTTTCGGTTTGTTTTTATCCACAAATGAAGTTTCTGTTCCAAAAATTGAGTGTTTCTGCATCGTCTGTTGCGAAGTTGATGTTGAATCCACCACAATGGTATCATTGGTATTTTGTCGAAGTCTTTACAAGGTCTAAAAGATTCGACTATGTGAAAAAAATCTAAAATTTTGTTTAATCGTGTATTTTGTGAGATATATTACTACAAAAATTTTCCTCTTGTTGCTATTGAATATTACACAATTAACTGCAATGTCACAATGTCTTCCACTAGCATCATTGATGCACTTTGGCGTGGTTACATATGGTGTAATATGCATGCTGATCTTCTCTTTTAAAGTGGACAAAGCATTGGATGTTTGGAAGAGCTCTTATCATTACTTAGCTAATTCCCACTGAGCATCAGAAAATTACACTCCTGTGTCACTACATTTTTGAGATCCTTGTTGTGTATTCTAAGACTTTGACAATTGAATTTGAAATTAAAAATTAGAAATGAGATTGATTGTTTCGCATGTATAACATGTAACTGGTATAATCACACCATTTTTATTTTTATTATTTCCTGAAGATTTTTAATCATACATCCGAATATGGTAAATATTGGTTTACCATAACATATAGCTGCCAAAAGATCGATCGGCCGGAAAAGCCTTTTGCTAAGAAAAACTTTTTTCGTTTCTTGAGATATCATTGCATAATAAATACAAAATATTAAAGCAAAAAATAAAAAAAAATGTATTGAATTTTGGATTAGGTACAAGGCATTCTTTAGTCGCATATCCGCTACGAACGTAACTCCAAGGTAATTAAACTCCTCGTCTGCCGCAACCATTCTTTCTCTTTTTTTTTTATTCATCGAGTTAGGCTTATATCTTCGGAAGGGCGAAATGTGCTGTTTGCTCGGTTATTTGCAAGAAGCAGGCTCTTAAAATGCTCTGCCTATGATTGTGGATCGACTTCTATTATTTTATTGGAAGTACATACAGTGAGTCACTTAAGTATTTTGCTTCTTGGTTTTCAAGCAAAAATTTGATTTTGATGGTTTATAGAAAATAGCAAAAATTGGAAAAATAAAAAATACAATGGTGCTCTTCTGCTAAAGGCATATTTACACAACAATTTATCCCAAGAAAGGATCATATACGATGATCCGTTAGCTTGCTATTGATGCGCAATCATTTTCTGTCAAAAGTTCCGATCTCACAAAAAAGTTCCATATTTCCTTTAAATTTGCCTCAATTTCAGTTTCTTTCCATTTGCATTCACCACCTTGTCTTTGGAATCGCGTGGTATGTTACCTAATGTAGTCACTATGGCATCCTTCGGTTAACGATTATCAAACAGTAAGGATTGGGTTTAAGCCTTCCTGGGGACACTTGTGAAAGTATGGAAATCGTAAGTTTGTTTCTTACTTATATTTAATATCTTTACACATGTCCAAAAAGCAAGTGGTTAGCTATATATTTTATCTTCTCATCTCGTAGCATGATTTTATGAGCTTGTAAAGCTGCTGTGCAGCGACCAATTATATCTTTTTTTAGTTTTTTGTTTGTACTTGCCCTTTGGCCGATAGGTTTATCCTATAATACCGCTACAATCGTCATCTTTCGTTTATCCCTGAGAGCCGTTTAGAGCCTGCGAGCTGGTTTTATACAAACTCCGCACAGCCTCGGCGGGTGAATTTGGCACTTTTAGGTCTTTGGCTTTAGGCTTTCTCTTGTCTGGAGATTTTCTAACATCGATATAATGGTCCCTGTCCTAGGCGGCAATTTTCTACCTCAGCTCAGCTCTTCGATTCGATCTTTTGATTCAGTCATATTGTGATCGCCCAATTTTATTATGCGTCTTATTTCTCCACGTCCCTTTCACATTTATACCAAATTTTCTAAATCTGTATCAAGTAGTTTAAGAAATATGATGAATTTTGATTTCCAATATTTCTGTTGTTGTTACGCAATTTTTAAACTGCAGCCGTATTTATTAACCAATAATACAAATTTCATTCTAACCTATAAGGTTTTCCAGTCGTTTTCATGTGATGTTAGTGGAAAATATATACTTTCATTTTGATATACAGTGGGTTTACTATAAACATAAATATATATATATAACATCCATAAAACAACGTAAAATCGAAATTGTAATTTTGCATTTGAAATTGCCTTCCCTTCATTACTACATTTGCTTTGCTGGACCAACACCCATTTAGAATCCAAATGGTTTTTATTGTTATTGAAATATGTAATAAAAATTTGTAAAACCTTATACACTTGAATTTTTTGTACGCGGTATACTACGACCAAAAAAAAAACAGTAAAAATAAACAGATTTTCATATAAAACTATTTATGTGGACTATTTTTTGGAAAAATTAAATCCGCGAAAAAACTTTATTTCCATATAAAACATCTAACTCATGCCAAGCGAAGTTTAAACTTTACATTGCTTATAATACTTACTGATTCAATATTATTTAAAATGAATTTTTCATATATTTATAGATTAAACAATATCGTAAAATCGCAACAAGATACGAGGGAGTATCGTGGTTTAAAACTAGAAAATGGTTTGAAGGTTTTGCTGACAAGCGATCCAAATACTGATGTGTCTGCTGCAGCGCTCTCTGTTCAAGTGGGGTAAATACGAAGGATATAGTAAAAATAATATTGTTATAATATTTTGTTATTGTTAGACATATGTCTGATCCGGATATGTTGCCAGGTCTAGCACATTTTTGCGAACATATGTTGTTTTTAGGAACTGAGAAATACCCTAATGAGAATGACTATACCACGTACCTCTCGCAAAGCGGTGGCAGTAGCAATGCGGCTACATTTCCGCTCAAAACCAAATATCATTTTCATGTCGCTCCAGACAAACTTGATGGCGCATTAGATCGCTTTGCGCAGTTTTTTATAGGTCCATTGTTTACACCAAGTGCGACCGAAAGGGAAATTAATGCTGTAAGCAAATTTTTTTACCTCTGATCACAGAGAATAATATATTTATATAATTTTTAGGTCGACTCAGAGCATGAAAAGAATCTCTCAAGTGATCTTTGGCGAAATAAACAAGTGCAACGCTATTTAGCAAAGCCAGATCATGCTTTCAGCAAATTTTGTAGTGGTAAATGCAATTCGTAAATTTTAAATTTTGAATTCAAAATCATAGCAACTATTTGCAGGAAATAAAAGTACGTTATTTGATATTCCGAAAACGAATTCAATTGATGTACGCGAAGAATTACTAAAATTTCACAAGGAATGGTATTCAGCAAATATAATGTGCCTGGCAGTAATTGGCAAAGGTTAATTTTAGCGTACTCAAGTTAAATTCTCCTTTAAATTTTCCTTATTTACTTTCATAGAATCCCTTAATGATTTGGAACTGATGGTTTTGGAAAAATTCTCAGGAATAAAAAATAAAAGTGTTGATGTGCCAAGTTGGTCTCGACATCCCTATGCTGAAGATCAATATGGCCAGAAAGTTATGATTGTGCCGGTTAAGGATATCCGTTCATTAACAATTAGCTTTACAACCGATGATCTGACATATTTATATAAATCCGGTGTATGTTGTAAACGCTTACTACATTTTTAAAATTTTGTCGATTTTTTAAATTTTTGTACTTAAAGCCTGACAATTACTTAACGCATTTAATTGGTCACGAGGGTAAAGGTAGTTTATTATCCGAATTACGAAGACTTGGATGGTGCAATGAGTAAGTTGTAAAGCTGGTGGTAGTGCCGCATGGAAAATGCCCATCAAAAGTTTGGAAACCCAAAACAAAAATACGTGTATTAATGTTTAATACCTTAATTAACGGATTTAAAGTACTTTATTTCGTGTTTTTGCAAATATTTTGTGTAATAACAAGTACAAAGTAAGTAATAAATAAGACCGAAAAAGTTTACAATTTTCAAAAGCCATTTGACAGCTGTGTCTGAATAAGCGATAAGACCGTTAACTAACGTATAAACACACAAAAACATTTTCATATTTCCAAACTTTTGACAGGCACATACATATACAGTCTGTCCCAAACGCTTCCTGACATCGAAATAAAATAAAATTTTTCAACTTTCTACCTAATAAATGGTACTTTTTGCTTTTGAAACTTACTAACTTAGGGCCACACGGATCAATCAATTTTTAAATAGATTAAATAATTATAATCAATAAAAATAAATATATGTTTAAAAGCAGAAAGTATCATTTTTGGGTTGAAAGTTGAAAACTTGAATTTTTTTTAATATCAAGAAGCGTTTGCAGACTGTATATGTAAATAAGTACATAATTATTAATTATTAATACAATAATAATAATTTTTGTTTTTAAGTCTTATGGCGGGGCATCAAAATACCCTTAATGGATTTGGATTTTTTGAGATTGTAGTTGATTTGACACAAGAGGGTTTGGAACACATTGACGACATCATAAATATTGTGTTTCAGGTGAGCATCAATAATTTTTATTATATTGGCATTGGTTTAATTATGTGAATTTCACTGAAAATAGTATTTGTGCTTACTGCGCCGGGAAGGCCCAAAGAAGTGGATTTTTGATGAATGTGTTAGTATAAATGAAATGCGTTTTCGTTTTAAAGACAAAGAGCAGCCCGAGGATCTAGTAACACAAGCCGTTTCTACAATGCAGGTACAATTTTAAATTAAAATTTGTGAAGAGTTAATAGTGTTAACAGTGTTTTTGCGATTTGTTTTCCCGCAGCTTTATCCACTTGAGGAAGTTTTGACAGCTCCTTACTTAAGTAACGAATGGCGGCCTGATCAAATTAGTAAATTGCTGAGTGAGCTAGTGCCCGCCAAAAGTCGAATTACGATTGTCAGTCAGAGCTACGCCGATTTAGTTGATCAAGAAGAGCCTTATTATAAGGCAAAATATGGGCTGGAAAAAATTCCACAGGAAATTTTAAACGTAATATTTTAAATTAATAACAAATTCATTAAACTTAACAATTTTTAATTATATTTACTTTGCAGAAATGGGAGTCCTGTGATTTAAATGAGAATCTTTCACTTCCTCAGCCAAACAATTTTATACCTACAAATTTCGATTTAGCTCCATTGCCGCATGATTCTCCCAAACATCCAATAATTATATTAGACACGCCGATTTTGCGTGTATGGCATAAGCAAGATAATCAGTTCCTGAAACCTAAAGCTTGTTTAACCTTCGATTTGTCTAATCCGATTGCCTATTTGGATCCATTAAACTGTAATTTGAATCATATGATGGTTCTGCTTTTAAAAGATCAACTCAACGAGTATTTGTATGATGCGGAATTAGCAGGTCTGAAATTAAGCGTCGTCACCAAGTCATCTGGAATTGATGTATGTGGAAATAAAAAAAAAAATTGGTGTAGTAAACGATTACATTAATATTGTTTCTAAATTAGCTCGTCATACGTGGATTCAGTGACAAGCAAGTTGTACTTCTGGAGAAACTTCTCGATCATTTGTTCGACTTTGAGGTTGACGAGAAACGTTTTGACATTTTAAAAGAGGAATACATGCGATTTTTAAAAAACTTTAAAGCGGAGCAACCCTACCAACACTCTATTTATTACTTAGCATTACTGCTAACAGAAAACGCTTGGTCCAATGGCGAGTTGATTGATGCAATGGAATGTAAGTTGTTGTTATATTAAAAAGCTTGAGTTATTCACTTATGATTAATGACTCATTCCTATGTTCAATACATGCATATTTACAGCTGCGCACAAAATAATAGTAGTGCAAACACAAAATGAAAGTCTATTAGTTATGCAAATCTCATAGTTTATATCAAAATCGTTAAGATTAAGCCAATAGGATTGTAGTTGCAAGATAATTGTTTTCGGTAATATAAGCTCAACGCTTTGGGATCGAGTCGACAAGATTTTGGCTTCTTTGGGCAGGTAAGGAACTTCAAACATTTTTGACTGCTTCCAAAAATTCCACTAACATTGGTTGGTTAACGTTTGGAAACTTTATTCTTTTTTCGTCAGACAAATAGATTCCCGTTTGGGTTGACATTTGGCGACTAAATAAGTCTTTCTTCAACATTTACCTTCTTTGCCACTTTACTTGTATGCTTAGAGTCCATGGTCCAGTTGAAAGACCCAAGAATTCATCGACATTTCGTCTGTAACATATTGCATCATAACTTCCTTCATTATATTGACATACAGTAGCCAATCTAAAACATCCTTGATCCAATACATAGGCACTACACCGTAATATCAAAATCTAGCCTAATTATTCATTCGTAATAAGGTAATATGCAGTCATATACCTGAATGTGATAAATATCGGTTTTCTATAACATATAACTTCCATAGGAACAATCGGGCGAAAAATTACTTTTACTAAGAAAAAGATTTTTGGTTTATTATTATTATTATTTATAATACAAAATATTAATGCAAAAAAAAAATGTATTGAATTTTGAATTGGGTAAATGTCGCGATTATTCAGCATAATTTAGAGTAAAACGTCTGTAATAGTTACAGAAAACTACGAAACGTTTAGCTTTATCACCATTTCTAGGTATTGGATAGTTTACTGAGAATTTTAAGTCATCTAGTAATATACCCTTATCTGTACATTTGTGTCCTAAGAAAGTTACCTTGTGACTAAAGAAATAACCCTTTTCAAGATATAATTTAAAGTTGTATTATCTACAAATATTAAACACATCTCTAAGATTTGTTTAGTGTTAAGCCTGCAAAAGCTAAAGACATCCATCTCTGGAATGAATTTAGAACTATTTTTATACAGTAAGTTAGTCGTTTCGTCCGGTGTGCCAAAACTTTACTGACTGACGGAATTTGTAGGAATTTAGGAGCCTACACTTATTTAATTTTTTCTATATTAAAGCAAAGTAGGAAAATAAAAAAAAAATAATAATAAAAAAAAAGAAAATTACAAATTAGAGCCTATAATTCGAATTTTAGATCGTGATTTTGTGAATTTTGATTTTTTGAGCGTCTACTGTAAAACGTTTTTCATTTAGGAGGAATACCAAGCAGTTTATTAAATATCATTATTTAGAAAGTCGCAACACTAATAATTTGTTGTTTTGATCAATAAGAAAAATTGTCATAGTGCAGCTATTTTTTTTTTCGCAACTGTATGTGCAATCCTGCACACACAACCTGCGACCAATATTAATCTATTGTGTACCTGCTAATATACATATATTAAAAAGAAAACTAAATGAAACGCATACAAAGGCTGTATATATGAGGGAGAAACTTCTAATTCGCCAATTGCTCCACAACAACATGTTAATTATCGGATTCATAAAATAAATAGATATAAGTTTATCTGATGTTATGCTTTTTTTAGTTGAAGCAATTGCGTTTAACTTTTTGAATAATATTTTATTTTTTACAGTGGTAACGTACGACCGTGTAATTAGGTTTGCAAAGGAATTTTTCCAGCGACTTCATTCCGAGTGTTTTTTTTTTGGCAATGTGACAAAACAACAAGCGATTGATATTGCTACTCGGGTAAACAAACGTCTCGAGGCAACAAATGCAAAAGTGCTGCCAATTCTAGCACGACAACTGCTTAAAAAACGTGAATATAAATTATGCGGAGGTAAGTGGTCTCACGTTATTATAAGGTATGTAAATAAGTTTTGAAGGTATTACAAGAAATGAGGTAACTCGCCAAATCGAAAATGTTGTTTTATCAACTCACACTTAGTATTAAATCGCATGGGTTGATTTCGTAATAACAAAGTGCTACAAAATACTTTTTACATCGAAAAAAAAAATTTTATATTTGGAATTTATAACCAAAAAAAAAAAAAAAAATAATTTGTGCTTCTAAACATATTTCTTTTTTATTGATTATTATTATTTAATGAATTTAAAATGAATTTGTTTTCCTAGTGCCCCAAAATTGTTTTTACAATTTTTTTTTTTCATTCCTTTTTGCGCCAATTCAACGATGATCGGTACAATTTCCGTTAGGTATGCTCTTTGCTTTATGGTTCTTTTTTTTTTTTTTAATTTCTAAGTAAATTGCAGATTAATTTAGACTTTGTGAGCAGCAACAAGTAAAATTATGTGATTTAAATATGCCAGGAAATATATTATCATTTGATATGGTCAGCTGGTATACTTCAACCACCAGTTGGATATAAGAGTACAGTGGCTAGTGGAAATGTTTTCTGTAACTTGAAAGACCAATATAATCCTTAAAATTGCTGAAAACCAAGGTAAATTGAAGCCAAATCATGGTAGTGGCCCCAAATCAAAATTTACTAAATGTGCAGATGTCCAAACACTTTTCAAGTGCCGCACGTAGAAAGCTGCTCCAAATGTAGAAAAAGAATCTCCTTTGCTAATATGCTCGTATTTATTATTTATATTTATTTGCTTGCTCAAATATCATTTTTGCAGGGTATACAGCTGTAAAATTCTTGCTGCGCTAGTTGCAGGAATTTGCGCAGTTCATACTGCTGAGTTGCATTTCAATTGCATGCCGAAAAAGCAATTTTGCCAAATTTTCCATTTAAAAACACGCTGCACACTTTACTGTGGCAGTGTTAACGAAAATACCCCCTGTTAAAATGCTTGTAAGTTTGTTATGACTTAACTTTACGGGATACTTTTGAACGTGTTTAACAAAGCGAACTATACGAATATTAAAACAAATTGTCGGCTGGAATTGCCGAAAATAAGAGCAATAGAACAAAAAAAAGTAAATAAATAAAGAAACTGAAAATGACAATTTGTTTTAAATAATATATTTTAATTATTCAGCCGCATAACCAAACAACAATATTTGTATTTTAGGAGACAGTTATCTATTTGAAAAAGAAAATGAATATCACAAGAGCTCCTGTACCCAACTATATCTGCAATGTGGATCGCAAACAGATTATACAAATATTATGGTCAACTTAGTATCGCAAATGCTTTCTGAACCATGCCACGATTGCTTAAGAACTAAGGTAATTATTTGTTTTTATATTAGAATAATACAATAATTTTTTTATCAATTTTTTTGAACTGAAACCTTTAGTCTTTATTGAACGTAACAAGAATTATTCGCCTTTTTTCGTTAGTTAAATTTGACTCATAAAATAACAGCAGGAAACTGTTTTCATTTTTTGTCGGTTTTTCCACGCTTGGTTCCTGATGAAGGATGTATGTATCTATGAACATTTTCTGACCTGCCTTTCACAAATAAGCCGACTTAATTAGTCCGTCCGATTCTTGAAGGTTTTCGTACACTATTGTTGTTCGCAGCCGCAGTCGATTATTACTACATTCCACAATAATGTGCCTTTTCTGGTTAAGATATTGATTAAAAATATATTAAAAACAATAAACGTGCAAACGTCTCATGGACAGTGACTACTATATTGATTTTACACAAAATACAAAAGTAAATTAAATATTTAAAAATCGAATTATAAGTGCACCGAAACACACCAGAAAAAACAACTGAACAGCTAAATAAAATTAAAACACAAAAAAATTAACATAGTCGCTGATTTTTTTGTTTCTTTGAAAGGTTGTTATTGGGATCACTCAATTCAATGTTTTTTTCAATTTTTTATTATGGCTAAGGACGAGTACACACCAACGACTTCGTCAAACATTCTACATCTACTTTTTGTTTAAAACACAAAATATTTATGTTAATATACGAAAAATTTTTAACCTTCTAATCATAAACAGGAGCAGCTTGGGTATATCGTTTTTAGTGGCATTCGAAAAGTCAATGGAGCAAATGGTATACGTATAATTGTGCAATCGTCGAAACATCCATCCTATGTGGAAGATCGCATTGAAAACTTTCTACAGGCATATCAAGTAAGTAAAGCCTTATTAACCTTAATTGCCACAATAAAACCTTTTCCAAATTCAGAATGTCATCGAGAACATGACACTCGAAGAATTTGAACGCCACAAGGATGCTCTAGCTGTTCAAAAATTAGAAAAGCCGAAAACTATTTTTCAACAATTTGGTCAGTACTGCATAGAGTTGCAAGCACAAACTTATCACTTTGACCGCCATGAATGTGAAGTGGTTATACTGCAAAAAATTTCAAAAGATGAGCTTCTGGATTATTTCAAGGTAATATTCACATATATTGTATATTTGTTCGATAACTTGAAATTTTGTTATATGTGTGGTTTATTCGGTTTTTAGAAATTCATTTCACGAGAAGGCCCCGATCGTCGTAAATTGTCAGTGCATATAATTTCGACACAGTTGGTCGTGGCAGCTGATGACAATAATGTAAATGAAGTTATAAATGTCGCGCCACATAGCAAAATTACCGATATTGTTTCGTTTAAATCGGGCAAGGAGTTGTACCCAATTGCGATGCCATTTTTGAATATAAAAGCTAAGGGCGCACGTAGTAAATTGTAAAAAAAAAAATTTGATAAAATTAATTTGCTTTCTAAATTTAAATTTTTGCTTCAATTCAATTTGCGGATCGTGATTTTTTTTTTACTGCTCAAAGATTTTACATATTTTGCTTTGAATTCTTAAAATTTATTTTAAATGTTTTATCTTTATAAATAATAATTGTAATAAAATTGAATTGTTCTTTATTTATTCGTTAACAAAAACGCGGTGTTTGGTATTAAAGCTGTTCAATCGATACCATATTATCGACAGAATTTTCTGCATATTTGTGTTCTTTTAAATAATAATATTGGACCTATAAAGAACAGAAACGCAATGGCAAAGTTCAAAGTGTTCAGAAATGCAACTCTGCAGTAAGTACTACGCTAACTTGTGTCAATAGCGCAAACAGAATTTTTAAGTTGCACACTGCAAAAATGAAATTTCAGCAAGTAAAGTTAAATTTTTGTATTGTTTTTTAATAACTTTTAAATTATTTCTGGTTAGAAAATTTGAATGGTAGCTGTTTATTTTTCTGGTATTGCCGAAACTTTGCAACATCAACTTTTTTCTTTTTTAATTTGGATAAGAAATTGTCGATGTTCGACTATGCTAATCTCTGAAGCTGTTCTACCGATTTCAATGAAATTTTGTAGATCTATGATGGGTTTAGTTCCAACTTAAGAGATAGGATATTCGGTTAGTAAATACGGCCGTAATAGTTTAATTAGTACGACTGTATACATTTCGTAATACAACAACAACAAATTGAACTAAATTGTAATTATACTTACGAAAAAAGTGCTTATGCTCTTTACTTACGCATTGAGCACTGATTACGCTCTTTTGTTTTTGCTCAGAGATGACAGTGTTGCCAGAATCAAATAAAATTTTGAATAATAAGAAACCTAGAAAGCGGTCTATGGCAGGGCAACGTCTGCTAGTGTTTACTAGCCTAATATAGATAAATAAATATTAAAGTAGAAAAAATGTGGACTGTTGCTTATCTTCGAAAGCACTGAAATGATATTAGCAAAAAAAAATATCAGCTGATTGATAATGACTCAACGAATGCTATTATAACCGGTACAATCGGTATCTGCCCAATTAGGTGAGTAATGTTGACTTCCAAGTCCTGGATCTTAGCTGGCTTATCGGCCAAGACTTTTAACTTCACATAACCCCAGAGGAAAAAGTCCAAAGGTGTGATATCACATGATCTAGCCAATTGGCAGATCCGAAACGCATAAATAGCAAAGCGGAAGTGTGGGGTGATAATTATCATCAAGGGTAGATAACAGACTGAACTTAATTGCTAAGGTAAATTTTTTAACTACATATTTCAGAATAAAAGAATTTCGCTTTATGACTCATTTAATTCTATTTAAAAAATATAAGTCATGACAATACTATATATGTATGTATATAAAAATGAATGTCGGTGTGTATGTTCCCTATACATTTCAAAACTACTCCCGATCGGTCAGGATGAAACTTTGGGAAGTTGTTGAGTTTACTCCTGGGAAGGTTTCTGGCATAATTGGTAATTTTAAGCTAGCTCCCCCTCGACCACCTCCCTCCATATAAGAGAAAAACTAAAATCGTTGTATCTCTTAAAGTATTTATATTGAAATTTGGTATATACATATGTAAAGAACATCGGGAAATAAGGTGCAGAATAAAAGTGGGTGGTGACACGTCTATATATATAAAAGATAATATAAATGCATTATATTTTATGAAATTTGGTTATTTGTAGAGTGCACCGGGGAAATAGGATACATTATAAAAATGGGCAGTATAACATCTGCCGGGCCCGCTATGTATTATACTCAAAATGAAGCGATATTTTGGATTGCATCATCATGTGGAAAAAAGGGCAGTACAACGTCTGTCGGGTCAGCTAGTAAATTATAAGATGAAAAAAACAGCAGCTACCTTTAAATAAATTAACTTGCACTTTGCGGATGCAAATGAAAGTCTCTTGTAGAAGAACAAGACAAACCGTAAAAAAAAAACAAAGATGTTTACTTCAAGCGAAGACCTTTTTTCTGTAATATATTAAAAGTGTATTGGAATAAAAATATTTTTAAGAGCTACTTATTGAATGAATGCTTTATTATTTTTTTGCCAAGTAAAGAAAGTTGTGTTTATGCATATTCAGATAACTATTTTCGGAACCGAATAAGCATTATTCGGGTTTAATGGTAGAAGCTTCGGTAGTAGTAGGTGGATCTGTTGCAAGAGTAGTAGTAGGTGGATCTGTTGCAAGAGTAGTAACAGTAGAACTACTAGAAGCACCACTACATGCTCCATTGTTAGCAGCGTATTGATTCAGATTGTTTCCGCTAATTTCTTCACAACCCTGCAAAGCCTCGTTGAAGAAAGAGTTTCCTTGGCAAGAACCAGTATTCTGAGTAACTTGATTTGAGCAAACATCATAGCTTTTGCAGGTATTACTAACAACATTTACAAATTGTTGAGTAGAGTACTGACATCTATCGCAAGTGTCTACTGGAATTGCTGATTGACGGGGTTGGCATTGGTTTAATGTTGTATCAAAGAATTTTCCGTAACCGCAAGAGTACAGAGTCCATTTCGAACCATCGCATAAATAGTATTGAGAGCAAACACTAAAATCTGCTTTATACGTATTCATTACGGTACAGGCTCCCAGATTTGGAGTTGAATCCTTGCCGGTTACCCAAGAGCATGAAGTTGCATCAGGATAGTTACACTGTCCTTTAGTTACATCAAAATACTAAGATTTTACATAACAATTAATTTCTTCTTTTTATTTACACCAGGATTAACTTACAGTAGTTTGTCCTCCACATTGATTAGTCACAAGTTGTCCCTTTGAGTCACACGCCTGCCAAGTTTCGCAGTTAGCTGTGCTACCAAAGTATAAATTGCTCGGCACAACTTGACACGCTGATTGAAGAGTAGGCGAATTTGTGGGGTTGTCCAAATTGTTACAAGTGCCATATACGCAATTTCCGCTTTGGAAAATTGTTCCAGATGGACAATTACCACTTGTTGCTTTTTCTTGATTTTTACATAGGAACCAGCCACCACAAACAGTCGTGTCAGGAACAAAAGTGCCGTCCTGTTTACCAACACACGGGTTACTAATGCCCCAATAGCAATCCACTTGAGAAGCAACTATGCATTGTTGTGAATTTTTTTCCCAAGAGTAGCCATTTGAACATTGGTATTTGACAGGTCCTTGATTGGTACACGCGTAATATGTGGAACACGACTCAATGCTGCCAAGTTTAGTCCCGGATGGTACAATTGTACAGAAAGCGGTAACATTGTAACTATTGGCTTCGATAATGTCAGCATGGGCGTTATCCAGTGACAACAAAATAACACAGGCGATGATAAAATACCCTAAATTAAAATCAATAAAGTAATTTTATCAATAACATTAATTTTTTGAGTTGATTGCTTAAAGTCCTTTTAATTATACAAAAAAAAAAAATATTTTTTATTTAGATGAAAACCAAAAAAGATGTAAGAATTCTTCACTCCTTAAAAACAAACTTAGTGAATGCATTGCTTCTACTTAACAGTCTTTTAAAGCCTTTTTAGTTTTCCTTTCTTACCTAACATATTTTAGCTAAACTAAATTTTTCACTGAAAGTAACTTGAACGCAAGTTGTATTTGACTGATTTTTATTCATTTTAATTACCTTCTTAAATAGTATCCAATTTTGATAAGGTCATACTTTAAATTTGATTATTGAATCAATTATAGCGAAAAAAATTAAAGAAAAGCCAACCTGATAAGAAAATATATAAAAATGATTTTTTTTTGTTTTCTTTATCTCTAATTAAGCAAAACTCAATTAAATAAAAAGATATAAAGCAATTTAAAATTATATATATTATTTACATATTTGCTAATTAAATTTTACTTTCAATGACATCAGAAATTCCTTTTTTGTTACACTTAAAAATAAATAGTCGTCAATTAAAACAACTCTTATATACTATATACTACATATATAAAATGAAACACGAAAATTTTGTAACGCTTTCACACAAAATATACTGAACCGATTTTGATAATTAAAAAAAAAATCTAATTTGTGCTTAAGAATTAAGTGGCATACATACTTTTTCAGTTTTTTTAAATTAAATATCTTTTTTTTTAATATGAAGTGTTTAAAAAAATGGCAAATCAATCAACACAATATCGTTCGAACGTTATTGATATTTAAAGAATTTCTAATTAGGCAAAGAAAAAGCATGTGCTCTATTTTTTTCTTATTCTTTAACGGGTTTGATAGACGAAGATGGTTACACAAGCTGGACAGAGCAAGGCTTGCTCTTGGATTGCTAGTATATTATAAAAATAAAACTTACGAATGAAAGTGATATACAGTAAAATGTCGTTCATTCGGATACGGTCTAATCCGGATCGTCCCGAAATCATACCGTAATCCGGACAGAGCTTAAAAATTCAAAATTTCTATTGTGTCCCTTGTAATCCGGATCGACCATTGTTTTGTCAATCCGGATCGCATGTTTCAAAATGCAATAATTGATAATATAGTTAAATGAAAAAAGTTTATTTAATAGTCTCTCACACGCCGTTTTTCTCTTATTGGTGCTTGTGCTTTCGAAAAAGGAACAAAAGTTAAAATTGTGACAAAAGGAAAGTTTTCAGTCATAGTGTAAGAAGTAGAAGGTGGTGATAGTTCTAAGTCATTAGATGCAAACTCAAAAAACTTGCTTTTTATGACGTTATGATGAATCTGCTTTTAGGCCTTGTCGCTTGAACCAGGTCTCAAACAAGCAAAATCTATGCTTGGTGGTTACAACCACAAAAGATTTAAAACAGTAATATCCTTAAACAGGAGAATACTCATAGGTACGAGTATTTCCCAATAATATTAAATAATATCAAGCACGATAACGCCAATGTATTATGAATAAACTATAAAATAATGAGTCAGGCACAAAAGACTCCTGTATAAGTTGAAAAGATATACCATATGACAGCACCAAGGCGCAAGTTAGTATACAGGGTCCACTGATTTACACCTTATACTTTTCAGACATGCCGAGCTCAAACCATGACCAAGTTACATTTGCAACATTCGCTGATGACACTACAGTGTTTGCCACATCATCTAGTGCTAGAGGAGCAACTCAATTAATATAGAATCAGCTAAATCTAATCCAAGTCTGGATGAAGAAATGGAACAACTCAGCAAACGCAGAGAAGTCAGTGCACAGCACTTTTGCTCTCCGACAACAAGATTAAGATCGTGCCCGATTCAACGGGGTTTCTACTACCCAAGCGCAACAAGGTAAAATACTTGGGCATGTGGCTCGACAAAAAGTTGATCTGGAAGGCCCACATATTAGACAAAAGACAACAGCGAGATCTAAAAACGCGTCGCACGCACTGGCTGCCAGGACATAGGTGAAAACTAAGTCTCGAATACAAAGTAAGACTTTACAAAGTAATATTAAAGTCTGTTTGGATCTACGGGATCCAATTATTGGGGTCAGTAGCCGAATCCAACATTGAAAATCACAGGGTCCCCTTTGTTACATGAGAAACGACAACATACACCATGACTTATTAATCCCAGGATTTTCTGAAGAGATTAAAAAGTTCACTGTTAGATATAAGAGAAACTGGTCAGACATACTTATAGTTTAGCTAGAGACTTACTTAATCACTCAACATTGAGGTGTCTCAAAAGAAAGCACCCGTTGGATATAATTAAATGATAACATGTAAATAAGTAAATAAATATGCTAATAACTAAATCATATACAGTGCAAGCTTGATTTTCGCGTCTAATTAAAAACCAGACCTGTCGCGAAAACGGAATAAAATTCTGCTTCACGAAATATTCGCGATAACATAACCCAAAATTTTATTGAAAAATTTGATGTAGTTTTTAGAATTAGAATTGTTTTTATTCCTATATTTACATTTTAAATATTTTTAAAGAAATTGGAGATTTTGAGTTACTTTTTTGGCAAATTATTTTTTAAATAATGATTATATTAATAATAATTAATGTCAGCTTATCATTTTCCAAAGCCCATTGTATGCAAATGTTTATCGATGTTATAGCATCATCCACTTTGTTTTCGTCATGATGTAACTTGTAATTCATGCAAATTGAATTTATGGAATTTCCACTTTTAAAATTTTTTAAAACCTCTGATTTTTGAAAAATTGTTGGCTTTGAAATATGTTGAACTTTTCCCATATTAAGAGATGTATTTACATAACAAATGACACGAATAAACTGACAAAATTGAAGATCAAAATTATCCAAAAAGGTTAATATACCGTTTTTTGGTTATAGACATTGTAATAAAATTAAAAAAAAAAAAAACAGATAAAAGTCGCGAAAATTGAATGTAATGTTAAAAATTAAGCCGTCGCGATGACCGGGCTGTCGTGATAATGGGTAGTCGCGAATACCGAGCTTGCTCTGTATAAGAATGAGGCCTTTTTTACAATTAGTTATAGAATTTGATTATCGTCCTAATATGACTGATGGCAAATAAAGAGATTTGGAAAAAGAAGTGTATAATTATATTATTATTATTATGGGAGAGAGAGACAAGTGCACCATGAGTGTCATTCTTGTTTACAATTGACTTACTGATCGGCTACACCGAAACTTTTTCCACAGTAATGCGGCATTCTCTTTGATGTATGAGAAGAAGAAGTATGTAAACAAAGTATACTTCGCACATACTCCAAGTATACTTCGCACATACTCCATGTATACTTGGAGTATACTTCGCACATACTTCATTCGTATGTTTTTTTTTTTTGCAATAAAAACGAGAACATACATCAAATGACATGCCGCAATACCGTGGAAAAAGTTTCGGTGTGGCCTATCGGTTATTTGTTTATGCTTGCAAAATGAAAACAAACATTGTGTTAGAAAACTTGGGTCGACTGTTCATGTGGGCGGCCCACTTGGGCATAAACAAAGACTGTTTTACGTTGTTCAGTACTGTTTTTAGTGATATTGACAACAAACAGTTTGCACATCATGAAACTATTGTTTCTCACTCACACACATTGCGTGCTTAGTGTTTCTTTCGACTGGCATATCATATCATTTGTCTTACTAATATGCAATAACTGTGTGTGCACAAAGTAAGAAACCTAATTCAACTCTGGAATAAAATTCTGCTTCACAACTCCTTAAAAAACACGTCAATTAAAAAATTAAGAGGAAAACACAAGGTAATAAGTCACCTTTATGATAGCATTTATGTAACAAAGCCGTGATATGGCAAAATACTGCTGGGTCGGCTGCTGAGAGCGAATTGTATTGTAAATATGCATGCATACTTCGTTAACTTTAGCTATTTTCACTAATCCATTCATTTTCGACACCTTCCCAACTAAAAATGGAAAAATCAGCTGTCATTAGAAACTGCACAATTGCGCAATTTAAATAGAAATAATGCATTTGCGATGTAAAGTCTTTTTTACACCATTACAAAATATAGTGAAAACATCTATTAAATCAAAAAACTAGTTCAATAGTTCATTTAGGCGAACCGGTCATTTAAATTAGTTCGTTGACGAATTACAGCAATGTAGTGCCAACCGTTTTAATTTGCTTAGCTGATTTGAATCACCCTGTTGCCGTGTTTATATTTTTGTTTTCAATATTATTATATATATGCCCAGGATTTTAATTTAAAAGTTGGGTGAATTGTAATACGCGAAAATGCTTAGAGAACTTATTATATGGATTCTAAATACATATCTCGGAAAATATCTAGAAAATTTCAATTCCGCGCAAATATCTGTAGCAATGTTATCAGGTAATTGAATCGATTCAAAGCACATTTCATTTTGTAACCGAAATTTTTTATAGGCGAAGTTGAGTTGGAGAACTTACCAATTCGAAAAGATGCGTTGCGGTTTCTAGGAATTCCAGTTCAAGTTTTTACAGGAGTTATAGGAAAGATAAAGTTGGAGATTCCGGTGCGACAATTTAGAACCTCGCCGTGGTGTATTTCTATTGATCACTTGTACTGCGTGTTTGGCCCAAAAGACCTTACTAATTGGAATGATATGAAAGAACGAAATTCGGAATTGGATTTCAAGTTAAGCGCTTTGGATACTCTTGAAGCACAATGGAGATCAGAAAAAGGGTTTCAAATGGAAACATACTACTCAAGTTCTTACAATGTTTGGTTAAATTTTGGCACTAATTTAGCTACCAATATTATTGACAACATAGAATTAAAAATTTCCGATGTTCATTTACGCTATGAAGATCAAGTAACTATTGACAACTACAGATTTAGTGTTGGCATACGAATAGGTTCACTAACTGCTCAAAGTTGTGATAGTAATTGGACATCAGGTAAAAACAAAGTACCGAATCCATCGTTGTCTCACAAGTTGATTGCGTTGGAGGATTTTTCTTTGTACTGGGATAATTTAAGTGATGATGTCACATGCCAAAACTTTTCAACTCAAGAACTGCTCGAACATTTTAATAGTGTATGTGCAAAGACTGATCATTACTTCATAGTAAATCCATTAAGTGCAAAAGCTAAATGGAAACGTGAAAAATGTAAAGAGATTATTCGTTCAAAAAGCAGGCCAAGAATATCATGTGAAGTATTGGTTCCAGAAGTAAAAATTTCGTTTACAGATGTAAGTATATCTTTTATGGTTATCACTATTTTGAAAAACTATGTGTTTTGATTTTCTTTATTGTTACAATGGTCTCAAAGGCAAAACAGTTTGCAAACTAAGACTGTTACATAAATCTTACATTATCAGCTTTTTTATTAAATCATTAGTTGTACCCGTCGCGCGTTGCTCTGGCGCAGTCGGGTAAAATAAAAATTTTAAATTGACAATGCTTGTGGACATACCAAATTTTTTGTTGTTTAGTTGTCTGCGTAGATAATTAAATTGTCTGGAAACAATCCTAGATCTCAAGTAGCGGCGCTCATGTAGTTCATGTAGCAGATTGTTACGCCTCTTCTATTTAATTTAACTGCTATATTTTGCCTGTTTGTTAAATATGTTATGAGTACGTTTGATTATTAACCTGATTTTTATATTAATGTATATATTTATATATATTATATTAATATTTTTATTTATGGTTTTTATTTTCAGATACTATATGAGAGAGTTTTAGATTGCTTGGACGGTCTTCAAAAAATCAAATTAGAACGATCTCATCGACTAAACCGACCAAAAAATTCCGTTTCTGAAAATCCGAGAAGTTGGTGGAAATATGCTGCAAGAAGCCACGGTTTTAATTTGAAAAATGAAGAAGAGAAATGGTTGTCTATGCAAGAAAATTTGCGTTATGTGAAAATATGTCAACGTATATTTATCAATCCAAATGAAAACTTATCGATTGATGATAAAAATTTTAAAATGTTTATTGAAAATGAGAGACAATTACCAGAATTGCAAATTCTGAGGCATATGTGTTTAAATAATCTGGTTACTAAAGGGTTACCTTTAAGAGCACAAAACAATTTAAAAAAAAGTATGCTTTTCCATTGGTTTCCTAATTGGATGGGATGGTATGGAAATAGCTCATCACAGAACATGGAGCAAGATGAATCATTTAAAACCTTTGAAGAAGATATCCTAAATGCATTAGAGGATTCCTTACAAGAAAACCCAATTTCAAAGCATGATGCTGTATTTGGGTATGTTACAATTGTATTACTTGATGGTCAAGTAACTATTTGTAAACGAGACGATAATCAAAGCCATATGATAATGCATTTCAAGACGCTATCTGCTTACATTGAAACTAACATATTATTTTCATCCTACACCTTGGGAGTATCTTTAGGTTCAATATTTTTAATAGATAAAGTTAATAAAATTACGGAATTTCCATATTTAATACGGCCTCAAATGGATGAAACTTTGACTACATCGAAGAGCGGTTTAGATTTCAAAACTACATTTAGTGAAACTGAAAACACTATTAAGCCCTTCTTTAAGTTACTCTATGAAAGTGCAATTGAAAGTGAATGCCGATTGACTGTTGAGTCTAAGGGCTTAGATATAGTTTACAACCGTGAAGCACTTTTATGGTTACTGAACATTGTAAGAAAACCGTATGAGGAACGAAATCAACGTCAGAAATATTCTGAAAAATCAATAAAACGAGAACATGCATTTTTTAAAAATTGGAAGCAAATGTTTGGACATAAGGTAAGCAAATTCTTTCTTTTATACAGATTAAAATAAGTATGAACCATTTATCCTAATATGTAGGAATTAAACTCTTTTAATAATGAACAGATGTTTTACCATTTCTAGAGGTAGCCATTTATTAGTGACAGTTTTTTTTCTTCTACTTTTTTATTTTATAAATTTATATTTATGCTGTTTTAATTGATGATGGTTAGTATTGTTTTTATTCTCTAAAATCATATATCCGTTGCCATGTTATGTGTGCATTTACGAGGGTTGCTTTTTATATTTCGGGATTAGAGAACAATAATAAATATTAATCATCGAAAATAGCTTTATTGTTTTTCAAAATATTCCCCATTAAGATCTATACACTTTTGCATGCGTTTGAACCAATTGTCGAACAACTTTTGCCACTCTGATTGAGGTATCTCCAAAACATGCATTCTGAACGCATCAACCGCTTCTTCAGGTGTCGAAAAACGTTGACCTCTCATTTTATTTTTTACGTACGGGAATAAAAAGAAGCCATTCGGTGCCAAGTCAGGACATTACGGCGGATGACTCATCAAATCGATGTTTTGAGTGCTCAAAAATGCAGTTGTTTGAGCCGATGTGTGAGAGCTCGCATTGTCGTGGTGAAGAGTGATCCGTCTTCGGCAGTTGGTTTTCCTGATTTCTTGGAAGACAACTGGCAAACAAATGGTTCTGTACCACTCAGAATTGACTGTTCTGCGTTGTTCTAGTGGTACGGTTGCGACATGTCCAGTTTTTCCGAAAAAACAGGCGACCATTTGTTTGGAAGTGCTTCGTGCGCGAGCAACTTTTGTTGGATTTGGCTCATTTTGAAACACCCATACAGTCCACTGCTGTTTACTTTCGGGCTCATACGCGTAAATTCACGATTCATCACCTGACACGATGTCATAGACGTGTTTCGAAGCACCGCGATGGTATTTTTTAAGCATTTCTTTCGACCAATCGACACGAGCCTTTTTTTGAGCGATTGACAAATTATGTGGGATCCAACGCGAACAAATTTTTTTGACGGTCAAATGTTCATGCAATATTGAATGTATGCTGGTCCCACTAATACCTAAGGTTGTCTCAATCTCACGATAGGTCACATGACGATCTTGCAATATCAGTTGGCGCACAGCATCAATGGTTTCCGGAACAACAACTGATTTTGGACGACCTTCACGAAATTCGTCTTGGAGTGAACTACGATCTCGGTTGAATTCACCATACCATCGATAAACACTGGTCCTTGATGGAGCTTCATCGCCAAAAATTGAATTAAGTTCATCGATTAACTGTTGTTGAGTTAATCCACGTCGAAAGTTGTAAAAAATAATCGCACGAAAATTTTCACGATTTAATTCCATTTTTTGGGCGAGATGAATCTTTTAAGTTACTGTAAACAACACAAATAGCGCTCGTATGTCAAATCGTTCTGAGTACGTATAACCTCAAAAATGTCAAACTTTACGATAGAGCTGGCAGTTTCCAGATTGCAACACTATGAATATTATATATTATATTATATTATTATTATTGAATATTAATTCTTATGCAGTCTTGCTTCTAAGCTCACAATCCTAAGCGTAATTTACAAAATTTTCTTATATACTCAAGTTGAGCGCTTATATGCGCGCTTGGAATCATATGTCCGTTAGGCATGCATACGTGCATCTCATAATAACTTGATTTCGCCTTAAATCGACTTAAGCTGTTGTACATGTTGGCCCAAATATAATTATGCATATTACACTGGTTCTATTTAGTATCGGGAAAGTCCCGACACAAGTCAATTTTTAATTGATTGTGAACTTTCATTTCAAAACTTAAAAAAAAATATTAAAGTTTATCAATTACAATATAAACGAGCTGAGATTATGAACTCCTTATCTGTCTATTTTTAGGAAAATCGCAAAATATGGTATTTTGAAATAGAAATTTTTGCTCCACGTATAATTTTCATTGAAAATTACGAGGATAAAAACAGTTTAATGGTGCTAATGGATTTCGGAAAGTTTCTGCTGATAAAAGATGACTACCGTAAAAAAAATGTGACTAGTTCCGTAAACATTCACCCAGAAGAAGAAAATCAATTAGAAGAAGACTTCAATGATGACGACGAAATGTATATGACACCTTATTCGACACCTCCAGGTTCGGAAGAAAGGTTTTCTGAAACGCCAGTACGTTATCTTTCTAATAAGGATTTTGTAAATGAGGAAACTGAGCTAGAAATTGCTTTTCATAATAAAATGTACGATAAATATACAATTCACCTGACAAATTTACAGGTGTTAGTATGTAAACACCAAGAAAGCTGGCAAGCGAGTTTAAAAAATTCTTCGAACTTTCATCTGCTGGATAAATTTAACATTTCTCTGCAAGTTGAACAACGAATCTTATTTACGATAGATCCTGGATATCCATCCGTGACTGTAAACGGAAACCTCTCGAAAATTCTTTTACATGCCAATGAGAAAAAAATAAATGAGTTTTTTAATATTATATATCCCATAACGTCAGAGAAATTGTTTGAAAATACTGCAGATGTTGGGATTACACATAAAGTTCATGAAAAGGACGGTTTTTCTGTCGAAAACGAAGCGGACGGTTATTTGGCTGTTATTCAATTTGTTATTGATCAAATGATTATAGAAATTCAATCCAACCACAAAAGCATAGCTGAATTACAAATTAATGGAGTTCGAGCTGGCATCAACAAGAGAATGAATGAAACTCATTTCACCATGTCAGTACACAGTTTATTATTTGTGGATGCGATTCAATCGTTTGGTCCCGATTTCGAACTTTTAGCAGCCAGTCATCGCCATGTGGGGTAAGTTAAACAAATTGAAATAATAAATGTAAATATATTAAACTCTGCGGCTTTTATGTTGTTAAGACATGATTAGTGCCAGCGAAAATAGCCAATTAAACTCAGATAAATAGAAGAAGTTTTGATTTGGATATAGTTGGCGGGGTGGGATTTTCCTAAAAGTTTGTTTGTCACGTTTTAGCAACTCATAAAATGGTACTGCTTAACTTTCCTATTTTGTAAGCATTTATTATGTGTATGGTATTAGAAGCAGAAGTGTCATAGAATTGATTGTGTGCTCACATATTAATAGCATGACCAGAAAAAGGCTTCTAGCTTTACTGAAAACTTCAGGGTAGATTTGTTTAAAAAATATTGATCATTTTCTGTAGAAATGCGATCTAAAACTAAATTATGAAATTTATTCTTGAGGCGATTAAAAGCCCTTGCAGAATGATTTTTTAAAAATTTGTGACATCAAGTTACTTTACGAAGAAATGTAAAAATAAATGTTGAAATAAGAAAAATGAAGCGTTCTATAATCAGTATTCTATTAGGATTCTAAAGGATAGTCATTGGGAAAGATGGTTAACAAACATCAGAAGCAGAAGAGGCCCAAGATAAATACCTCGTGTCATCCTAGAAGTAAATTTCACATTCTTAGAAATAGTGCTTTAAGTAATATCCTCTGGGAACGTTTTGACATATGGTTTTGACACGGTTATTCGTTATTATGGTTATTCGTTTGGTCTAAAACTTGAAATTAATTTTGAGGATTGCAATTACGATTAGTAATCTTACGCTTAACTCGCATGTAATTTAATCCTATTTTCTCATTATTTTTTTTTTAACCCGATGATAAATTCAGCATAAGACCTATTTATATTTATTTTATATTTTTATAGAATGGACAGTTTATCCGGAAGCCTAAAACATAGCGCCACATGCTCACCCACATCTCCAGATACTTCATTTTTAAAAAGACCTTCTAGTCCACATTTACTCAATAATGCGATAAGAAGTATTAAAGTGGGTAAGTATAACGGTGTACTTTAACACCTTTTTCTATAATAAGAGTTTTCATGATTATTGAAATATTGCATATATCGTGAACACATATTTATCGTGGCATATGTAAAGTGTTGTAGATGAGTGCTGACTTTTATTAGCAATCTAAAAAATGAATTTTTATGATTATTACTATAAAGAAGTGTAGATTAAAAAACTGTTAGGGCGCAAAACAAAAAATTTTATAAATAAGTCGACAATCAAAATTCGTAATTTTATTAACCCTAAATTATGATTTTATAGCCGATGCTGCGACTTTTATTTTATATTTGCTAGAAAATAGAGAGTCTATCTTTTCTAATGCTAAGGTCGATTTCTGTTGCTGAAGTGCAGACCATAAGTTGGCTGATGATGGAGATAATTTCCCTACAATAAGATTACGTATTTCATCCACATATGCTATCAGGTTTGAGGTTTTCTCTCCAAATATCCGAAGTAGTTTGATTACTACAATAGTCCAGAGTTAGGGTGACGGAACCCCTCCTTGTGATGTTCCCATGTTCATTTCTTTTTTCAAGATTGAGCGGAGTCTCGTGGAATTTATCAACTGTCCTACTGAACAAAAAACTAGTAAAACTATTAGTTGATATCTTCTAGAATGGCTTCCATCAATTTATTGTTAAATGAGCTTGGTATGTTTAAAAATTACGCGTATTTTTAGTAGTTTAATTCATTTTCTACTCTGAATGTCATAGCTTATAGGGCAGTTTCGACCGATTTGCCCTTGGTGTATGCTGTTGTATGTTGTTCGTTTGAAAAAGCTTTTTTGTCAGAAATTTCTCTTATATGTAGAAAGAGCAATTTTTCTTTAGAAAGGAGGATATTAGACTTACCGGTGTATAGTCGTTAGGATATACTTGACAATTCATTCTAGCTATATGCAGGTCGTCGAGGTTAGGCTCGAAGGTGTTAGTGAAACATGATGTATGATTTGGAGCGGGATGCATGGCAAGCCTCTATGAGCATTCTTTTCAGATATTTGAGAGTTTTCTAGATCTGACAGCGAGTTGGCCTGCCTACATGGTTCTTAGTTATTACTAGTACTGTTAGGTTGTCAGTGGTAAATTTAGATAGTAAATAAATTGAATAGCTTTTCTTACAAAAATTGCTGTTTCTATCTTATTTGTCACTTCGGTACGACATAGACGGAACGACTGTTTTCTGCTGTTATATAATATTTCCAAACAATCCTCGAATGTTCTATATTGGCTGCCAAAGCCCCAGATTGCCGCCTTCAAATGATTATAGTTTCGAATCCAGCTTGCATTAATCATGATAATAAACAAAATACAAGGTCATTAATTGAGTGATTGCGTCATTAACCTTGATGATCCAATTATATGTCGGCTGTTCCTGTGTCGGAAACCAATCAGCGTTGACGGTTTACGCCAGACAGCATGTATCAAGTGTTGCATTTTCTATTGAAATTTGGACAGGACAACATCTGTTGGATCAGCTTTTACGAATAACATAATTTGAACCAAGTATATTTCATAAAAGCTAATTACGAGCGGGAGGCCGGGTTTTTAACTAAAACACTAAATAGTCTCAATATAGTTTCATATCAGATTGTATAACGCGCGCATTTTTATTAACAGGTTCCAAAATTGATGGCTGTGAATTTGACGGTTCCAATGCTTTAATTTCTATTGAAGTGCATTTAATAATAACCGATGAAAAAAGCGTGGTTCGCATGACGAATATTGCATTCAATAGCCTGGATATAATTGGTAAGTGTATGCTTATTAAAAAGAAGCGTAAGAAACCTTCTAAATTCAGTCTGTCATAAATGAATTGGTATTCCAATTTTAATTTAACTTTAATTTTACTTTTTAATCCAGAACATATTTTATTTACAGTATTTAAAAACTAATTGCGAAAAAAAATCCATGCATAACAAACAAACAAAAAAAAAAAAAAACCGTTTTCATAAATGAGTTGGCATTCTTTTCTTGTTTTCATTCTTTATGGGGCCAATTCAGCGATGAACGGTGCTTTGTGCTTTTCTTCGAAATTTTTCTTCTTTTTCTTTGTGCGCACTATAATGTGATTTAATTTGATTTAAATATGCCAGGACAGAGATTATCGTTTGAAGCGCTTCAGATAGTATACTATAAGTATCTGCTTGAAATGTTTTTTGTACCCAAGGCTGTTGTTTTCGTAATTGCCGCGAGAAGGTCTATGTGTTTATACCCTGTACCAAAAAATGGTAAAGGGTATATTAAAGTTGTGCAAATGTATGTAACGGTCAGAAGGAGGCGTGGCAGACCCCATAAAGTATATACATTCAGCATCAAAATTTGAGTCGATCTAGCCATGTCCGTCTGTCTGTCTGTCCGTCCGTATGAACAAACGGATCTCGGAAACGGTAAGAGCTACAACCACAAAGGTTTGCACAAGGACTCTCCCAATCCATAGGCATAACATCCGACTATAGCCCTGCTTTTCTAGTCTTTTTATATTTTATTTTTTGTATTAAATTAAAAAAAAACAACAATAATTACAATAAACACATGAGAAATGGTGGCTTACGCTTTTATGTTTGCAAAAAAAAAAATAAGTATTAAATATGATACGCACAATTTGCTGACACGGTTGTCATGCAAAAAAATCAGAAAAAAAGGCTAATTATAGATAATGCTAGTAACAAACGACCTACTACTTACTCTTATTTGGTTCTTTATCAAAATGCTGCTTCTCCTACTTTGTTGTTGCCATTTAAATTTTAGAAGAACCTAATAAACTTTTCAACTATGCGTGAAAAAGTTATTATTGTTTAGGTTTGATTTCTCAAAAAACCTTTATAAAGGATAGCGAAGATATAGGTTACATTGTGAAATGTGGCAGGATAACAGGTCCCCTGTTTTCAATATTTAATTACCTAAAAAGCGCAGATAAATAACTGTCGGGTCAATGCAGCACTGGGAAGTAAGCACGCCCGTGACGTCAGATTTGAACTTGGGCAGTGTAAAGCCTCGGGTGCCGATACTTGTGTGGAATTCGCAAACAAATTTCACGCCAATGCTCTTCTAAAAATGCAAGGGAAGATGCGAATCCCAGCAGTAACTCAGTACAATCTTGCTTTAACAAAAGCACAGAAACTATGATGCACACTGTTACTAGTTTTTTAATAAAATGATATGACATATAAATCATAGCAACCATTATTGATGCTGCTAACTAATTTCGTATAGATACGATACATACATATATGAATAACCAAAAATACAGTTTAAAGATAGATTTCAGTACCATGTAGACATTTTGGCTTAATGAATCATAATATTTTTTTTTTTTCAGCGAATCAGCAAACTATCATTGAGTTAATGGACTTTTTTAAACGCACCGTTATTGACCATAAAATGTTTGAAAAACCTGCTGTTACAAAAGAGTATAAAAGTTCGGAGATCATAAATAACGATAATAAACAAGAAAATGGCCTTTCCGACATAAATTTTGATTTCTCTAGATTAAATATTCTTCTGTTGCATACAGTGAAACGAAATAAATTCGAAGATGCTCATAAAATTTGCACATTAACTATAAGTGAGGCGCAAATACGTGCTATATCGAATTCTGATGTTTCAGTCATTGGATCATTAGGTGGCATTCGAGTAATTGACTTAACTCCGGATGGTATAAATCATCAAAGAATATTCTCAGTCGGAAAGGATCCAATTACTGATCCCCCAATACTGCACAGAAATAATTTAGTGTATCAGCTCACAAGTGAAATGTACGGCAGTAATGTGGAAGACGATGAGTATAACCAAATAAATGCCTTGAACTTTAAATTACATTGGGATAAAGTTGCATCACTTACAGTTAGAGTACGAATGGCTTCAATGTGGTATACACACTGCCCAAGATTTATTCAAGATGTTAATATTTGCATAACGCAGTTTCAACAAAGCTTCAGGTAAGTTTAGAAAAATAAATCAATCATCGTTGGCTGTCGTGTTTTTAATTAATATATTTTTTTCTTTGGTTCATTTTTATTTAAACAATGTTCACACGTACAAAATAATCGCAATTAGATTTTATACTAATCAATAGGCATAAGCTTCGATTGGGCAAGTATTAATGAGTGTTGTTTTAATTTCGCTAGATTGTGCTTGAGTGCGAAATTCAGTTAAAACGAATTAATTTGGAAAAATTGCTATTTTTATAGGGAAGGTTTAGTCGAGCGTTGAACCATTATTACGAGTATTTCGAATTTTCGGTAGCTTACTACCCAGCCATAGGACATGTGAAAACAAACATAGTGACTGTTCCACATTTACAACAAACATAGAAATCATTATTAATAAACATTGTTAGTTGAATTCTTGTGTTTGTTGTAACGAGACTGTTTATACCATAATTTTAATCTAAATACATAATTAAGCAACAATAACGTTGACAAGGGCACTTACCGTGAGAATTGTTGAGCATGAGCTCAAATCTTGCCGAAATTGAAAATATTGAATATTAATGTCTACTTACATTTAAATGAAAGTTTATATTTTGTTTTTGGCTATTCAACAATGTTTCACATCAACCCATGCGTGTGCTTAGCCACTCACACATTTTTTTTTTTTGTAAATTGTATGGATTTTAATATTTTTTTATTTTGTAGAAAAGTAGATGCTTATTGATTAAAACAGAAATTTATGCATTTACTTATTTTGTCTTCTCAGGAAATTTTTAACATCGATTCGAGACAAAGCTACTTGTATGGCTAAAGAGATAGTGCAACAAATAAATGATGTGCATCAAATCGAGAAAGAAAAATTATCTATAAACATGACTCCGAAAATAGCGTAAGTATTTTTCGTATTTGATAAAAAATATAAATAAAAAAAGAAAAACACACCTGTAGACTGGAAGCTAGTACCTTCGCTTCAGGCAGTTAAATTGGAACAATTTATGTCTAAATATGATGTAATACCGTTACGTTTTATCGTGAGCGTCTTTAGACGAAATCGAATATAATCGTATTAGGAATATATGTTATTTATAAAATTATGAATATTGATAATGAACAAACGAAAACTAACAACCTTAGGAATCGACTCCTCGATTCCATGTCCAACTCGATTAGCCAGCCAACCGCTTTACCATTTGCACCAAATTAGCTCAAACTTTGTAAGATTCTATGAGTGCTGTCAGTTTGTGAATGGATTGGAAATAAATAAAACTATTGACTATTCCACAGTGGAAAGTACTAAAAAAGGAAAGTGAAAGTTTGTTTGAAAAAATTAAAATAGTCACTCACTATACAACAATGACATTGTGGTCGCAAAAAAATAGGTATTTGCTGTTTGTTTACAAATTAACATAATATAAAGCACCAAAATCAAATTAGTTAGAAATAAATTAACTTTAAATAAAATAACTTCATAAAAGACACCATCGAATAATTCAAATGCCACGACCGATAATAATTGGTGAAAAACTAATAACACACAATTTATTGAAAAATATAAGTGAATTCGCAAGAAATAAATAAAAACACCAGAGCATCGGGCACGGGTGAACTTCACGCCCTGGAGAAAGCTGTAGCCATAATTATGGAGGATAATAGCTAATAGATAATATCAAAAGACCTGCAGTCTTCATGAATAGCCAAAGCGCTTGCTACCTGCTAAAGTGCAAATCTACAGTCTCTGGTTGCACACACCAAGACTAAAATTGAAAGCTCCTAAATTGAAACTCCAATTTTTGTCTGGATACCGGCGCATCTTGGCCTCTCCTTCAATGAAAGAGTAGACTGACATGCTAAAAAAAGGCTGTAGCTCTATTCTGTGAAATCTTTATGTCCGTGACTCTCACGGATGCCGTTTATTTTAAAATAAGATAAACAACGCTGATAATTATAGCAAGAATACCTGCAGTATCTATATTTTAATAAGGGCTAACAGCATATATGCCCTCCTATCGCATTGTTTATACCCTGTACCAAAAAATGGTAAAGGGTATATTAAAGTTGTGCAAATGTATGTAACAGGCAGAAGGAGGCGTGGCAGACCCCACAAAGTATATATATTCTTGATCAGCATCGAAAGGCGAGTCGATATAGCCATGTCCGTCTGTCCGTATGAACGCACGGATCTCGGAAACGGTAAGACCTACAACCACCAAATTTGGCACGAAGACTCTGCCAATCCATAGGCATAACGAGTTTTTTTTTTCGATATTCGATCTATAACATATAGCTGCCATAGGAATGATCGGCCGAAAAGCCATATTTGGTAACAAAAACCGCTTTATTTTTTATGATATGTTTACAAAATTTGGGATTTTATTGTTTTACCTAATGTCCAATCACATATCTAAAAATCTTATGTATATCGGTTTACTATATCATATAGCTGTCATAGGAATGATCGGCCAAAAAACAACATTTACTGAGAAAAACTTTTTTGTATATTAAGCAATCGTTATCAAATTTTGGATTTACCAATTCTAAGTAATATCCAATGAATATTCCCGAATATTATAAATATCCGTTTTACTATAACACATAGCTGTCATAGGAAGGATCGGCCGAAAAACAACATTTACTGAGAAAAACTTTTTTGTTTATTAAGATATCGTTACCAAATTTTGGATTTATTGATTCTAATAAATTCAAATCATATTCCTAAATATGATAAATATCGGTGCACTATAACATATAGATGACATAGGAACGAACGGCCGAAAAATGGCTTTTACAAAAAAAAAATTTTTTTTTCTTGAGATATCCTTACATAATGAATACAAAATATTAAAGCAACAAAAAAATATATTAAGTTTTGGCTTCGGTACAGGGTTTTCTATAGTCGGTTACGCCCGACTATAGCCCTGCCTTTCTAGTTTATATTTTTAAATGTTATCCTATTTAAATATTATTTTTCTTCCAGAATCAACTTGGTAATCAATAGCCCAGTTATCCTTCTACCTCTTTCAAACGATAGCCCCGATGTTCTAGTTGCTAATTTGGGTAAAATAACCATTAAAAACATAAACGAAAGTGAAAAGGCCTCGGATGATTCTCCAAGCAGTGATGCATCTGGTTTCCAACACAGTTTGTGGATTTCTGAGAAGTATGGAATTGATATTCGAAACATTAATTTATTTGCCTTAAATACAATGGAACGAAAAGTGCCAAAAAATATTTCTCCGCCTGAAGCCAACTCTCAAAACAATGATGCAATACCTATTCTGTATGACACCGCAATATCATTTCAGGTGTCAAGAGGAAGTGAAAGAGTTTTACATAAATCAGATTGGATAAGCCGTAAAGTTTTTTGGGTGAGTAGAATATCAATTGGGTTTTATTTATAAATTTTTTTTAAACTTTCGATTTGTTTTCTTTTTGTTTTGCACACAATATATAATATGCTCACAAAAACAACAGTGATATCTTGAATAATAGTATTATTCACCATATTAGCCACCATCAATTATTTAATTAGGCTAAGTTATATTAGTGCCATCAATGCAGGGTTTGCATCTAAGCAAGCATGAAAATGGTTTATAGTTTTGTTTTGCTATGCTGGCCTACATGGGGACTTAGACACTAAATAGATCCTTTGTTAGACCTGCTGGTTAGATTAAGCTTCTTGGCTTTTGCAGCCAAAAGGCAATGTCCAGTTAAAATGCCCACAAGCACAAAGCTCTCATTTCGAGGGAGAGATAGAATATACTCAATGAAACTAGATCTCCAAGATCTACACATCGAGCCGTTCGCATCATCATAATAATTTCCGCAATTTTCCAGTGTATGGGGAAGTGCTTTAATGAGTAAATTACTTAAGCAATTTGGACGATTTTATATATTTTGTAGCCTTCCAAAGTGATTAGTTTGTTGATCTGTCGTTAGTTAAGTTTTGCAGCTTTTTGCACTCCATTAATTTTTTTATTGTCTAAGTGTATTAGTTCAATTAAATATATTTATTTGATTTACAATTGTCTTTATAATGGGGGATTTTTGGATTATTTCGATTGGACATGATCTTTTGTTGATGATTGTTACATGTACAAGAATAGCCCAAGTATACTGCCTTGAAGATTCCCTGCCTCTATTGTTAGTAGTGATGAAATGCTATCGTTAAATTTGACATCAAATTTACGTTCAGAAATGTAGCTTTTTTTTAACCTGTATATTAGACCCTTGTGTCACCCTTGTCAAAGGCTTTTTCGACATCTAAATATACTCCAACCCAGTACTTTTTGTAGTCTATTTCATATAGTAATTTTCCGAAGACTTTGCTTAGCAGAAGCAGCCTTATCGGTCTATAGGATGATGACTGTATTGGATTGTAAGGAAAGTTCGTAGTTTTTATATTTTCTTGCATTTCACAATGATTTGTTTGCTGATGGGAAAAGTGTATGTATTCATTTGATAGAACTCTTTCTGCTTTACAAAACTGTGTTTTTGGTTTTTCTGGATAATTTTATTTTTCCTCATTTGTCAGGCTCAGAAATGAACTATCCAGGAGGCAAAAATCAGTATTTTCGACACTTACTTTTATTCGCTTACGAGATCAAAAAGCTGTCTAAGCCGCTCGGGATATATACAATGTATATGGAGAAGGAGTTTTAGGCGTATCGACTGCACAAAAATGGTTTGCGAAGTTCAAAAATGGCGACTTTAACCTCGAAGACACCCAAAAATGGACATGTTCTGCGTTTGGTGGGACTGGGAAGCCGTGGTGCACTGGGAAATGCTCGAAAGAAATGCCAAGGTCAACAAGGAGCTCTACATACCCCAGATATACCGCGTGAAAGACGCTATTCGACTGAAAAGATCCCATCGACTTGGCCAAACCATACTCACTCAAGACAACGCAAGGTCCCGTCTTGTACAAGTCATCCAGGCCGCATACCAAGAGTTCGAATGGGAAGTTCTTCAACACCCGCCTTACTCTACAGACCTTGCGCCAACGGATTATCACCTTTTCCGCTTCAAGTCGTACCAAATGAGAGGTGTTACTTTTGACGGCGAAGAGGACCTCAAAAACTGGCTCAACGACTTCTTCGCCACAAGACCGGGCAATTTTTGGCGGAACGGCATCGACAAATTAGTCGAGAGTTGGGCCGAGGTTGTGAACAGTAACGGAGAATACATAATTGATTAAATTATTGTTATAATTATTGCTTTTTGTTAAAATAAATTTTTGTTATAAAAACTCTACGAACATTCTTTATAACCCAATATATGGTCCTTATCGGGGTTTCGGTATAGCAATTATCTCAGCTATTTCCCAAAGTTTTGGAACATATTGCAACTCAACATGGCTTTATAAATGTTTTGTATAAAACTAACTGCTACAAATGGTAGCTCTTTTAATATTTTACCTGTGATTCGGTCGTAACCTTCAACCTATCGGAGACTTTTTTTTTTCTTTTGCTTGATATTTTTGGAAATTCATCATTCATTCATGTCTCTTGTTGTATTTCTTGTAGTTGATTGTTGCTGAGTTGTCCATCTGAGAAAACTTCTTCGAAATAGTCAGCTAGAGTTATTGCTATGATTGAACTTCATTTTTTTTTAAATTATTCATATGTATTTTTTGACAGTTAATGATTAAGGGACCATCTTAAACTTAATTTGAGTGTAGTGACCGTTATGTAACTTTAAAATCTATTTATTCTGATTTGCAGATTGAAGGAAGCGTAACGCAAGGTCTTAAGGTATCTTTATCTCAAACGCAACACGAACAAATGATGGAAGCCCTAAAAAATGCAACAATGTTTTCAAATGAAACCAATAATTTATTACTTTCGGAAAACAATGCTAATGTCAATTGTGACGGCACTGAAATTGGCCAAAATTTTTTAATCACTCTTCATTTTACAATACCCATTTTTGAAATCAAATTGCAAAATGAATTTAATGATACTATGATAAATGTTTTATTTCATGAGTTTAATATTATTTATCATAAAGAAGGTGATACCAAGGAATTAGATGTTTTCCTTCGGTCTGTACTAATGGAAGACTTAAAATCTGGCATAGATTCTCCATATAGGATTATGGTTAACTCGTCAAATCTTAATGATAAAAAAAGAGAAAAATCTTCATTATCGTGCCCAAACTTCCGTAATTTGGCTTATGCAGATTCCAAAATATTTGTCTCAATGCCATCAATATTAAGCTGCAAATCCGAATTCCTAACGCAAAGAACTCTATTTGATGGGAATCGTTCAAAACATTTTCCTTCAAAGAATGATGCAAAAAAACAATTAGTTGTGTACAAGTCGCGTAGTACGAAAAAACAGCAGCGAAATTTACGTGATAAACTATTTACAACAAGTTCTTTTGAATTCAATTGCTTAAATCTGGTTGTATCAGTGGATCGTTGGCTTATGATTTTGGATTTTTTTGGCTTGTTGGCTGAACCAAAAAACTTCACACAAGAAAGTGAAAAAAGGGTAACTGCTTCAATAGGTAAGTTTGGTAACATATATTATATATTCTCGAATGTATTCCTCATATAAGAAGCACTTTAAAGAATTTTAACAATGTTGCTGCTGATTATTTTATGGAACACAATGTTCATAGATTGTATTAGTTGTATTATAAAATAACTTCTGCATATCTTGCTATTTACTTCGGATTTTTACATTGTGGAATAGCCAGTTAATCAACTCAAGCTAATAAGTTCGAATAATAATTATTATTAATTGATAACTACTCTTTTCAAAAAGTTAATTGTCCCTCGCATTAATTATTTTAAAAGTAAAAATAAGTACGTAAAGACAGACTGTCACAAACGACTTTTTACATCGAAAAGAATTCAATTTGTAAAATTTTTTTGTTTTTATTAATTATAATTATTTAAGGTATTTAAAAACGAATTGAAAAAAGTGCACTTTGAATGCATAACATATAAAAAAACCAACAAAAGGAACAAAAATTACTCAATTTTTTTTACTGTCTTAAACATGTTGTCACAACTTTGTTTTAATTTTTTTGCAGCAATTCAACGATGAATTGGTATATTTCCCATTAAGTATGCTCATTGCTTTAAATTTTTCAATAAGTTGTTCGTGAATTTTGACTTTGTGATCACTATAGAGTGATTTAATCTAATTTAAATATGGCAGGACAGAGACTATAGTTTGAAGTGGTTCAGATAGTATACTAAATCCATTAGATTGGTAAAAGTGAATCGCAGCTATCAGAACTGTGTATTGTAACACATCGAACAATTTATAGAGTTTTAATTAGAGCCGAAAACGAGGGTAGATTGGAGGTGGCCCAAACTAAAAGTTACTGAATGATGAAGAAACTCTGACAAAACCAAAAAATTTCGACCGCAACTCTAGCCATGGAGCTCAAAGAAGAGTGTGACAAAGTTGTTTTCCTTGAAACCGTACAGCGAGCCATACTGCGAAACAAATACTTATCAAGATCTGCACTTAAAAATTCGCTGCTTTCTAAATTTAATGTGCAAAAGCGAATCTCTTTTGCTATGATGTACATTTCCCAACCTGTTGACTACTGGGACGACGTCATATTTTGTGATGAGACGAAAATTAAGTTGTTTTACAATAATGGGCCATCTAAGACACTCAGGCCGTTAACAGTATTAGAAAACCGCAACATAATTCCGTCCATTAAAGTTGTCAAATTGTCTATAATGGTTTGGGGGTGCATATCAAGCAAATGCGTTAGCGAATTGCAATTTATTGAGGATATCTTGAACGCTGAAGGATACCTCAATAAACTAAAGTCAAATTTATTAATCAGTGTCACTGAATTTAGTTTTGGTTGCAATTTTAAATTTTACCAAGCCAACGACCCCAATCCTATAGCGCACATGGTTCGCAAATGGCTGTATTACGAAAGTTATAGATGTAATCGATGAAATATGTAATTTTTTTGAAAATAAAGTTGAAAAATAGAATTTTTTCAATGTGACAACTCGTTTGTGACAGACTGTATATATATAAGTAAAGAAAATGTTAGATAACTTATGTATATACTTTCTATTTCAGATCTTGATGTTTGCAGTAAGTTAGATGTCTCAATACAATCTCTGAATTTAACTTTAATAAGAAACGAAGCTGAGATATCAAAAGTAAATATATCTAACCTCGACTTCACAATCAACAAAGATGTAATGTTACAGTCTCTTGAAGGCCGTTTAGGATCAATAACACTTCTTGACCTTACAAAATTTGGACATTTATGCAAGCCAAAATTTTTAACAACTGGCTCTGAAGCATTAAGTTTCACTTATGAAAGGTTTGTAAAATTAAAACTCTTTTTTTTCAGCCAAATTTTTTTATGACATACTTAAAAAACTTGGCAAAAAAAAAGTGTTTAAAAACACATGCTGTATATGGTAAATTTGGGGGTATGTTCCACAAAAAATCGTTTAAGATGTAGAAATTCTATATTATATTATAATAATTCTATACTTTTCCAAAAAACCATGAAAAAAAAAAAGTGAAATCCATATAAAAAACCACATAAACATAAATTCTTTGAGCAACTGGCTAAGTTTAACTCTTATTATCTCTAGATTGTTCTGCGAAACAAGCTTACGGCTTAAATTTTTCTCTTTTTCACTTCACCGTAGCTGTAGAGCAGGTGAGATGGAGTAATTTTTTTTTTTTTTTTTTGTATTTGGTTTGTTATGCATTGAAATTGCTCTTTTTCGCAATTAGTTTTTAAATACTGTAAATAATTATAATCAAATAGTTAACCCGGGCAGACGTTGTTCTGCCACAGACCGCTTAATAGGGTTTATTGATCTAAACCAAGTTAAAAATTATATTTTGTTTGCATGAAACAGTTTTGGTAGAATTTATCAGGTCAGTTGGTAGAAAGTCATTGCAACACTGTCATCTCTGAGCGTAAGCATAAGAGCGTAATCAATGCTCAATGCGTAAGAAAAGAGCATAAGAACTTTTTTTTTGTAACTATAATTACAACAATTTAGTGCAATTTCTGTTGTTATTGTGTTACGAAATGCATAAGCAATGATTACTAATTAAACTATTACGGCCGTAATTACTAATCGATGTTTATAAAAAGTATCCTATTTCTTAAGTTGGGACCAACCCTACATCTTCACAAAATTTCGGACGGGTGGTTTCAGAGATTAGCCTAAGGGAACATCGTGACACTGCAATTTTATAGATTAAGATAAAACAAATATATTCTAGACTAAAAACTGTAATTTTTTGGGTATAAAGTGGAAAATTTGAATTTTTTCGATGTGCCAACTCATTTGTGACAGACTGTATATTATTAAGTAGAAATACAATTTAATTAAGGCACTTATTAATTAATAAATCAAATAAGTTAAACTTTTTCCGCGTGTACACATTCATTTTTGAAACTTGTGTTTTCTCTTTTTTCAGGTTACTAGAAACCACTGGGCGACAAAAATCTTGCGCAAAATTGGAAAAAGATGCTGTTCTCCGTATTAGTTTGTCATCCGCAATATACGTGCACACAAAGCGTTTTATTGTTGAAATTCACCTATTTCTCAAGGAACTTTTACATCTTCAAACGGTATTGTGAAATTATTTATATAATATAATAATTTTTTTTTAAATGTTGCTGATTTTTATGATCAAAATTTTGTATTCAGAGCTCAAGTGTACTCATATCAAAACGCACTTGAATAAGTCGACATTTAATATGTCTAAAATCTGCTGAAATACATTTGTATGAAATTTTATCACGATTTTGTGAAAAACTTTACTTAATACATTATAAGCCAACTTTACTAAACACACACTATAAACGCAGTAGGAAGAGCATCGATCGGTTCTAGTCCTGCTTTCGACGAGAATGTGTTTTACTCGATATATTAAAATGTTTAGATATTTACCCCAATTTTTTATTTGTATTCCTTTTTTTAATATGTATATTTTTTCATTTAATTTTACTAAATTTCCTTAAATAATATAAAGAAAAATAATATAATATAATAATATAAAATCGTTTGAGTTTGACACAGCGGCTTTAAATTTCCGCACTTAGCAAACGACTTAGCTCATATGTGTGCGCATTCCCTTTCATTAAGAAATTTGAAATCATTGATAAACACATGTATATCGATAACATAATCGAAAATCGTGAGTCGCTGTGCTGCAAAGAGCCAAAAGTTACCAATTCCTTCTTATATAAGACATATTAAATGATCCAATGTTATTACCCTGAAAGGAAAAAAATCATGTGTAAAAATAATAAACCACCTGTGAAGGCTGTCCAATAACAACAACATTTTCAGGTGAATACTCTTCGTACTTGTCTGCAAACGAAGAGAGAGTGCGATTTTGCTCACCTTTCTTGGAGCGCAACAACACCGCCACCATATTGGTGACGACAACGTCATCAGTTATATTACCAATTCAAGATATATCCACAACTACTACAGTTGCATCAGCTACTTCTACAATAACATTAGTTTACTCTACAAATGCACCCATAGCTTCACCAATGGCAACAACAACCACAATGCATATTCTAACAGGACATTTCTCATCATCAGAGGTCTTAGAGCTACACCGAAATTGTCATCAACATCTATGACAACAGCAACAGAAACATATCCAATAACAGTTTCATTCACGTCATTGGCACAAAAACCGCCACACTTAACCAAAACAATTCCAATATTCCCAAAAAGAAAGAGTACCATTTTTCCTTTCGGGGTAAAAATATTGGATCATTTAATATGTCAAAGATTAAACCATTTAAAAATCGTTCTATGATAGTGTGAGCTTAAAATTGTAAAGAAATTTTCAGGCAGTGATATGAATATTTATTAAGCAATTTCAACCGCAATTTAAAAAAATGAAATTAAAAATTGGAATTAGTGGTATATGCCCATAAGGATAATATATCGAATAAAAAAAATTCTCGACTACTGCGCAACAACGTGTTGAAATAAAAAAGGAAAATTTCTTGCCGACAGCATGGCTCGAACTACGCGCCGCTACCGACTGCGCTAAGCTCTATGTTAAAAATCATTGGTTTAAAATGTATTATGAACAATTCAAAAATATCGTGTCTTGGTAAAAATCTTGAACAAATGGATTTAAGCCGATAGTCCAGCATATAGAAATATTAAATGGCATCATTTAACTCTAAACACGAACAATCACAAGTTAACATCAATAAAAACCAAAAACCAAAATTCTGTATGAACAAACGGACCTCCTATCGTTAACGGTTAGACCTACGAAATTTGGCACGAAGACTCCTAATCAATAGACCTATAATATATAGCTGCCATAGGAACGATCTGCCAAAAATCCACACTTACTAACAAAAGCTCTTTTGTTATCGTGTCGGATTTAATAATTTTGAGTAATATCCATCATATACCTGAATATGATTAATATCGGCCAAAAAAGGACCCACATTCAAGCACAAAAAAAAAATTATTGAATTATGGATTGGGTCGGGTTTGCCCGACTATAGTCCCTACCTTCCGCGTTTCTGTTGTAGATGTTGGAGCTTGGTTTGGTTTTATTAAATGTTGGTCTTAGGAATTTAATGGCACCTACACTATGAGAGCCGTTGAATTGGAACCATCTCCCGCCATATCAGCATAGGTTCCGCTTGATTTCCTTGCCCTCCCTTGAAGATCGTGAGACTTGCCACGGTGATTTGTTTCTTTTTTTTTATGTTCACATCTTATCTCTGATGAAATTTCTTTCAAATATCTCCTCTACCTACTTAGCTTTTCAATCTCTTCTAGACCCACTCGTCAATTTCGTTAGTTTTTCCTTTCCTGTTGCTCGACTGACTGGGTATTTTGTACCATTTAGATTAATCTGCTCTAATTATAATACTCGTTTTTGTTTTAAGTTTGTATGTTGAAGCTATATATAAATAAATAACTAAATATATGAATAAAACTAGTTACGGGTATAAAGTTGCTTAAGAAAATTTGCAAAATTATCACAATAATTATCAATTATAAAAAAATATTGTTAACAATCCGTTTTTATTAATAATGCATTTTGTTTTTCTTTTCTAGCCTGTGCTGCGAAAACTAAAAAATCGTAAATTAAAAAAACATCTAGATTCAACACCATTAAAACTTGGACTGAATATTGAATCTGATTCGCCAATAATAGTATTGCCAGCAGACACTACATGTGATGATGTATTAATTATAGATTTGGGAAAATTCTATTTAAAAAATAGTTTTCATATGTCAAGCGATAAATGGGTTATAAGTAAAAGCCAAAGCCTAACTAGTAACGATGAGGTATTAGATGTAATGAACATCGATCTTAAAAATGTGAACATATACGCAGGCAAACGAGTGAAGAAAACAGAACATCCCTCTCTTGGCATTGAAATTGGAAATTTGACTATTGTTAAACATGGTGAAAATATTTTTGAAGAATCATGCCATCTTAATGTACGAGTTGAACGTAATATTAACTGTAATGTGAGCCATAATTGTCCGGATATAAGCGTTAAAGCTCTATTTTCAAAATTAAACATACAACTTAATAATCAGCATTACAGGCTAATTAAAGGACTTTTGAACAACAATTTTGGCGAAGAAATAAATGATATCTACCAGAAATACTCTTACAACATTTGTGAGTCAATCGAAAAATTAAATTGCAAAAGTGACATTTCTTGCACTCTTCATACCATGTCCGAAACATGGAATGTGCTTTCTATATCGATATTGCTTGAAGATGTTTCTATTCTTTTAACTGAACAACTGTCATTAGAATCAACAACACAACCTCTATCTTTCATTAACTTTAATAAATCGAATTTAGAGATTGATTCATTTAGTGACGGCTCACAAGATATTGATTTAATTTCCAGTAGTATTTCAATTGTGGATGCAAGAAAATCAAATGGAAAAATAAATTCATTTAAAAATGTTTTACAGCCGTCAAAAAAAGAAAGTGCATTATCATATAATCCAGTGCAAGCTGAAATCCATTGTCGGAAAAGATCGGGATGTATAAAGTACACGGTTCTATTAAATAGTATGAGATTAATTGCTATATTGGATTTTTTAGAGTGCTTACAAAAATTCTTTTTTGAAGAGTCAACTTATTCAGGCGTACCACTCTCAAAAACATCAGAAAATGCAGTTTCCAATGACGTCGAATTTATAAACTCAATGGAATTTACGTTAAATATAACTGATTCCGAAATTGTATTGTTGGAGGAGATTAGCCAAGAAGATACAAATGCGATTATTTTAAAGAGCACAACTGTTTTTTCATATAAACCAAACAATAAAATCTCTCCACTTTCTGTTAATATAAACCACTTGGAAATATTCTCTTGCACTATGGACGCGCAGGATGAGAGTGCTTTATCTATTATTGATCCATGTACGCTTAATATTGAATTTCGTAACGATTGCATACAAATTCTTATACAAAAACAACTATTTATACGCTTGTCCTATAATGACATCAAACTCTTTACAAGGATGCTACGTTCTTTACCAAAGCAAACATTGGACTCCCAAATTTCTCAGTTTAAATCAAATTCAGATTATGATAATATTGCAACATTGGTTGCTATGGGATTTGAACCGAATGATTGTTGCTATGCAATGCAACTTCATAATCATAAATTAAATGAAGCTGCTATGTGGCTCTCCCAACAAAGCCGAAATAAGAAAGAAAATGTAGCGCTAAATTTTCAAAACATTTTGGTTAATGCAAATTGCATATCTATTTGCATCATTGATGACTGCATGGATGCCGACGTGCCCTTATTAGAAATTTCATTTTTGAAAACGTCGTTAAGATACAAATGCAAGAGCCAATTAGAAAGTGGGAAGGTTAAGCAGATTGGTATTTTTGAAGGAAGTATTGATACCGAAGTATCCATGGATTACTATAATCGACAGTTAAGTGGATGGGAACCAATAACGGAGTTGTGGGAGAGCACTGCCAATTGGCATTTAATGGAAAAAGGGGACAATACTGCGACGAGATTGAATATCTTAATTAACAGCAAACAATTGCTAAAAATAAATATCACAACTACATTTATAGAACTATTTAAGGTAGTGGCTCAAAACTGGACTAAAGACTTCTACACTGCCTCCGTTGAAATTAACGATGAAGTTAAAGGCCTGGGTTTCAGACGGAGATCACCATTTGTTCCATTTGCTCTTAAAAATCTAACTGGAATACCACTTCTATTTAAACCAATATATGCACTGCCTGGCGGTTTGACATACAAAGAAGTAAATCAACAAGATTTGATGCGTAATTGGTTAGCCGTAGAGCCGAATGAAACTTTAGCATTTGATTTTAATCAAAAAAATAAACTAAGGCACATGGACTCTCATAAACTCAATCTACATCAAATAATGGTACAAATTCACGGATGGACCCTTATTGATCCTATTTCAATTGATAAAGTTGGAGTTTTTTTTAGATTCGCCTCAGTTGATTGCCAATATTCAAAAAGAACGCGAATTGTCTTTGATATATCTTTATTTGGATCTGCACAAAAATTAATAACAGTGCGATCCGCTTTAAATATTATAAATAAATTGGACAGAGTTATTTCTCTTAAAATGAAATTAAAAGACACAAATTCTAATACATCAATAGCGTTTATTAACCCAGATCAAAAATTTAGTGTACCAATCAAATATGTGAATTCAGCTATGTATTTAAAACATAACTCTACGCAAATTGTTAATAGCGATTGTAATATTACTTGTGAAGAACTTAATGAGTATAACAATAATGATGTTGGCTTCGGTACTCGCGAAATAAGCTGGACGGATTGCACTTTGGATTGTAAACAAATTATGTATTCAAGTTTCGACCTAAACAAAAAAAATGTTTTCACACTTGTGGATATTTTTAAAGATAAATTTCCATCTAAAGAAACTAGTATCCTTGGCCATACAATAACTCTTCTGCCACCTTTAAAGCTGTGCAATATGCTCTGTTGTGACCTTATTTATAAAATTGGCACTCAAGCCTTTGGGAGGATTAATTCTTCTGAAGAAGTGAATATATACAATGTCAACATTCATGAATCCTTTAATCTAAGCATAACTTTGGACAACTACAAACTATCAGGTCAATTGAAGATCCCAATGGGTCATGTCGGAATTGTAGAGCCAAAAATAAAATTGACAGATGCCTCAAAAAGAGAGTTATATTTAAGAGTCTCTATTCAGTCTTTTCAAGGAAAAGGAATTGAGATTTATGTAAGCGCTCCTATTTGGATCATTAATAAAACTGGTCTCCCGCTCATATATAAGCAAGAAGGAACTCATACCGAAGCATCTGGACAATTCGATGAACACGAAAAAGCAAGACAAGTTGCGCCATTAATGTTTTCTTTTTCTGATCAGGAAGGCTCACTTGGATTAGAAGTCCGTTTAGGAAGTAGTTTTGGAGGAAAAAAATTGGTAAGTTTTTTTTTTTTATTTTTATATTTATTTTATTTTATATTATAAACAGAACAATTATAAAAAGCCAGATTTCAATAGATGTTTCCACAAAAACCATTTAGAGCAAACAAAAATAAATTGGCACCCATCGACCAAAAATGCAAAACTTTAGATTTTCGAACCCCCTTATCTACTTATAGGACACCGATTGAGAATTGCTACCACAACGATACATGGGCTTGATGCTATGTTTGTTCCAGAATTGATATAGGAGAATTTTTATGAAATTAAAAAATGAGCACAGAAATTGAGTTAACTAGCCCCTGCACCAATTTTTTTGGCCTCGTCATTGTCGGGTTTCGCTATATTAACTACTTCTTTTTTTTCGCAGGACATGCGAAACCAGAGCCTATTGTCTGTTCCACAGGTACGACCGGTAATAGCTAACAGTTGTTTTATCTACTTTTGTTTTTATTATTAAGTTTATGTTATTTATTGAATCTCCTTTCATAGGACTAACAATAATATTTCAACCCTTAATACTAATTATATTTGCGTATGTGTTATTTCGCTAAAGCGTTAACATCATACATTTTTTGTGCTCTAACCATGTAAACAAAAAAACACAATTTGCGGGAAACTGTTTTTTTTTCTTTTTATTCGAAGAAAAGTGTAACTGATGGACATCTATTGTTGTTTGAAGCATGTGGGCAACATGCTTCATCAATAACAACATGTGAATACTGGTTCTGACGTTTTAAAAGTGGTGCTCGCCCTCATTTTGCAAAAGTCGGCAAAAAATAGTTTGGAGGCGCTTCAAAGCGATATTCTACCCTGCCCCCTGTATTTACTAGACATTGCTTCTTTGCTTCTCTTGGCCTGGCCAAGCAGCAATTCACTAATTACAATGAAGCCAAAAATATGGTAGATTTTTCGATCGCCTCAAAAGACATTTAATTTTTTCAACGCGGAATCCTTATGCTGTTTATCATTGTCTGCCAATAGCTTAAAACTATCTTTTTTAAATCAAAATTTTTCATGGATATCTTGAATGGATTTCAATTCGTATCGTTGAAGAAAATCGCCTCAACCTCAAATTTTTCGATTTATTTAAAAATTTTTAAATTTCGTTTAAGTATATATTCATCTCAACACTTTTCTGCTCGCTCAATTAAAGCTTTTTATCTATGTTTAAAATGGCATCTCTCCTTAGCTCTTCGAATTGGAGTTGTCTACGGAATACATTGGTAAGCCTAGTTTTTGCAATCCAGTTTTATTATGCTTTTGTTTGTGATTCGCAATGCGACGAATGGTTGAGAATATTGTAGTAACCTAAAGGTATCTTGCACTATGTGCAAATTCGGTCCTTTCTCATGAAAGCTATAGTAGATATTACACGATTATTTTTAAGAGCAATCACATCATACATATTGCAATTTGTATATTGTGATGATGTCATTATTTTGTCAATTAAAATTCATGTCCTTATACCGTGTTCCTTTAAATGTTTTCGTGGGTTATCATCAAGAGGTGGACTTTGGTCATTTCTTTATAACTGAAATATATCAAATGTTTGTTTGTTATCTGATTATAGCACAGAGACCGTTAATCATATAGAGGCCGCACGTCATACAAGTTGTAATTTTTGTTCCTGGACGGTAAGATCTCCGCCCAGAATTTTGTTAAGTGTTTCTTGCTTTTCTTTGCTACTCTGCCTTGGATTTTTTGTTCGATATAATTGTCCTAGCTGAATGCGTATATTTGTTGTTGCAATTTGTCCTTTTTTGTCGATTAGATTTAAATACTTTTGGTGGCGATTGCCATTTTTTCCTCATTTTAATAATGTTGTTTTTGTTGAAAAAGTCGAGTGCGCCAATTTCTTACTGAAAATCATCCTATTGCTTTAAATTTACCATGATTTTGGAATTTTGATTAATTCTTCGTCTACAGAAAGTATTTTTGGCTTTGTGTTGCTGCTGCTTCTTCATTGTTAAAGGCATTTCATTCTGCTTTTCATGTGTGCCTGGTATAAAAAGGCCGTCAAATTGAATTTGTGTATGCATTTGGACAGCAACACCTGCAGTATGTGTAAACACACACTAATAAGCGAATTTGTCGTTATTTCAGAAGTTTTAATTCTCTAGCTATTTAATTTTTCTTGTTTTTTATAAAATGTTGGCTATGCTTCTTCATTGTTACGGGCATACAAATTATAAAATCTGCTTCTTCACCCTTTGGCTGTGTGCATGAAAAAATTCAAAGCCAATTAGAATATTTTGCACTAATCATGCATTATTTGTGAAAATGACTGTCAGCAAAAATACATTTATTAAAATATTGTGCAATTATTCAGTTTATATGGAACAAAAGTTGGGAAGCCATTCAACTGAACTGCAATTGAATCCAAATACTAGTTCGTTTGGCTTGTAAAGTGCTTGTGTCTGCTTGTAAGATATGAAGCAATATGAACGAATGAATATGGCAATTTAAAGATTTTAACATCATTTCCATTTGATATGCATAGCAACCAACTACTTGACTTACATGTGCACGGCCGAAAAGTTTGCAAATCTCGCATTGCAACATCGCAGTTAGAAACACACATCGGCGCAACAACTAATCGCATTGGGCATGCATACAATTTGCGCAATGCACAAGTCTCTTTAGTAAGTGTAATGTGGCTCTGCTTTTGCCCATATTGCCCTTGCTGAAGACAAAGCTTCAAACCACAACAATAATATATCATCCCAACAAATCTATATTGAATAATATTTTTATTGAATTTTAATATCGTATCAGACGTTCATAATTGCAAAAAAGCTGAATCAGCCATTAACGAAAATTATCAACGCAATCCTGGGCTCTAATCGCATTCTGACTAGGGTGACAATAACATGCGGGAAGAGAAGTGACACAACACCCGAAGAGCGCAGACAAAAAAAAAAAACAGAAAACGATTATCTAATGTTACATTAGTGCTAGTAGCACATTGTGACGTGCGAGAAGGAAAAAGTAAATGAAATGCAATCGCATTTGGGTAAGGGAAACAAATACATGAGGGGAAAGAGTGCCTATAGTACTGCATCTACCGTAGGCAGTATAAGCGCAAGCAGCACATTTCAATGAGAGAAAGGGACAAAAAAAGAACAAGCAAAGAAAAGTCGCTCGGGTTTCGGTCTCCCATAAAATTCGAACATCGTCTTTTACCCTGCCTAGCCACACCTAATTCTAAAACTTAACAGTGATCGTAGCAGAGCTCTGGTGCACCATCTATATATAAAATGCCTATCTATATAAAATAATAATAATAGATTTTTTTTTTCAGTGGTGCAAGAGTTTCAACATTGGCAAAAATGTTATGCATAGAGAATTAAAGGGAGAGAACACAAACATATGTTTTGTTATTGGTATAAATATAAAGAGAGGACGAGGATTTTATTCAAGCACTACTTTTGTGACGTTATCTCCTCGCTATCAAATATATAATAAAACCAACCATATATTGCAGTTTGCTCAACAATGTGATATTTTAAACTATGTAAGTATTGTTTCATTAAACTTTATTAACATATGTTGTATTTTTTTCTTTATTTTAATGAATTAACTTTAAGATCCACATGTTCAACAGGTATTTTATTTTTTTGTTTATTCCAAACACATCAGGTGTTTAATAGATTATTATTGTTTTTTCAATGTTCATTTAATTGTTAAAAGTCACAAAAGTATTTTGCTATGCAAAACGTTAATACATTGGAAAAATTTTAATGGCAATGGTCGCGTTTAAGCTTCGAAAGCGGATAAATTCATGCTTACTAATCTTTGGTGCTATCAGTTCAAGAAAACTACAGAGTTATAGATATGCCCTAAAGCAATGCCCCCTGACCTCTCTCCGCGAACATTCAAAGACATTGTGAAAATATTCCCAATCTTTTATTCTTTCTGTGAGCAAAAATCGTGATTATCAATATCGATAATCCAAGTACCGTACTGTGCAGGCAACCACCCGGAAAACTACAAGAGATGCCAGTACTATCAGGATCAAGTCCAGCGAAACAAACACAAGGCCGCAACCTCAGGAAAAATACGGCGGGTTCCAAAGCTCACCTTGCTCCAAAGGTCAACTTACTACGGCCGCCTCAACTTCCTTCCATACACATTACAGTATGGTCACACCCAGAGCTACAACTGGACTCTTCTAAGCGGACAGAGCTCGAGAATCTCAGGTAGAGAAACATCAGCAAAACTATCAATAGCAGTGATAACACCAGATCCTTCCACTACAGCAAGCGCAATAACAACGAAACCAAAAAAACATTTTCTAAATACACAGATGCAAGGGCAATTTTTGGATATGTTAACAGCGCTAGCTCCAAAATAACCCCCCTCCGCATACATATTTGGAACGCCAATGGTGCTAGAACAGTTCAAATGCTTCGTGCGAAACAACAGTATAGGCATTTTACTTTTGAGTGAGACTAGACTAACAGGGATAAATTTCCTCAGCTTCATGGATACGGTTCATATCCCTCCAAACATCCGATGGCGCCGACCGCCAAATGCGGAACAGCAAAAACAACATACAGCACTTTCTAATAAACCTAGTTTCCACTAATAAAGAAAAACTGGCATCCGCAACAGTCTCCACTTCCCTAAGCGACATCGACATCGGAACGATACAGTCCACCAGCATACAATTGGAATGATAGCGATTACTCCACGCTAATAGGCGGCCTTGTCTACAGATTCCTGGTAGGCAGGGACTGGAATGCCAACATTTACCATGGGGTACTAAGAGGCAAAACACAAGGTGAGGAGAGCTGAATGGAAACATCTTCTCCTCCATTGTCAACGTCTTAGCCACTGGAGGTACCTATACCGCGCTGGGAACATTCCAGCTATATCCGGCTAGGATACTGACTTTCCTGTGGAATAATTCTCAGAGGCGCGAAATATACGTCCGAGTCCTCCTAGACAGACTCTCAGAATAAGTGGTCTAAACTATGAACTACATGCATTCCTATCAAGGGAGCAGCAATTGCGTAAAAGATATATGCGCACACAACACCCGCATGGGACAGGTCAGCTAAACTGCTCCAAGAAACACTTCAGACGCATCGCTCTAGATACTTCGACTACAGGCTCGAGAATATTGAGGATAAAACCGATGCCCCGTTCTGGTTATGGAAGATGACGAGAAAAATTAAACGCCAGCCGATTCGACTTGCTCCCATCACAGACTCCAATGGCAGGTGTTGTCGCACCCATTAAGAACAGGCCAATGCCTTTACCCAACATTTGGCGGAGCGCTTCAGGCCCCACGCCATTGCGACCACATGAAACAGAGGAGCAACTGTCAACTAGAGGTGGAGATCCATCGACAGTCGACGCCATCAATTCGGCCGTCCTAAAGCTAAATGGATCACCTGATACATGCGTAATTTTTTAGTTTGTCTCTACTTCTCAAATCGTAAATATCAAATCTTTCGTCTGAAATAAACGGCCACGACATTCAATATTGTGTGAAGAAAGTGCCGAACATATGCCTGCGTTACATTTCAGCATTCACAGTCAATGCAATGCATTAGTATTTGTTAGGTACAAAACAAGTAAATGATAAGTATTTATTTAGTACAAAGTAAATATAAGCAGAGTACGAAATAAGTATTTAAAAAATAAGTCCGAAGATGTTGATCTAGTGGCAGAAAAAAGGACTGCTCCATGTACATATTCTTTTGGGGAGTGTCATAAAAATAAGACCGGAAGAAAATGACGCCACCATTAGCGCAGGATTTCCAGATAAGAAAACACATCCAGAGTTGTAATTTGTGACAACAAATTTGATTTACGGAACATTAGAATCACCATACATTCAGAGTTCTGAATTTCTATCAAATCAATTAAATATATTTGCAAGTATAACATAAAAGGAAGCAACATGGCTGTATTTAATATTGCATCTTTGCCAACGATGAAGTTTCGCAATATCAAATGAGAAGATATGTCAGCAATAACACGTCCATTTGGAAAATCTTTCCATTCGCAAAACACAAACGTAATCCCATTTACCTCTGAACCTGAATAATGGAAAAAGAGTTTAATTGACTGCAGCCAACGCAGCGCAGAGGGCTGAACGACCATCAGCGACAACGCTATAAAGTATCTTCGGTACATGTGCAAGATTTGTGCATTGCTTTGTCTTTGTAACTGTTTGTAATATTCTAATATGCGACCTGGTCTCAACACCAAATCGTAATTTAAGATACTATATATTTAACTATTTTTTATCTACATGTATTTTTGTTTAAACTGACAGGATCACGTCTTTTGGATTTCCTAATTTATTTATAATAATATACTATATTAATATAAATATCTATCTTATTATTTTTATGTTTCTTTATTTATTTTTTTTTTCTTTAATTTTAGGGTGGAATTAACCTAAATCACATATTATCTGCACCAAATGACAGTAATTTTCCGTTTCATTGGCCTAATTGCGATTGTGAACCGTTGCTTTGTGTGCGTATTGCTGATGTCGACTTGTGTTGTTGGTCAAAAGGAATAGCAGTTAATGAAGTTAAAAGTTTATATATTAACATTAGAAATGAATGCGGCGAAATGTGTTTCCTACGTCTGGAAATCATACAGAAGGCAGCAACCTTTTTATTGCTATTTTCAGATGCACGCACTTTACCACCTCCTATTAGAATTGATAACTATTCCGAAGTTTTTATAAACTTTTCACAAAAAGGAAATAATCCTGCATGGCAAACAGCCGTGCGGCCACAATCTTCATTAGCTTATGTCTTGGATGACCCTTTGGGTTCCCAAGTTTTGCTTATTGAAGCTCCTGGAGGGAACATTGCTGAATTTCCAATTAATAAATTCGATGTCATAAAAAGTCTGACTTACTCGAACTTTATTTATATTGCATTCCGAGAAACATTTGGTGGCTACAATGATGATAAAAATGAACAAATAAGTTTAAACGCACAAGAGCTGGTACTCGGTGTTAAAAACAGAAAAGTTGTTATAATGACTAAGAATTCGGGAGATCGATCTCAGCTTTGGTTAATGAACTCTTGCGGGCAATTGGAGCACGAGGGATCCTCACCTCCTACTCAGAGTACAGATAATAACGCAGAACGACTTGTTCTTGATTTGGAAAAACCGCCAAACCCAACGGAATACACAAAACTTGTCGTAAGACCTCCAAATAAACAACGATTAACTACACAAAAATGGAGATTTGAAAATGGGCGCCTTATGTGTCATGCAAATATGTGCGTGCAGGTGAGTTTCCCTTTTTATTAAATTTTCTGATGCTTATGTACCGATTCTATAGCTGCTTTATTTACCATAAAATTAAGAATTTTTTTTTGTTAAACCGAACTAACAATACTAGATCCGCTATTAAGTTCTATTAGTAACACGGATGCAGACTAAAGTGAATGAATGGCCTCAATTTAAACACTGGGCTCGACGAGTGTTGCATTGTAAGCGTGTTCTGATTAATAGTCGGGATAATAGATTTGGATGATGTATTTATTTTGAGGCATATTTTATTTTAGTCTCAGCTAAGATAGTCTTAATGAATGACAGGTTCATATCTCGGTAAAGCATTTTGGATATATCATGGCTCCTTGGATGATTTCTATATTGTTATATTTGAATAGAAACAACGGAATTCTGTTGTACTGCTTCACTGTACAAAACCAAAAATTCCCTAAGAATCATGAATTCATTACATTTTTTTGGAAATACTCGAAATAATTAAAATCTGTACTGTGAAGTTCTCTGTATCTCTGTATATAAATGTACATATAAAATTAGGGTTACTTATATTGCTCATAAACAAATAATTATTTTTTACTTTTTAGAGTCGTGATGGTCTATATGGGTTGCGATCGGGATATGAAGCGGTTTTGGGAAGAGTAGAGTCTACAACTCGGGTGAAAACGTTTGATAATATCCCTATTGAACAATGTATTACATCTCAAAAATTACGCCCTGGATCGGGTCAACTAGAAATTACCAATAAAATGGATGGACCAATATGCACTGTTCAAATACATGACATTAAAAACAAGCAAAACAACTTTCTACTATCCCCTGATGTTCAATGGAGTCATGCATCTTTAAATAATAAAGCACATTTAAATGAATTCAAAAAGCAAATAATGGACGAGTTTTCGGTAAGTCTTTTATCAGAAAAAAAATTACATTGTATCGGGTATCTTTATTAAAATGGTTCATTCTGAACTTCCAATTCCTAAAATATGACCTTAAGGTACATAGCTCCAAAAGAAAAAGTCTAGAGGTCTGATATTAGCTGTTTATCTATTTATTCTCGTAATAAAGCCATGGTTTCTTTTATATTATCTAAAATTGCAAGTTCAGAATGGACCATGCTAGAGCCTGTGAAGGTCAACGTTTAGAAAAAAAAATCTTCAAAAATTAATGTAAAGAAAGGTTGGTGTGTTTAATACAATCAAGCTACCCGATTAAATTGAATTACGTTAACTTTCTTATCTTAGAAAAAACTCCTTCTAAAGAAATAATTAGTTATGCTCATGCTGATATTACATTTTATTTTTTAAACGTATTATAATTTTAAAATTTCATTAACAACATTTTTTTTAGATACTTACCGATCTTCCTAAAGGCATTGGAATATCTATTATCACAAGTAAACCGTGCGAGGAATTGGCATATATAAGTTTAGAAAATATTAAAGCTGATATGCTTTCAACGCCATATGAGCAATCACTTAATCTTGATATTTGCAATATTCAAGTGGACAATCAGCTTTTGGACACAACATGCCCCGTTGCTTTATTTTCATCAAAAAATTCAAGTGAAAATCCAGACAGCAATGCACTTAACTTCAGAATGAAAATGATAGCGAGTCCAAATAAAAATTCAATCATTTTTAAATATTTAACGTGTGATCTTAAACCTTGTGTTATTTATTTGGAAGAAAAATTTGTGTTAAAAGCGGCTTGCTTCCTCGGATATGGACGTTTGAACAACCAAAATTCCAATACACGTAAGAAGCAGGAAATACTTGGATTAGAAGATCAATATTTGTTACCAAACTCAAAAAGATACTACTTTGAAAATTTTAGTATCGGACCCACACAGGTAATTGAATTTTTTTAAAGTTGTCTTTTCACATTTCACAGTTAGATTACTTTATTTATGGTTTCAAAATGCACTTTATAGCATATAATGATATAATTTATTGTCCGGTTACGAAGGCATCTTAGTACAATAATCAGCAAGACGTTCCGCTCGAAAACCCCACCGTCTATCACTAAGTGTGCAGCATAGATGATGAGATAATTTGCAGACTATTAAACAAACAACAAAAATGCACAGCGCTTTACAAAGTTGTTAAACTATAAAGAGATTTTGAGGTGATATTTAATTTTTCCGTTGATTTTTGGTTTTTTTATAGCCTGTGCCAAGAAATGGTAGGGGGTATATTAAAGTTGTGCAAATGTATGTAACGGGCAGAAGGAGGCGTGGCAGACCCCACAAAGTATATATATTCTTGATCAGCATCAAAAGGCGAGTCGATCTAGCGATGTCCGTCTGTCGGTCTGTCTGTCTGTCTGTCTGTATGAACCCAAGGATCTCGGAAACGGTAAGACCTACAACCACCAAATTTGGCACAAAGACTCGCCCAATACATAGGCATAACGAGTTTATTTTTTTTTCAATATTCGACCTATCACATATAGCTGCCATAGGATTGATCGGCCGAAAACCCACATTTAGTAACCAAAACCCTTTTGTTTTTTAAGATATCGTTACCATATTTTGTATTTAATAGTTTTAGCTAATGCCTAATCACATATCTCAATATTATATATATCGGCTTCCTATATCATATAGCTGCCATAGGAACGATCGGCCGAAAAACAACATTTACTGAGAAAAACTTTTTTTTATTAAGATATCGTTACCAAATTTTGAATTTAATAATTCTTGAATATATCCAATTGAATATGATAAATAACGGTTTACTATAAAATATAGCTGCCATAGGAACGATCGACCGAAAAATGACTAATACTAAGATTTTTTTTAGATTTTAAACTGGATACAAGGTGTTCTATAGCCGGGTATACTCGACTGTTGCCCGCCTAAAACCATATCCTGCAGCAGGTTTATATAAATATCAATAATTTGGTTTAATTAGTTCTTCATCGTTTTCATTAAAATTTCAACAAGGACTGAACAATTTCCAGTAAAAATGTAAATGTTTTCCAATAGATAATTTGATCTACTGTCTCGAAATTAACGATACACACAAAAATTTATTTGATGCGCTGTTTTAATGTGATTTCTAAATGGGATGACGAATCTCCTATATCTATACATTTTATGTAAACAAATATTCTTAATTAACATTTTTTTTTCTTTGTTACTTACATAATATTTACAAATATTAGATTAACAAATTATTTCCTTTATTACAGGTTCGACTATCAGTAGTTACAACTTCAAAACTTCCATTAGATTTATTGAATGTTAAGAAGTCACTGGGTTTAACATTAATAAAATTCGAAGATGCTTTAATTGACTTTGATAAGTTTTCGGATCAGCATAATTTTGAAACTTTGGAAGTTTATTTAAGAGCAATGAAAATGCATTACACAAACCAAATGAAGTGGCATGCTGCTTCGATATTAGGCAGTGTTGATGTTTTGGGAAATCCACTTGGTTTTGCTAATGATCTGTCAGAAGGAGTATCTGGACTTATTTTTGAGGGCTCAGTTAAAAGTTTGGTTAAAAATGTTACTCATGGAATTTCAAACTCTACAGCAAAACTTACAGAAACTTTATCGGATAGTCTTGGTCGAGTTGTTTTGGATGACCATGATAATGAAACACGACAAAAAATTTTGGAGTTACAGTCACATACGTCAGGTGAACATTTAGCTGCTGGCTTAAAAGGATTTGGATTTGGACTGCTTGGAGGCGTTACCAGTATTGTAAGACATACGTATGACGGTGCACAATCAGATGGGATTCCGGGATTTTTAAGTGGTTTAGGAAAAGGTATAATTGGTACTGTAACAAAGCCAATTATTGGAGTGTTAGATTTAGCTTCAGAAACAGCCAACGCAGTACGCGAATCTAGTAGAGGATCTCACCGAAGCTCACCTGACCGAAAAAGATTGCCACGCTGTGTTACTGGTGCTCCTGGTGGTTTGTTGCCACCGTATTCGTTTCGCCAAAGCAAAGGTCAACAATATTTGCATGCAATAAATCGCCGGAATTTCTTAGAAGAATTAATTTCTTATGAACCAAATCTCTGCAATGACAAAGAAGCTAGATTGCGCTTACTTGTTTCTACAGAGTCGGTACGAATTTTTTCAATATATGATGGAAACCCTGCTATTATGTTTGAATGCCACCTTAGTGAAGTACTGTCATGCCACCCTTTAATAACCAACAGCGGAGCTTCAACATCATCGAAAAAAGCTGTGCCCAGCTTTTACATTGAAATATCAACTAATTCGCCAAAAATTACTCGACCTAGAATTCGTTGTCAATCTGAAGAAATCGCTGAGAGTGCTTCTAGATGTGTGAGTATTGTTTATTTTGGTAATATTTTTAGTATATGTAAGTACTATAAATTTGACCTAATAATACAGGTGTTTTTTTTTTAAGCGTATTTGTCGACCAATAAAGTTTCGATTTTTGACACGTACACGCATATACGAAATGTATATTAATAGTTCAAATTCTTTAAATTGAAAACCAGGAAAAAAGCATCTCTATATTTTAAAAGAAAATAAAAAATAAAGCTCTAAAGTCTAGGAAATTAAACTTAAAGACTAGGAAATTCAAAATATCTGGCAAATACCAGCTTATGTCTCGGATGTAAAAGATTTGTGCGTATTGGGCAACTATTATCTTGTGATGTGGCGGCTCGACGCAAATTCTAGTATGACAAAAATTATTACATACATAAACGCTACAAACAGCAACTGATTACAACATTTAAATTTTACTCCAACAATACCTAAGATGTTTCACATCAATTCCTTCTCTTTTCTGCAGCTACGACAGAAATCTTGCTTTAGGCCGTATAATTTCCTATTAGACAATGACTTTTAAGGGTTCTTATGAGGATTCTGATTTGTATTCTAGTTAGTTTAATTATTGTCTTGTACAGTTTAGCCTTGGCCATGATTTCCTGGCAACTTCACAGGTAGAAATATTAGTTCATCTTTGATTGGTAAATTTTGTTTCCTTTATGATAAGTTAGCAATTTGCAAGTGCGATACCCACTTGGCATCTTCACTAAAATTTGGCAAATTGGTGCAACCCCCGCAAGTTGATTTTTAAATCGAATGTAGTTTAGTTTCATATATCATCATTTTTATTCTTAAATAACTAAAAGTTCTTATTTTACTTTCGATGTGTATGATAAATTTCAAAAATATCATTTCTTGCACAATAAGAACTAATGGTACCTTACAAAATTTGTAAAATTTATTAATTTACAATATACATAGGTATAAAATACTCAAAATTAATAACAGTAGATAATCAAAATTAATCATTGATGTATTGTTTTTCTTATTACAGATTAACTATGCAAAAAGTGTGCATGATGAACGGGAACATTCTTTACTTTATTTTTGAAGGCATCAAATTATAAGAACTCTGAAAAGTGTCCCGTACTTAATGTTATTAATAAAAGACAAAACTCAAAGACCAACCGTTTTTTGATTCTTATATTAAAATTTATACAAAAATAATTCTTTTTTTTTTACTTTATTACAATCAATCTTAATTTTTTCACTTATTTATACAAGGCATAGAGTACGAAAGTTACAAATGAATCCAAAGAACGTTCAATACAGCAGCTATTAGTTGTAGCTGTGCATTGCTATTACAATTTACTTTCCTATTTTAATAAAGTTTAAATCAGTATGAACATCCATTGCACGCCAACGCAATGTACGCCATTAAAAGTTAAAGTACTAATTTTTATTAACGTTTGAACGAGTTTTATATGAATCTCTCAAATTTTTTACCCAGTGTAACGCAAATACTACAAAGTAGCTTTGAAGAAAACAAAACTTTGTATTCACACGAAATACGTCAAACGTATTTATTTTTTTTTTTTTTCAGCTGAAATACATCCAATCCATTTGTACGAAATTTTTACGCCACGAAATTTCTGAATTGTTCATAATACAATTTAAACCTATAATTTCTAACATAGGGAGTAGAACAATTGCGATGGCGCTCATACGGTCCGAGAGTTTCGAGCCATGCTGTCGGCGAAAATTATTTTAAATAACGTTATATTAAAGTTTCGGGGCCACATACCACTAATGACAATTTTTTTAAATTGCGGTTGAAAGTACTTAATATCTATATTACTGCCTGAAATTTCCATTTTTTTTTTTGGCACGAAAACTCCTATTCCATAGGCCGAAAAATGGCTTTTACTAAGAAAAACTTTTTTGTTTCTTGAGATTTCGTTACATAATTAATACAAAATATTAAACAAAACAAAAAATTAATTGATTTGGATGGATCAGGGTATTCTATATTCGGGTGTATTCTATATAAGCCCCAGCTTTAGTTTTGAATTTTGGTAGAAAAAGTATTTGCCTACAGATTTGACACAAAACGATCACTGACATTTTACTATCTCTAGTTTAGAGAACTTATTTTACAATTGGAATAAAAAAATTCAAGATATTTAATTGCATGCAAAACTTTAGTCCTAATTATCTTCAGTAAATAAAATTATTTTACCTTAACGAATAAAATTTATAAATATTTTAACCAAAAAATATGATTCAACGAAAGTACTTAATTGGATTACAATTACTAGATATCGGTGTGTTCATAGATTTTGTCATTAATTTATTCTCGAATTTTCTCTTATTAATAATGGGTGCACTTTTCAGGTGCTGTTCCACCTGTGGCAGTAGAGTGAGTTTATTGCTAACCAAAAATGGCAGTTCGTCATGTACATTGAAATGTGTGCAGACACCATTGACATTTGTATATGTAACACCACCGCCGCGCTCTTTGGGTATGACCGAGATAAGTGATCCATCATAGAACTGCACTTGGACAACGCCATAAGGAAGCTTAAATATAGACAGAATATAATATAGTTCTCAATTTAATTTACTAAGAAGATATACCTCAGTCGCTACTCCAATGCCAGAAATATTTAATCGCTTAATGGGTACATTAAACTGGGACTCATATAATTGATTTTTAGATGAATTTGTTTGTTCGACCTCATGACGCGTTGACGACGACGATGATAATGTACTTAAAGAAAAGTTAATAATACCTTGCTGTGACTTTGGTGTGGAGTACGCAATATTTGTGGTGTCCCGCATCGCGACATCCATTTCATAAACAGGACTGTGCTCTATCGTCGGTTTCCGTCCGATTACCGCAGGAAAGCAAATGTTATTTGTTGTTTGTGCATTTTCTAAAGCACTGCTAATAGCTAGACAATGCTGCAAACATTCTTCTAAGTGGTTAAGGAGCAATTTTGCAGCGCTACTTAAATGATCTTTGAACTGCATACCATTTTTGTTAATGATTCTTACGCCTTCATTAGGCGATTTAATCACCTTGTCACCCGAGTAAAAGCACATCTCAAAATCGGTCATGCTCTCCATGAGATGACACTTGGCCAACGTACTAAAATATGTCACCTTCGGAGTTTTGCTTTTGACCAAACCAACAAAACGTGCAGCATATGCATATTTCTTCCAATGCTTTTTTGGCAAACTATCATAGTAGTATGTGCAGTCATTATTGCTACTGACTTCTGTTGGATAATCACGAATAGGCAGGCCCCCTCTACAAATAATAACCATTAAACAAAAAAATTTAAAAATATTTTTTCGGTTAAAATCACGGCTTACATGTGAAAAAAATACACCAATAATTAAAAATGAGAACTTACCGCCCCAGATCAGGCTGAAAAACTTCAATACGACCTCCATCCTTTGAGATACGACATACATCCATAATGCGATCTTCATTGAGACGACTATTAAATTTAATAAACTCAATAATCACGTCACCATTGCTTAATATACTCATTACAGCATTCTTAGTTTTATATCGTGTGGGCAGTAAACGCGTTGTGTCCAATTTGGGCACTGAGATCAAAGGCTGAGATTTATGATGAGATACCATTGGTATGCCTGGAATCATGTGAGGTGGATTTATATTTTTTTGTGTTAAGTATTCGCTTTCGTCATTTTTTTCCACTAACAAATCAGTGTTTTTAAAACAAAAATTTTCCGAATTATTTTGTTTATCCACATCCATACCGTCTTGCTGGGCTTTGTTGTCAGTATATATATAATCATCGATCGACTGAACACGTTTAAAATAACCAAATTCTTCCTGAATTTTTGGTAACGCCAAAGGATTGGTTCTTTCAATGGAACGTAATCGATGTGAATTACTGGAATAGCTATCAAAAGTATTTATGCCACTATCACTACTAACATTGTTCGCACTTGATGTTGCACGTGCAGCCGTGCCAGCAGCTGTCGTCATGGATAATAACGTAAAAGGATGTCTCAGTACTTGATCAAGGGGAATACGATCACTAGGATTTTTCTTAAGAAGTTGCTGAATCAAATCTCTTGCTTCATACGACAAGTGTTGTGGCATGTGATAGTCTGACATGACGACCTTTTTGAGTGTTGATTGTACGCCGTCGGTGTCAAAAGGCGGACGACCGCAAAGTAGTGTGTACAGCATGCAACCAACACCCCACACATCAGCTAACAGTCCATGAGATGAACGTGAGACAACCTCAGGCGAAATATAGTTAGGCGTGCCACACATGGTCATATGTCGCTCATCAGGCTTTTGCAATTGTGTCGCCAATCCGAAGTCGGCAATCTTTATGTCCATATTTTTAGTAAGCAACAAGTTGGAGAGTGAGATATCGCGGTGCATAATCTGATGAGAGTGTAGGTACAATAAACCATCAACCACTTGTCGCAATATTAATGACGCTTCAGTCTCCGTAAATGGCCGAGACAGTTGTTTCATATGACGTTGTAGTTCACCATTTTCCGCCAATTCCAGCACTAGATATACAAAGTTGGTATCTTGGAAAAATGTATAAAGTTCCAATACGGCAGGGTGCTTAAGCCGTGAATGTATTTCGATTTCTTGCCGAACTCGATTAGCCATAACCGCCCCCTGAATAAGCTTTTTGTCAATCTAAAATTTGTAATCAGTTAATCCAGATCAAATAATTCAAATTGGAATAAAAATGCTTTTTTACCATTTTAATAGCAACCATTTTTTTTGATTTGAGACATTGTGCTTGGTAAACCGTAGCGAATCCACCTTTCCCAAGAAGATATTGAACCTTATAATCCTGAAAGTATTTGAAGACAATAAAGTATTCGCTCCCTTAAAAAAGTAAAGCTACTTACATTAATGTGATTACCAAAGCGACAGTGTAACATTACGGATTATAAACTTTTAAATATCCTTACAAGCAAACATAAATAAAAAATATAACAACGCTTGTTGTTGGTCCAATATTAGTCGTTTAAAAAAAACTCCAATTCAAAAGAATGCCAACCCGCGAAAAATTACTTTTGGCATTCATATCCATCCAATAATACTTTAAGGAAAAAAATGTTGCCAGAAAAATTTGTAAAAATCATCCTAAATTCTTTACTAAATATATCACTTGGTTTTTTCACCACCACCAGCTGAGTGCCCAACCGGTTCACTTTATAATTTGATGCAACACTAACAACTTAAAATAAGTTAAATTTATTGAGTTTTTAACAATGCGTTTGATAAACATTGCCGCATGGTTGTCATTTGAACAATTCGTTTGGTAAACAATGCGTCGTGGTTGTCAGGGTGTCAAACTGGCTTGCGTAATGTACAGTATACAGTGAAAATTGCGCATAAACAAAGAGCTTTTTACGTTGTTCAGTACTGCATTTAGTGTTATTGTGTTATAGTGTTTGTACGGCGATTTTTTGAGGTAGTACCACAGATGGTCTTAACAAAAAATAATCAAATTGATTTAAAATCGCGCTGAGCGAAAACAAAATAGCAAAAAAACAAATGCAAAAGCGGAACAAGCCGTAACTGCAGCACGTCAAAGGTTTTGTTTTCCATTCGTTTTGTCATTTTCGTCGACTTATTCGGCGGTTTGTTAGTGTTATCTTATTAATTCTATTGCACTATTAGACAAAGCTTTACGGCACTCACCATATGGGTTTGCGGTGGACTTGCAATATTTTGTAGAAGAATTAAACCTAGGCTACTATATACAACAGACTATCGAATCGGTGCCTGGTATCGTGCGTTAACATTGCTCATTTCCTACTATATCTTAGTTGTGCACAAACAACGAATTTCACTTAGAATGATAATGTTTTTATACTTTTGCGGCCTTTTCGGGTTTCTCTGGAAAAGGCAATAACAATAGCAACATAATAGCCAACAACAAATTCATACAAACTTCGTTGCCCAACAATTTGGAAACATTAAGTTAAAAAAAAAAAATTGGTAAAGGGTATATTAAAGTTGTGCAAATGTAAGTAACGGGCAGAAGGAGGCGTGGCACATTCCATAAAGCATATGTATTCTTGATCAGCATCGAAAGGCGAGTTGATTTAGTCATGTCTTTCTGTCTGTCCGTACAAACACACGGATTTCGGAAACGGTGAGACCTACAACCACCAAATTTGCCACGAAGACTCACCTATCTCCATATGCATAACGAGTCTTTTTCGATATTCAACCTATAACATATAGCTTCCATAGGAACGGCCGAAAAACAACATTTACTGAGAAAAACGTTTTTGTTTATTAGGATATCGTTGCCAAATTTTGGATTTATTAGTTCTAGGAATATCCAATCATATACCTGAATCTGATAAATATCGGTTTACTATAACATATAGCTGTCTTAGGAACGATCGGAAATTGCAAAATGGATTTTTGTGTATTTCGTAACATATCTACTCTCTTTTATTTAAACTAGTTCCAAAAAAACAACTTCTGAACGAAATTTTTTTTTTGCCATAAACTGATATCGTATACTGATTTTAGTAAGTACAGTGCAAGCTCGGTATTCGCGACTACCGATTATTGCGACGACCCGGTTATCGCGACTGCTTCATTTTTAACATTGGCGACAGTTTACGAAAAACGGGGTTCAATTTTCGCGGGAGATTCCATAAATTCTATTTGTGTGAATTACAAGTTGTATCATGAAGAAAACAAAATTAAAGTGGAAGATAAACATATGCATACAATGGGATTTGGAAAATGATAAGCCGACAACAGCACTATATGAACTAATTGATTCAGCTATTATTTTAAAAAATAATTTGCCAAAAAAGCACTTCAAAGTCTCCAATTTCTTTAAAAATGTTTAAAATGTAAATACAGTACTTTTCGCTTATAACGAACCCGGTTATAACGAACCATTTTCCATTCCAAATGTTTAAAATGTAAATACAGTACTTTTCGCTTATAACGAACCCGGTTATAACGAACAATTTTCCATGTGCATGTTCATAAATTGTTTTGTTCGAGTCTTCGGTTATAGCGTATCATTTTGGTCGGTCCCTTGAAGATCGTTATAAGCGAAAAGTACTGTATATCAATAAAAACAATTCTAATTCCAATATGTATTTTACAAAATTATAAATAGTTTTTAAATCATCGAAATTACTTTTAATTACTAAATCATAAAAATTAATTATGTTCTATTCAATCACCCCGCTAGTAATTGCTAAGACTTGAGAAAAGGAAATATAAACTAAATACTTAACAACTCTGCGGTGAACATGGAAACATCAAAGCTAAAGGAGAATTATTATAAAACTACTGAAAAGGAGATTGACATTGAAACGAAATATGGAAATGAATCCAACTGCTTTGAGGGCCATAGTTTGCCATCAAATGAAAGTGTTAGCATTTTAAAACCATGCCGAATCCATTTTATCAACGATACTAAGGGAAAGACATCTATTGCAAAAAAAAAGCCATGTACTATGAGCTCGATTGAGCGAGATGTAGATAATAAGGATTCCACAAAAACCGATGCGAAACCCAATGAGGATCTTGACCTTGCAGATATTCTTGGTACCAATTGGCCAAAACAAGCCGGGGGCGCAGCCACAATGTTGAATAACTTATTCTATTCAGTAGATGCTGTGCAAAGAACTGACAATCAATATGAGACGCAACCATTTTTAGTACCCTCTTGGATTCCTCTATTTGATGGACCTTTAAAATCGACTGCCAAAGTAAAAACCTTAACTTTACCATCAAATGAACATAGTAAGTATATATGTATGTATAATATTTGCTTTTTTTTTCAATACGATGTAATAAAAAAATTTTAAATTAAGTAAGTCAGTTAGAAAAGAAAAGCTACATTTGTATCGTTTTGTATCCTTAGTTTTTTCCAAACTTAAAGAAATAAAACCCTCAAATCTCTGTTTACATTTTTGAGTTTTCTTCCAAGTCTCGGATACATTTCTTGTCGATTTGCTTGCCTTTACCAAAATCAGAAGCAGTTATATATTTAATGTTTAATGAAAATATCAAAAATAAATAAGGGTATTTTTTTACACAAGAAAATTTTATTTGTATCATTTTTAGACATATATGACATAAAAGAAAAGACAAATCCAAGTAATGATATGGAATCAGTTAATATTAAGGATGTCGACGAAATGTGGAGCAGTGGAATTAAAGTTGGTTGCCAGGTAGAAATTTCGATTGAGGACTTTCCGGATGTTCTATATGGAATCATAAGATGGATTGGTAAACCACCGAAAGGAAATAACGTCATTTTAGGAATTGAACTTGATGATAATCAAGAAGTGTACAATTTGCAAACCTCTGATGGATGTTATAATAGTTATAGGTAAAAGAGTCTAAAAACACACACTTTTCTAGATATATTATTTGTATGTTTGTAGACTATTCCAGTGTCCAAAAGGGCGTGCGTTGTTTGCTCTTCCTGATGTGTGCGGAATCAATAAGAGAGTTGATATAATCGAGGAAGAAACGCGCGTTGACAATTATAAGCAAAACCAGAATAACTCAAAATTATTCGGCCATATTGATTGCCCAGTCGTCGCAGGGATAGTTGCTCCACTCAGTAATTTTATTACTATTTATTATTATTTGAATTAAATATAATTTTTTATTATAACAGGAATAGTAAACGATGAAGAATTAGAGGAAGTGTGCGGTAAATTTAAGGGCATACAAGGCCATCATAATTCGTGCTATTTAGATGCGACTCTTTTTTCTATATACACATTCACCAGTGTTTTCGATTCGGCATTATACCGACCTGCTAATTCACAGGTGATCTTAGGAATTTTATATTTTAGAAATATATATTATATGCAATTTTTAGGATATACCACATTACCCCGAAGTGCAAAAAGTTTTGCGTGAGGAAATTGTTAACCCACTTCGAAAAAACACATTTGTGCGCGCAGATCGTGTAATGAAGTTACGAAAGTTATTAGATCAGCTTAGTTCTGTTAGCGGCTTAACAAGTGAAGAAAAGGACCCAGAAGAATTCTTGAACAGCTTGTTAGCTCAAATAATGCGAGTTGATCCTTTCTTAAAGGTAATTTTTTATTTATTAATCTGAATCTGAATTATCTACAAACCAAATTTTCTATTTGCAGTTAAGTTCTGGCCAGGATTCCTATTTCTACCAACTTTTTGTAGAAAAAGATGAGCGGTTAACTTTTCCTACCGTTCAACAATTATTTGAGCAGAGCTTTCATTCATCCAATATAAAACTGAAGGAAGTACCATCGTGTCTTATTATTCAAATGCCACGTTTTGGAAAGAACTATAAAATGTATCCAAGGATTTTGCCGTCCCAAGTACTAGATATCACTGATATAATTGAAGACTGTAAGTGACAATAAAAATATGAATATTTTATAAATTAATAACTTTTCAAGTTAATATTTAAAGTCATGCATTATATATGATTAATTTACTGTTACTTATTACCAATAACGTAACTTGAAGCAAAAAATGAAATAATGGTCACCACAACTGATAAAAATTTTCTACCTCATTCATATGGTAAAAAAAAACGATTTAATGGGTAAAACAGAATCTTTCTGGTTTGTCCTGTTTTGTTGATCAATCCAGAATCCAAAATATTCTTATTAATTTCGATGTTAGTTGGAGCTTTTCGGCTTTCCAGTTTATCTCTGTCTTGCCAATTTTAACTGAAGGTGTTTGGTTTACAATGCATAAACTGTATTTGATATAGACCATGGTTATAGTACATCTGGAGGTGCATTTGCAAACTTTGAATCTATGAAGATGACTTCAAGTATTTTAGAGATTCATGAAAAAAAATCTGGCCAATATACACAACTTAAAAATACGTGAATAATTGGAACCCTAAAAATCTTAAAAATTCGTATACTTCGCAAATTTATCAAAACCTTAAACAAGCAGTCGCTGATGAGTTTTCGTAATTATTTAAGAATATTAAAGAAAATATCACTAAACTTGCAAGATAAATATATATTGGAAGGATTTTTTTAAATTACAAAATTATTGAAAAAAAAAAACAAAATACATTGTTTTAGCTCCTCGCCAGTGTTCCGTATGCGGAAAACTAGCAGAATTCGAATGTCGAGATTGTTTTGGAAGTCTACATGGAGGAGCAGGTCTTGAAAGTACTGCTTTTTGTCAGCAATGTCTTAATACAGTCCACTTGCATCCTAAAAGGTAACCACATATTGGTATTTTTAATCACTACTAATTGTTTACTTTGTTTTTATTTAGGTCTAATCACGTACCTAAAAAACTTTTCGTTCCCAAAGATTTTAAAATAATGGCCGAACACATGACAGTTCCTCGCCTTTGCATGGAACTCTTTGCAGTAGTTTGTATAGAGACCTCACATTATGTGAGCTTCGTAAAGGCAGGAAATGGATTGGATGCTCCTTGGTGTTTTTTTGATTCTATGGCTGATAGGAAAGGTGAGTTTATAGTAATAAAGGTTAATAATTAAAGGTAATACCGAAATTTTTTCAGGGGAAAGTGGGGGCTATAATATACCAGAAGTTTTACCTGTTCGAGAATTGCCACAGTGGTTAACTAGTGAAGGCGCCCGTTCTGTTAACGAAACTTCATCGAATGATAAAATGTTACCTGAACATGCGAAACGACTCTTTTGTGATGCGTATATGTGCTTATACCAAAGTACTGACGTAATGATGTACAGTTGATGATGCACTTGAGTTGTCGCCACTTATTGGAAACGAAACTTTATTTTACTGATTTTATAACGATATTCGTGTAAAAATGCAAATATAGTAAATTCCCAAATGATTGTTTGTTAATAAATGATAGTTTCTCTAGTCAGTTTATTGCAAATTTTAAGTCCTCTTGCAATTTTTAATAAAAACCAATTTCGATAAATTTGATTCGATTTGAAAAGAAGACCATCGGTAACTTTTTTTACTGTTTTTTTTTTTAATTTACAACAAAAAATATCTCTGATATTCTAATTTCACAGCTTGTCGCACACCTATATGATCTTTGGTAAGTAAATTCAGATCAGAACAGCAGAAATAAGCGCACGCGATTGTTTTTAATAATTAAAATTTAAAAAATTCCTTTTCACATGATTTACATACGTCAACAATATAATAAACAGATCCCGAAATTTCATAATATACCATACATAAAATAGCGAATACGAATACAGGAAGAATTTAAATACATTTGTTATTTTGACTCTTTGTTAGTATTATAAGACTTCTAAATTACTTATCCAATCGGAAGGGCAATTTATAACATAACGACATAACAGGGAACTTATAATTAAAACTAGAAAGGCAGTGCTATAGACGTGCGTAACCGACTATATAAAACCCTATATCCAATCCAAAACTGAATATATTTTTTTGTTGATTTAATATTTTGTATTCATTACGTAAGGATCTCTGAAGAGAAAAAATTTTTTTGTTAGTAAAAGCCATTTTTGGCCGATCGTTCCTATAGCAGCTATATGTTATAGTAAACCGATTTTTATCATATTCGGGAATATGATTGGATATTACTTTAAATCATTAAATCCAAAATTTGTTAACGAAATTTTAATAAACAAAAAATTTTTTCTCAGTAAATGTTGTTTTTCGGCCGATCGTTCATATGGCAGCTATACGATATAGTAAACCGATATACATAATATTAAGATATGTCACTAAGCATTAGCTAAAAGTATTAAATACAAAATTTGGTAACGATATCTTGAAAAACAAGTGTTTTGATTACTAAACGTGGGTTTTCGGCCGATCGTTGTCAAGCCTATAGATTGGGCGAGTCTTCGTGCCAAATTTGGTGGTTGTAGGTCTTACCGTTTCCAAGATCCTTTTGTTCATCCATACAGACGGACATGGCTAGATCGACTCACCTTTCGATGATGATCAAGAATATATATACTTTGTGGGGTCTTCCACGCCGCCTTCTGCCCGTTATATACATTTGCACAATTTTAATACACCCTTTACCATTTTTTGGTACAGGTTATAAAAATAAACTTGCCGCCTCTAGCCGCTCTATATAAAACATTTTCGATCAATGAGAGTAAAATAGCGGTACGCATAGTAAATTTGTTATATATTTCAAATGTTGTGGGGCTCCGTCGGCACAACTGTGTATAAAAAAAGTACACACATCCAAAGGAAAGCTGAGAGAAACTTAATGCACATTTTGGTAACTAATTTTAGCGCTTTCATTTTAATATAATAGAATAATTCATTAACTCATATTGTTTGTTTCACCTAAGAAATTAAATGATTTTAGATTTCCACTCTCGATTACTGAAATTACGTTTCACAGGTATTTATGTTTTTAATCATGTTTTGTAATATTAACTAGAGTAACGAAATTTAAAACGCACAAGCCTCACTTATCATTTATCTGTGATAATTTCGTCTCTCACAGGTGATACCCCCTATAAGTGTTGGATTAAAGTCGTGCATACAAATTTCCTCTTTTATATTTGAGAGATTAACTTTTTGAACGATAGACCAAATTGTTTTGTTTATTGTTTGTTTCGTTTATTGTTGTTTTAAAGAGCAAAGCGCGAGTTGCAGTTTGTACTCTTTGCCCCCGCTATTGCATTTACTCTCTTCCAGTGCAAGCCGTAGCAATGCGTTTACTACTTCACAAGACACAAATCTGATATCTGCCGCTTGTATCGTAAGCTAATGTACTATGCACTATGCTATGACTGTTGTTATTGGTTGCTTTGCAAAAAGCGTTATACATATTGGTGTAAATAGTATTTTAACGACAGATTGTTTCATCTGTGTGTTTGTAAAATTTCAAAATACAGTAGACTGAATAATTGTTGTTTTGATATGATGTTTTAAATCATTTACAGCAAAATCTCCTTAATTTGTACTATTGCCATTAATTAAACCCTCGGTTTCCGTCACGTTACTTGGATTATGTATATTATCTAAAAATTACTTTCCATATAACTTAATAATATTACCAAAAATATTACAAATGTCATTAATAAAACAGATTTGTAATATATAATTAAACTTCTTTTATTTTCTTATATTCATTCTTGTACTCCACAATACTACTTTTCAACTAACTGATCTGTTTTGTTACAATGTAGACAGTTACTTCTATTAGCAGGTTATTTGCTAACATTACCCTCCTCATTTGTAGAATTATTAAGATCATTATTCTGACATGGATCACCAGAATTTGTAGATACATTTGCAACGTAAAGGGCCGGGTCTATAACTTTAGGTATTGGTTTTATTTCTGTTCCAAGTTCTTTTTCAATCCGATGCAGATCAAATCTGTCCTCGTATGTGATTAAGTTAATCGCAATTCCTGAAATGAAAATAAAATGTTCAATGAAATTCAATTTTAAATAATTTTAGGAATCGATTGATTTATAAAATATTATTTATATACTGGCAACGATTTCTGTAATAAGTCTGCACTATTGGGAAATAACTGATTTGATAAGTAAAAACCAACTCTTACAACTTTTTTGTTCATAAAAAAATTTTTCAATTCAAGTTTTATTTATATAATTTTCAGTTTTTTTAATCAGTTGTCAAATTAGCATCAAGTAAATGCATGCAACATAATTAGTAAATACTTAGGCCGTGATTTTATACTTTTTTCTATTCTAAGCAAATTTTTCCCGGCATATACGAAACGTTTCATGGTAAACATTTTTTTTTAACTCAGCTGGTTGAATTTTATATATAACCAGCCATCCCCGCTTCCTTCAGTACGGATTTTTTGATTTCTTTGCCCAAGCACCAAACACTCGCCAGATGGCAGTAAAAACTTCACAAATATTTATATTCATATCTTCTGTACTCTGAAAGTATTTACAGTAATATTAAAGCACACCCCCATAAACAACTTATGCGGAAAAGAGCTAATATAGAGCCAGAAAGTCAATTTTATTGAAGATAAAAAATTTTTTTTTCTTTTAATAAGCTTCTTTTTAGTTGAATCTAAAAGACAAGTGAAAGAGGATATTGCTTTATTATTAAATCAATTAATCTTCCATAAATACACCTAACATAATGTAACATAAAAGTATGCCCGCTTGTTTCGGTGTGCAAGAGAAAAATTTTACATAGCAACTAGCAATGTATTAACAGCAAAGTAAAGAGAAAGAGCAACTGAACTGTTGCTCTCGAAAAATTGTGATCATGACATGCTGGCAAGCAAAAGAGTGTAAGAGTGAACTCCCTATTTTATTGTGTGTGCACTACTCTTCAATGTGGTTCTTGTAATGCAACAAAACCGTGATTACATCTTTGTTTCTGAACCGATTTGAATACAACAAAAACCGAGATTTATCTGTTAGCTTTCAATTCATATATTTTTCGTGAAAATCTGTTCAGTGTTATTTATTTTATGTAGTATTGCATAAAGATGTAACTATGATTTCTCCATAATCGAAACTAACTGCCACAAAGCGAATGGCTTAATATAATTTTCTAAATCTAGTTATTTGGATATATGATCCTCGACCAATCGTATTCAGTACAATTTGGTTGCTTCTTGTAGAGATAACTTACGAGAGGTAGATTAAATTGTATGGTTTCAAACTTTTGAGCAAATTAGTCAAGTTCCAAACCAATAATCGCATTTAAAGTGAGTTTACAGTTAAGTTGACAACGGAGCTAAAAGCATCAATTAAATTATTCTTTTAAACATTTTAAGTGTATTAATCCACAAAAATAAGCAAAAGTATTAATAGCGAAGAAATATAATATTTAAAAAATTCGTGGATTCAGAATTAAATCTGGGGAAACTCGTTGAAAATCTTCAGTACTTCGGATTTTTAATTGGTGAAAATTCTTCGAAATCGAATTTATGAAGAAAGCGATAAAAACAACAATAGACTAGCAAATGTGAAAGTCAGACAAACAAAAGAAATATGTAGTTCTTTGTAACTTAAGATTTTGAATTTATATTCAAAAATTTCCCAATACGCGTAAAAAAATAAGACTGTTTCCTTTTTAATTTCAAGTACACCCAACTCTTTTTTTTACACGGATTTGAAGTTACACGATTCAAAAAAAAAATAGTTTTTTACGCTAATACGGTTTCAAAATCATTGTCCTTATTCGATAACTCATACCTACACATTTCGTTCGAATGACATTTACATAACTTACTGCATCATTAAAGTGTTTAAGTTTATTAGCTCGCAATATTTAATAAATTTTTCGTGCTATAAATTATATTTCATTATTTATGTATTTAAACTTTTAATGCTCTTAATGCATATGTATATACCATTTATATGCATATCAAAAATTTTACAGTTTTCTACACTTTTTTAAACGGTTTTTAAAACTAAATATAGTTCTTTATTTCATCTTACACGGTTTCAGATGATATGGAACGTATCCCCCATTTTACTATAGGAAATTTATATTTTTTGACATGGTTTTTTTTTTTACACGGATTTCTAAGGAACGTATCCACCGTTTAAAACAAAAAGAGTTGGGTGTTTAATGAATCGAAGAGTTACTCAACAAATTCGGCTAACTCAAACAACCCTAATCTTCACAGATGCTAAGCAGAATGTTATAATGAAATACGCAAATTTTTCCTTACTTACCTAGATGTCCAAAGCGACCAGAACGACCAATTCGATGTAAATACGTTTCAGCCATTCGAGGAAAATCAAAATTGATCACAACGTTCACTGCTTGCACATCGATGCCACGAGTAAATAAATCTGAACATACTAAATTTCTACATAATCCTTGTCGAAAATCATGAAAAACCCTATTTCTATGAGCTTGTGCCATTTTTGCATGGATGTAGTAGCAGCAGTATCCAAGTTCTGTTATTTTCTTGGCTAGAAGTTCAACACGTTGTGTAGAATTACAAAATATGATAGACTGATTAATTTGCAATTTTGAAAATAGAGTATTTAAGCAATGAACTTTTTGTCTCTCTTGTACGAAAGCGTAGTACTGTGTGACGCCTTTTAGTGTAAGTTCTTCCATTAAATTAATTTCGTAAGGTTCTCTTAAATGTTTTTCCATAAAATTTTTTACAGTTAATGGAAATGTTGCAGAAAATAGTAGAATTTGGGGATCCTTTGGTAATTTCATTATAACATGATCCAGCATGCCTTGAAAATCAAGTGAGAGAAGTTTGTCAGCTTCATCTAAAACCAATATTTTACAATGTGACATATCAGCAACTTTTTTATCCATTAAATCTAAAATGCGTCCAGGAGTTGCGATGATTAATTGTACTGAAATTAAACAGTGAAATACATGTATTTTAATAAAATTAATAAAATATAATTCAAACATGGACACAAAAAAAGCCACAATTTTAATGTGGAAAAATATAAATACATACAGTTTTATAAAAAGCAAACATAATTTTTTATAAAACTAAACATAAAAAAACAAAAAAATTATTTTCTATAAAACTAGATAAAAAAATAAATAGATATAAAAAAATGAATGTATAAAAAAAATATGCAAATAAATACATAAAAAAATACACATAAAAAAAAATAAAATTATTAAGCAACAAATGAAAACCAAAACGAATGAATAAAAAAGAAAAAATAAAGAAGAATAAAAAAACATTATAAAAATACAAAATACAAAACCATATATATATATATAAGAGTACAAAAAAAAATATAAAAACCTAAAGAACGATCATTCATAAGATTATACGATGACAAGCAATAAACAGTAGAAAACGCGATAATTTGTTTGACACAAGGCAAATAAATAATCAAAATACATATATTCGAAAGAGGACCAAAAGGTCATTAGGATTAGTTTCAAAAAAATGTAACTCATACAGTGAATAAAATAAGCTAAACATATCACAGAAGACCAAACAAAGGGTTATCAAAAAGCGTAAAATCAAGTAGAGGAGGTCGCCAGGTCGCTCAAACACGCCAAAATTGATTCTAATAACAAAAAATCTAAATAAAGATTTTTGGTTGCTATGTACTTAAAAAAATTTTCATTTGTTCATGTTCATTTCACTGTAGTTCCTTAATTTTTCTTTTATATATATATTTAATTATGGAGAAATCATTTTTATAAAGTGGTCAACACCTGATTTGAATTAATGCCACATTAAAAATAATGATTACATGTATATCAACGGTTCTGATAAGAAATGTATGTATGTACATACAGATCAATATTTACGAAATATGATGAAAAAACCAATAACGCAGTAAATATTAATCTATACATATAAAATTATTGTCTGAGTATCTATGTGTCTGCTTATCCTTTATAGGTTGCTATACCGATCAACCGATTGCGATAAAATTTTGGTGGATTTGTCTCTGCATGCCTCGGAAGGTTATATGATATTTCTGATAATAAAAATGGGAGTAGTCACGCCCCCGTCATATAAGCGAAAACTTGAATTAGTTATATCTCGAAGTATTTAAAAATGAAAATTGACACATATATAAAGGACACCGATAGAAATAAAACACGTATAAAAAGTGGGTGGTGACATGCCCTCCTATATAAAAGAAAACCTAATTTCGTCATATTTCTTAAACTATTTGATGTACATAGATGACATTTGATACATATGTAAAGGACACCGGCAAAATTAAGATGTAAGAGAAAATCTAAATTTCCGAAATTTCTGAAACTATTTGATGTAGATAAATGAGATTTGGCAAATAAGTAAATGACACCGGGACAAATGCGACGCGGTGCCACGCTTCCATATGTAAGGGAATATCTAAATTATTAAAATTTCTGAAACTATTTGATGTAGATTGATTAAATTCAGTGCATATAGTGACACCGGGAAAAAAAAGATGTTTATTAAAAATGGGCGGTGCCACGCCCAATATAAAGCGCATAAAAAAATTTGCATAGTTCTAGGAATCTACCTAAATATTATAATTCTAAAAATAAGACTGCTTCAAAACAAAAAACATAAAATGCTTCGCTCCGCAAACGTGTTAAGCTAATAAAAATAAAAATACAATATATACAAAATGTTTTTTAAGGAGAACGATTAAATATTTTATTTATCTCAGTGTTTAGCTCAACAAACTTTATATAAAGAAAAATCAATACCAAAGTAAAAATGAAACACATTCAAAAAGAAAACATTAATAAAGTAAAAAATGAAAATTGTGACAAACAAAAAATATTTATAAAACAAGAAAATAAATAGGTAAAAAATCATTTTGAAAAATTATGTTTTTTCACGATAACATTTGATAATCTTAATGACTAATGCCATAAGTTAAAAATGCAAGTATAGCCATTCCGCCAAAATATTTAATAATATTGAATAAAGTGGGCTCCTTTTCACCGATCAACAATCTTAAATAACAATGAATAACTATAATAAAAGTAATTTTTTGACTGGTAATTCTTAATGAAATATAAACGACTTCAGAATTTTGTAGGGGCCAATTTAAAGTGTAAACACCCTGACGAAAAGTATTTTGAATAAATTCTGTAGCACGCAGGTGGGAACATAGTAAATCTTAAATCCACAGGAAAACAATTTGAAATACACAGAACCATCCTCGCAATGACTAATAGTAGTTTATGTAACATATAATTTATATAGCTTATATCCGAAAACATCGCTACACGATTCATAACACATAGTAATAAAACAGATTATCGCATATATGAAAATAATTTCATATGGACAATATATTGTAAATATGCCCAATAATATTATAGTGTTACAAGGATTTTTTAATAGTTTTTAACTTAATATAAAAAAAAATTATTTTTTTAATAAACAAACAAATTTTAGCGCTTGCAAATTCTGAAAAAAAAATAGACAGTAGAATTTGCTTAGCTGCCCCGATAGATAGCTGTCTCGGCAAGATAAGTGCTCCAAATTAACTTTGGACTACCCGATTTTATAAAAATTATTTTATGTTATCTGCATTTAGCCTTAAGTGCCACCTATTGACGGGATTTTTCTTTTTTTAATAAAGAAAAAATTTAAGTTAGCTGCCCCCCACCTCATAGAAAAATATTGAAAACTTTTGCTATTCATTGAGAATGTCAATTGTTCTTGCTTCTACCTTAGAGGAGAAGTAATGGAGAATATCAAATGTTGTCTTATTTTTACTTTTGCCAGTGGCATGAAAATGTTATATTACCCAAAAAATAAAGTAGGATCACAAAAAATTTTAAGCGATGACTTCCAAGAACCGATCCACTTCGACTTTTGTTGATGAAGCAACATATTGGTCCGGGATATGTATTTTCGCAAAACTGACACTGGATACTAACTATGTATGCACAGTAGATAAAAAATATAAAACTAACTTCAGATGCAATTGTCATATATTGGGTGATTTAAAAAGTATCTGCGGTTTTTCACGTTGTTTACACTCATGAAACGTGTAACACTAATCCACTCCTGGGTCAGGCGTTCATTCACAACATCCTCTCACGGAGAGCACAAATTTTTCGGCATGTTTTTGCAGTGGATTTACCTTTTTATAGTAAAAATCATTACATATCATATTTCTTCAGATATTTCACTTATTTTCAATTCAATATAACTTTTTACATTAGCAATGAATTACAAACTCTCTTCAAATAAAATGTAGCCAGAAATGCCATTTTTGAAACGTGTGTACGTCTGACAATTGGATTAGAGTTGCACGATATATGGGTATCAACACCATCTGCTGTTAAAAGAACCGATACATTTAAAATCATCAAATATATATGCTTAAGGTCACGCCGCTTTAAATCTAACCTAATTTTCCCTGGAATTTTATACGCCACTCTCATTAAATAATTAAAAACACATATGTTTTTGTTTTTTCAATGATGATTCGATTTTTTTTTTAAGTATATATAAAAACTAAATAAACGGAAGGGAATATAATTACCTTTTTGGTATATGCGTAGAATATCGTCCTTCAGAATAGTTCCACCTGTTGTAACCATAACACGAATATCAAGATGTTTTGCTAATTCGATACATATTTGAGAGGTTTGTAAGGCTAGTTCCCTCGTTGGTACCATTACTAATGCTTGAATGTAATCCTTAGATGGATCAATTTGCTCCAAAACAGGTATACAATAAGCTCCGGTTTTTCCCGTGCCATTTTTAGCTCTGGCTAAAACATCTTTTCCACTAAGAGCTATAGGAATTGCTGCCTCTTGAATAGGAGATGGACGCTCCCACCCTTTTTCGAAAATACCCATCAGGAGTTCTCGTTTTAAACAAAACTCTTCAAATTCATTTCCTCGAGTATCAGTTACGTCCTGTGCAAATATACAAAAACAGACAAAAACATTAAAACCACAACACAATACAATAAATTCTAGAATAAAACAAAAAATAAAATAAATAATTATCATGCCTGTTAAACACACCTCTAAAAAATGTTTTGCATATCTAGTATGCAAACTGATAAGTTTAATAAGGTGGCCATCCGTCCTCCTTTATGGAGGACAGTGCTCCTTTTGTAAGTTCTGTCCTCCCTCGAAGAGTATCCTGCTTTCTGTACTCCTTTTCAATATTTTAAAACTAATATGTTTAAATTATACTTTACGATATAAATAACCCCATATTTTTTACAACATTATGAAGCAATATGCGTGAGAGTGACAGATCTGTTTCGTGCTCTGCAAACTTTATTCCTTTTTTCAACAACACTGAAGCAGCAGTGAATGACGCCAAGACCAAGAGCCGCGGACCCGAGACTTCCAATTTTCTTCGACCTTTCACCGGCGAACGGGCTCAATTTTGTGAGGTGACAACTAATAGTTCTTACTGCACCTAATCCCCACATCTAGTACCCTACGAAAGCCAAACCGCACTGGTGGTGTCGACAGTGCGATGCTGTTAAGATTGTAAAGCTCATAAATTTTCAAATGCCATCAAAACAGCGTCATTTGCTATATCAATTGATGAAGAAGTAATAATAACGACAATTTATTTGAATTTTAGTTGTTTTATTGTTCGTGTGGCTACTTTAAAACAATTTTATGAAGTCGCAAATGTTGAATACAAAAAACTGTAAATATATTTAAATGATAGGTGGCTCCATCTAAAACTTACCATAGAGCATTTTTTACAATAAGATGCCCTCTCCATTCAATTTTTTTAATTTTAGATGAATTTCCGAAAATTCTTAAATCTTTTTCAACTATGAATTATCGGAGATATTAATGCAGTTTGTACATAATCAGGCTTCTGTTTTCCGCGTATTTCAGCTAAAGAAGTTAATCTTATGTTGAAAGATTTTGTCCTTCAATATAAATCACGGTTTGAAGAACAATTTATTATAAATTAATAAAAAGAAAATTATTAAACCTAGAGGGATCAAATCCTTACATAAAGTTTATCAAAGTTCAGAATTTTTACTAAACATGTTTCCAATATGTCGAATATTTGTCTAAAACAAATTTCGTAAGATATAACCTGTTTTTTTTTTTAACTTCATCTCAAGTAAATTGGGTAGATATTGAAAACTGCGTTGAATTTTTATCAAATGCCCGATATAAAAAAAAACGTATTCAATGGAAAAATACTTGTTTAATTAAATAATGTATGTAATGATACAATCATAGTGTTTGAATTTATTTGAATTACTAAAGTATTTCATTTTTTTACGTTACACTTTTGTCTTAAATTGTTTCGCCCATCGATAAAATCATATTATATTTGAATTATATAAAGTTTTTGTTTCTTTCGTTGTTTATCAAACTATAACCGACTTAAAAAAAATTAAAACCCTATAGCGAATTCTTTTTTTAGCTCTTAATCCATGATTTCTAATTCGATTTGTTACTATATTGTATTTTACGCTAATCACCGGGAGAGCAAAATTTTTTTCGAGGGCCTAGATTAATAGTTTTTTAGTTAGTTTAATGAATACCATTGGAATACGTTACCCTAGGCGATATAAGCTTTTGTTACTTGCCTTGAAGGGAGTCAAAAACTATGTTGGTAAAGTTAGGATGCTGCTGATTTGTTTGCATTTATTTCAGCTGGAGGATTTGTATTTTTTTACATGTTTTGGTCGATTTTTTAGCTCAAAATATTCGTTTCACACCAAGACAAATAACTTTTTAAAGACATGGCAAAAATAACAAAAATTACTGTATATACCAAAAATGTTAAACTTACGCTTGTTTTAAATCGGTTATCCTTTGGAGGAATTTTCAGTTTAGATTTCCAACCCATATCCTCCCCAATATTAGTCACATTATGGTGATCATTAACCAAACTGGAAAGAATACAATATATATTCAAAAGATGATCTTATTTTGTTAAAAAATTTAAAAATATTTACATCGTTGGTGTTTTTTTGCATACAAATAGGTATTTCTATAGATACCTATATTTGTACAAAAAGTTTTTAAAGAGGATGATTCAGCTTTGATAGTCTTTTTTGACACAGTGTTAAAAAGAATTAATATGTTAAGTGAATTTTAATATTAATTTTCAATTGTAAACACTCAACGAGCTTACACGTGGTTTCTAGGTTTATTTTGTGGTAGTCCATCTTTTTTAGAAATTTTTCGATTTTCCCTAAAGATCGTTAACTGAATTGTGTTAACTACATACACAATTTTAAGCGGGATAATGTTTTTTACCGAGCCATTTGTGTTTACACTTATCTAACAACCAAGAGTAGACTAAAACTGAATGACTAGAAGAAAATTAAATCCGCGTAGACATGCATTCGAATGGCTGCATCGAAAAGCTGTGATAAGTTTTTTGTAAATTGGTTGGCTTCTTAAATTTCCTTTTTTTCAATAAATTCAATTATTAAGATATTAAGTTTGAAATTACACGTTAAATCTCCACTCCGCATTTCAAAATTGACTCTAGTTATAAATTTTAAAAGTAACCTTGCATACAAATATACGTATATTGCCATCGTATATATCGCAAAGCCGTTTTAAAATATTTAATTAGAATTGGTTCCAATTCTCACCTTTTTGTTAATATATTGCAATGACCTGGTGCAATTTTTTCCGTCATTATCCTTAGAAATATGTTGGACTGAATATTCTCGTCTGAATGCTGTTTAATTAAACAAAAGTTGCTTTATAAATATATAAATTTATCAACCAATTCGTTTACAAAAAATAAACTCAATAAAAACCACGAAGGCATATATTTTTGTCTTATCATTAAAGCAAACAATAATAAATCACAAAGAAATAAAACAAAATTTACATGATGAAGTAAAATATACTGAAACTTTTGACCAGTGTCTTAATATTTCAATTCGACGCGAGTACAAACTACTTTAACGCAACAACACCGCTGCTATCACATTTACAGTAAAGCCAACATATTTAATAAAAGAGCCGCCTTACAACATGCTCACAATGATGCCAACCCCATTCACAAAAGGTAAAATTCGTACACTCACAAAAATATGAAGAATACTTATAAAATAACCGAACATACTAAATCAAGTCTGATATATATTAATTTTAATAACACAGTCAATGTGATTCCTAATATACCATTTATGATTTGCAATTTTGCATCTTTTGATATATAATTATTACGCCGTTTGAAACATATTTGAAGGTAATATTTCTGACAATTAACGCACATTAGAAAAGTCAATTTGAGACATGATTAACCTAGACTAACCTACATTTAAAGGATACAAGAAAATGAAATCCGTGTAGACGTAGGATTAACATAAAAAAAGCTGATTACATACGTCAAGTAGTAAATTTTCAAGAAGTATAACTTCTAGAATAGTTATTTGTACGTACGGTATGTATTTAGTTTGCTGATAATTCAAGAAACCGGTCCAACGGTACATTTTACTAATCTACTCGAACGATGTAGCTATGCCGATCGGCATAAGTATAAATTGAAGAATTAAGTTAAGTTAAGTTAATAAACTTTCTCATCTTAGCTGGTCGAAAATCTATTTTAGGGTTTTTATTTCTTCCAAGGTTGATATATAGATAAGTTCTATTTGCATTCTTTCTAATTGCAGGCTTTTCTTGAATAATGTTTTTGCTGAAATTTATTCTAACCTGTAAATAAATTGAAGTCAAGCAGCATTAAACATTTATATATTAATCTCTATTAATTAAATTTCATTTAATTTCAAAAAATATAAATTGCTTAAAAATAAAGACAGAGTACAGTTTTTCCTTTTGGAGTAAAAACATTGGATCGTTTAATATGTCATAGTTTGTACCATATCTAAAATCATTCTAAGATAGTGTAGTGCTTAAAAGTACAAATAAAATTTCAGGCAGAAATATGGATATGTATAAAGAATTTTCAACCGCAATGAAAAAAAATGTTAAATTGGAGTTAGTGGTACATGGTTAACATATAGAATAAAAGAAAAATTTCTCGCCGACTGCATGGCTCGAATCGCGGACCGCTTGAGCGCCATACAGCTTATACTGACAGTCTCCGTGGTCACACCCATGGTGCTGTCTGCTGCATTTGTGATTTTCGAATGCAAGCACGCAGATTTTTAATAGCTATATTTGTTAAATTTTTAGATATTATAAATATGTATACAAACTTTAGTTATTGAGTTATTTAAAAAACTAAATGGCACTCAGTAAACCGGTGCTAGACTCCCGCCGTTGCACGCAGGTACATTTGATCATTGTTAATGCTTCTAGAACTATATAAATAAATATATAATTATAAGAAAGTTGGCAAGAAGCAACAGCGACCAGAACTGACGGTCATACAAGATGATCGGCAGGCTCTTTAAAAATTGCGCAGTACAAAAATGAACTTCGGTTCTGCATCTCCACGTGTCGGTAGAACTATGATGCAGAATTTACCTTCTGTTTCTATCTCAAGAGAATCTGAAAATTTTTACTAAAATTTTGCCATTGTCAAAACTGGAACGATGGCCCACGCTCTTATCTTTGCAAAAAATTTTGTATTTTCAACATATAATTTACGCAAAGCAACAACTATATTTAAAGGAATTACTAATTGGACAAAAAATTGAAAGAAAAAGTACGTGATCTCTGTTTTTCTCATGCTTTTAACGGGTTTGAAAAACGAAGATGGAAAGACGAATCAAGCCAGGACTTCTAGTTAATACATAAATATATATACACACTATTCTAATTATTTACGTAATGATCTGGTTGCTACGAAATAAACTCTTACTTAACTTTATCTGTGACGCCCAATGTGCATGTAATGAAACAAAAATCGAATGCAATCTTATTGCAAGTCTGACAATAAGCGTATCCATTAATTTTTACCATAACACGAATACCCTTATTAGAAGTACAATAAACGCACAATATGGAATTTTTTAGTAATTCTTTTCGTTTATTTACAAATTTAGTATTTTTTCATATTAATATTTAGTCACATTAGTATTGTACACTCGGAAGGATTGTGTTGTTAATTTGTGATGCACGTGGAGATTGCGTTTTACTTCTTCTTTACTTCAATAAGTAACTTCGTAGTTATGGAGAGCTGTTCTCAATTATCTAGAAAATCACTAAGCGAGATCTTAGGGCAAGCTTTCAATCCACGTTATATGAGCATCGATCCCCCAAAACAACCAAACGCTAAATCTTCTTCCTCATTCGCATTTAAACGATTTTCCTACGATATTCCGTTTTATGCGGATGATGACATAGTTTCTTTGGGCGAATTTCCAGCCTGGGACACAGACCACTCGAATTATTTTGAAAAGAAAAGCAGTTCAAAAAAAAAAGAAATTCGGACTCGAAATGTTTTTACTGAAAGAGAAGGAAATCAAAAAACTGATATGTTTAAATCACGTCCATGGGAGTGTACGGCAAAAATAAAATGGGTAGATTTGGGTGACAATTACTTTCCGAGATATATTCGTTCTATTGAATGCATCTCACAAAAGTGTTGGTACGGACATTTTAACTGCAAGCCTAAGTCTTTTTCTATGAAAATATTGCGGAGGAGAAATGGAACTTGTATTCGGGTCAGCGACAAATTGGTTATAGTGACCTCCCATAAATTTGAAGGGGATTATACGGAGCTGTGGATTTGGGAGGAATTAATTGTAAACTTTTGTTGTGAATGCGTTCTGCTAAATTAGCTTACATCAACAATTGTGAATTTTTTATTATAGGTTTTACAACATTATTAGATAGATAAATACACATTTAAAAAAAATGAGAATTGAACATTTATTTTGGGGGATACACATACATATTTAGATATACATGCATATATACAACAATACATATTTATTTACTTGAATAGTTTGGAAAAAGATCATATATTTTAAATTTTATTTGCTAAGATGTCAAGTTCACTTAAAACCAATATTAAAAAAGTCTTAAATGTAAGTATCTTGTTATTAAAATTAAAAATTGTCGCTTCATAAATACCAATTAAAGTCAGCTTGGTTGCGAAATTTTTTGCAAACTAGCATTTATGTATATTCATTCATAGACATATACTTTTTTATAGGCTTTCTTGGTTAGATTAGCATGGGATAGCATAAAAAATTAAAAGAGTACAAAATGAAAATTTTATATTTTTACTACTAAGTGCTCGCAGACGTTGCTCTGCCACATACCGCTTCCTATTTTTCAAAAAATTCAAAATTTTGTTTGATCATGGCAACACTGTCATCAAGCAGAAGAGCGTAATTAATTGTCAATGCGTAGGAAAGAGCACAAGCACTTTCGTTTTGAGAGTATAATTACAACAATTTAGTGCAATTTCTATTGTTGTTGTTGTATTACGAAATATATAAGCAGTTATTACGAAATGTATAAGCAGTGATTACAGCAGTACTAATTAAACTATTACGGCCGTATTTACGAACCGATTTTAAATAATAGTATCCTATCTCTTAAGTTAGAACCAATCCTACATATTGAAATTTAACGTAGGGGAAATTCGTCACACTGCATTTTTATAGATTAAGAAGAAAACTTAAAAATTAAATTTTAATTTTATTTGGTACTTGTGTTTTTCTTTAATTAAATACATATATTAAAAAAATCCAGTAATCCAAAGATTCGATAGTCCGCAATGGACCTGCGGTCATTACTTCGAATTATCGAGTGTCGACTGTATATAGTGATGTACGTATATTTTATGGATTTATTGTCTTATAGTTTTATTGCAATTTCGGTTTATAGCAAGCAACGAAATTCTTGTAAAAGTAATTATTTTGTAATGTGCAGATTGATTAATTTTAAAAATATTGCGAATATATAAAGATTAATCCCCAAAAATTCGACTAATATTCGAATAATATGAAATTGCATCAAATAAAGTATTATAAATGTATATTACCGTTATTATTGCTCTTATTTGGCTTATTTGTACTGCATATATTTCATAAAACATTGGATAGGAAAATATTTTATGAGTGCCCACGCTACTGTTTTTATTAGCAGTCTGGCAACTCTTGTTGCAATTCAAAATTTGCGGCAAAAGCCGTAATGTTGTCAGAAGAGAGAAGCACTAGCAACATACTAGTGCGTGAGAGTGAGAAAGAACAGCAAGCACGCATCAAAGTTTACAAAAAGTTTATGGTGTTTTCTCTAAATTTTGTTGATAATATATATATATAATCTAAATGGAAGACTTTCAAAAAATAGAGAAAATTGGTGAGGGAACTTACGGAGTAGTATACAAAGGGTTGAATCGAGTTACTGGTCAGATAGTTGCTATGAAAAAGATTCGCCTAGAATCTGATGATGAGGGTATACCATCCACTGCCATAAGGTAAAGACAAGAATGAATTATGTTTTTCTTATGCACATGCGTACATATTATATATGAAGTTTTTCTAAATAAATTTACCATTTTCTTCAGGGAGATTTCGCTACTCAAAGAACTTAAGCACACAAACATCGTTTGCTTGGAGGATGTTTTAATGGAAGAAAATCGACTTTATTTGATATTTGAGTTTCTTTCAATGGATTTAAAAAAATACATGGATTCACTGCCTCCTGAAAAACTTATGGATCCTAGATTAGTGCGAAGTTATTTATACCAGATAACGAATGCAATTTTGTTTTGTCACCGGAGGCGTGTATTACACAGAGATCTTAAGCCACAAAATTTGCTTATTGACAAGAATGGCATTATCAAAGTGGCAGATTTTGGTCTTGGCCGATCCTTTGGGATTCCAGTTCGTATCTATACGCATGAAATTGTAACTCTATGGTATCGAGCCCCTGAAGTACTCTTGGGGTCACCTCGGTACTCGTGCCCAGTTGATATCTGGTCAATTGGATGTATATTTGCCGAGATGGCTACGCGGAAGCCATTATTTCAAGGAGATTCCGAAATCGATCAATTATTTCGAATGTTCAGGTAAAAACACTATTTAGAAAAGCATCGTTATTATTGGTCACATGAACAAATATTTCTTAATATTGGTTGACTGTGTTGTAACCATATCAACTTAGAATCCAGGATTTTGTGCATTTCGCACGCTTTTAATAGCAGGAGCAGCCGCATCAACCACAGCTGTGTTACTGGACTCAACGTGCGCTTCGACGACACGAATGGGTTTGGCTGATGGCTCAGTTTTTGTGTTTTGCTGATTTTTATTTGTTGTAACAGCCAATGCGGTGTTCTTGAGCTTATCACCACCTACAACCGTCACATATTTTTCAATCACGATGAAATTTTTTTATGATCTGCTTATTTCATGCGTTTTGTGAAGTTTTATATTTTTAATTATTTATTATATTTACTAACCATACCTCGAAATGTCGGCCCACAACACAATACGATACAACCAAACATACGGAATTGAGAGGTATGCGTTTATTTCGATTATTAAGAATCGCTGCACTAAAAAACCCCGAATGCAACTCTTTGTGCCTTTTTTTTTTCAATTTTATTAGTGTCTTGGGCGCGAATTTCGAAAATTTTGCTGATTTGACAAAATCAGCTAACAGAAAATGAAATATATTGATACTAAAATCATGTAGAATTTAGAACATCAAATGTGAAACTGAACCAAATCCGCTTCTTTCAAATCGTGCGGATATCAGAACTAGACCCTAAATTGTTTTACTTTTTGAAATCTTTCTTATAGGATTCTTAAAACACCAACTGAGGACATGTGGCCTGGCGTGACATCTCTGCCAGATTATAAAAATACTTTTCCCTGCTGGTCAACGAATCAACTGAGCACGCATTTAAAAAATCTTGATAACGAGGGCATCGATTTAATTAAAAAAATGCTTATTTATGATCCTGTTCATCGCATATCAGCTAAGGAAGTTCTTGAGCATCCTTACTTTGATGGGTTTCAAGCGACGTATACTAATGTTTGAACTATTTATTATATTGAAATGAACATAGATTTTTGAATAAAAAAGGCATTATCTCGTAACTGATGAAATTAAGTGTGTTGTTTTTTTTAGAGATTTCTTTTTCAATTGCAATAAACAATTTTTTTCACCTAGTTTTCCATACAAATTCTGTTTGAGACACCAAGTCTATTTCGATTAATTCACTCCATTTATTATGACACTATGTAGGATGTACTAAAAATATAAAGATTTCGTGCTATCACTACCCAGGATAAGCTAAAGGGACAGTTGCGTTAACTAGCTCTTATACGTATAACTAAACAGTTGCTTATGTGTAAGTCAGTCAAGACAGTCCTGACGAGCGCGATTAGTACTTGGATGGATTAAATGGATATTAAGATTAAGGTCCCGAAGTCATCTTGATCATCTGAAACTATAAAATTGCAGTGTGACGAAGTTCCCTTACGTTAATCTCTGAAACCACCCAAGCGATTTCACTGAAATTTTGTGGGTGTGCAGGGTTGGTTCCAACTTCAGAGATAAGTTAATTATTATTAAAATCGGTTAGTATATACTGCCGTAATAGTTTAATTTGTACAGCTGTTGTCACTGATTTTCATTTCGTAATACAACAACAACTGAAATTGCACTAACTTGTTATAATTATACTCACACGCTCTTTTGTTTGCGCTCAGATCGAAACATAGAAAGATATAGAATTTATTAGTAGCTTATAAATATAGTTTATATATTTACTTTTGATAAGTTATAAACTCTTTAAAAACAAATAGAAAACATTTTTTTTGTCTTTGTTTCAGGTATTATAGAAAATTGCACACATACATACATATCTAAGAAAATATTTTGGTTCGGGTTGCATTCAAGATTATACTAATGTATGCAGTAGGAGTTTTAACTAGAGAAATTACTAGATATAATATAATTGGTATATAAGTATGTATGTATGTATGTTTTTACCTACTCTTAATCTCACTCTGAAAGATATACAACCTAATCATTGTCGCGGTCATTTACTTAAAAAATGGACGATAACTCGCCCCTCCTTATATAAGAATATACTCGGATAGGAATAAGATTAAGTTAATTTTATCTACGTAAAACTAATATCGATTTTTCTGCATATTTTTTCGCTTTTTTTTATAAATTAGTTGAAAAAAATGGTGATATCCTTTTTTATAATTTATATAAATCTAATGATTTAATAAAGTTGGTTTGGAGAATCAATTTGAATTCTTATAAAATTGTAACTATGCATCTGAAATTTTGTATTAATTTTGTACTATTAAGTACAAATAAATGTGAAATGGCTGATCCTCAATTTACTTGATAAAATTTTTTTTTTTAACAAAATCGGTGAGCCAAAAGCTGCTGAGGCCAAATTGTCCGTTTAATATGCATTAAAATACCTTAACTGTGCTATTTTTGCAATTGCAATAATTTTCTATTCTATAATAATCTATAAACTGATATTTGGTAAATGCGGCAACACTATTTAATAATCAGCTGTTAATTGTTTTATTTTACATTAAAATGCAGGGATTGCTAAAAACTATAAATAACAATGGTATTTTAATTGAGGTAAATATATTTCTCCTTGATATAAACCTCTGAAATAACATAGTTTTTTTTTTTTTTTGTAGATACTTCACCATTCAATTGATAACCTAATTGAGAATCTCGATGAGCAAGACATTATACGGATGGCTAATAAATGCGGATACCAAAATCTAGATGATTTTATGCTTACTATACGTTTTATATCAGATTACTACAGAAACTTTTGCACAGAAAATAATTCTTGTGTTAAGTTGGAGCTCAGCTCTGATTTATTAAGATTGAATCGAGAATCGCATCGACTGATTCCTATGGTACTCGCAGCTCGGCGTCCAGAGATTGTTAGATTTCTAATTCGACAACAAAGTACATACGAATGCAATTACGTTGAGTCTTTCGATTGGGATTGCCGTTTCGTTTTAGGTGATATTACTTTCTCAAAAAACAATTATCGATTGGTAACAGTTATCATGAGTTGTAAACGAAATTTAAAACCACATTTGGTATATTTTCAAATGAACAGTGACCAACTTAAGAAATTTATATCTGCTCTTCAGTATGTTATCAAAGTTTAATAAGTTCATAAACAGTGGAAAACAATAAATTTAAATGATTTGTTTTCCTTTGGACACAATATCGACATTCCATCTACATACACTCGACTAAATTGTACCTGGTTTTCCTAAAATATTATTGCTTCAAATTAAAAAAGATTGGTGGTGTTTTTATTTGCAATTAAGTTTTTTATTTTTTGAGAAATTAAAAACAGTCATTATTTTTAACTAATAAGTGTACAATGTAGCAAAAATATCCCTTTACTGAAAAATTCTGAAAACTGAAGGAAGTCATCAACTTCCTTGAGAATGCTGAACTAGGGCCATAGGCCCTGAACAAATCCTATGGGAAGGCCAAGTGCCAAATCCCAATCAAAACTCCATGTAGAGTTCGGTGTCACAACAGCAAATATAAGGTTGATGCATTTGCCTTAGATCTTCAACAGCAATTGACGCAATTCTTAAATTGCCCCTGCCAAAACAAGGTAAAAATGATATCAAAATTCGTGCAGCCTTTCTTAGACAATAACATCTTTTCGGATCACCAATTTGGATTTGGCTGCAAACACGGCAATCCGAAGCAGGTTCTGTAAATAATCAATGAAATACCCAAGGTGTTTGAAGATAAAAAGTTCTGTTTCGGTGTGTTTCTCGATGTTAAACTATATCATAGCTTCCAAAAAAACAAAAATTACTGGTAAAACATTTTGTTTATTAAGTCGTCATTACCAAATTTTGAATTTAATAATAGATACTATATACTTGATCGGGGTGTGCCTGACTATAGCCCTGCCTTTTACTGCTGTAGTCTATTAAAAGATGGTAATTGATCGAAGCAGTAACCCATTTAAAATTACTACACGGGAAACTCAAAAAGATACTTACTTATCAAACTGCCCTCGTAGATAAGGAAAAAATTATAGCAAAATTGTATGGAAAAATAAAAAATCGTTGTGAACTATAATTGTTAAAGAAAACCGTTACTATTGTGAGCAGAAGTTGTCCGAATTACTAATGGACTTTCAAATGTTGCGCAAATTCGTGAGCATGGTTGCTCTTGTACTTTTTTATACACAGATGTTTCTTGCCAAAAAAGAGCACAAAACATTTGTTTCTTATTACTAAATATTCAAATAAAAATAATTTCAAAATAAAATATAACCAAGAAAACATGCCGTTAACGCGGCATCCTAATTTTATTGAGTTTATCGGATAATTTCTAATCTAATCTAAAATTCAAATAGAATTAATCACTAATCACGTGGGTGTCATCAAATATTTTAGACAGTGCTAAAAGCTAAACTTTTTCAACACCTATTAGGTGTAAATAAAATTTCACCACTTTAGAGCGCAAAGACGGTAAAACACTAACAAAATTACTGTTTTTAAAATTTTCTAATCGACTGCTTAGATCAGTATACAAAAGTTGTAAAAATGAACTAATAAATAAGTACTCTGACAGATATCAATGTAAACGGTTTTAGTTGACAACCAACCAAACCAATATATTGGGTCATTCAAAAAGTACGGGTGGTTTTTAATGGTGCTGATACCCAGTTATTGCGTCAAACAAGTTCCGTAGAAAAAGATAGTTCTGTAATTCTAATAGACACTGCGGATAACTGCTGCGTAATCTTTAGGTAGTAACACCATCTGGTCAAAAAACCGTATTATTTAAAGGACCCAATATTATATAAGTTTAATATTGGGTGATATTGAAGTTTATAGATCAGAATGATTGATATAAAAATGATAATATTTAGCAGATAATAAAAAATAAATTACTTTTATTGCGTTATTCAAAATATCGCTGATAGACATAAAAGACAACAAATATGATATTTTTCACTTATATTTGATCTTTTTTTAAAGATTCATTGTATTGGTATAACCAAGGCATTAATATATAATAATAATTGAATTAAAAATAACAAATGTGCGACAATATAAAATTAAAAAAGTACAATTTGATTAGCCTTATAACAAAGAGAGAAAACCTGCTGACTACAATAATCAACTGCAAGCAAAACGATAAGAGTGTGAAATTATAAAATACCTCTTATAATAGCAAACCTTTTTCTGACGATTCCACATTGGTTATATTAATGGATTTAGCCTATTTTAAAGAAAACTACGTTAAAATTATAGTCATAGTAATTACAAGTAAAACTTATTAAAATATTTGTTGAACAACAGCGAAGACAATTGTAAGGTGTATTTATATTTTTAATCACAGGGGTCCAAACAAATTTACTGCTGGGTGATTATCAGCCGTATTTCCTAAAAATTGGCTATAGAGTTCCTTGTATCGGTCTAGCGAAAGTCCACCACGTTTTTTATCATCATCCTATAATTGTAGTAAGTTAATGGTTATTTATTTATTTAGGAAAACAATAATATTACATTAAGCAAAGTTTCAAAAGCTTTGTCGATTGGAGCAATATCGTCTATCGCTATTCTTGTAATGCAGTTATATCGGTATTCTTCTACTCCAACGATGCCATCACTGTTTATATCAAGCAATTTGAAATTCGATTCAATAAATGCTTTCATAGCCTAAAAAAAGAAAATAATATTAAGTATGTGTATAACATATTTATATTATATAAGTTTATATACATATGCAACTTTTCAGAACGCCGCATTTTAATTATTTTAAAATCAATTAAATTATTCGAATGAATTTTAAATATTTTTAAAACGGACTTCGGAATCTTTTCCAATGGCATGAAAACACCTTTTAAATCATTTTCGCGATACACATTTGCATTGTCTTTAACGGCTCGGTCGAAAAATAGAGAGAGATAGTGAGTGAGAGACCGTTTTGGCCGCCTAAACCACCTTTTAGGTAGTGATGGATTTCTGGTTGCTGTTCCAGTGACTAAATTTTCGTATTACCTCTCTGTTAAATTAACTCGATTATTTTGATTGTTTACAAATTGATAATTTGGAAATTTTTCTCATTAGATAAAACGATTTATGGCAATCGGCTGTGATCGTGCATCGCGAATATCTTTCTTGGTCTTATACCAGCAACAATTAATCACAAGGTCAAGTACTGGAGTGATACCCAATGAGTATTAGGAATTGATAAGCACTATATGACATTAGCTAGGATCTCTTAATTTTGAAATATCTTTAAAATTCCAAAATTACAAAAAGAATAAATTAGAATTATATATATGTTGGCAAAATCGTAAATGTTTTTTTGAAGGAAGGATATAAAAAATAAAAATAAAAACAAAATTTACCTGTGGAAAATCGTCATACTTTTTGCCCACGCATGTTTTTTTTACAGCATCTTTGAATTCTTGATTAGAAATTTTACCGTCCTGAAATTAATAAAAATTAAGTTAGCTTTTTATACTAAATTTACTATATAATCATGTATATCTGTCCTATATGATATACACTATATCATATAGCTGCCATAGGAACAATCGGCTTAAATACAATATTTACTGAAAAAAACTTTTTTATTTATTAAGGCATCGTTACCGAATTTTGTATTTAATAATTTTAGGTAATATCCAATAATATACCTGAATATGGTAAATATCGGTTTACTATAAAATATAGCTGTCATTGGCCGAAAAATTACTTTTACTAAGAAAAACATTTTTGTTTCTTGAAATATAGTATACAAAATTTATTGAATTTTGGATTGGGTACAGGGTATAATCGAGTGAGCCCGACTAAAGCTTTTTCATAAGTTATTAAATAAATTCTAACAATTGCATGTGTAATAATGCATTATTTGAGGAAACTCGATATTATTAAAATAGGACAATACGAAACAACCTGTTAGCCAGGCAGAATTAAACGAGCACCAAAATAACACATGTCGGTACAAAACAAGAAAGGTTTTAATAGAACTAAAATGTTTAAGTAATACACAACAACGAATGTAGAGACTCTCAAATACATACATACACTATATACAATATATGACATACAGTCGAAATCGTCTATAACGCCTATATCGGTTAAAACGAAGAAATTAGGATGTTTAGTTTGATTTGTTAAACTACACCGTTTAAATTAAATCGCTTAGAACGACTTATTGCTTACAGCGACCATATTTGCCATAATATTTAGTCTTTGGTATCAGTTACACCGGTCAATGAAGAGGAACAACCGTTTGCAACACCATTTGTTGCGAATAGCTGTCATGCCGTTGTGGCACTGAAAAATTTATCTGTCTATCTACTGATATTGAGCTGGAAAGGAGCTTATATAAAGACCACTCTGCTCTTTAAGAAATACCCTCAAAGACCGATTAATACAATCGAAGCCATGTCAATCAAAAATAACAGATTGTTTTCAGTAAATTTTCAGTTTATTATTTCAAGAATGATAACGACTGAATTTGGCCGGTGCCTTGAACGTCGTTATAAGCAATTTCGACTGTATTTATGACCATATACATACCTTATCGTCATCAGCGATTGCGGATATTTCATCCCATAAATTTGTCATCAATTTCTTGTATTCCTCTAAACGAGTTGCGCTACAATCGCCTTTTCCTTCTACAACACATGCTCTTACAGCCATACACAGAAAATCATTCTGATCCAAGAATCCATTGTTATCGATATCTACAAAGTGAAATACATAAAAATTTACATTTATTTGATTTTGGGTAGAAAACGATTTCAGGTAATTCAAAAAGTTGATGAAGGTTGGGCATAAATTAAAGAACATGACAAAAAATAAAAAAACAATAACTTAAAATCAAAAACAATGACGCAGTTGTTTTTTACAGTAAGATCCAAATGATTTCGAATGGATGATCTTAACTCCAGATATAAATTTAAGCCCCTTAGCTCGCTTAACAGGAACTTTGAGAGGTTTGCCAAAATGTAGATTCAAGTGGTGCACATACAGAGTCAAATTCTTGCCATGTTTATGAAGCTTAAGTTCAAGATGAGCACGTCATACTATTGTTGAACGAGACCTGGCTTAAGAGGAATAGGATGCCCGAACCCAATGGGTACTGCGTTTTACCTGCTAACCATCTAACGACGATGACCACAATTTCCAACCATACCTGTTTGAACCAGTAAGACCTTATTCTGGTAAGTTTCTTTGACAATATGCTAGAAAACATGGACGTTGGTAAAGTTGCCCCTTTTGCTTATGAAAACCCTTCAGAAGGTTTACACAATAACCAAAAATAAAGTAGTTTATTTGCTTTGTACTTACCATACATATATCGAACAACAAAGTCGACCCGGTTTTCCCAAGAATAAGCCATTTTGGAATATTGTAGAATATTTTAACACATAAAGGATCGCCCTATAATAATAAAATAAATTAAAACAAATTTTAGTAGTGGCCAGCTATTAATTTTTCTGATTGTAATTACACAAACAGAAAGAATTGAAAAAAATTTACTTCAGATTTGCAAAAAAAACTTAAAAGAATAACTTAATTCATAAAAACATTTTTAAAAACTAAAAACATTACAACTTAACAGTACTTTTAGTTATGATAAGTTTTAGCAATCACAAATTTACCATTGTATTTCAAGCTATGTGCACTCATATTGTAGAGATAGTGCAAGTTTTAAGACTATGCACGCACTTAGGCAAACAGCCGGACCGCAAAACGAGTCAGAGTCTTAATTCTTTCATTGTGTTTTTTTACTATCCCACATCGGCAGCGAGATGATTGACCAATGAGGATATGCGCTACCAAAGTTTCTTAGTAAAATACACACTTTCAAAAATTTTAAATATCCAAATAACCCCACCAGACCAGCTTAAGACTCAATATCTGCTCATCAACTTGAAAAATACACAATCCCATTTCTCTATCATTGTTAAATACAAAGGAAATCTGATCGTATTGATTTCATTATCATCAGTTACTGAATAACTGGAGCAAAGGACTTCAAATTGACTTCGTATTTTTGATTACTTATATAAAATTTAAACAATTATGTTCGTCATCATTGTAAGAAAAGCAATCTAATTTTAATAACTGACAAAACTGACTTTAGATAATATAGCATATTCAATTCAAGCTGCATAGAAGCATTGGAGATAATTATCGCATAGCATACTGCTTTAAAAAAAAAAATATATTCTAGTAAACTTTAATTATCTGGAGTTATTTTCCCTGTTATCCTGAAACCAAACTGTATTATATTTATTGACTTGAAACAAACGTAAGACAAAATAGGAAAACTTACATCTATATATGAACTTCAATTCAAATAGATCCGAAAATTATTTTTTATGCTGTTAATTCGGCGACCATTAGAAGTTTGGTAGTTTTTACTATTAAATATTTTTTTCAAACTTACTATTAAACATTTTTTTCAAATTTACTATTAAACAACGGCATTCCCCAACATTTACTTCTTTCTTTTATTCATTTTCTAATTGGCTTAAAAAAACTAAATATGATAATTTACGAAATTAGCTAATTTAAATTTTACACCGTTTAAATGTCTATTACACAGAATAAAAAATAAATAAAAATTCTTCCATCAAAATAGGCGGTGTAATGACGGTTATATTTTTGAGGTCCAGCTATTAAAGCCAAGAATCTTTGCCTTTAAATGTAAAAACCCGCTAAAAGAAACTCTGTAAAACCATCATTGATATCGCTAGCAATAACTTATTTTAAAATTGAACTAAAGAACTGGAAGGTCACATCTCTATTAAACTCCTTATCCAATAGACTCAACATCATCAAATACCTTTTGAATCAAAAATATTACTTCAATAATTTATACTTTATGCACACCAACTTCATCCAAAATTGGTAATTTATTATTCCAATCAAGACACTATACCACTGATCACTGTAGCACTGGTCATGATATCTTATATTAGAAGTGTGTTGTCGTGTTACTTGATATATATGAATCTAACGAAAACCTTTACTTTGGAGTCAAAGTTGTAAGAACAGCTGATGTGTTATTTTTTAACTCTTATATTTTTGTAATTTTTTACTCCTTAATCTTTTTTTTTAAAAATTGTTTTAATTTTGAAATCCTAATAATCTAGCTTTAGCTCACTGTTTGGTTTTGAAACGATGCTTAGTACCCGAAAATTCTCATAAAATAATAAATTTATTTTTTCTCGTGCTTAACATAAAATTTTTATGGCTATTTTGATTTTGCTATTTATCAGATCAATTGTATTAAAAAACTTCCCGTGAATTGGTAATGTGCGCCGTGAAAACAGAAATAGTATAATAACATCTGAGAAATTGTGCTAAAAATAACCGTTGTGTTAACCTCACAAAAAAAAAAAAAATATTTGACAATACCCAAGTGGATCACAAGAATTTAAATTTTTTTTCTCTTTGAAGGTATTTAATACCGTTTATACTGATTGTTTCATTGCGTTATAAACGGAATTAGCTTGTTCTCTATAAAAGAAGAAAAGTTATATTTAATTACTTTCTACTTGGAAAAAGTATAATATTACTTTAATATAATTAATAATTGGTGGTAGTATTAACTCAATGTATTATGAAATTTTATTTTGTTAATCCTTTCTTTGACTCGATAAGAATCTTTATAGATCATAATTTATTTTAGTAAATTTTGGACTACATCATTCCTTTCGAAGACCTCATATTTGTGATGTATCATCTGTTGTATTCACAAGAAAATTCGATAATATCATTTCATTTCAGCAGCTATCGTAGCTATCTTTTTTTCGACGACATATGAAAGAAGAAAAAGTATGCTTTCGAAGTTTACAAAAAATACTATAATAAATTTAAGGGCTTGAAATTTCCTCATCACTATCCTTACTGAACCAAATCTACTTAAGGTGAATAAGGATTTTAATTTTGCAAGTGCCAGTTAATTAATCTGTCTACAACCAAACCTGAACAATTCTTTTTTACTATCGTACATAGACCACCGATTGTCTTGATTTCTGTAAATAACCAATTAATAAAGCATAATTACTTCATTCTTGAGTTTGCATATAAAACAAATACTTCTTATCTGAAAAAAAACGAACAACACAAACGGTACCCCTAGGCTGATGATGTTATAAAAAATTAATAAAAATAATTGAATATGTTACACACCAAAATTAACATAAATTTAAGTGTACTATATCAGAATTTTTTTTTTATTTTTGATCAAATTAACTTCATAAAATAGTCCAATTTATTTTATGATATACATATATTGCCAAACTGCTAACAAAACTTTTTTTAATTACGATTTATAATCCCGCTATGTATTTTTTTTTAATTTTGAAAGTATATAAATTCATTAAATAAGAGCGATTTTGTTTCTATTTAAATATGTAAATTAAAATTAACTGCATAAATATATATATATATATACTTTTCTTATATTTTCATGAAAACTACCTGTGGGACTGCTTACTTCTGACGAACTGATTTGCTGTGTATATCAAACCATTATTTATTATATTCACAACATTAAAGAGTAAGTGTAGCTAAACATGTATCACAAAATATTTTAATAGAAATTGAGCCAAAAAAAAAATTAAATAAATAAATACATTATCATGTACTGTAAGGAGTGATACGTGTAATTATTTCAGTACAGCACACAATATATAAGAACATTCGTTTTAAACGGATATTACAGGAGCGTATTTAAGAATGAAAACTGAAATGAATTTTAGATGCTCGTCACACGTCTCTTATAGAGAGAAAACCTCTTAAATCTTAAAATGAGTATGTGAGTGCAAACACAATAAATACTTCATATGCACATACTTATGTATGATCGAATTCCGGCGATGACCTTCTGCCAAACATTGGCTAATAATATTTCAAAAGTAATTTTCCAGCCATATAGAATCCTTTTTTCATAATCACACACTTACTAATAGTCACGGAAGGATCTCAATACACTTCGCATATGGAGTGAGAATACATTTGAGCCTTATAAACAAATTTGTTTAAAGTAAATCTATAGGTAGCACAAAATTTATTGAATGTTCTAAACAGAATAGATTGATAAGTATTGATTGATCCAAAAAATAAAATAAAATAAAGTACAAAAAAAAATACTTTTATGTATGTTGTATGAACGTAGTGAAAATGAAAATTCTTAAAATAAATATAATTTACTGAACATTGTTATTGAGAAAAGCATGCTTGATTTTTTATAATTATTTTTTTTTACACCGCTTTGATTAAGTCGAAATAATTTTTATTTGGAGGTAAATTTCGTTTAGTCTCATGCGGCCGAAATATAATTCGTGCTACACTCCTGAAAGCGTATTTTTATTGGGAATTAACTTATGCTACACTGATATAAAAGCATATACTTGTAAACATATGAAAATTATTTAAATTGTATTCAGTATGAATAAATTAAAAAAACTTTAATAATGTGGACAGAAAAGACCATTAAAATATAAAAATATAATGCTTAAATTTAGTAGTATATGAGCTTTTTTTAATACTTAATATGAATATTGCATTTTAATGTCCCTTAATTAAATAGTTTCACCGAAATAATCTTTAAATTCAAGAGCATTTATAAATATTGCTTATGCGTAATATGATGTTTTGCGATAGATGTTATTTGAAACATGCTAAAAATCTTAGTTTTGGCGTAAAATTTAAAATTAATGAAAATCTATATTTTTTCTATAACCACACCAGACTTTACAGCTTCCACAAGAACATTATCGTGCGACATTCTGACTTACGTTCCACACGATCAGCACACCAAAACTACTATCAATCTCTCTCTGTGCAATGTCACACAGTAAACTCAAAACCAAAGCACAACATACCTCGTTTTGTCTCATTTCCTTTGTCGAGTATACAATTTAAATAACTGAACATAATCCACCATAATAAACAATGCTTGTTTCGGCTTCCAGCTCAATTTATTAATTTTCTACAATGTAGACTTACTTAAAATAATTGTTGACAAATTCATAAAAAATTACATATGAAACTATAACATGATAACCCCCTAATAACTCTCTTTTAAAAACTCAACTTTATAAAAAGTCTGCCATACCATACCGGGCATACCGGGTTGTCAGCGTAGCATTCTTGCTCTGAGGATAATGCGCGTTCTTTTTGGTGCCAGAGAAATAAACGCGGTGGCGACGTTTACACAGCTATCAGCGTGTGCAAGTGAAGTTTTCAGTACTAACTTATCAGCTGATGCATCCGAACTTGAAGTTGGTAGAGACAGATAAACGCAAAACAGACTTAAAGTCTACATTTTATACAAATCCAAAATAAAAATTTGCTCTTAAACTACAGAAAGGAATTATTGTTGAATGATGTCAGCTGGAATCGAAATATTACTGACCAAACAGCTATCTGAAAACAACAACTATCTTAAACAATCACCTTGACAGCTTGACCTAGAAAACATATTTTGGTAGTTTAGTATGACATCGGTCAGAAAGATACGCTTTTCATCGCTTAGGAGGTACTAGTTAAACCCTGTACCAAAAAATGGGTATATTAAAGTTGTGCAAATGTATGTAACGGGCAGAAGGAGGCGTGGCAGACCCCACAAAGTATATATATTCTTGATCAGCATCGAAAGGCGAATCGATATAGCCATGTCCGTCTGTCCGTCTGTCTGTCTGACCGCATGAACGCACGAATCTCGGAAACGGTAAGACCTACATTCACCAAATTTTGCACGAAGACTTCTAATCCATAGGCATAACGAGTTTATTTTTTAGATATTCGACCTATAACATATAGCTGCCATAGGAACGATCGGCCGATAATCCATATTTAGTAACAATTAGCAAGGGTGTAACCGACTATAGAAACCCTGTACCTGATCAAAAACTGAATATATTTTTTTTTGTTGCTATAATATTTTGTATTCATTATGTAAGGATATCTCATTTTTTAGTGAGTCATTTTTCGACTAATCGTTCCTATGGCAGCTATATGTTATAGTAAACCGATATTTACCATATTCGGGAATACGATTGGAAATTATTTTAAATCATTCAATCCAAAATTTGGTAACGATATCTTAATAAAAAAAAAAGTTTTTCTCAGTAAATGTTGTTTTTCGGCCGATCGTTCCTATGACAGCTATATGATATAGTAAACCGATATATATAATATTGAGATATATAATTGAACAGTAGTAGCAGTTACCAAATTTTGGATTTAATGATTTAAAATAATATCCAATCATATTCCCGAATATGATAAATATCGGTCAAAAAACGGCTACTACTAAAAAAAAATTTTTTTTTTTTGAGATATCCTTACGTAATGAATACAAAATATGAAAGCAACAAAAAAATATATTCAGTTTTTGATTGGGTACAGGGTTTATATAGTCGACTACGCTCGACTATAGCCTTTCTAGTTTTAAACTAATTTTGTTGACTGATTGACTGAAATACCTAAAAATGACATACGAGTGACAGTTAAAAGTATCGGCGTTCGTTATTAGTTACTGTTAGGAATATAGGGTCAACAAAGTACGATTCCCGTTTTTATGCAATACTATCTTTACCATCTTGCTTCGCTTCGCGTATTTTGTTTTCTGTTTTGAATCCGTGGTATTTTTTTATTCGTTTTGTATTGGGCGTGGCACCGCCCACTTTTAATATGCATCTTAATTCTCCTAGTGTCCTTTAAATATGTATCAAATTTCGTTTATCTACATAACATTTTTTTAGAAATATGTCGTATTAAGATTTTCTCTTACTTATGAGAGCGTAACACCGCCCACTTTTATTAAGCGTTTTATTTATCCCAGTGTCCTGTATGCAGCGCACGATCGATAAGGTAAACGCTCTAAAACGAGAACACCCCAAAATGTGAACAAATTTTTTTGTGGGGTGTCTACTCTAAAACGTGATCAAGGCAAGAATGCTCTATAACATGAACAATAAAACCTTCAATGTTTGCATGTAATTTGAATTGAGCTGAAATAATTGTTAATTTGGGGACTCCCCTAATATTGAATTATGTTTCTTATTCGCCAATTTTGGCCTTGCATACAGCGGTTTGTCTTAGTTTATATCTATGCAGAAAAGAAATTAGTTGTAAAAAACCTGTGTGCTTGACGTTGAAAGAAAAAGATGAAATTCTCTAAAATGTGAATTTAAACGTGTGAATCAACTTGATACTTGTTTGGCATTCGAAAATGTGAACCATTTGTTAATGTGAACTCCCTTGCTTTTGATTAGTTCACGTTATCGGTCGTGCGCTGTATACATATGTAACAAATCTCATCTATCATTTTTGCTTCATGGAGGGGGCGTAAACAGATACGCGCATAGAAACCTTTACAGGCATTCACACAACAATCCAGGAAAGTTTAATCGCAATCAGATGACCGCTACAGAAACCCATAAAGGATTAGCCAGACACAGCCAGAGACAAAAACATTTTTATATACAGTCTAATCCCGATAATCCGAAATCGCACGGTAACAAGAAAGGCTTTCGAATTATCGATAAGATCAACTAAACTTTATCCTTTCGAAGTTATTTTTATTTTAGAAAAGCTTTGTTCCACTGAGCTTTGTCACGAAGACCAGAAGATAGTTCTTCGAATCTGTTTTTAAATTTTTTAAAATTCTGGCTAGTTGTGAAATTAAAAATCAGTCACTGGTTTACAGTATGCAATTTGGGTTAAAGTTTAATAAACGAAAACATCGTACTACATTATATACGAAAAAAATTATAAACAAAATTGCTTGAGTACCCTAATTGTGAACAAAATTCTGAATCATGTTGTATGATAGATATGGAACACCGTGTGGTGGTAGCTTTCATAAAATTTTTGATACCGCTACTTTCAGGGTAGCCATCATCAGTTTCACTCTGGTCGGATCTAGAAACGACTCTTCTTCTTCAAGGCACCTTTAAAAGCCAAAAACAAGTTGGTACAACAACAAATTACACGCAAATGTCAGATTCAAATTATTACTCTTGACTGGTGATTTTAAAGTCACAAAAGTCAGGAAAAAGAAAACTGCTGAAAAAATACGCCACAAAATACTATGCAAAGTTCCTAAGTTTCCGCAGTCAGTTTTCCTGAACAGTATTTTCCTGGAAAGTCGATAACGACCGGCGTAGGTTGATATGGTGACTACCCTAGTCACCGCTCGATTCGAATAGAGTTTGCAGAGCACGAAACCGTTCTTTCTCACTCTCACGCATGGTGCTTCACTCTTCTGACTACAGAAGATGAAGCAAACACATTTAACCAAGTGCAAATCAAAGTGGTTTCCCTGTTACTCTTCGTCGATTGCTTTTTTCTTCAAAGCGCTGGAAAAGTTGTTAAATAATAATACGTTTTGTACAAGTGATGTGTTGTTAAACCACGATTACTGTATAATACGCTCAAATTCCTGTAATTTTTTGTTTTAAAATTCAATTGATCTAAAATGGAAAATTTTAATCTTGGTGGGTCGGAATTAACCCGGAGTCAAATTGCACAATTGATATTGCGAGTTTCAATCGCAACTGTAATTACTTACTACTCTGTTAAATGGATGGTAAACACATTAGATCCGACAAATAAAAGCAAAAAGAAGGCGAAAATGTTAGCTGAAGAACAATTGAAAAGGTTACATTGAATAATTTCTATTATTGGTGCCATTTTTATAATTGCTTCATATTTAGATTAACTAAATACGGAGACTTCAATGTGAATTCCCATCAATTTAATGATTATGAATTGGTTATTGCATCACATCTTGTTGTTCCGGATGATATCCAAGTTAATTGGACTGATATAGCTGGACTTGACTCTGTTATACAAGAATTAAGAGAATCGGTTGTACTTCCAGTTAGACACAAGGATCTTTTTAAAAATTCGAAATTATGGCAAGCGCCTAAAGGAGTTCTTTTGCATGGTCCACCAGGATGTGGTAAAACTCTTATAGCGAAGGCAACTGCTAAAGAAGCTGGAATGCGATTTATTAATCTCGACGTAGCTATTTTGACAGATAAATGGTACGGTGAATCGCAAAAATTAGCCTCGGCTGTTTTTTCTTTGGCTATGAAAATACAACCTTGTATAATATTTATTGATGAAATCGATTCGTTCCTTCGCATTCGCAATTCCAATGACCATGAGGCAACTGCCATGATGAAGACTCAATTTATGACACTATGGGATGGCCTCAGCACAAACTCTAATACATCTGTTATTGTAATGGGCGCCACGAATCGCCCACAAGACTTAGATAAGGCAATTATAAGACGAATGCCCGCACAATTTCACATTGGCTTGCCGACTGAAGTGCAGCGACAGCAAATACTACGATTAATTTTGGAAACCGAACAAATTAGCGACGATGTAGATATGAATCGATTAGCAAAACTGACAAATGGATTCTCTGGATCTGATCTACGTGAAATGTGTCGAAATGCTTCCGTTTATCGAATGCGAGAATTTATGCGGATCAACGAAACCAATTTAAATGATTCGCCAAATTCAAATTCTTTAGCGTCCAATAATACAAACGGTGAACAAGTGGCCATTTCTATGGATGATCTATTAAAATCGCATGCTAAAATAAAAGAATCTAAGATGCACACTGGAAGTATGTTTTTTGAAAATCGGATCGAGCTCGATTAAAAAGCATTGATCGTTTAATTTTAAAATTGTATATTGTTATTATTTCATAACAATCAAGTTAATATAAAAATAAATTAATGTATTCGTGTTAAAATGCATTTTTTATATACATACATCCAATACAAACATCCATTGCAGTGTAATTCAACATATCATCGTATAAATAATATATTGTCGGGCTGTCATTGGCGCGTATCATACAATACTCAATGCTTTTTTTTTTGTTTTTGTGATGAATAATTGCGTTTATTCAATTTACGCAAACACGAAATGACGTTATTAGAAGCATTGTGCTTCAGATAGAAATTTTTCGTGCTCTGTAGACCTTAATCCTTTTCAAGAACACTGAAACATTTATGAGTGACGCTAAAGGCAGGTCCGCGGACCCGGCCCCCTAATAACTTTAACTACGACTAACCCCTACCATCACTTAGCCCACAAATACCCAACACTCAGACACTGCGACACTGAGTGTTTGACCTCTTGAAAAAGAAGTTTACTTCGTTGATATAAATTAATTGTTCGATAATTATGAAATAAAATTATTATGTGGAATTACAGTTGTGGAAGCAAAATCCACAAAGTGCCCCCTCCAAATAAGCGAAAACTTGAATTCTGTATTTCTCTTGAAATATTTGGTGTAGATAGATGAAATTTGGTATATACTGGGAGAAATAAGATGCGAATTAAAGGAGGGCAGTGTCACGCTTCAAAACAGAAAACAAACAACGCGTAGCGAAGCACACGGGTAAAGCTAGTTTTAAATATATACATACTCCAAAAACGTCACAATTTACAGTCAATCCCTTTTCGATAACCATCATACAAAAGTCGTTACGTAATGCATACTTAAAATACATCTGTTTAATATATACATAAGTTAGCAAAATTGCCTAAACAAATCCGCACTCATTGTTTAATAACCGATTCATTATGTTCAAGCGTTAATTCGATATCTTACACAAACAAAATAAATACGACGGGATGTGATCGACAAGCTGCAGTGTTAGCCCTTATCGTACAGGGACATCTACAGAGTTGGGTTTAGCTTTAAGTCACTTTTGTTCTTCGTATGATCGCATGCGACAAAAAATTAAGTTGATTCACAGAACTACATAAATACATTTTGCAATCCATGCATTTCTTTATTTGTTTTTATACTGCGAGAAAAGTTTCCGTAATATTGTTAATCAGCTAAAAAAAAGAAAAAAAAAAGTTGATTCAGATCACATTGGCTAGCATACTTATATTTTATTTGTACATCGAATTTTTTACATCGATTTTTAAACCATATCTTAATTATTTTAGTCGCAGATATTATATCATATAAGAATTTTAAAAGTTTTGTTCATACTGTGCAAACAGAAGATTATATGTTGGAAAGTTGCAATACTGCATATCCGTACGTCTCCAATGAGATTGTTTCGTATAATCTAGCTCTAACTCCTTTAGGGTTTCGTATGCCTGAGATGACTAAAATTTTAAAGAAATTATAATTTTATTATATATCAAGCATTAAACAAAAGTTTTAACAGCAAATCTGAGCACACTTTCATTACATTTCATTCACACTCATTAGGTTTCCAAGAGCAACCGTCCCGGAAATACCCGATCAAAACGGCCAAGTGTTTCTCAACCCCCCTTCTTTCCTCCTCCGAAAGTCGAGGTTACCAAAGGGTTACAAGAACAACAATCACACTTTCATTACAGTATACCATATTATATTATTTAATTATTTTTAAAGACATAGTAAAAGGTGTAAAAAATTAATCAAAAATTTGATTTTCTAAGCATGAGATAAAAAATGATGTAAAAATATTTGGTTATTTAAACTCACGTGTTCCCATTCAAACACATAATTATTAATATCAACAAATAATGTAACAAAACTAAACTTTCAGGACTTAACAGTGCCGCACTCGATTACTTTATAATGTTCACATTTTCCATTAAAAAAGGCAATAAATTTAACCCCAGCCAAACATTTTGTAACAAATCGACCACTCCCTCCTAAATAAACAATACCTTTTGCTTCGCTGCCACCAAGACACCGCCATCACGATAGAAGACTTAATAAACAATTTGTTAGTGAAGTGCTAATCGATTCCTACAGAGACCTATAACCTAACTGATATATTCAAAGACAGATACTAACAAACCATAACAAAGCTTCTTCTCTAAAACAATTGCTGAATGTAAATTATCAAAATTAAATTACCTTATTTGCAAAAAAAGTGACGATAAATTTTGTTGGTTGAAATGTGTTGATCACTTGATTTATAAGGCCATTATAACTCTTTAATGCAACGTTGGATTCAAAACTCACATATGAAAAGTTTTTCTCAGGTGTTATGTGAATTGTCATGTACTCGCCCTGTTGGAACAAAAAAACTATTAGTATTTTTAACTGGAAAATTAATTTTCTTACATTTTCATTTATTCCATTCATCGAATAACCACATGGATCAAAAAGAAAGTCGTCAATTGCCATGTTAGGAAGTATCTTATCAACACCAGTTTTCTTAAAATGTTCACTTTTAATTAAAATAAAATTAAGTTTTTTTTATGTTACTTACAACTGTAGCGATATGAGCTGAAGTTGATTTATCTTTGGTAAACAGAGCCATAACGTTCTTATCTAGGTTTTGCATTAAAATTTCAATGGTCTGATCAGGATCCGACTTTAATGTATTTTTTGTCAAAGCGGATTGGTTGTCTAATATCTGTTTATGTTTGCTGAAGGTGTATAAGTACCAACATTCTCGATTTATAGAGCCTAAACAATATGACCTTCCTTCGGAGAATAATGAATCCAGAAACTCCGCTTCCTCACAAAAACCACGGTGGGGAGACAGCTAAGAAGTATATACAAATAACTACGAGACAATAAGGTATTCTTAAATTACCTGAAGCTCTGGCCGAATAAAATTCTTTCTTGAGTAAAACAAATCCGATACTTCTTTAAAACCATATTCTTTTGCAAGTTTTAGCAAAGGTTCTAAGCATTTCAGTGGTATTGTTGTTCCACAGGTTTTTAAAATCCATCTCCGTTTTGACACAAACATACTACTTTCACTATTTTAAAATAAATAATTATAACAAATAATAATCACATTTAAGACTTATTTATATTACCTTAATACAAAAGCATCTATTGAATCGTTTTGTGAAAAACTGATAATTTCGCATTTTACATGTTGCAGCAAATTTTTCCAAACGTTTCTAAAAAAAATAGCTAAATTTAGGTTTTACAATTTTATTAACAAACAACCGTAATTAGCGACATTTTTATGAATAATAAACGTCGATAAGTGTCTCTATTTTTTTTTTTTTTTTTGTATCTCATCATCTTACCTTAAGTATTTGCTCCAAACCCTTTTCTATGATTTCATTTCAATTCGCGATGGCCTAAAAATTCGTTCATGCATGAATTTATTTCGTTTTTGTTTTATTATATCCATTGGATAAGTGACCAAAGGACGAATAAAACGGTGGTAACAGATCAATATGATGAAATATCGCTGAGTACTGTTTCTGGTGCCGCTGAAAGCACTGTCAGTCACTTGTATGCCGCTTTTAAGAGAAATGCGAGACACTTACCACGTACATTTTCTTGAGAGCTCATAATATACTATTATCAAACATGATAACATCGCGAACTCTTAAAATTATAATAAACTTCGATTTCTAGTTCAGAAAAATCACCTTGGAATATTCCTCAGGTCATCACTTGAATTTGAACTTTCAGTAAACCATATCTCCAACAGCTTTTCCACTCCTTCAAAAAAATGTGATTTTTCTCCCGCGGCACTGACTATATTTGACATCTTACAGCACAGCTTTACTTCAGTGGAGGTATAATTTATAATTTTTAATTATAAAAAATTGATTAAAATAGTGCTATGTAAGCAGTTGTCAACCAGTTACAAATGATTCGCAAAATATTAAAAAACATGCACTCAGTATTGAATACTATATCGCACTGTTTGGTGAATTAAATTAAATTCGACAACAATCCGACTCAAAACATATGTGTAACCCACAAAGCAAGCAGAAGCAGACTAAATATGATATGCGTCTGCTATCACGCTCTCACCCATGATGCACGGCGTATACATATATAAATACTACAGCAACTTCGTATTACATTATGCGTGAGAGTGAGATAGAAGGATTTTGAGCTCTGCAAATTCTATTTCTCTTCAACAACACACTAATGAACAACACAATATTTGCTTTCGTATGTTACCGCAGATAAGCTTCTCAAACAAAACACATGGAAGTACCGGTCAAACATATGGTAATGTGGTTTGATATGCTGACAACCCTACACAATTTACACAGAGACATAGTGATAGTATCACTATCGTGGCGACGAAATATGAAAAGTGTTGCACGAACTGTCTGTCAAATTACATGAAAATGTCCAATTTTACTTTTTGAGATTTAGGAAAAATTTTGATGTGTTAACATCTATAGCGGCGGTAGAGCGAATTTAAAAGTTAATGCAATATTACGAAACAATAAAAATCAAAAATCATACACGTATGCCGTATGAGATGGTGTGTGTGCGAAATCTACTCACTCGTTTGTTTGGCTATTATCTCATAGATGAGTACATTTTATATTCGCTCACGAGAGAGTAGATTTCGCACAGAAAACATTTCATAAGACATATGTATACACACAGAGTTCATTGTTGTACAACAACCTCAGGTTCGAATCTAAGCTCAGACGACGCCAAGCAAAAAAAAAGTCTAAATAAATAAAATTTTTATGTACTTCTTTTAAACGAATTATTTCAAACTAATAGAACCGTTACCACATCTCCTCTGTGTGTTCGGATACAGAATGTTTTGTTTTTTAATATAATCCTTTATTTAGTTGAGGTCACGTCATTCCTTCCGGCGGTCTGTTTTCGGTCATGGTTCAAAGTTACAAGTTAGTGCCAATACATGCTAAAAGAAACTAGGCAATTCAATGGTTATCTACAAGGTCTAACTAATCGTTGTGGAGCTTTATACATTTTTTCTTTCTGATTTGCCATTGTCCTTATTTATAACATTCCAGTTTTGTAATTAACGAATTCTTCCGATGTTTAATATAAAGAGGATTCATGCGCTACGCAGTAACAGACAACTTTGTAATTTGTTTCTAAATCTGTTAAATTTTAACATGCTGTTTTAACTTCTCTAGCTGAAATATTTAGATTCTCAAGAACCAAGAATCTGTGAATGTTAAAATTGGGTCTTTTAAAACTCGAGGTCGGGCTTATATTTCAGCAACATGTATCTGAAATAATAAACAAAATTTCATCAAAACTGCACGATCTTCTAAAATACATACAAGTGTGAATTGAATTGCAAAAAATTTAATCTAGAATAAAATTTACTGTAACAGTAGTTTGTAGGTTAGCAGAATTTTGTAAATATTGCAAACGGATGCTTAGAAATTCACTGCGTTTGAGACGGCATTTGCGTAAAATAATAAACAATTGAGCAATAGAAAAGGGCAGTGGATCACAATTAGGCAGCAGGTTTAAATGCATATCAAAAACGTACGTAGACAGCGTCTGATTTGCAAAATTTGTTAACATAAATTTAGCAATTACCCCAATACAAAGAAAAAAAAGAATTTTAATTAAGTTTAAATAGTTTTTTGTTTTTAATTTAAACTTTTTAAGTGTACTTTCGGTATTTTAAAAATTTTTCGTTTTCACAATATTTGAACTAATTGTATTTTTGCTCAGCGAACTTTATACACGGCAAGCCCCTCTTCTTAAGACTTACAAATTCAAACTAGAGTCTTTCAAACTTTTCTTCAGACTTCTTTATTAGATCGTGGTGGTGGAGGTGATGCCCGATTGCTCCGTGGACTCTCTGGTGGACTGAAATCTGTTTCTGTATCCACACAGTTGAATCGGCTTTCGGGGGGTGAAAATGAATAGTTGGTAGGTGGTGGTGAGTAAGTCTCACGTTGCCAACTGCGTCTTCGTCGGGATCGTCGTGAGATGCTTTCGTCTTCGTATACATCATCATCATAGTAATCGTCTTCATCGTAGTCGCTATATTCTTCGTTGAGATGTGGTGAGAACCGCCTAGAACGCCGCAACGGTGAATATCGATCTGACCGCGATGTCGGCGATTTTATGCGGCCCAGAGGAGCCGGTCGCAAATTCTCCGGCGGAGGTAAAAATGTTGGAGGTGGTGGTAAGCCCATGAATTGCGGAGATGCCAAAAACCCTTGCGCTGGCAGAAATGGTAGCGGAGGTGGGAAAAATGGCGAGCTTGGAATGGGCGAGGGTGCGTCCTTCAGATCCGACTTATTTTGTGTATCATTGCCACTGGCATTTGACATCTGATCGCTATTGGCGGCGGTGACACTATTTGTGGTTGCGGCCATAGCTGTTAAGTGGCTGCGAAGGATAGCTGCTTCATTTCGTGCCTCGTCATAGCGCCGTTCCGCTTGACGCGCTGTCAGATAATGCTCATGCAGACGGCTCTGTAAAATGCCAGTTTGGGCTTTGTGTGATGCTACCTGAGCCTCAATTTCAGCACGGAGTTCATCATTTTGAGATCTGTAAAAAATTCAACATCAATCTGACACCCTTTGACAATAACTTGTAGAAGTTTCATTTTACTTAAGGATCTGTATTTCCTCTTGTAAACCAGTAATTTTATCTACTGTGCCCGTATTTTCACCTTGCTGCTTCAGCCACATTGCCTCCTTGATGCTCAGTTCTCTGAAATGAATTTACAATTAGTCAATCAACAACCTCTATATTTTCTAAAAGACTAAATACTTCTGCAAATGTGCCTCCTTTTCTTTAAAATAACTTGACAATACTTCAAATCGAGTTTGTGCATCTAGTTTGTCCTTCTCTGATTGATTGTATTCTTTTTTTAACTTTTCAATTTCATCGCTAAATGATTTCAATTGATTCTCAGAAATTCTTTTTGATTCAACTTCGCTATTAAGGCGCGCTTTTAAAACTGTGTATTTCTTCTGAACTGCCGTGAGTTCTCCTTGCAGTCTGGCTGTCATTATCAGCTCTTCAATGTTGGCTTTAGAGTCCCTTTTCAACGTTTTCAGACAATCCTCCAGGGCCTAAGGGTTAAAAAAAATTTTACAAAATACGTTATTTGAGTCAACTTTATGATACGGTATGATAGAATGAATTACGTTGTTTTTACCAAACAACCTACTAACACAGTGTTCCTTAATAAAGAATACAAAATAAACATTGTCTGAATATTTTTACACCCCAGATTGGTAAATTTTTGTATGTGCTGGGATTTTTTATAACCCACCTCAATTTTTGCCAAGCTGGTTTGCAATTCTGAATGTGTTTGCTCCCATTTAGATGTGATTTCTGTTGTGTGATTTTGTAGCCTTTGAATTTCGTAGTTTTTACTCTCCATAGTTTTCTTTAAATTTTGACTAAACTCGGATTTTAATTCTTCAATATGACTTTGTAAATTTGCTTTTTCAATTTCTAATTCGTTGTTGTCGTGTTCTAGTATAGACAGATCGCTTGTCAGTCGGGCATTTTGCTCAGCTAGCGAAAGCTGTAATTCGCTATTCTCACGGCTTTTTTCAGCTAAGCTCGCATTGATATCGCGTATAGTTTCTAAATAAACAATAAATCGTTTTATCAATATTGAAATCTCTTTTGTTCTTTTTACTTACGGTCCTGTTCGTTTAATTGCCGTTGTAATTCTTCAACCGTAACTTTAATTGATTCTTCGCCATTTTGATTTGACAATAACTCCGAAACATACGTATTTAATTCCAATCCAGCCTCGGCAGCTAAAACCAGTTCCTAATCAAGAGTTCAGCAATCGGTTAAAATAGCTAAATGTGTTTGTTGTTACCCACTTACATTTTCTAAACATTTCACTTGGTCTTGCAACTTTTTTTTCTCTAGTTGTTCCATCTCCACCTCCTTCATAAGCGAAGCTACCATATCATTTGATCCGAAAGAATTGTCTTCAATACTTGCCAATTTAGAACGCGTACTCGTTAATTCATTCATCAAAGCAGAGTTCTCTTTCATCTTCGCCAAAAAACTGCGTTCTAATAAATTTAATTTTGACACCAGGGCATTCTCTTTGCTTTTGTTACAGAAGCAATAATAACCAAAGACTAAAATCAGTGTAGAAACGGCCGTAAATATTATGCACAAAATCAATTCGATGTGATCCAAAGCTCTGACAGCAAGGTGCTCAGCAAATTTGACTAACCCAAATGGAAATTTATAACATGTTTCCGCCTGTATTCGGTTGCAGTACTCGATATCTAAACAAAAATTAAGTTGCTATTACAAGGTACAAAGAAGCTCTTTTAAAGTTATGACTTTAAAATAGACTAACATCATCTGATGCAAGTTAAACCTTAAAAAAAAAATTACTTGAAACACTTTTCCTTCATGGAAAAGGCAACATATATAATAATATATACAAACCTCGGTAAGAGTCTTTGTTCATTTCGCCATCTGCATATATATTGACTCTGCGTTCAGTTTCAAACCCACCCTTGTGGTTTGAATTCTTTTCATTACTAGAAAGAAATTCATTCACTGTGCCCAAAATCGTTGCAAAAAGTCCGTCACTTCCATCTTTAAGCGAAGAATCAGTATCGAAAGATTGTAAAGGCGAGACTATCGAATTTGAGGTTTGCTTTTCGGATTTCACTATAAATTCTTTTGTTTCAGTGCCAACAACACCATCTGATGTTTCACTGTTTAAACCTCTTGAAAATGACTGTGAAGTATCTTTTGGAATGTTGTTAGTTTCTTTATGCGTTGATAAATCATTTTCTAATGATGTGCTCTCAGTGAAATGAGACGTATAAGGAGGACTGACCAGACCTTCAGTTTCCATACTTGGCGGCAATGTAACGTCATTATCATGAGGTACATTATGTTGTATAAGTTCTGAATCAACTTCTTCCTCGGAGATGCTTTTAATTTTTTCTGACAGGGTGTCGGGTGACTGTTGGGCGAAACCTTCACTGTGAAACAAAGGCACGTTTTGTTGTTCAAGATTTTCTTTATACTGTGAATTGTCATTAATATTTTTATAGATTTCTTTAATTTCATCAGTATTGATAGTTTGCGTATCTGGTAACTGATAAAAGAGTGGCGGTACTCCGGGCAATGGTGTGGACTCTGCAATATGCAAGTTATCACGTAGTTCTTCAACCATAGTTTCTTTTTCTTCAGTGGTCTTTGATTCTTTCAAGATGTTTTCTTCTTTTTTGAGTTCGTTGCTTGCTATTTCAACTGAAACTGGACTACTTAATTTGGTACTGGAATGCTTATCTTTCGTTATTAAATCAGCCTCCTTATATTTATCTGTTGGACTAAAATTCACTGCATTATTTAGAAAATTTTCTGACGGTTCCTTATCATGAATGGTTTCTGATTTGCTATTTTCATTTGCAACACTTTTCACAGTCTTTGGTTCGGTTTCCACGTTATCAAAATGACCCTGTTTCGTGTTTTTCAACAAATCTTGATTAATATCTGATGAATGTAGTGACTGAGGTGTTAAGGACTCTTTCATTTTAACGTCATCTGATTGGTCAGATATATTTTTATTCACAAAGTCATTATAAGGAAAACTGTCAACGCTTTTTTGTGTTGCAGCTGCACTTAATAACTCTTCTTGTTTAGATTCCTTACTCATAATAATTTCTATTGGTTTTGCATTATTTAAGCTTTCAACAATGGGCTCCTCTTTCTTATCCTTGGTTAAGCCAGCGATTTTCGCCGGTTTTTCTATTTCTCCTGCGGCATCCACCTCCGGTTTTGTTTCTGTTGCTCCTGCAACTGCAGCTGTATGACTGTTTGATAACTCGATTGAATGCTTGTTTTGGTTCACCGTGTCTAATAAGTCTTTCGCGGATGTAATTGAACCGTTTTGGGATGCAGCTGCACTTACTAATTCTTCTTGTTTAGATTCCTTACTCATAATAATTTCTATTGGTTTTGCATTATTTAAGCTTTCAACAATGGGCTCCTCTTTCTTATCGTTGATTACGCCTGCGACCTTTTCAGGTTTTTCTATTTCTGCTGTGGTATCCACCTCTGAGTTTGTTTCTGTTGCTCCTGCAACTGCAGCACTATGACTGTTTGACGACTCGATTGAATGCTTGTTTTGGTTCACCGTGTCTAATAAGTCTTTCACGGGTGTAATTGAACCGTTTTGGGATGCAGCTGCACTTACTAATTCTTCTTGTTTAGATTCCTTACTCATAATAATTTCTATTGGTTTTGCATTATTTAAGCTTTCAACAATGGGATCCTCTTTCTTATCGATGATTACGCCTGCGACCTTTTCAGGTTTTTCTATTTCTGCTGCGGTATCCACCTCTGATTTTGTTTCTGTTGCTCCTGTAACTGCAGCACTATGACTGTTTGACAACTCGATTGAATGATTGTTTTGGTTCAACGTGTCTATTAAGTCTTTCACGGGTGTAATTGAACCGTTTTGGGATGCAGTTACACTTACTAATTCTTCCGGTTTAGATTCCTTACTCATAAAAGTTTCTGTATTTTTTGTATTACTCAAGCTTTCAACTGAGAGCTCCTCTTGCTTGTCCTTTGTTGCAACGGGGATGTTTTCAGATTCTTTGAATTTACCGGTGGAATCCACCTGAGGGGTTGTTTCTGTTGTCGCTGCAAATGGAGTGTTACGACTGTCTTCATTAAGTTTGATTTTATTGCTATCGAAACCAGTAAAATCACTAATAATTTCATTTTCACTTTTTTTGTTGCCCTCTTCATTTTTAAAAAGACTTTCTTGCGATTGAACTTCTATTTCTCTTTTAACCGGTGTTGGAGGATTCTCTTCGCCACTTGGCGTTTCAACACCTTTTTCACTTTTCAAAGGCAGGGTATTCACTGCTTTATTAACTTGAGAAGCATTGGAAATTGGTGTTTCGTCAGTTGATAATGAGGAGTTGGTAGATAATGGTGGTTCGCTACTAGATACAGCAACTGTTTCTGATGATGATGCGGCAGGTGGTGGTATTTCCTTAATTGGTAATGTTACTGGTACTTCGTACTTTAGATCCTTTTCACTAATAATAACTTTCTTCTCTATTATAAATTCCTTATTTATATAGCCACGTCGCCCATTTACGTCAACGCCCCAAAGTCTTAAATCACTTCCAGCACTCTTCGATAAAATACGTACAGGAGAATTAATTTTGAAGGATACCATGCCTTCTTCCGGTGCATTATAAGTAATTTTCGTGCTGCCCGTGGAAATGATTGCTACAAAAGTGAAAAGTAAATTAAAATTTTTCACCGATAATTATGGAAGTTAATATAAAACGCAGTAAGTCAGACAAAAGTAAACCCTCGAAAATTCGCATTTATTAACATATCAAGATGGCCAGTCAATCAGCTGGATATACTTACATTCACATTTTGGGTCAGCGCAAAGTCTTTTATCTGAAAGAGCCAACGTAGTTGTTTTTGGAAGACAAAGGCAGATTGTTGCCAAGCACATTAACCAAAGAAAATGATGTGACATTTTGCATTGTATTTTTATTCTAATGAATTGATAGACTTTGATGTTGTTCAACAAAATTTTATGATTTAAATTTTTGTAAACTTTACTTTCGCGAACACGTCACCTTGTCATCATATTTCAATAAGGAACGAGCAGAACCTAAAGCCGTCTTCTTCAAAAATACGGCCTAAAGGCCTCAGTGGGTTCTACAGAGTTGCCAGATCCATACACTCGCAATTTATGTAGTACACATTCACACCGATTAATGAAATTTGTTTGGAGAAAATTGTTAAATTTTACCTCTGAAATGTATAAATGTACTCCCTGATTCGGGTTTCCACTTCTACGTCTTTCTAGCAGAATTGACGACAAAACGTAAGATTTGGTGTAAGAAATAAAGGTGGCGCCAATTTTTCACAGAAAACGGACCACTCTCTTAAGAGCCCCGCTATTTTGTGTTTGTGACGACACACGACAAATTTAGGGTATTTATTAGCTGAAATTAGTATTGAATATGTAGAGCGAATATAGTGCTAATGGCTAAACTAGTGTTGGGAATTGGATTGGTTACATTTTGACCAGCTGTTATTGTCAAGAAAATTAATATTGAAAAATTTAAATTAAAAATGAAACGTCTGGCAATACTGGAAGCGGTCAATTCAACGGCAACTGCATACTTATCTCAAAAAATTATTTAGAAATGCACATTGATATTGAAATAGTTAATAAGCAATCAACATAATCTTTTTCACGTTGAATTATATTATGCCATATAAATGTTATCTGAAAAGTTGCTCATATATCGTCAATTTAATGGCGCGGAAATCCTTTTAACAACCAAATATTCACAAAAACTAATACATGCCATAATATTTTTAATAAATTAACATATTTGTTTATTTACAAATTGCACTTCAGTATCCAAATATATAATACCCTAAATTCTTATGACGTCACAAACACAAAATGACGGTGTTCTAATGAGAGAAAGAAAAGGCCCGATTGTCGCCATCTCCTATTTATCACAACATGAGATTTGGTGTTCGCATTTCCGCATTCCGCACAATTTACATGGAATTGATTCAATTTTCTTTTAAGCTAGTGGTTTTAAACCGCATTGTAAATATCTAATAAATTTGCAACTACACTGCATCGCAAACTATAAGATTACGTTAACTGCATTATTTGCATAGCTGCTTCGTAAGCCTCGCTGTGAGTATCTGGATGAAAATCTTATTGGGACGAGTACTCTCTTTTTTGCATGTAATGACTGTCACGGGAACCTAGACCGGTGGCCATTCTGTTGTCAACCATATGGTAGTTTTCTCAAGGAGAGCGGTGGGGCTAGGCGCGGCTCGAACTGTTAGGGTTGCCACCTCGCAAAGCTATGTTTGTGGGTGTGAGCGAGAAAAAGTTTCTCGTTTGTAACATTCATGAATAAAACGTTTCTTTAAACTTGAGGTATTGCAAAGTAAAAATATGTGAATTATGTAGAGTAAATCTCAGAGAATTCCAGAAGAAGAAGTTATAATTATTCAATTCTTCATTAATTCTCCATGAGGAATAGCTCAATAGTTTCTCCCGGAGAGCGAAGTTGTTTTAATGTCGTATGTCACTTGATGTTTTGTTTTGCGTCGTCATTTAATTCGGTTACGGACGGTTGGTTTATTAAACACCGAGTCGGTGGTAATATAAGTAAATATTTTGATGATTCTTCAGTATATAAATTCGGTTAATAAGATTAAACTACATTTCTTTTAAATTAACTGTTGAATTTAATGAAAAATCTTACAACAAATCGAGAATGTCAACCTCGCTTAAAAAGTGAAGTAAATTAGCTGAAGGAATGTTAAATCAAGTGCAAATAATTTTACAAGTTGATTAAAAATATAATGGTAAAATCTTTTTTGCTCTCTGTGAAATGTTTTTTTCCATTAAATACTCGTATCGACTGTGAGCAGGGCAAAAATTATAAAATCAAATTGTGGTGAAAAAAAATTTAATTAAATTTCGAAAAACATTTATACATTTAATTCTATCGTAATTGCCCAAATTAAAGAATTATATAACTCAGAAAAACGGCCTCCAATAATTTTCGGTATTGGCGTCAGTTTAATTGTTAAAAAAATTATTTTGCACTGTATGTTGTTGTTGATGTAATTCTTATTTTTAAACAAAGTTATTCGGGTGTTTAATCTCTTTCCAACTCTCTTTGGCGTTTCAATGAAACAATTTCATTTTTTGTGTGACGTAATCTTCTAACTGATAACTGATGTAAATCTTATAAGAACATTATTTTTAAGTTGCGTTTTTATTTTTCCTAAATAATTAACATTAACATGCAACACTACAGCAGCAGCGAAGAACATAAAGTGTAAAATAGAGAAAGAAACACGTAATGGAAACAGATTACTTAGATAACAAGTCAATTTAGTGAACTATAAAGTTGTCTAGCAAATAATCAATGCCAAAAAATGTTGCTAATATAGCTGTAAAGCGTAATTTGTAATTCGTTAACACTGAATCTAAATTTTGTTTTTCGAATCCAGTGAATTATCTTAAGTTCTTAGACTTACTAAAAACTTTCGTGGGTGTATCAATTCCTGTATCTTTTTGCAAGAGCAGGATAGATATATAGCAATTTTGTTATGCAGAAAAACATTAGTTTAAACCAAATAATTAAAACAAAGCGGGGATAACAATTAGGTGATGTTTTTATGAAATTGTGTGTTGTTGTTGGTTTTCGTGTGAAAACAAATAAATTTTCATATTTCGCTCCTTAATGGAGCTACAATAAAGATTGATTACGAGTTGGAAGTCACCAAAATTTCAAATTGCAAAGTTATGATTTTTGTATTAAGTTGTAAAATAACATATGTATGCTCATAAATCATGTGTAGTTCTGTGGTTTAATGAAGTCGTTCAAAAGAAGAGAAATACACAAATGTCAGATCGACGTTTCTGCATGCTTCGCTGTTTTTTTTTTTTGTAGTAAGTGCGTGCTAAATTACAAATCACCGTTTACGGATTCTTATTTAACTTGAGAGGTTAGTTAGTTAGCTGAATTCAGCAAAATATGTACTATGTATTTAGAACTGTATCTGTGCAATGCCTTCTTCATTTTTAAGGAAAAATTGATGTAACATGCAACACCAATTCAATAAACACCAACATTGAGAGATACAGCAATTGGCTTATTCGAACAACAAAACCAGATCTTACCAATACAGAAATTCGGATTAAGTTTATAATCGTATGCAATCAGTTAGTAATAAATAAAATTACTTTAATGCCATAACAGTTTGAACACTCAGCCCCATTTTCATTAACAATCAAAAACTCTTTAGAAATATTCCCGCAATGTTGCTTTTTTTTCCTTTAATAAAGCAATTGAATTCCTTTCAATGGTTGCATACAAAAATAAATCTAAGTTATTTGCTGATTTAAGCCTTTGAGACAGTTTATAACATAATATATAAATAAAACTTGAAACTCTTTGCACTTAGGTTTTAGGTACTAAGTTGGGTTTAGTCTTCTAAACTACTAGTCTTGGGATTGTCTTTATTGTTCGAATGCTGACCATAACATAAAATTTGCTCTGTTGTCACGTGACAGATTCGACAGATTTTTCTTTCTTGCAGTTAATCTGAGATCTGAGGTCGTTGTATTCGCTTAAATATTAATTGAGACTTCGTTTTCTGGAGACTCGTTTTGTTAGTTAATAATCGAAAGTGAATTTTGAACTTGTATTACTTTAACTTAACCAAGGTAAAAATAAAACAATGAAAAAGGAACCTTATAAATGAAGACAAATTCTTAAGAAACAACATGATAGATAAGTTAAACATTAATATTTTATTTTTAATTGAAATATCCAATATGAATTACCATTTAAACCAGAAATAATTCTCGAAATTACTAATATAAAAAGCCACATTTTTTATAAAAATAGTAGCCACACTAAGTAAATAAAAAAAAAAAACAATAAATAAAAAATAGTTAGCAGCAATGTTACCAGCAATTGAAGATGAGGCATCATCCACAACGACAATAGCCAATTTAAATGAACCAACAATCGAAAATGTGGCAATAGCAATAAGTGCGACAATTTCAGAACCTGCACCGAAAACGACAATAACAACAGTAACATCAACAGCATCTTCATCATGGACAGAATCAAAAAAGTTCACCAATGCACAAACAGCTGAGACCAAGTCGTTTTTAAACGGTAGCTTAAATCAAGAGAATGTCGCTTTCTCTTCAGTCCATACTAATAAAACATTACCTGATGGAGGTGAAGATCAGTCAACGTCCAATGAAAATGCAGCAACTCCTATCGCCGGTACCTTTCATCAAGCGTCTGCCAAAAGAACTATTAGCCCACCTCCAATAACAGATACTAATGTCATTAAGACATCAATGATACAGACAGAGCCATTTGGCATACAAAATCGTTCTCAGCAACGGCAAAAAATCAGAAGCTATCATGACACAAAACAAAATGCTTGGCGTACTGCCTTGAGCGCATCTAACCTAAGACAATCATTCATGGATGAGAGTATAGATACAAACACTTTTTTTGACGCAAGCATCCAGGGTTCCGAGTTGTCACACAGCGCTATACGTAAATCAACAAGCTCACAATCATCCGATGGTGCGATGTCCATGCCGCGGCGTGTTTCTTTTCCAGAAGGTGACAAAGAACTGGTTACGGGTTATTTAGAACCTGCCAACCCATGGGAACAAAGTGAGTGATAATATATTAAACCTTTTGATAAATAATTAAGTGTCGAAATCAATTTTTTGGCCATTTTCAGCAAACTTAGTGAAGAGTATTTCTGAAATCACCAACCTTTATATGCTTTCGTGCAAAAAACATAACACTAAACCCCTGGAAACTGTATTAGATCATCTTAAGGTTGTAGATTTAAACAGTTATGCACGGCAACCTAGATTATCGCTTAAATACTTAAAGCTGGCTCCAAACGATTGTGAACCATTAGAAGAAGTTTTTAAAAGGGTAAGTGAATATAATAAATATGTTTAATCTAATAAAAGTACAATATAGTAGAAATGTTTGAGAAAAATTTAAATATAATATGAACTTAAAATTTATAAATAAAAATATGATTTTTTTTATTTTAGATACAATACAAGCTAATTGAACTCTCTGGGTGTTCATTGGATGAGAGTGCTGTCAGTGCACTTTGCCAGATGATTGAATATTATGAGGCAGCTAATGAATTAGACATTTCTTACAATAAAGAGGGTATGACACATCGTGGTTGGACGTCATGTACATACATGGTTGGAAGAAGTCAAGAGCTGCATGTGCTGAATGCTGAGGGAAATGTTATTTCTAAACTCAGCGCAGAAAGCCTTGGGAATGCACTGAATACATCTAATTTACATACGCTTAAATTGGAGCATTGTGGATTGAAAGGTGCACCATTGACGAGTTTTTGTAAGTAACAAATGACGTCCCAAAATTGACTTATTTTTTTGTGTTGCTTCTTTACAAGAGTAGCAAATTTGTAGTTTTACGTGAATTTTGGGACACCTTTTATATATGTATATCAAACCAAGCAAATAAAGATCACATTTGGTTTTTTTTCTTCTTTTTTTTTTGTAAAACAGGCTGTAAACTATACAAAAACAAATTGTTAAAAGAACTTTGGCTCGCGTATAACGATCTCGACTGTACAGATGCAGCACATATTGCTGATTTGCTACGTTGTAACCACTACATAGAACTGGTAGATATAAGCAACAATAATATTAGAGATGAGGGAATGATGTACCTCGTCCAGGCTTTGCTTATGCAATCAAGTGAATTGGAACGCCGATCCAATTTGCAACGTGGAAAAGCCGTCGAAGATGAGAGTTTGTTTCCCATGGATGAATCAATACCAACTGAGTCCGAATTTGTAAATATTAATGATATACTAGAGGACTCAGAGGCAGTGCTTCTTGAAAATAGTGCAACATCTGTTCAAGCAAAAGTTGATACTGATGATGATAGTAGCAAAAACCAAATACACAGTAATGTTTCAGAAACTGCTCGTTGTATGGAACAGCAGCATAACTTTGAGTTCGATGAATTAAATTCGATGTCGTCCTCAATCAATGATGATACTGAGGATACGGTTAATTCAAAGGGAAACGCCAATAAAACAACAAACAATCAAAGTCAAGCCGGCCAGTCTATGCTAGATAAGTTACTTTCTATGAATAGCGATAGCAGCAGCAGTGAGGATGGACCTTCTATTATATCTTCTGATTCATTAGCGGGATGGTGTTCTAAAGACGAAAGTGTCATTAGTAATGAATTTGACACAACGGAATCTACATTCAACAAAATTGTAACAACAAAATCTATTATACCTACAACCACTTCGTTTTCCAATTCGATTTTAAATACTTCAGTAGAAACAGATGAAACCCTGGTACTAGATTCGAGCAAGCAAAATTTGCCTTCGATTAAAACAACATCAGAAGAAGGTAATAAAAATATGTTAATTAAATTTATCTACTTTTTTATGGCAGATTTTATTTTTACTTGATTTGATTGATGTTTTTTAAAATGGCCATAACTTCAAAACTGAACAATTTCAATACAGATTGTTCTTTGTTGGTTTTTAAACTTAATATCATAAAAGACAAAGAAAAATCATATATTTCTTGTTATGGTTTTTTTAATAAGCCACTAAATATTAATGCGAACTGCAATTTTGTAGTTAGTTTCTTAATTTTTTTCTTTGTTTTATAACAAAAAGCCTAAGTCCGTCTTAATTTTGTTTGTAATATGTTAACTGTATTAATATATTGTGCGATCAATAATGAATCTTAAATTCACAATTTTTTTTTTTTGTCAGGTGTAAATTCATTAACTGATGTTTCAAATGTTTTGTACAATGAGCCGATTATAAACGTTGTTGATGGCGCCAATGATACAACGTCAACAACGACTCCTTCGCCGACATCATCCTCACATAAAAGCAACGGAAGTCGCAATAGTAAGTTGAAGATGAATTATAATACCAAGTCGTAACAAAATCCTAAATGTTCCAATCACTTTAGGTGTATTCGAGTTGACTGCTGAGGAGGGTTTTTGCCTTAATAATGTTAAAAATAATGGTGTTTTAGCGAGACAACTTGATGTAAATAAGGTGGTTAAGAGCGCCATTGATGACTACGAGGACACGCATAGCACTGATTCCGCATTTGAAAGTGCATCCGAAGGCGACATTAGTCGACATTTGCCTGAAGAATTTAGTCGACTATCGGGGTCATTGGAAAGCACGAGACTTGATGACATTGCCAAGGAAATTGCCATTGAAACAGCAACAATAGCTACTGAATCAACAGAGTGTCTTGCAATGGGTGAAGAGGTCACAACGCCGATCTTAACACCAACGTCGGTTACACCTTTCAATGAGCCTACAGATGTCTCCACCTTAACACACTTAGATATCCACACACCCCAAAATATAACCATTGCTGCTGATCCCTTGTTAACTGAGAAAGAAAACGATAATAGTATGAGTACTGTTCCTAGTCCATTACCAACGCCGCCCCCACCATCGACGTCTCCAGGCAGCGCAGGTAGCTCGATGCATCGGTCAGAATCAACTGATCAGTGCTTAAATCAGTCTGTGCGTATCCAATCGCAAAGCTCTGATAGTTTGTGTAGTGATACTTCCTTAGATGGTTCCTCCAGCCTAACGGATCACACACTTGTCGAGAAACTTACAAAAAACGATACTTTATCGCGAAGGAATTTGGTAAATTTTTCAATGGATGCTAACAACAAATCGCAAAGCGGCCTGAAGGCATTGACTGTATGGAACAATAACCTCACCAAGGATTCAGGCAAATGCATTGCGGAATTACTTTCAAAATCGCATTCATTAGAGCTTCTTAACATTGGCAAAAACTGTCTGTCTAATGATTTTGTGACGACAATTAAGGGCAGTTTGATTAAAAATACTACACTAACTACGCTAGGCTTGCAAAGCGCCCACCTAAGCGCAAAAGGAATCGAAACGTTGGCGTCTATTTTAACCTTTGGTGGTAATAACAATCTACAACGCATTGATATTCGAGATAACAAATTAGATGTGGAAAGTTTGAATATTATTGCTGATGTGCTTAAGTCAAACAAAACGATAACCCAGATCGACATCAATGATGAACCAAAAAGGTTAACGGTATGTATTGAAAATAACAAACAGTTCGTTACTTTTCGGTTTAAATTTCATAGAATAATCTTGTATTCATTTTCTTATAGTTTTGGATTTATGTCTAAATTCTAACAGCCCTTATTTTTTACAATTTTTGTAGTGAAAAAAAAAGAAAACAATTATTCTACAGTGCTTCTAACCTAATAAGCTCAAGTGCTTTGTGTTGACTTTTTATTTTAAAGATTTTTGTTTTTATATTCTTACTTTAGTTTATTAAAGTAAAAATGTCAGCTTGGATCGAAAAATTGAATATAAAAATAAGCAAACAAAAAAACTGTCAGTCACACAACGAGAATAAGATATCAGCCACATATATATATTTTGTTTAACCAGACAAGTAACATCACTGAAACTGAAGTGAAATACTAAGCAATATATGTTGACAAGTAATTAACTTTGAAATTTCACATTCCAAAGAAACATTGATCACCATTACAAGAGCAGTACTACTTTTTTCATTTAGGCGGAATACTAAGCCATATATTAAAAATCATTATTGGAAAAAATCGCAAAACCAACTGCTTTTTTTGATCAATAAGAAAAATCGCATGACCACAATATTAGCCAATATTTTCGAATTATATTCGAACATATTACGATCATATCGTCTCAGACATAATAATAATAATAATAAGACATAAATGCCTTTTTTTCAATGTTATTGAATATTTTTGTGAATTTTATTTTGCGCATAATTCTCATACTTTAATTATCTACATATAAAAAAAAATCAACTAAATTGGTTGAAAATTTCTGGCGGCACATGGTCATACCTTTTCGAGTAGTCTGTTATATATATTTATAGATGAAAATAATACTAGTTGCTTTTATTGTTGTCTTATATTACATTACCAAAATTTTCAGTCATCCAAGTCATAAACGTTACACTTTTATCGATTTTAGCTCGGACTAATATAATACATTAATTCCTAATCTTTTTCGTTATACCTTACTTTTCTCTTTGTTTCATTATTTTATTATAATCGGATTGCATCTTCATTTTGAAAGACAATTTATCAACTATATTTTTTTTTTTTATCGTAAAATATTCTCTTAAATTGTATTTAATTTTCATTTCACAGATTGGCAGTGATGCTCATTTAAGATATGCACGCATGCTTGAGAATGTTCGTTCGATGTGTTCGCGTAACGAGAAAATCCAATCGAAACTGCAGGCGGAGAAGACGATGAATATTGGCGGCAGTGGAAGCGATGGTGTCGGCAACAGATGTCGAGGTGGTTACTACTTAGGATCACGAAAGATATCGTTAACTTGCCACAGTCGTCCGCTTGTCGATGTGGCGACGGGCACTGTGACTAGTTCAGGGGCAGTTTCCACTACATCGACAGTGACGCCAACTCCCGCTGCGAAACTAGTGGTAAAGCGCAAGTCAGGCGTCCGCCTTCGTTCGCCAGGACCTAGTCCTCCCACAATATCGCCGTCATCTTCGCCAAATCGCAGTCGCTTTCAGGTTTCTCGGGTACACGAAGAAAGTCCGCTGAAGTCACCGTTGGCCCAATTACCACCGTCTCATCAAATGATGCCAATGCCTGAATCAGCAGCAGTCACAGCCGCATCAAGCAGCTGCGTTCCTTTTGCAATAACAACACCATGCCTATCAACATCTTGCTCTTTACCAACAATGGTTTCTGTAGCTTCATCAACGCAGACAGTCGGTCGGCACTCGGTTTCGCCGTGTTCGCGTTTTCATGTTTCACGGATTTTTGAGGATCCACAGGTGGCGCCTTCAAGTAACTTGACGTCACAGCTAACACCACCGCTCAAGCAACCACCAACGCCAATGATGAAGTTACCGCAAAACACGACGTATCTGCCGCCGGAAACAGACGCTACAAATACGATATCCACAGTTGTCATCGTTGAACCTGCGGCAGCAGATATAAAGAAAAATTTAAAATCCTCCGATATAAATTTTACAAGTATAAACGAAAGCAACCTGTCCACACACTCCTCATTGAACCTGTATCCATCGGATTTAATACATTCAGCTCAGCAATCGATCTCCTCAAATTTGTCATCAACATCGACATCACCTGTTTCCCTTAACTCGAGTTCGTCCTCTTCTATACTTTCTTCTTCACCGTCATCATCAACAATGGGTGTAACGAGAACAACAAAAACGACAGATTCCTGTTTGCCATCATCATCGCTGGCAGCCATAAACCTGACGGACTGCACAGATTCGAAGCCGGCATCTAAGATTTGTCCAATTGTTGTTTTTGGAGATAATGACATAACGCTGACAAAAGAATCTGCCGCTAATTTGGGAATATCAGCTGCGTCTGCACAAAATCATAATTTAGCAAATGAAATGCCTGTTCGGCTTCCGGTTGCAGAACAACAACCAGAACTACAACAAAAGGCATGTAAAATTTCATGGATAGCAAATCCTTCAGCGGTTGATAAACTACTTACCTTGTTTAATTCGAGCACACTATTTCAGCGAAGTTCTTCGCAAGAACCCAAAACCAAGAGTCCATCAATGAGTGCTTCATGTAAGTTAAGATTTCTTTTTTCTTATTAAATAATTGAATGAACTTCATAAATAATGTATGGCTTTTTGTTTGTTTTGAGGCACCTATAAATAATTGCTTCACAAACCTTCCCGTTTCCATTGAATGTTTACCTGCAAGCTCAACGATACAAACTCACTAATTCTAGTTATGTATAATTGTTTCTCTTCTCGTCTAAAGTGTTAAATCTCATTAATCTGTATCAAATAAATCCTGAAATATGAAGAATATTGTTTTTCTCTTATAAATATTCTGCATCGCACTGCTCATTTTCCAATTAATTTTGTTTCTACCGGTGTCTACTAGATATGTTCTAAATCTCATACATTTGATTTAAATAGTTTTAAAGATATTCCAAATTTAGTTTTTCGCCAACAACTCACCAAAGGAAGTAATCGGTTGAGCGACAGACATATGTTGTCATATAAACAGATTTACTAAATTGAGCTGTTGATTAGGTTGATAATGGTGCTAATTTGTTAACTGGAATGAAGTATTTAAAACTGTCTAAAAGTTATTTCTGACTGTACATATGTATATGTTTCGTCTAAAACGAAATCAAAAATTATGAAAATTTTCAACTGAACATTTTGATATTCAATAAAAATACACTTGATTCTTTTTCTACGTGGGTTTTTTGTACGCGGTATTTTCCGTTTCATATTCTTAACTTAATTATAACCTATTAATGTTCAATCTGAATGATTTACTTATCTATAATATGAATTGTTCCTTTACTGTAAAACAGTTGATAATTTAATTTTTGTTTTTGTCTTTTTTATTTAATTTTTCTTTTTCCACATAATTTTTTTCGCTATATATTTTTGGTCCCCGACGAATTGAATAAAAAATAATTTAAAAAAAAACTCCAAGAGTTAAACTGTCAATTGTTGTATAGAAAAGTTTTTTCTCATCTGTTTTATTAAAAAAAAAATAATTTTTTAATATCTATTGTATTTATGTTTCACCAAAACTTACAAAAGTAATATTACCAATGAAACCCTTTATTTCCTTGAATTTTAGGTGCAACAAATTCCGAATCCAATGTCTATCAGCAACCAGAACAGCAAAACATGGTTGCCGGAGCAAGTACAATTCCATCAACTTCCAGATCAAAACATGGTACTGATATGGCTGATGTAAACATATCATCATCAGATAACAGTAGCAACGGTGCTTGCGCTAGCAGTGTCAGCTCAACAAATTATAGTTCCATGAGTAACGCAGCAGCAGTAACGCTTGAACAGTCGCTTTTTTTCTTAGATACGGCTTCACGTCAATTTCGCGATTTTAGTAAAACAGTATTTAAGCAGAATCTTTCGATTGGCAACGATGGTAGCGTTGTGACGAGTTACGAACCAAGTACAAGTGCGAGTGCGTTAGCGAACAGCACGGCATCGTCTACCGAATTAGAGGTTTGTGATGTAGCACATATACCTATTAACATAAAGAAAGAGCTTAAGGAAAACATTTCACCGAAGCACACAATTAATGAAGACACACTGCACAGTTTGCAAAAATTAGCGAAAGTGGACGACTCGCAAACTGGAGTGGAGAATGTTAGTAAACAACAAATTGTCACTCACGACAAGTTGATCGATTGTCTGGAAGACGTCGATGATATCGTGCAGGAACAAACTGAAACTTATTCGGCAGTAGCTAGAATTGCGACACAAAATACTTAAACTAAAGTAAGAAAATATAGTCATTTCATGTTATTGTAAGGTAATGAAAAGCGGATGGTTGTGCTAAGTGCTCCTCCAATATCCTCAAATCCAAAATTAAAGGCTTCATATGTTTCGTTTTCGCAATATGTTTATGCTGCGCATAAATCAAAATTAAAAATCAAGCGTTTTTGTAAATTATGAGAAATATATGTTTAAACTACAAATTTCTTTCATGTTCAAAATATTTTTGTTTAGTGTTATTTTTTTTTTTCGATAAATGACCGAAAGTAATAGTTTTATTTGAAAAGTGTATGTATATGTATAATTTATGTTAGAAATTAATGCCTGGTTTGCTTAAATATGTTTAAAATAATAATTGTAGGCAATAATATTTCTTGGATGAAATGTTTTTTTTTTAACTTTCTCTTTCTAATGGCAACAGGTTTAAGACGAATACGAAAAATTGAAGCTTTTTAATGGAAATCGTCCTTTTGTAAAAATGAAAATGTGTGCTTAATATTTATACCCATCTAGTTCATTTAGTTCAAAAAAATGCAATTCAATGCTATACTTAAAAAATCTAAAAGTAAAAAACAAAATAGTTTTTGTTAAAACATACTTAATAATTGTATCTTGTAGTTGCCATTAAAAAAAAAAATATTGCATTTTAACTTTTAAAGCAAATGCAATTTTACCATATTAAATAAAACTTTTATTTTCAGTGTACTCTAATGTATATTAACTTTATCTCCAAGACGGATAATTAAAGATGTAATGAAAAGTAATTAAAAATGGGTTGCAACTTTAATTCCAATGCAAGTCAAAATGATCTCGACATTTTCATTCGCTGACAGCGAATATATAAAAGACAAAATAATACAAAAATCCTGCTGTTCCAATTTAAATTCTTGATTGATCCTTGTAAATTTGGGCGCCACTTCCAACGGTATTTCATATTCGCAGGTTTTTGAAAGAAATTTAAAAACTCGCTTACATATATGCAAAAATCAAAAAAAAAATGTAATTGGCGAAAAATCAAAATTGATTTTGATATGAATGTAATTAATGAAAACACGCAAAATTAGACATTACTTATTTGTATGCAATTGCAATGATAAATATTTAAAAAAAAGTAAAATTCTTAAATCAACTAAACTTAAGTGCCCTATGCTCTAATATATAGCATAAAAAACAGTTCCTTAAACTATTACAGTCAGTACACTCTGGTTTCATGACTTCTTTAATATAGACGTAACAAATGCCTAAACCATTTCGAGTCAATTTTATTTCAGAAAGGACTTTCCAATTCCGTTTATTTATAAATCCAGGGTGTACGTAAACTTTTATAGCTGATTGTATATGCAGTGGTGGTCTTTTAGCAATATTTACTAATTAATTACGGATATCTTAACCAATATTTTTTTAAAATGTTGAGTTTATGACCAAGTTGGAAATACGAATTGATATAACGTACAGCGTTTCCGCTATTTTTAGTATAAGCGGGAGCAGAAATATGTACATGCTCGTATAATAATCTATTATTATTATTGCTTTAGTGGTTATACTACATAAATGGACATGGACCCCATGGGGGTAGGGGTTTAATGAATTCAAGATGTTTATGGAATTTGGAACATATTATTTGGCTTATTTTTATTCGGAAGACGTTATTTTTTTCAAATCTAGGTGGTTTTACATGTTGACACCTAGGAACCCGTATTTGTTTTTGGAGTGGTTTTTTGGTGTGCCAGACTATTGTATCGTTCCAGTTTATAGATATGAAAACTACATATACAACATAAAATCCTTTAAAATTTGAAGGAAAAATTGCATTAAGCAAATACTTGCAATTAGTTTTGCAAATTTATTTATTTGCCAATTAATTCTTATTAAAAATTAAAACAATTTGTTTTGAAGCCAAACAGATAATAATAATAATTGACCAACTTAAACGGAACCAAATAAAGAAAAAATTTTGTATATTATTTTAAAAAGTTCCATCCATTAAACTCTGATTTTTAATACATTAATTATTCCATGGGGATTTGCCATTAGCATTACTGATAGAATCAAATGCCTTTTTTCCTCATACAATACACACAAATACATCTTGGCTTAAAGTTTCTTTTAAATCATTCTACGACCTTTTTCAAGTAATATTATTCAAATAGTTCGCGAGCCGCCACAATACCAGTTTTCGAAACTACAATGGTGGACTTTCAGTTAGTACACCAAGTGTGTTCAACATTCTTTTAGCAATAATTTCTATTTTACTAACAATATCTCATTACTTTTGACCAAAGGTCATGTAGCGTTCCTTGGGAAAATTTAGAATTCTATTAGCTGGCGTAAACAAAAGTGTATGTAAAGGACCACTCTGGAGTTATTAATTACTTAAGGTTGGAGTTGCATATTTATTGAGTACGATTTTTAAGAAAAGGAAAAAAGAAAGAGTAGAGTTTTTCCTTCGGAGCAATTACATTGGATCATTTAATGTCAAAAATTTAACAGTAAAAAATCATTCTATGATAGTGTAGTGAGAAAAAAGAAAAAAAGAGAAAATTTCAGGCAGTAAGATATATGTATTTTTATTAGCCTTTTCAACTGCAATTCCAAAAAAAAATTTTTAATTGGATTGTGGTATATTCAACCGCGGACCGGCTATGCACCTAACAAATTACTTTACCGACTGCGCTGAACCCTATGTTAAAAATCTTTGGTAATGTATTATGAACAATTCAGAAATTTCGTGTCATGGTAAAAACCTCGATAGTCTAACATATAATAGATAAATTAAATGCCAAATAATCAGATCACCCAAGGGAGGAAGTGTTAGCTGTTTGTGGGGGCGCCGCCGAACTATTGATCCGAAACGGTATACAATTCTGATTGTGAATTTTCGCGAACTGTACGCATATTTTATAAAGTTATATTATTTGCTGAACATTTCATTTAGTACTTGTACAACAGTTTTGATATATTTATTTTGTTTTTTACTTTTAACATTTACGGAGAAGCCTAATGATGCTAAGATTTTCTTCTAATGATGTCATATTTCACATGATTTCTGAGGTGTCATGGCTTTTAAAATTCAAAATTTTATAAAAGCAAATTACAGGCACCTATGGTTAGCATGGTTTTCCTTTGACGGATAAAACTCCATGAGCAACAACAGTGTCAAACGGCGGTAGTGGTCCAGATGATGTACGTAGAAAAAAGTAATCATATAATGACTTTTTTTAGAATGGCAGCAGCATCTTATGGAAACGTAATTCAGAACCAGAGGATAATTTTAATTACTAATATAGATATAACAACACTGGTTTGTGCGCGGACTGCCGTACTGCAGCCGGTCCGATGGAAATGCATGACTTTTTCGTAATTTTTCTCAATTTTGTTCACAAAAAGTTGGCCGAATTGTCAAATTGTATGGAAATGTCAAATTCTAATTTGCCAGATGAAAAGCTGATAATGAGTAAAATAATAGCGCGATTTTTGAGCCAGCGAAGCAACGAAGAAGAAAACCTCTGCCATCAGGTTAGGACTACCGCTAGCTCCTGATATGTTTTTGTTTTCAATTTGCTCGCTGAACAAATTCATGCAAACACAGGTAGGAAGCTAGTTGGGTTGGTTCGTCTTGAACCGCAGTCGCCGAGAAAGGTTTTTGCATATAATAAAGAAGCAATTTCTGCTAGCTTGCAGTAATTACAGCGCACATTGTTTGCAGTGGATTTTGGTTAGTCAGTTGGCACAGATGATACAAAACAGCTGTTATTGATTTGCTCTTGTTTGCTTTGTTCACTTTTTTTTAGTTCTGCTAGACTTTTTGATTTTAAAGGCTGTTTCGTCCGGGTGAGATAGTTGATGAGTGCTTGAAAAAAAAGCAACCCAAAATAATAGACAAAGTAAAGCAGATGAAAGAAAACAAATTCAACAATTACTTCAAAAAACAACTTTTTTACTTCAATACATGTGGCTAGTTTTGTTAAGTACGTATATAAAGTGTGTGCATGTTGGTAGCAATGCAAAAGTTGTTTGGAAAATATCGTTTGTGGCAGTAACAAATTTAATACTTATCCAATGTAATAATAAATGGTCGAGTGGTCATTCAACAATAATTTGGTGTATTAAAAAAAAGTTTCAAAGATAACTACACGTGTGTATTTAAACAATATTAGTTGGTTGGCTCGTTCTTAAAAAAAAATATACTCCTGTATATATTAACACTGTATTGAATATAATTTATTTTAAAAAAAATTACTTTTCAATGTTATTGCCTAAAATAGGCAAATAATAAACAAAGTTTCAACAATTAGGTGGTTTATAGTTATATCGGTGGAGTTGTCTGTCCTAATTGGGACAGATGCTGACGTGTTCAGTGTGTGCGTTAAGCTTCGTTCTCATTACGCTTTATAAAAAGTGCAGTCTTTGTTTACATGGGTGTACTATGGGGAGTTGTGGTTTTGAATGCAAAAACACGGATATTTTCAGTGCAATGATAACTGCGATAAAAGTGATTTCGTTTCTCCAACTGATTTCTACCGTTACCACAGAATTGGAAAAAATCAATACATAAAATATTGTGCATGCAAAGTTATTTTTATTTTTACACTTAGTGTGCTTGTCGACTCACCGAGAGAGATTACATGCTTAAAGTGATCCACTTGCCGATGTGCATATGCAGAAACAATATTTTTCATTGATGCAAGCACGTCACCAACTTTGACAGCCAGAAGATAGATATCACCAAAATAATGTTAAAACTCTCTCGCAATGCGATCAACCGCCAGCTGCCGCGAAAGTTTACATTTATATAAATAGACTATGCATGTACCCCATAGAAACAATCGTAATGCAATGAAACTTCGGGCTCCAGTCTCTTTTTTATACTCACTAACTTCTCATTGAAGATGCCGTTTAATCATAATTTCTGCTATTTTTACGCGCAGAGGCCCGTGGCAAAAAAGGAATTGGATCCATTTTCTGCAATGATGCTGTTTTTTCTTAATTTAAAATCATAGGTACCTGTGTTGTGTTTTAAACAAAAAACAACATTTTGAAAGTTCACCTAAATTGTTATAGTACATGGAAGGAAAATGGTCAGGTTGACAAAAATAAATTTAAAAACACAAACATAAATACATATGTAGGTATGCATGAGTGTAAGAAAACGTGACATTTACCAGCTTAGAAATTAGTAATTATTTGTTGTTATGTACAACATAGTCTTAGTTTTCTTTTTTATCTTATTTATTATAATTGTGGAGATTGTTTTATCAAGATGTTATTTTTTCAACGTCGCTCTTTGATAAGATTGGAAGTTTTGTAAATCCTATGTTTATTTATGGTTTTTTTTTGCGTCATTCAACCTTGCACACAGATTTTAATGCAGAACATTTCGTTAGATTCTCTTACGCAGCTTTCACATCACTTAGTGCAATCTAATTAAATAGTGTCTAATTGTATTCATAATCTTAATATGCACTTGAAGGCTTTTGTAATAAACAGTCACTTTTGCCACTTTGTTATATGACTGGCCTTTAAAATTTGTTGTCAATATTGTATTTATTTCAAAGAATAAAACAAATGTATGTGGTACCTTATAAAATTTTATAAAAAAAATATATTCTAAATATAATTATATTCGATTTCTTCTGAAGACGCTCACGACAAAACACAGCGGTATTACATTAATAATATAGACATTAAATGTGTCAATGTAGCTGCGTGCAGCGGAGGAACCAGTCTACTGGTGCGTCTTTCTTTTTTTTATTTTTGGCTTTTGAACGTGCGTTGACTTGTTATAGATTTTGTATATTTTTTACCTCTATTTCCCTAAACTCTAATTCTTCTTTTCATAAATCATTCTTACTTTAAGGCAATACGGCATGGTATTTCGTATAGAGTGTAAGTCGTAAGAAGCATCGAATAGAAAGTCTATCGAAATCTAGTTTTGGTAACACAAATGACATTATGCCAGTCAAAAAACCACAAAATGAGCAACAATACACTAATCCATCCTTCGAGCAGGATGTTCTTGAGGTGACTTCTACCCCAAAAATGGATTTTTGCGCGGGGGGCGGTGAAAACTGTAAAAGTGGGACTCAATTTGAGACGACACACACGAAAGGCACTTCATATCGCAAAAGTCATAGGTGAGAAGAGCTAAATAGAATCAAATATTGATAATTAATTTAAGGTAATTATAAAAGAATGCGGAAAATATGCAGAATTTTCAAAGTCATATGTGAATTTAAAAATGTAGCTAGGATAAATAATATGTAAATAATGTAAAGGAATGTAAAACTGCAGATGGAGAAAGAAAACCGATTAAATGTAAACTCTTGAATGAATTAGTGAAGTTTTATCTTCCACTAGAGAATAAATGAAATATTAAGCAGTAAATATATGTCCCAGCACTTTTTAAAAAATGGGTGTTGATTTTTAACTCAATATTACAGCTCGTGAGAATATTGAAAGATATTCAACAAATATTTTGTTTTGCTATTACCATACAAACAATGAATAAGACTTTATACAATATAATATATTGACTTGCCTGGTTACCAAGAAGTTATTTGTCAAATATTATTAAATTACATGTCAATCAAAAATTTCATTTAATGAGTTAGTTGCATAATAGGAATTTTGAGTAATTTCAATTAAAGTGGTTAGTGAGATTCAAATTTTTTTGTGCTCAGAGTTAAAAATGAAAAAAAAAAGAATAACAAATGATCATGTTTATCGAATTTACATTTGCAGGCGTCAGGAGTCTATTTATCAGATGACTGGCTTGTACTCGGAAACTAACAGCGGTGATGACGATTGCATAGATGCCATAGAGGAAAACTTAAATTCGGTTAATTTTGGCACTTCAGAAATTGTAGTAGCAAACAATGCTCGAAACTTGCAAAGTAGTTCGTTGGGAGACGTTAAATATCATAGTCGACAGCCTTCGATTGGGCCCAATAATTGCATTGAATTGGATGATGAAATGGACGACAAATTATTTAAATCCCGGGAGTGTGGAATATTGACCTGCCGACCGAATAGAATTCAAAAATTTGCCAGAATCAAGATATTTGTACTTCTACTGTCATTGCTGGTCATGATGCAGCAAGCACTTAGCTCTGGCTATATTAATTCAGTTATCACCACCATTGAAAAACGCTTTGAAATACCCTCTAGCTATTCGGGTTTAATAGCTTCGAGCTATGAGATTGGCAATGTAATCACGGTGATTTTTGTAAGTTACTTAGGCAGTCGGCGGCATATACCGGTTTGGATTGGCATCGGCGCTGTCATCATGGGTATTGGTTCTTTGGTATTTATGGTGCCACATTTTACTGGTGAACCGAATCCAGGTATTGCAATTGTCAACAAGTCATCAGATAACATTTGCCGAAGCGCTTTTATTCGCGATCAGAACATGGATTTGGGCCGGTTATCAAGTGGTCTTTCAAATCAGCCATTGGCACCACGTACTCTCCGTGAAGATAACTGCCTAGAAGGGAAATCGTCGACATTCGGTCCAGTGCTACTCTTCGTTATTGCACAGTTACTTCTTGGCTGTGGCGGCAGTCCGCTTTTTACACTGGGCACAACCTACGTGGATGATCACGTAAGAACCGAGAGTTCATCGATGTATATTGGTTGCATGTATAGTATGGCGGCATTTGGACCTGTCGTCGGTTTTCTCTTAGGTGCCTATTTGCTGTCTTTTCATATGGATTCGCTTTCATCTACATTCATCTCGATAAGTTAGTACAAATTCTTTTTTGGAGTAAAGTTTTTCCATTAACTGTATAAAATCTTTTTAATTTAAAGGTCCTGGTGACAGACGTTGGGTTGGCATGTGGTGGGGCGGTTTCTTATTGTGTGGTGTGATATTACTTATTGTGTCTATTCCGTTCTTTTCATTTCCAAAAGTAAGCAATTCTTGTTTAATTTATACATTGTTAATAATGAATTTGAATTGCCTTTTAGGTGCTTTCACATGAGAAAAAAAAAATTCGCAAGAGTTCCATAGTACAACCTGCTTTGCCAAACAACTCGACTGTCACTGATGAGGTTGGCAAAATTAAGAAGCAAATCGTTGCCGTTACTATGAAGGAGAAAGAGTCAACGGATCAAATCGACACCAGCTACGGCAAAGACATTAAAGACATACCACTGTCAATGCTGCACCTTTTAACAAATCCAGTTTATATTGTCACTTGTCTTGGCGCCTGTATGGAGTTGATGATTGTATCTGGCTTTGTTGTGTTCTTACCAAAATACCTAGAGACTCAGTTTAGTCTTGGCAAGAGTCAAGCCAGTGTCTTTACAGGTTCGATAGCGGTGCCTGGTGCTTGCATCGGCATCTTTGTCGGTGGCTGCATACTTAAGCGATTTGAGCTGAAGCCGAAGGGAGCTGTGCAATTTGTATTGATATCTAATATAATCTGCTTAGGTTGCTATGCATTGCTATTCTTTCTTGGTTGCGATAACTTGAAAATGGCCGGTACCACGATACCATACTACACTAATTCCAAGCAAACGAACATCGAACCGTTTAAAGTAAACTTAACTGCCGCCTGTAATTTCGGCTGCGAATGTCTAACAAGCGAAGTGGAACCCGTTTGTGGCAATAATGGCCTAACTTACTTCAGCCCCTGCCATGCAGGATGTACGGCATTCTCATCCAGTTCAAACTACACCAATTGTGCTTGTAAGTTCACACTATATTGCCAATGCCCTTTCAGTTATTTAATTTTTATCCTAATGCAGGTGTTCACGCAAATATTTCAAACAGTATTTACCGTGGGACCAGCGATAATGGGGCCGAAGCGCTGAGCGCCAATGACAACTTTGCAGTCGTTACTGTCGTTCCTGTTGCCACTGCCGGTCCGTGCGCCAAACCGTGTCGCACTATTTATCCGTTCCTTATTTTGCTCTTCTTCATGACATTTATCGTGGCCGCGACTCAAATGCCTTTGCTCATGATAGTGTTACGTTCAGTGTCTGAAGAGGAGCGCTCATTCGCTTTAGGTATGCAGTTTGTAATTTTTCGTCTATTTGGATACATACCAGCGCCCATTCTCTTTGGAAACTTAATCGATTCCACTTGTCTTCTGTGGAAATCAACCTGCGGCGAAAAGGGTGGACGCTGCCTTATCTACGACATTGAAAAGTTTAGATACAAGTAAGTCTAACCCAAATCTGTATTTTTTAGCTATTATATTTTACTTAGCATTTTTAATCGTACTTTTAGATATGTCGGTTTGTGCGCGTCGGTAAAAATAATCGCTTTAGTGATTTTTATTATTGATTGGTGGTTGGTGCACCGACGTAAAAATATGGACAAACAGAAGCCAATAAATATAATGGACCCAGTGATTGGTTCGGTCATTAGCTTAGATAAACGTAAGTCAATGAACAAATGAAAAAGTGTATACCATGATACAAAGTAAGATTTCAGTGATCTTTCGATATCCAAATTTAAGTTATAATTATAGGAACACTACAAGAAATTAAATTTGATAATATTAGTTAGTATTTTGTTATTCACCAACTAATAATTTCAATCAATTTAGTTACTTTTTACCATTAATTTATAATTTTTTTTTGAAAATTTAAACATTGTAGTAGTATATTTTTCAATATAAAGGCAACACTAAGACATGTAAGAGACTTTTCGACGGTTTTGTCAAATCTCTCGAGTTCGAGTTTAATAAGAGAATCTCCCCATTTTTAAATTGAAGTTGTAAATTTTTTTACAGTTTTCGAGGAAAAATTCTCATCAAGCGAACAGAACTCAAATTACAATAGTGGCGGTGAACTGAATCTACCAAATGAAATAATGCGGCAATCTCGGAATGATTCACGTACATTGCAACTGGAATTTTGGTATATTTTCAAATTCGCTTGGCTCTATTATGATGCATTTAATATTATATTGACCGTTTCAGTTACGACAAATGTGGCAAGGTGGTACCACCTTCTGGAAACAGCATACCAGCAACGAAATCAAGAAAACATTTTAGAAGCGCTTCTTGCGACGTAAAGATGATCAAAAGCTTTGAATGTGAACACAATGCTCAAGAAAGTGAGGCTAGACGGAAAAACCTTAAAAAACTCTACACACATTCCCGGAACAATTCATCAGATCTTCACACAGATTATTTTAATAAGTTATCAGGGAATGCTCGTAACGATCCTACGGTCAACATACGTTATATACAAAACAGGCTAAAGCCACAAGACTGCGCCGAAGTGGATGATGATGAATATGATGAGCTGACCACTGGATGTGGTCATTTCGTAAAAAAACATTCACGCAATCATTCTTACGATCAAATATATATGCCCAACAACATACGATTTGATGCTGATTTTTTCCGGCACCATCACAATCACAGCAACAATAACAACAGCAACAGTAACAAAAAGAATGTTAACATTTTGAAGAATGTCGTTCTCGATAACAAAGTAAAGAACTCAAATGAGACGGAAGCGACTTTATGTGGACATTTACGCAATAATTCCAGGGACTTGAATACTAAGACTTGCACAACTAGCCAAGCCCAGGATCATAATATAAGTATACTACGCCACCGACGTTCAAACTCCAAGGATCTAAACTATACCCAGTTACCCAGCTCCAGCACTGGTGGTACGAATGGTGTTGAAGCCAGCCCAGTTCCTGTCCAAAGTGTAAGTTCCGTAACGGCAGCACTTCATCATCGCACTGGAAACCCCCAGCGAACTGCTTCCCATCAAAAAATTGAAATTGATGGTGATCTAAGCGAATTAAATAACGGTGGTAATAATGACAATACTGACCCACGGTAGTCCAAAAGTTTAACCGTTATTATTGCTGTTATTGAGATTTGCAATTTATATAATTTTTCCAACGTTCAAATATATCACGGTTCTTTATGGATTTCAATTACAATTGTTCGGAAAACATTCCAAATTACAATTTGACAAACGTTTCTTTTTTAACTGATTAAATATATTTTATTTGAATGACGAAAGAAACGAGCTTGTACTTAAGAACTTTTAAGCTTGTTAATTGTGTGGGTAAAATGTTTTATTTTTTTTTTTAAACCTAGGCTAATCTTTATCACAATGCTAAAAATTCTAATTATGATTAAGAGTTGTACTTACCTGCAAAAGGAATAATGGAATTTTTTAAAAAGAACTTTTTAATGTTGTGTTTGTTTTAAAAACAAAGATTTTAGTGGAAAAAATACATCAATTTTGTTTTCTAAGGAGCCTTTTAGGAATCGTGCACACTTTTTATAATGTCTATTGTATGCATAAGATGCATCTTATGCTTTGGCATCTATTGTTTAATATATAAAAACTGTACGCAGTCACGCTGCTAGCGGATCAGAATTTATGTATTTTATAATAATACGAGAATCTGTTCAACATAAATTTGATTGTACATAATTTATTTTAGGAATATTAAAAAGTCTTAGACCGATTTTAATACAGATACGTCCTAGTTTTACTGAAGATAGAATAGTGTTTATAGAGATTATATAAAAGCAGAAAAAATATATACAATTAGAAACATTTTTGAAAAAAAAAAAAAAATTCTGAAAGCCGTGCTGTGAAAAAAATAAATTTGAAAAAAAAACGAATAATTTTTTAATATTGCTAAATGCATTATTATTGAAATAGACTATTTATAAAATGAAAAATGTAAAGAGCTTCACAAAATGTGTGAGTTGTATAATTTTAGCAATAAATTATTTACATTTTAAACTTTTTTTAAATTCAACACTCTAAACCATTAAAACAAAATCAATATGATTGAGAAATTTGCGAATACAAAAACATATATGTATTTTAAATATACTCTTTAAGCATATATAATTTGAAAACAATCTCTTAGTTTCGCCATTAACTAAAGGTCATGGTGACTATATATAAAAATGCCTTAATATACTAATAAAGACAATTATCAATATATAATAAGTAAAAATACTTACTAAAATCGCAATCGTAATAGTTTTCAATTTATATGAACTGGATCACTTTGAAACTGATTTTATTTGGGGTTTTTATTTAGGTGTATGATTATGCAAGATTGAGAAGGTGAACCAAAATTGTGTTCCATTGTTAATTTCAATGATGTCGAATTTCAATAAGTACGACGAGTATTAACTGCAGTCCGATTCGTAAATACTACATGACATATGTTTTTAGAAACTCATATTATATACCAGATAAAACAACGAAAAACTCGATCAAAAAATCACGATTCTTAAACTAAAGATGATTGAAGAAATCTAATGCATGCTAAACTTGTTTTATATACATGTGTATCAATGTATAATATCAAAAAAACAGAAATACCTAACAGATAAGTATGCACACTCCTCAATTAAAACTTCTCATCAGGTCAATCTCACGTCTTGATGGCTAATCAGTGATGGGGCGCTTGTATTATAATATATATATATATATATATATATATATAATATATTGCGTTAAACGCACGTGCAGCTTTGATTAATCTTAATTCGAGACATATAGTTTGGAAGTGTGAAATGGTAGCAGTCAATTTTGGAGCATTATACCAAACAGTTGTAAAATGCGAGACCAGAGAGTATATACATTAATCGCAATAGTTTTGCTTTTACTTGCAAGTACATTTGCAAATTCATCAAAAAATAAAACCGATGGAACAAAAACACAGTTTGATGCTTCTTGGGTAAAAGAACTTCGTCGACTCGGTTGGCACGAAAACCAACTTATGAATAAAATTCAACATAATGACGTTACAACTTACGAATTGGGCCCTCCCAACTATGAAATTCTTAATCCTGACGAGCAACCAGTGATTATAACCGAGGACCATCCAGAATTTTTGGAAACGCTGCAGCGTGTAACGGCGGAAGCCAACGATGAAGTCAATCCTTATAATAAAACGCAGACCTCAAATTTAGCAGCCGAAGAGGAAGTTATAGAATTTGTTATTACAAAAAAAGCTTCAAATGTGCTTAAACCGAATCGAAAAATAATTTCAGGTTCGGCTAAACCATTTCATAGATTCAATGCAAGTGAAACCTTGTTCAGCTAAATGAAATCAAATAAATTATTTTATGAATAACAAATTCTTCTTTATAATTTATTTCAACAAAACAATTGTTTACATTTATAAAATTATATCGCTAAAAGATAAGTAACAAACAGCAGGTTGCTCACATGTTCTCATACAAACACAAGCATTCATTCCAAAATTTAAACTAGAGTATAGCCGGAACGAAGTCTTCATCCCCCAACGCTTGCAATTGTGCAGTGTGTGTATTTCCCATGATAGTGTGATATCGCACGTTGGGATGATTTTCTGCGGAAATATGTTAAGTTGCTGGTCTATGCTGTTAAATAGCAGATTTTGGACAAGTTATTGCCGATATGGCTTCTCTGTTTTAAAAACTGGTTAAAACTGCGACGCAAAAATGGCCAAAATATAAAAATAATTACAAAAAAGGCCAGAGTACAGAAAAATTATCCTTAAATTTTATTATTATGTTTAAAATACCTGTTATTAAGCATTCAAAATATTTCATACGATTATAATTAATTAAAAATTTTTACAGTACATATTATACATATATAAAATCATTTATACATATATAAAATCCAGTTATTGCAAATTTTTAATATTAGTTTTTTTTAATTACTTTAATTCTAAATCGAATTTTTTCGTATTGCTTTCATTTTGTACCTATTTTGATAATTTATGTATATGCTCAATAAACCCGAATAATACAATCACCATTAATTTAGTACAACATATTAATATGTACCAATTGCTTGCTATATAGTCCCATAAAATTGTCAAATTATTTCTTTGGGGAATCTTCGAGCTGCATTAGGTCCATATTTGTAAGGACACCATTACGCAAATATCGAAGTACTTCCGGTTTGACCGATCTCAGCATTTTAACACGTTCCTCAAATACAACTTTTTTTAGTTCAGCTTCGTTTTTGGATTGTAAAGCAACGAATTCCTTAGTCTCTGCAGCAGTCACCACTTGTTTTCGTTTGTTTTCTTCCATCATAGAGCAAAGAACCTTACCATGTTCCTTACGTTGTTCATGTAATTTTTTATCACGTTCCATATGTAGTCTGTGATCAGTGGAATTACTAATTGATCTTGCCTTAATTGCTTCATTTATTTTGTTGTTGGAGATTTCTATATTTTTGGCTGCCCGTTCTATTTGATGTCGGTTAAGTTCCTCTTTTATTCGCAGTCGCTCTTGATACTTCTTCATTAAAGTTTCCTGATATAGTCTATCCTCTTTGGCTTTGTGCTCTTGCTCCAATAAATCAACGAGTAATTGTTCATATCTCCTTTTCTCTCCTTCTATTAAAAATATTTGATCACCGATATAAGCGCTCATATTCTGATGTTTTTTCAATTTTTCTAATTTGGCCTCTTTTTGTAGGAGGTCCATTCGCTCCAATTGTTGTTCATGTTTAAAGTACTTTTCGGCTTCGTCCTGGTTGTTAAGTTTTATCGATTTCTCGCGTTGATCACGTAGTTCCATAAAATTATACATTTCGTTTCTAGTTTTAATGATCCGTTGCATATGTTCTTTCTTTTTCTGTTCATCCTCCTCTTTAATTTTTTGTTCTATTATGTTGATTTGTTTGCGTTCATTTATTATCGCCTGCTGCTCATTCAATTGCCTCCTTTTGTTGTATTCAATTTGCTCTAATAAAGCACATCGGTTTTCCTGCGCCTGCCTATGTTTGTTTCTAACGTTTTGAGCCTCTTGCACTGATTTCAATAAATCTGATTCAGCTCGTTTTTTACCCAAGTCTTTAGCTCTCGCAGCTTTTGTTTTGTAACTGTCATTTGTAGCAGCTTGATTAGCCAAGTCCAGGGATATCTGCGCCATAGCCAAGTGATTTTTTAGATTACGCAATTCATCATTCTCATTGCGGAGCTTTTGACGAAGTTTCGCGTCTATCATTTCATTGTGCTTATGACACTTCAACTCTGAAGATATTTGCGTTATTTCATGGGCTTCCCTCTTCAATGCGGACTCCTTGGCTAATTCATAGCTCTTCTTTACATTTGCTTGCTCAAATTGCATTAAAGAATTGAATCTTAATGTAAAATAATTGCTTTGTTTCGGAATATCATTAGAAGGTAACCACTTTAGCGGTACAAACATTTTTAAAACGAATATTTAAAATAGTAGAAGCAAAACAATAAAAATAAATGTTCAATGTTATTCTAACAGAATGATCATTTATGCCAAGCTTGTTATTTGTTTTTTTATTTTAAATAATTTGTAAAATATAGATGCTTTTGATTTTGTGCAATAAATATTCAAATATTCTGGAACTTTTGGTATTTACACATCCTGTAACGTGATGAAAACGAATCTGAAAACTGCCGACAATAAATACTTACATATATGTATGTATAAGTAGACATTTCTAAGATGTAAAAATGAATAATATTTGGTTTTTCAACTTACCACCATTTTAAATTTAGTACTGAATTTAAAAAAAAGAAATAACCCTAAAAAAAAAATGAATGATTATAGCAAATTATTTAACTTTATACAAATGTACAATATATACATATGAACATTACATACGAATTTATTGCCTTAAGGTTTTATTGCAACTTTTGGCTTATCGCAAACCTTACTTAATTATTATTAAGTACATATGTACACATTTGTTGGTTTTTTCAATGCCAATTGCACAAAAATAGCATTCCTGCATTCAACACAAGAAAAATTTGTTGACAGCTTTACATAACTGAATTATTAAATGAACAATAAAATCGGTAATAAGTAAAATTTCAGGCATAGATAAACTGCGAAAGCCACTACAATTTTATTCCGAAATCAACTGTTTATTACAAAATTCGGTTTTTTATCTTTTCTATCAGTAAAATATATTTGCATTTTTGTTTGCACCTACTTGCGTATATAAATCGTCTAACTCTACCAAACTCAACTTTAGACATTTGCGCACAATTGGAATGAGTGGTCAATTAAATATAAATAATGGAAACCTACTTCGATATACTTAAAAGTTGGTCAGTCTTACTATAATAATATTTATATGAAAGTATATCTAAATCTTACTCAATAAGATCAAAAGCACCAAAAACTCTCTAGCACAAATCTATCAAGTCATTTGTCCAATTTCTTGCTCATTCCAGTTGAAACGTGCTTCTTGTACTACTTCCGCGAATAATATTGTCAAGATGTGCCAGTATTACCTTACATAATAGTCGACACAATGGGAACGAGAAGTATTTAAGAACAAGTCAGCACTTTCTTAAAAAGAATTTGACGTTCAGTTTTGCCGACTTAAGTCGAACGCTAAAAATGCTGTTAAAGGTAAAATTTAATTTTAATAAATGTTCTCAATTTTTATAATCGAATTCATGTCAGTCGAACACAAAGAGTATTGATAATTTCTGCATTCTAATTAGGACTTAAGGAATGAGTCTATATTGTTATTGGCACTAAGTATAACATTGGTGGGGGCAAACTTATCTGAGTATTGTGCTGAATGTGAGCAAGAGATCTGGGAGGAAGTGCCATGTTCCGAAATCCCCTTGTTATCCTCGACCACAACTTCACCTACCACACCTACGCCCACAACAGCGATAACCAGCACTGAATCACCCATGCCAACTAATTCCACGGTTCTTACTACTTCAACGCCAACTCCATTGACAACTGTAGGCACTTACGGCATACCAACAATCACTCCTAGACCTGAATTACCAATTGTACCATTGAACGAGTCGAAACCTTTCCGAAAATGTTACTGCGAATGCAAGCTTGGTTGCAAAGAGTTTTGCCGAAAAGTCGAGACGTCTGAGCCAAATCAACAAATTACTCAGTTAACGTCGAAATCTGAACAAGCACCAGGAGTCCAAGTAGAATATACCCACGTACATCAACGCAAGGTCTACCCAGTTATTCCGGACCCATATTCAACGAAGGCTCCGTTGCCCTATCCGCTAGAACGGCAGCAAACCTACAATAAAAACTCAGTTCCAGCAGATTCGGCGTCCAGCTATAGTATTGATGAGCTAACTGGACTTTTGGATGCTGATTACACTGCGAAAAAGGAATTCGAAAATCATTCATCTGTATATTATGCTCCATATGAGTTTTCGCCAATCTACAGCAAAGTCGCGGTCGATCCCAAAAATGGAGGAATGTCGATGTCAGCATCAGCATTATCATCTGTACAAACGAACTCAAATATAGGAACTGAATTGCAACACGACAACTATATTAGCAAACACACTACAAGAACCAACTGCACATCCAATACATTGAAATATGACGATTCAATAATCTATCCTCCACCCTCCCCCAACTCTATTCCAGCAAGACCAGCTTCACTGGATCATGCAATCGATAATTATCTTAAAAATTACATCTACGGTGTACCAAGTCCTTAATTAAATTATAAAAAGTTGAATAAAGACTCATTTAATTGAATTGTGAAAAATACTCATTAAATTGCAATCATATTTCTTTAGAAATTTCTGGTAAATTTTATCAGTTATACTCTTGAACTTAATCGCAATTATAATTGTAGCCAAAATTCTTTGCGTTGCCAAGATGATCAAAATCAACATGCGAACTATGTAATTTAAAAAAAACTCCAATCAGTTTTAATTTACAGCACAACGTTTTGATACTAGATTTAACATAAAACAGCATACAGCACATTTTTGAAGTCATTCACGCTTATCGGTCTACGTTTCGTTAAGTTCAATTTACCATGTACCAAATGAAAAACCAATTGCGTTTTAAATTGTTGTATTAGTTAGTAGGTTTCTTTATCTAGATTTAAATATTTCATGATTCCGTCGTCAATTAGTTGTCTTGTATTTCAGTTGACTTAATTAATTAATATTTTAATACCTTCGAAAATTATACTGAAAACCAACTTTCTTGAATTTTTAAACTTTTTGTTTCTCTTAGCATTTTTTCACCTCCATCGTCATGACACCTTACACTCAAAGACTTTAAAAAAACCGAAAATGTAACTGGTGACTGGTGTTTGCGCTGCACGCAGATACATTATTTCATAGTTTGATGCCTAATTTTTAATGTAATACCACAGAGACTGTTAATCATATATGTTAGAGGCCGCACGTCCTACAAGTTGAAATTTTTGTTCCTGGGCGCCTTTCAGTTTTTATATATAGAATTCTATTGAGTATGCCGTAGTACTTTGCTACTCTGATTTTGGACTTTGATCGTGTAGAAAAGTTATTCGAAGAAAAGAGGTTTTCTACTAGAAAACAATGTTGTTGTTGTTCACAATGTTGTTGTTGTTCACAATGTTGTTGTTGTTGATCATTTTCTATTTTCTGTTTTAATTTTAATAATGTTTAATTAATGTTTTAATGAATATAAGCATATGTAATTGTAATTTGGTTGTTTTTTTTACAATAATTATTTCTTTTGTTCAATTTTTATTATTTGTATAAGATAACATGCTGTGATTGTTATTTTCGTCGCTTCTGTAGCTTGTTTCAAGAAAAACACATGAGATGGCATTTTATTAAATAGCTTCGTTCGTTTCCCATGTTCCCCAATATGAATGCCTTTTAACAGAGAGAAGGACATCAATGTTATAATAGGCAGGTGTATTAGGTAGAATTTCAGAAATAATTAAAATTTATTAAAAATTTTCTAAAATTTCAAAAATTCGGAGTTTACACGATGTGGAAACTCTTATGAAATTCCAGAGGCCAGCCGAAAGATGGCGCGGCTGTGATTTTTCATAAAAGTTTCCACATCGTGGAAACTCGGAATTGGGGAATTTTTGAAAATTTTAATTATTTCTGCAATTTTCACTGCCTATTATAATATTGACGTCCTTTGCAAAGTGTCACATATTTATGCATCTTCTTATAGATTTCATATTCCGATTTAGTCAAATTAATAATCGCAAACTATTAAATATATTTTTAATTATTAATTAACATCAGCTTTAAATATTACATGGAGGAATCCGATTTTAAATTAGTTTAATTAAAAGAAGAATGCGTTTTCTCTACAACAGTTACGAGCTTGCTTTATGCTGACGACAAATTTAAGAGTACCAAATGCTATGAAGAGCTCTCGAACAGTGCCTTTCGGATCCCAGTCACTTGTGCGTAAAACACTGCCGCCTGCGAGAACTAGATCTTGATTGAGTCGTTACGTGAAAAAAAGAGTCAAATTGTTTAAAATAAAAAAACATTTTTTTTTTTGTGACAAACTGTCAAAAGAGTATTTATTGGCTGTCAGCTGGGACTGAGCATTCTTTTGCGATTTTTCTTATTAAAGATTAAGCTTGGTGAACAACTGTTGTTAACTGACGTACAATTGGCTACTCGCGTCGAACCTGAGCATTAAAACCAAGCAAAGGATCTGAGCTATATTCCACAATGCGGCGATGGCCGTCGGGTTCTATAAGCGAGTAGCGACCAGTGACATATTCCCCACGGCGATGTTCGAATTGATCCTTTATGTCGCCAGTGTGGCTGTCATGCACCGAATAATGGAATTCATATTGCGGTGTTCCTCCAATATATTCGTCTGAATGACTCCCAATAAACCTAGCGCTTACTAAACAAAGGATATTAAACCAGAAGAGCACGATAAAACACTGAAACGTTATAGAGAGTTAGATTTTCAAGCTAGGATAATATATAATCAAAATACTTACCAAAACATTCATTTTGTTGAAGCTTAATTTTTCGATTGCAGCAGTGATTACTTGTTGCTTAGAGCCAATACACTAATGTCAATTCATCGCTCTAGCCAATATTTATATTCAAAGTCCGTAGCCCACAAAGGAACGGTAAATAAACCTGCTGCCCTATTGCGCTCTTTTTACACAAACAATGGAAAACAAAGTTAGTTGACTTATACAAATCTAAGCAAATCTCCTATGGAACTCGAGCTGACGACGATGAACGAGCGATTGTTGAAACTCAATACTCTTATGCAAGATATCAAAAGTTGACACCGCATCTGAAGGAAATGTAATTTAAAGCTCACACTAAACGAACTCAAAATCAGTCAGCAGTGACATTGGCACCATGTGGCGAAAAACACATTGTACAAATAAGGTAAATGTGATTTTACTGCTAAAGTATGCCGAAGTAACTTTTTATTTGTTGAATAGTAAAAATTAATTGTGCCGATACTGTTTCAAAGTTAACAATATAAAAGCTTTATTTAGTAAATTATTGAACAATCTTAATATTAAAGTTGGAACAATACAGATTATTAAAAACTCATATTTCAAATAACTATTCAATCACAGATTTCCTATATGGAATATTATAACAATTTTTTCCTAACCAATAATATAAAAGTTGAATTAAGTTTCAGGTACTATGGCTTTCAAATATTTACTGCTTAAAATGTATCTTCAATCAACCTAAATGCAAAACTATTTTAAAACTATAAGATATTTGGATTTAGCTTAAAACAATCTGTGTTTCATTTATTTCCGTCGTGAGTCAATTTTCCTCTCATCAGGTAGTAGAATGATTTCATCTAAACTACACTACCAAAGTTCGATCTACCATTTTCAGCAACCATCCAAGCAGTCAATTTTTCATCTTCCGTTTTATTGGTCTCATCCCACGGAAATGCTGTTTTCTCGTTTCGAACTCTGTAATGCAGTATAAAAAGAAAATATCTTTAACATTATTTATTTTTAAAAGATAGTCTTATAGGTAAAACTTAAGCCTATGGGGAAAACCATTTTTATATTTGAGTTTTCGTATTCACGTAAATAGCACCGGGCGAAATAAGAAGAAAAATAAAACCGTAGTAGTTCAAAATTTATTTCCAGTAAAACAAACATAAAACAAAAAAGGCGTAGCGGTGGAAGGATATTTGCTAGTTGTGTTACATAAAAATTTTAATGAAATTTTTCTAACTTTAGATAAATTGAGAAATTTGAATATTTATATTTATAATATAAAATAAACTGTTTAAATAACATGAAAATTATAAACTGAAACAAAGCTTATACATATGTAAGTATATATGTATAAATCACAAAAACCGGAGAATAAAATAATACTTTGCTTATGAAGTCAAGGAAAGGTTTTTTTTCAGAGATAAATGATAGTTTTAATAATAATTTAGCTTATATAAAGCAAAAAGCATATAATTTTTAAATCCAGCCATCGTATATACATACAATGATTATTGCAGGAGATGAGAGTCGTATTATTAATTTAATTAAATTATGTACATAGAGAAATTCGGTTGATCAAAGTAAAAAAAACTGAAAAAACAAAAAATTTTGTTTCATACATAAGAGAAAAAAACAAAAAGATTGAAAATTAACAAATGCAGAAGCAAAATGATGATATGAGTGATATTTTATATAAAAATCTTCATTTATTTTCAAAAAAGTCAAAGAATTAATATATTGGATCAACGGGAAAATATAAAGGATTATAATTTTTAACAAAAGTTTACTTTTGAGCTTTACTGAAGTAAAGCTAAGTAAATTCTGTTTAATGAGAATTAAATTTTAAATGAAATTACCGATTAGCTGGAAAATAAAATTGGTCGCACTTCCCGAACGTTACATTTTTGTTTTTTTTTTTACATTTTGATTATTGTAACAATTACAGCAATTTTAAATACAATTATTGTTTAAAGATCTATGAGTACAAAAAGTTCTAAGTTACCTTATTGGCCAAAACCGACAAACGTCATCATTTGAAGTACCACTTTGACTTTCGCTGATATACCAGGATGAATGAGAAACAGATTTTAAAACAAGGAACAAGACAATATGACAATACAAAATGCTTAACAATAAAAATAATTTGCATTACATTAAAATAAGCAAAAAATAAAAAAAAAATTTATTTAATGCAAATTAACAAGAATTAAGCGATAAAAATGAGACACATACTAGTAAATATGATACACATATGTCATCAACTCATAAAAGAGAAATACAATTTTTAAATGAAAGTACCATAAGACTTTGATTGCAATATATTCGAATATAAGGTATGTATACTTACGGATTTATTGATAACGAATTAGTTCTACTGCCATTATAAGCTTCTAAACTGATATGTGTATTCTCGTCGAGCGATTCTTTTTCATTTAGCAAATCGAAACCATTGTGTACACTTGGCTTAAATTTTGGGATGTTTTGTTGCAATGGTGAAACCGTATGGGAATATAAACCATCACTATCCGAACTCATTGATAGATGACCAAAAAGATCTTCCAACAAAATATTTGACTTCGAATTTCGTTGTTTCTTACCAGAAGTTTTTAGTTTAGACCTTCGAAAGTTTGTGGATAAAAGTAAACTAGTTGAATTATATGAGAATTATTACAAAACTATACCCCAAAATGCTATCCAGATCATCAGTTGTCCCATTTTGAGGCACAATGGACTCGCTTATAATTGTAAGACTTGGGCGCACCTGTTGCAACTTTAGACCATAATTATTTGTATTAAGCCTGGACTTAAACAACGAACGCTTTGACTGACTTACGCCATTGACATTCTCTGATGTTTGAGTGGAAGCAACCTTTGCAATCATGTTTAATACCTTGTCCTTCGCCCCATTCCTCGTGTCGTAAAACGCATAGTTTCGCTGAGGATCATAGTTGTTGACAAAAATGGTAGGCGGCGCGTTTTGCCTGCCGCCATTAAGGATATTATTGAATGACACATTAGACTGGTAAACTGGTTGAGGTTGTGGCAAATGCGCAGCTTGGCGCTGTTGTGGTCTCACGTCAAATAACTGTGATATATTTCGATTTAAATATATATCATTGACCGGTTCTTTAGATGCAATATTCTCTACTTCATTAGATTGGAAAAGTTTGTTAGAGTTTACATTGTTAAAGTAAGGACCGCCTGGCGGTATTATCGTTTTTGACTGAACATTATCACTTTTGATGGAAACGTTATTCGACGAATTCATCATTCGCTGATGCGCAGAGGAATTGCTTAATTTTTGCTTTACTTGATGATTATGCTTCGTCATTTCTACGGGGTTTATTTGGCATTTTCGGGGCACAATTTGATTGGTTAATCTATCTGTCACATGTGGCATTACACTTTTGCTATAGTTATAATGGCTTTTGCTGTTGTTGCTTTTGTTATAATAGCTATTATTCATGATGTTGTTGTTACTATTGTTATTGTTTACATTTTGATTGCCAGAATGAATCATTTCAGTAACGGCTTGAACTTTCTCTTGAATCGGAAGAACATTTTTTGACAAACTCTGAGGCTGCACACCAGTCTGAATACTTTCATTCTTCGCTGATAGCTTATTATTAGTTTTTGACACTAACATTGGTGATATTCGTTTCAACATATTGAAATACGGATACTTAAGGCTTTTCTGAGCCGTTGGTCTTTGGTCGGGATTGTAAGCTAGCAGATCTTCAAGCAAATCAATTCCAGTTTGGCTACAACGACTGACTATCGAGCTAAGTGAAACTTTCACGCAGTCTGGGTATCGAAAGGAAATCATTTCCGCCAGCCGATAGCCATCTGGCCAGTCAGTCTGCAAGTAGCAAAATAATAAAATGTCAACAAAAATAAAAGCATTTTCATAGAATCTTGCACTCACCTTATCAGGTGTACCCAAAATCGAACAGATTTTAAATAACTGATCGACTTCACTACTACCCGGAAATAGAGGTCGAAATGTATACAACTCGGCCATGATGCATCCTATAGCCCATAAATCTATAGCACAGCCATAATTTGTTGAATGCAGTAATACCTCTGGCGCTCGATACCTGTAGTATCAAATATAAAATAAAACATGTCTTTCATATATTTGCAATCTAAAATACCATCTCGTTGAGACGTAATCTGTAAATGGAGGTCTTGCTCGAATCTCACGTGCCAAACCAAAATCAGCTATTTTTATCAATTCCGGTCCAGAGCAAAGCAAATTTTCTGGCTTCAGATCTCGATGAAAAAATCCATGCCGATGCATAAACGCCAAGCCTGTTAAAATCTTTTCAATAATTCTATTAATACCAATGCTAAATTCCTATTTTAAATATATTGGTTACTCGTACTTGAAACAAAATGCTTTTTAGTGTTGGTTCCGGCAAGTGAGTGTCTCGATCTTTGATCATTTGGTATAAGTTCTCCTTCATGTACTCAAACACAAAGTACAATGTTTCATTTTCACGAATGACTTCTTTCAGTTTCACAATATTAGGATGAGAAAGCTTCTTAAGTGACTAATAAAGAAAAATTAATTAAATTATTACAACCCATAAACATGTATAACAGTTATAATATAATGCGATTGCACTTACTTTAACTTCACGGAGGTTCATTGCTTCTTCCCATGAATAGTATTTTCGTTTCATGCGCTTAATAGCTACCTTCTCTCCGGTATCTTTTCTCTGACCATATACAACCGTGCCATATGTTCCATCACCCAGTTGACTAAGTGTGACATATCGATTCATTCTTATTATTTTTAGATTTTATTCATTTACATAGACTTTATCTAAAACAGAAAGATACACAAATAATTTTAAATAAGGTCATAAGTATAATTCAAATGTCTTAAACAAAATTGCATATTTTTTATTTTTCTCCTGGTATCTCCGAATACTGACACTATAGTAGACAACTGCAATTGTTTTAGCCTGAAAGACAGGATTGTTGACAAGTAAACATAACATCTCCAGCTATCACAAGGTATTTATTATTGAAGCAGACAATTTATGATCGTCTGAGCAATATTGGTTATGCAAAGCCCGATTAAGACTACTCCAGTCAATCATAGAAATGCTTCTCTAATTGACAAGCATAGGCGAATAAAGGAAGTTGTATCCCAGGCGATCTTACGAAATCAGATTTTTTTTGTAATTTACCAATGCCTTCGTCTCTTTAAGTTGTGTTAATTTGACACACTCTTTGACTAAGCATTGTCGCATCGACATAAAATATTCTTACGACAAAGCTTAAAGAAAATCAATATTTTCGCAAGACCGTAAATACTCATATTCGTTGTGACCTGTTAGATTACTTATGTACATCAATTGAGAGATTCCACCTGCCTAGATAAGATTGTAAACACTTCCAAAACAATATTGAACTTAGTTAGTTATTGTAGTTACTTTATACTTCTTGGCTGTCTAAATAGCAGCAAACAAACATTTGCACATATAGTTTTTATTGCTTTTGTTTTTCTTCACAGCCCAAATTCTTCTCCATCAATTACTATTGCCATCAAAAATTAGAAGTATTCAGTTAGATAAGAAGATATGTTGTATTAAGAGATATATCGTCTTATTATCTATCTGTATATCTATTTTGAGAACACATAAGTTACTGGCATGTGGTACAGTCTTTGAGAAGCTCGCGATAAATCAGTTCTACCTAGTTGATTTGCAATTTACATTAAAATGTTTTACCAATTAGCACAAACAAATTTGTTGTACAAAAATGATTTGCTTATAGCAATATTTTGAGTAACTATAAATCGATTTTAAATAAAAAAATTATTTTCAATAATTAATATATTTTCACCACGCATTTAAAGCCCAAAAATATTGATTGACTTTAGTAAATGTCAAGTAAGCCTTGAATCTTACGTAAAAATGTATACCAAAAACATTATATACATTATAACAAGCAATAGTAACTTACATAAAGAAGTTTAAAATGTTTAGTTTGTATTTATATTTCACTTGAATTTATTTTTGATTGTTTTGTAAGACACAAAAAATTAACTAAGAGCGTTGTTAAATAGATATCCACAACAACTTCAGTCCTAGTTAAACCAACCACGTTGCTAAGGGATTTTATAAGTCAAGCCAAACGAGTTAAAAGAAGAAACGCATCAAAAACAACAAGTACAACTATAAAACAAACCTAAGCGAAGTGTTTCACCTGCACAACTAAAAAGGGTATAACAAACGGAGTCCTTTAACATTAAAATTAGTAAGGGTGGTTGCCATGGCAGGCACCAAGCTTATAAGAGAGTACAAACTTATAAAACATAGGGCACAGCCTTGTTAGTTTTCAGCCAAAACCAAGGAAACAGTTAATTCGTTGATAGGTAACATCTGTCATTTTCGATTATTTGTTTTTTTTTTTAATTTAGATAACGTGTAACGGTAAGCTTTTACTAAATTTCCTATTTTTCACAATATGTAGGATAGTTTTCACTAACATTTTTAAGATTATCAGGAATATTATTTTTTGCTGTCTTCGAACTGAACACTAACACAAAATAAATAATGAAATGCTTTTATTAAAATTGAATTTTTTCTGTGAATTCGTGCAAGATCGAAAAATTCGTGTAAAAAACATTGTAATTGTCTAATTAGTGAACCGCGTTGCATTCGGTATTTCTTATAAAAAAGTAAAGCGAGAGTTGAGTTGTATGTATATGTTTATCTAGGATAGGATTTTCTTTTTGTATAAATTTAAAATGCAATTAAACTATGCACAAATAGCTTCGGGTTAATATATTTCAGTACAAAGTGTTATTGCAAAATATCTAAATGTAGCTTTAAAGCTCTGCGCGAAGCACTAACGTGTATATTTCGCTTGACGAAACATTTCATTAGATTTAATATGTTTATGTTTATTAGTTTCACAAAAATAATGGATGATACTGGAGATACTAAAGAAAATGACGAAAGCATCAACACTTTTATGGCGGATGTTATATACTCGGACATTGAACCAGGAATCATATGCCGAGAAATGATTGAAAATGCATATTTAAAGGACGAGCATCAGGGAGAAATGGCACGTCTTCATCAACAAGAACCAGTAAGATTTGAGAATATCAAGACAATACGTTTGGAGTTTAAAAGTATGCGTTTATAATTTTATGTAGCATATCGGCGAATAACCACGATTATCTTTTTACAATTGCAGATATACTTCGCATAGATCACCTCTGGATCTTGCCAAATCTAACTAAATTGTGTCTCAACTGCAACAAGATCGAAGTTATAGAACATATCGATATGCTAACGCAACTTAAGGAATTAGATCTTAGTTTTAATTACATTGAAAAAATTGAAAATATTGAAAAATTGGTCAACCTTGAAGTTCTCTCGCTCTTCAGCAACAAAATATCAGTCATTGAGAACCTTGATACTTTAAAGAATCTTGTCATCCTAAGTATTGGGAACAACGAAATTGACACCATAAATGGCGTAAATTAAACAAACATCAGTAATGTGATTAATGTAATAACTTTTTTTGTACATATCAGATTGAGCGCTTTCGTTTTCTTACTGAACTGAAAGTTTTAAACCTCGAAGGAAATCCAATTGCATCGAAGCCCGACTTTATATTGTCACAGTATATTATTGCAATTTTACCTCAGCTACATTACTATGAATATGTCTGGATTAAAGATGAAGACCGTGACAAAGCCAAAGAGCGATTTTAGTAAAGAAAAATACTACCAATCCGAAAAGAGGAACTTTTAATGCATCTCATTTTATTTTTCTTCAAATACAGTCGTGAAATTCGAGAAATTGAAAACATTCAAGAGAAAGAAATCGAAAAGCGTGTCTTAAAGGCTAAAGAGGACTTTGAGGCAGAGCGACTATCTTCTAGTTTTGTTGAACACTTAAACGACCACCAACTCTATGAGACGCTCTGGAAGAATGATGAAGACGGGCGCATTTTGATGATGGTAGGCCCAGTTGCAGCAGAAATGGCCGAGGAATACGATAAAGATATATATGAATTAACTCAAGAGATTTACAAGTTGGGATTACTTAAATTTGAAGAACGTGATATAGAAATCAAGGATTTCATGTCAAATCTCAAAGACGGTCAACAGGAATTGCAAGAAATGGGACAGAAGATTATTGAAGATTTCTTAGTCTTTAAAGATAAACTTTTCGATGAAGCCCGAACAATTCTGCGAACGATTGAGACAAATACAATGCGTGGCGAAGATGAAGATTCACCTGCTAATATTCAGCTTTCCGATCAATTCGATAAACTCAACATGCATTTTGATGACAATATTAACGATGTGTGGCAGCAGTTGATGGGTCAGGAGTTGCATTTACATGAAGCTGTCGAGGTGAGCCATCGGCAACATAAAAAAAAAACTATACTTAATTCCTCAGTTGTCGGTTAGGAGTCGACAACAAATTTTCACAGAAAAATAACAGAAATGATGACAAAATTCATCGAGCAGGCGCAATCATATTTCGTGCAATTACGCGAAATCGCTGTGCATTTCTCAGAGAATATGACAGAAGTTGTAACCCGATATGTAGCAACCAAACTCGCTCTCCAAGACTTTGACGATGTGCCAGCTGAGTTGCAGATCTGCATGGAAGATCGTGATGCCATACTAAATCTGATCGCTGGAATGAAAGACGCGCACACTTTCCGTATAGACGAGCGCGAGGACCGCATGATGACTCGCAGCAAAGACTTCGTTGACACAATGATTGAGAAGTTGACAAAGTACACATAAAATATAAAGTTGTACTCTTGCAATTATTAATAAATTTTCTTTTTTCTGCGTTATAGCGACGAACTAGAACGCCATCGGGCAAAGATTCTTGAAATAAATACGTTCCTGGACCTAATGACTGAGAATCTGTCTCTTTTGCAAAACGAGGTACGTGATGAGATGTATAACGAAGAGAATTAAGTCAAGCAATAATTATTTATTAATTGTGGTTAAAAAAGTTTAGCTTTGCTAAAACATTAAATCTATTTGAAATTTTAAACAATTTAATTAATTTAAAATTATATGAAGTTTTTAGTTTGCAGTTTTCTTTTTAAGTGATTCTAGGTAGAGACCCAAACCTTTTTGAACACTCGGTTGATTAAGAAAAAAAAGAAAAGCATCTAAATCACTTGCACGCTCAGACTCCAATTGCTTCAAGTCCGCTGCTCTAAATTGTTTCTTTGTAAGGGATCGAGCAGTTGGATTCACTTTGGCGAATGTTTTAAAGAAACTCGAGCACTTATTTAGTGCCTCTTCCTTGTTTTGAGCGATTTCATCAACTAAGCCCAAATTTAGGGCTTCTTCAGTAGAGAACATTTTACCCTGGTTCAGTGCACGTTCAGCCACACGTCTTGGCAACACGCTCAAAAAAGTTGACATGAACCACTGGGGGGCTACGATGCCCAATTGAGTTTCATTGAGGCCAATTGTGTAGTTTGGCAACATCACACGATATTCGCAGGAAGTCGCTAACAGACAACCACCAGCTGGTGAATGACCCTAAAATGAAATATTTAAAATATATTGGCATATCCAATTATTATGTTATTTACGGTTATCGCCGCTGCTGTCGGGATGTTGGAACCATAAAGTGTCAACCACGCATCTTGTAAAGCAGTCCAAAATTCTCGAACACGGTTCTGATCGGGTTTGTACATTTCCAAAATGTCTAAACCGGCAGAAAACACGCTTTTAGACGCCTAAAAAGAGCTGTCGCATAATCACAATTGTAAAGGTTTCTCAACAACTTATTTAACTCACAGAAGCCAGTATGAGACCCCTTGATTTATTTGACTCTACTTCTAAAATTGATTTTCTTATCTCCTGTAATAACTCCAAATTGAGACTGTTTACCGGCGGGCGATTCATTGTAAGAGTTGCGACACCAGTTTTGTCGTCTACTTCTACAGTGGTAAGTCTTGATGCACTGGACATAAAACGCGATGCACAGCCCGTCCTGGCTTTCATTAAAGTTAAAAGTTGCGGCCGAATCATTTTACTACCAACACAATTTGTACAAAATCCACAACGCAGAAAAACGACCTTTGTACCTTTGAACAGTGCCTACACGGTTTAGTAAAATATCTGTAAATAATGGCAAACACACTTTATTTTATCCCAATTATCAGCCTTGTAGGTAATTACCTCCAAATAGATGATCAGTTAAAATTTACCAGCTGCAATATAAAGCCTTATTTACGAAAACGATGTTAACGCGCCTCTCTAACAATAACTTATTGTTTTGACTATGCAACCACAGATGTACTTCGATTTACAACAAACATTAAGATTTCACTCACAGTGAGAGTGAGAAACAGTTCTGGCACAAAAAAACAAAAAAAAAAACGGTCAGTTTGGTACGTAGTATAGCAAATATTTTGTTATTACATAGGTATTAAAGCGTAAATATAGTCACTACTACCAGCCCTTTAGCACTTATCATTTGTATATACTTGCATGTCATTTTGACGACCTTATCAGATTTTGCTCATTTAAATTTTTTACTAAAAACACGATCAACTGCATTTGTATTGCTAGAGTGGCCAAAGTCTCTGCTGTAATCTTCATCAAATTAATGATGAATAAAAGTCTCTTCCCGAGCGAAAAGAGGCTGGCGTTTGCTTTGGCTGCGTTTAAGGTATGTGAGCAAGACAACTTTTTAATCATTTATTGAAAAAAATATCTCTATATGAGCCAAACCAAAGCATTTGTTTCATTGAATTTTGTCATGAAAACGGGGTGTATGCAAACTTTTTTAGCCCACTGTCCATAAACTTCCGAAGCGTTATTTAAATTTGATAATAACAAAAAGAGTATTTTTATTTGTTGATAACGGTTGCTCTTTTCATGGCTCTTTACTCTCATCATTTATATATATGTTTGGTGAAACAGTTGGTGGCTCATTTCGTTTTATAAACCCAGAAGGATAGGAGGGCCAAGTTAGTCAATACGTTTTGTTTTTGAAAGCCTAAATAATTCTTAAGAATTCCAAAGGACGAAACAATGTCTGCTGTAACTAAAGGTAACATAATCGATATATCATGATTTTATTGCAAACAAAATCTTTAAAAGCAAAAAATTTTGCTATGTATGGTTTATGTATTCAGTAAAAGTGAACTTTGAACGGCCGGTTTTATTAATAAAGAAAAAGAGAATTAAGTCATAGGATTCCCAATTTCTTGGGACCCTAACATTGGAGTAGATAATTTTAAAATGAATGGAATATGGTGTTCAAAGAAATATTTTAATTTAAGGTGTTTATATTGTCGCTGCAAAACGCACAGCTTTTGGTACATTTGGTGGTGCGCTTAAAAACATTAATCAGACGCAACTACAGACAGCTGCGGCGAAGGCAGCGCTGGTTGCAGCTAATGTGCGTGGTGATCAAGTGGACACAGTAGTTGTGGGCCACGTTATTGCGGTAATATAAAAACAACACTGCTATAGGTAATATCTAATGATTTTTGGTGTCGGTTAGTAGTCGTCTTCTACCGATGGCATCTATGTGCCCCGTCATGTCGGTCTCAATTGTGGTGTGCCAATTGAGAAACCGGCACTAGGCGTTAACCGTCTCTGCGGTTCCGGTTTTCAGGCCGTTGTTAATGGAGCCCAAGATATTCTGCTGGGTTCTGCCAAGATTGCACTAACTGGAGGAGTGGAGAACATGTCACAAAGTCCATTTATAGTGCGTAATGTTCGCTTTGGTACAACCCTTGGAGCCAACAATCAGCTAGAAGACGCGCTTTGGGCTGGTCTTACAGATACATTCTGCAAACTGCCTATGGCTTTAACGGCAGAGAATTTAGCAGATCAGTACAATATCTCTCGAGACCGTGTCGATGCATTCTCGCTTCTGTCACAACAAAACTGGGAAAAAGGTCAAAAGGATGGTGCTTTCAAAGATGAAATCGCACCTGTTTCACTTAAAATAAAAGGCAAGGATATAGATTTTCTAGTCGATGAACATCCTCGTCCTAAGACGACACTCGATGGTTTGGCAAAACTCCCATCGTTATTTAAGAAAAACGGCGTAGTTACGGCGGGTACTGCATCCGGAATTTGTGATGGCGCTGCAGCAGTGGTTCTTGCCTCTGAAGATGCTCTAAAAGAATACAGTTTGAAACCATTGGCTCGTTTGGTTGCTTACTCTTACGTAGGCGTTGATCCTAAAATAATGGGTATTGGTCCAGTTCCAGCCATTCAAAACGTACTCAAAGTATCGGGAAAGAAATTAGAAGATATAGATTTAATAGAAATCAACGAAGCCTTTGCTGCCCAGACACTTGCCTGTGCAGAAGCTCTGAAACTTGACACCTCAAAACTAAATGTTAATGGTGGAGCTATTGCTCTAGGACATCCATTGGGAGCGAGTGGTGCGCGTATAACAGCTCATCTGGTTCATCAGTTGCGGTACAGTCTTATTAAACACAAATTTAATTATCTTAACTTGAAAATATTGTATTCTTTGTATTCTTTTTTGCAGACGAAAAAATCTCAAGTATGGAATTGGTTCCGCTTGCATCGGCGGTGGCCAGGGCATTGCATTGTTGCTAGAAGCGATTTAATTGATTTTGCAGAAGTTTCATATACAATATCCTCTGTGCCTTTTTACATAGTTTTGTAATAAACAATTTTGGGAAGACTAACTTCCATTACTCATATGTTTTAATTTTTGAACTCCATGATTGTTGATTTTATAATAAAATTCAAATTAAGGTTCTTGGCTGCGATATCAAAACCTTTGCTTACATCCAAAACTAAAGTAAGTGTGATGGAATTGCTACTTGTTACCAATTTGATGGATTGACATTTAAATTTGTCTATCAACATTTAATAAGGAGCTTACAACTGATTATTTTTATTCGGTAATGTAGTGTATTTCAATGTTTAAACTATCTTTTCATCCTTTCAAGAATTAAGATTTGAAAAGAAAATCAATAAAAACAAAACGTAAGCAAATTAGGACAAAAATATAAAATTTCTTATTAAACTATTTGTTAACTTCATTAGTTCACTCTTAAATAGATTGTGCGCTGGTGGAAAAAAGAGCAAGAGCACCACTTGCTAAACAAATTGAGAACATATAGTTAACAATTGGTGCCGAATTTTTTAGCAGGAAGCTAATCAAGATGATAATAGCCAAGAAAAGTGCATTGTTGTAAAAGATAGAGTAGGTGGTTGCCTCGTAATCAGCAACTTCGTTCTTCTTCCACAGTATACGTTCATCTTTCTCCTTGCGGGTGATCTTTTTATCTTCACCTAGCTGTCGATTAACTTCACGCATTACTGCATCTTCGCGACGTACAGCTATTTTATGTTTTAGTTGGAACTTTACATTTTTGTAAGCTGTAGCCATCAGATAAGTGCTGGCAGCAGTTACAACAACAAAGAAAACAGAACTGGGCAACAAGTCCATGTTGTGCACTCGCCAGAATAGCCCTGCAAACATAATTTAATTCATTCATCAAGTTTCGTAAAATATTGAATCAAATGAATCTACGTGTCAAACACTTACATATAGGAACAGCCGATACAATAAATGCGTTGCCGAAAAATAATGCTGAGGATTTTGTGCTGACATTTCGGCTAAAGTCCTGCAAAAGAAGCTCTTCCTCCTTGGTAAAACCAGAAGATTGCACTTTTTGTTGCTTGCCAGATCCCATTTTAATGAATTGGATGGATGCGACCGGTGAAAGTTGCGCGTGTACAAGTGCTGCGGGGCAAACAAAAACTACGAACCAACAACGTTAATATAACGAAGTCAATACGAAAAATGACAGCGACCGACGAAAGTTCGTGACGTGTAAGCTTGTGGACTAATCGGTCCAAAAATCGATGACACGAGTTCCGAGATCTAGCAGTTTGACAGTTCGGTCTGCGGTCCTGTTTTGTGTTCGTATTTATTTTTGTAGCGGGCGGCAGAAAGCCAATAATTTTAACTGATTATACTGGAGATTACTATACTGGATACTAACAGTAGTGCCACCCATTGGACGTTTGTTAAACGTTGCAAGTTCTTTAGATTGAAGTGAAAGCCGTCATGATGACAGGTCTATGCTAAAAGCTAGTGAAAAAGAACGGATTTCGTTCAATGGTTTAGTAGTATTCTAATTCAATATTTCATTTCAGGAACTAGTTCGTTTAGTTCACTAGTTCGGTCGTTCATTTTTTGGTTCAATCAGTTGATTGGGTTGTTCCGTTTAAATATTTAATATAATTTCTTTAATTTTCTTTTGTTTAATATCATCATATTCATTTTATTATTGTGAATTTCTAAAATAATTTAAAATTTTTCCTAGGTCTCTTAAACTAGTTCGTTTACGAAGTACACAACTTTAATTTGAAGTAGTTTGTTCAAGAACTACACGAATCTAGTGTACATATTTGCTTTAAATTTATCTATAATTCTTCAATCACATTTTGATGATAGCGTTATCATCGCAAAATGTGATGAGAGGAAGAATCAAGTTCCAGATTGATTATATGACATATTCATTCATGTAAAAAAACTTTTAGGAACCAAAATACTTTCTCCAAAGGAGTATTATTATATCAAAAATAAAGCAGTGCATTTGAGGCTCCAAATCTTTTCGTTCAAAAAGTTTTATTAGATTTATGTATTTATTTATATTTTAAGCAGGGTTTATATTCCACAAATATAGTTAATTGGAAAAGAACAACTTTTTACTTAAATCTTTTATTCGGGGTGTCCTTATATTACGACTTAAATATTATCAATAAATGAATTTCCAGAAAAAAAGCGCACAGAAATTTCTTTAAGGAGAGTTAGAAATATCCATGTTGTCTGACTTTTCAATACTGTCAGATTTTCGAGTTTTTGAATCGGCGCTTGAGCGTGTGCTTTTGGTCTCTGCATCTTCTGAAATAGATTTTAATTTGCGGGTTTCTATTGATCGCGAACGTCGTTTGGATGAAGAAGATTTCACGTTTGTTGAAAGAATTTCATTACTGTGGCTGGAACGACTGGATCTACTAAGTGTGAGCATGGGTGATATCGTGCAGCGTTTACTTCTTGACCGAGACGAGCGTTTCTCTTCGCGTGTACGGTGTGCGCGTTTACGGTCTCTCGACCTTGAACGCTTGCTGCTGCTGCCAACCTGCGAGCGGGAACTACTGCGTCGGTGTCGCGACCTAGAGCGTTTTCCACGGGATCTAGAAGAACGTGAACGACGCGTGTGGGAGCTGCTTCGACGATATCGGGAACGTGATCGCTTCCCACGGGATCGAGAAGAGCGCGAGTGCTTAGCACGCGAAGAAGAGCGTCGTACACGCGAATTGCTGCGTCTTTCACGTGAGTTGGAACGTCGACGTGAACGACGTCTAGAGCTCGATTGGTGCGATGGGGAGCGGCTCATGCGTCTTTCGCGAGATCGAGACCGAGATCGTGAACGCCGACGTTTATCCTTTGCCAACATGCCGATCACAGGATCAATAGCAGCCGATATCATATTTTGGGCTTCCTTCACAATAGTCATAGCTTCTTCAATTTCTGCTTGGGCTGCTTCATTGGATTTGGCTTCTGGCTTTACGATCGAATCAGTCGAATGATATACATTTAAAAAACCCCCTTTAAATTCTTGGCCTTGCATGCGTAGTGCATGTATGACACTCGATTGTTCACAAAACTCAATGAGGCAATACGTTTTTATGTCCTTCTCTGCCCATCGTGCATATTTCACTTCACCGGCGCGCTGGAAACAATCCATTAAATCATCCAGACGCCACTCATTTTTCACATCACAAACAATAATTGTACGACGGATTTCTTCGATTTTGCGAGTTTCATAGTAAGAAGGAAGCGCCGGGTACTCAGGTAAGTTGAATTCCACTAGCTTAGGATCGTACGTCTTAATAACCTGCTGAGGTGATTGGCCCTCGATGCGATTTACCACCTCTGGGGGTAGCTTAGAGTCTGTCTTCTGCAGACCCGGCACAATTGTTCCATTTTTAGACATTTCTAGAGCACGGTACTCTTCAGGAATGGCCAAAACAGGTATAACAATCAAAGCCCGATCGATGAACACTGTATTTGTAAGATGCTGAGCCACGGGCACGCAATTGCAATCGATGTACTTGACATAGCAAATGCGAGACTGTACAGGGCAGGATACGTCTCGCACAGTTGGATACAAACGAATTTCCTCGATTTTCCCGATATTCCCAAACAAAGTTTGCATTTGATCTTTAGTAGCCTGCGGCGCTATATTCGTAACTTGGATAACGCGTGCCATGTTGCCGCCAGCCATATCGTCAAACGAAACGTAGAAAATAAGCTGCTGCAAAATTCTTCACTTTACTTTTTTTTCGATTCGTGCTGCACATCACATTAGAAAAGAGAAGAGAATGCTTCACTATGCGTCAGAGTGAGATAGAACAGTTTTGTGCTCTGCAAACCCTATTGCAATGAAGTAGTGGTGAACAACGTAAAATCAAGATTGTGTCGTGTCCGTACACAAACGACCTGACATTTTCCAAAGTCCATGGACAGTGTGGTGAGGTGACAAAATTTTTTCAAAATCGGAAAACCACACTACTTTTACTATAAAAATTATGCTATCCAGAATTTAGTGTTGAAATATTCGCTAATCGCAACGTCTAGTGTTAAGAATCCACCCATAAGAAATCGTGCTGCCAGAATGACGAATAAAATATACTAAGAAAGTAGTAAACAGTTTTTGCAGTAACATCTCATATCTTGGAGTGAATAAGAAAGCGCGATCCCGTCGATTATATTGTTATCAGAGCCAAAGAGCTGTTTAAAAGATAAACGATTCACCAAATTTGTATAAATGAAAAGAAGTCTAATATCTGATTCATTCAACCATTATATAAATAATGCCAAAGTGTTACAACTAAAAATATAATTGGAGATCGAAAGCCAATTTCTGTTTTTAGGACAATTATCAAACGAATTTAATTGTACCACTTGTAATTCTTGTCGTAATCTGAAGATTGTTAATTTTTTAACAGACTTGTAAAAAACTAAATCTGGCTACACCGCTGCAATACTGTGATGAGGCGAGTTAGCAGTTCAGTGCATGTGATAAAGTTTCTGCAACAACAAGCACGGGTGGAAAGACGGGTGGAAATTTTGAGAGAACCGATAATAAACAAATTGTTGAAATTGAATTGAAAATATTTAGTTTAAAGTTATAAACGTAAAGTTGAATCCCTCGTGCAAAACAATGTCTGAAGCCCACTCGCAAACAGCATCGGGCGCTATAGCCAAATCGAGTCTTACTGATTTGCGTCAATTTCGCATAAATAAAAACACGGCGAACGCTAGCAAAACAGGTTAGTTTGTGGATCAAACTAATTGACGCAAATAAGAAAATGTTTAATTATGAATTATAGAGCGTGTTCCAGGAAAAAAACGCATCCAGGTGATGGCTGATAGTGATAGCGACGGAGCCGATGTTAGCAACACGCCTAAGAAATTAAAAGCTGAATTAACTGTTAAGGAGAAAGAGGAGCGCTACTTAGCTGCATCTCAAATTTCTCCTCAATACGATACCATGGTGAGTTAATAAATGAAATGCACTATAAATTCGACTATGAACTACGTGTATTCATGGAAGTATTAAAAATGGTCAAGTCTAACCAATAGACCTAATAAAACGCATGGTGTCTAAGTAACGCACCAAAAATGTATCTTCATTTATTGGCCTTCACTCGGTCAAGATAGGCTGGGATGGCGAAAATATTTAATACTATTTAGAAATCCTGAGCCTGATGTCGGTGTTAACGAGAGTTTATATATTGGTATGAGAAAAGCAGTATCTATAGCGATTTACATTATCAATAGTGATTAACAAATTTTCACTCTAAATAAATAAATAATAATTATGGTTTCATAATTAAAAAAGTTATCATGTCGACATTGCATGATATTTGACACAGACCTCGCAAACAATTTTATAACTGCCTTTAAGTGATCCTCATCTGACGTACTTGGATATTTCCCACGTGCCCACGTGACAATCATATCCTACAGAAAAAAATATCTTCTACTAATTGAAGAAATTTTTGATTTACCAGACAATTTTTATATATGGTTAATCATATTCGTACCAATACACATAAAATATACGAGACACATGGTTTTAACTTATAATAATTAATATTATTTTGGTTACGATTTTTTCTTTTTAAAGGACGTGCAGGATGCATTGGTACGTTCAAATTGGGATGTATCTGCTTCGGTGCGTTATTTGAAAGAACACTTCCAACCTAAGATCAATCGTCAACTTCTAAACAAACTTAAAGTTAAACCCGCAACAACTAACGGCAGTTTGAAATCGACAGTTTTGAAATCTAGTGGCAACTATTCGGATTATGAGAACTCTGAAAATGATGATGAGGATGTACGCAAGTCAAAAGACCAGGTTTATGACAGCGATGATAGCGACTCGGAGTTGTCATGTAAAATGACTGGTCAACGTAAAAAAGTATTTGAGTTTATGAATAACGCCAGTCTATTGGAACTTCAAACTGTAAAAACACTTTCTGAGAAAAAGGCATCAGTTATTATCGATTTAAGACCTTTTAAAACTTGGATTGATTTGCGCAAGAAGCTTGAGGAAAACAAGATGTCCGGTGATTTGTTGAACTATACGCAGGAACTTATAAATAAACAGAATAATGTGGCTACGATATTAAGCAAGTGCAATGATATGGTAAAGCGCCTAGAAACTGCTATTTCTAACGGCGCAGGGATAGTAGAACAACCGCAGTTATTGAATAAAAAGTATATATCCGCTTATATTATTTTTGATTGATTTATAGATAATTTTATTTAACTTTCAGTTTTAAATTGGCTGATTATCAAATTATCGGTCTTAATTGGATGACTGTTATGCATAAACAGGAAATGAACGGGATTTTGGCGGATGAGATGGGATTGGGAAAAACTATACAGATCATAGCTTTTTTGGCTTACTTAAAGGAACACAATCTCAGTAAAGGAGCTCATCTTATCGTCGTTCCATCGTCCACGCTAGATAATTGGGACTCAGAATTAGCTACGTGGTGTCCAAGTCTTGTGGTGGAGCGATATCACGGCTCGCAAGAGGAACGTCGCCGCATGCGTATACGATTTGCAAAAGATGGCTTTACGGGCTTTGATGTGCTATTAACCACGTGAGTTGCAAACAGCAGCTATAAGTTTCATTTGTATGTAACATTCTTCATTAACCCCTAGATATCACATTGTTTCTTCCACTCCCGAGGAACGTAAAATGTTTCGTGTTTGCAAGCTGCACTATGTGATTTTCGATGAGGCACATATGTTAAAGAACATGACCACCCAGCGTTACGCTACACTCATTACAATCAATGCCGAAATGCGTCTTCTTCTAACCGGTACACCATTGCAAAACAACTTGCTTGAGCTCATGTCGTTACTCTGTTTTGTCATGCCGAAGTTCTTTGCCAAAAGTATTGACGACATAAAAAGTTTATTTGCAAAGGTTTGTTTCGTATGATTATGTACTATTCGCTCCGTTCATTTTTTGCTTTGATTCCACAGAAAGGCAAAACCGAAAATGATAAGGACGATGTGTCCCAATTCCAAGAAACACAAATTGAAAGGGCGAAGCGTATAATGAAACCCTTTGTTTTAAGGCGTTTAAAAAAAGACGTGCTTAATAATTTGCCTACGAAATTGAGTTTTGTGGTAAGTTTATATGTTTACGTTTAGAATGTTTAAATACAGTAAGAGGATTATCCATTTCCGAATTAGCTGTAAGCTATAAGTAAATAAACGATTTCTTTCACATTACTCGATGTGTTCAGTGACACAATTACAAAACCACCATATTTTAAATAATTAGCATTTCAATTATTAGATGTGTAGATAATACTACACACATACTTTTTTGTTATTTCATTCATTTTTGTTTTTTATGCACACTATCTTTACCTACTTTCATCGCTACACTTTTTTTTACACCCAACTTAGTAGAAACCTTCTTGGGGGCATGCACATCAAAAATTCACAAATGTTTCATTGCATTTGAATAATGGGAAACAGATGAACGAACATTTTTATAAATATAGACATTTATTTATTTTTCTTTTCTTTTTTTCAGAAAAAAATTCCAATGAGTGACGTACAGAAAAAGTACTACACCGACTTAGTCGAGTATTATTCCAACAACAAAGGCGAAGTTTGCAGCGGGGATCGTGCTGGTATAGCTATTATGATGGAAATGCGTCGAATAGCGAATCATCCACTGCTTATGCGCCACTACTTTTCCGATGAGCAGCTTCGAGGTTTTTCAAAGCGTTTGGCCAGTTCTTCTTCTTACAAGAAAAACAATGCTACTTACATATTCGAAGAAATGGCAATTTTGTCCGATTTTCAAGTCTGGCAATTGTGTAAAAAATATGTAAGTATGCTAGTAAGTTTCATTGATCGTCAATAATGTTTTGCTTTAATGTTCGTAGGAGTTATATGATGTGAAGATACCTCAAGAATTAATTTGTGACTCTGGAAAATTTAAACATTTGGACACTCTACTTCCGACATTGAAAACGGAGGGCCACCGCGTTCTTATATTTAGCCAGTTTACTATGATGCTTGATATTGTAGAAGAGTACCTTAAGATAAGGAAACACGGATATTGTCGTTTAGACGGCAACACAGCTGTGGAGGAACGACAGGACCTTATCAACGACTTTAACGCGGATTCGGATATATTTATTTTCCTTCTCTCCACAAAAGCTGGAGGGGTGGGCATTAATCTTACAGCGGCTGATACCTGCATCATTCACGACATAGACTTTAATCCGTATAACGACAAACAAGCTGAAGATCGTTGTCATCGTATGGGCCAGTTGCGCCCCGTAACAATATATCGCCTAGTTTCAGAGAGTACTATTGAGGAGGGTATTCTCATGGCCGCCGAAGAGAAGCTAAAACTCGAACAGGATATCACATCAAACGAAAAGGGTGAGGTACTTGAACAACGTTGCGTCGTTAAACTGCTAACCACAGCATTGGGCCTTGATAAAAATCAGCAGGAACAGTTAAATAACTCGCTCAATAGTTCACTGACTTCACCAAAAAAATAGTTTGCTAGCTAGTTTCCGTTTGTCACTTTTATACACGCTTTTGGATCTTTTTTGTTTATGTCTTTTTGAATTTAAATCTAAAGCAGAATCTTTAACGAAAAACCCAAGGCGACAGTAATTGCTATATGCATATATTTTTAGAAAAATTAATTTGCATTAAGGCACAATTAAACTAATTCCAATTATATGGATGATATTTATAAACTTTTTTTTAAATATATTATAATTGCTGTCGGTATTCTATAGATGATGTCATTTAATCACTTAATTATGTTTAACCTATTTGTTATAATATTATTATTGATAATTTTGCATTTTTGTTATTTAAAAATAAAATACCTATTTTAATTATTAATTTAATATACACAGCAAGTAAACACTATTCTAAATATAGATAAAGTTCATAAAAGATCAATATAAGCTATATTCAAATTTAAAAGATAAGACGAAATTCTATTTTCACAGAAAAAAGTGCTATTTGTGGTGACTTCGAGATACAGAGGCATTAATTAAAATTGGTAAAATACATTTTGTTTCTTTTTTTTTTAGTGCTTGTCCTATTGTCCACCGCAATATAATCATTAAATATAGCCCTGATGGTAATTTTATTTAATGTTACGGTATTTTATAGACAGTTTTTTATGGTTTGTATCCTGATCATTATTGATAGTATTTAAAAAAATAGAAGAAGTATGTCATCGACTAGTTCCCATGTGAAATGCTGACCAAAACCAACTTTGATTTGAACAACTTACCAATGATTGACTCTACATCAATGCCTAATACTTTTGTTATATGATATGATAGATATGACATTCATATGTGTATATTAATTATATGTAATTAAATTTTCCTTTGATGAAGCGTTTTGTTTGACATTTCATGTTAGTTAAAACCTCATTAAATTTAAGGAGTATTAGAAAGAAAATTACTGACAGATGTTAGTCCAACAGTACAAATTTTTTTTTTTTAATTTTAAATAATGGAGATTATCAGCCGGATCTTCGGGCAGTTTCTTTATAAAAGAATGAAATTATCGTGTGACGTCATCACGTCAGCTTATTAAAAAAAGTAAAGAGAAAACAAGATTTGTATTATAAGAGATTCAATAATTGCGCTCTTACATATTTTACGCTATTTAAAATAGCTATTTTTAGTTTAAGTGGAAGCGAATATTATGAATAATAGGAGTATTAATAAAACTACTAGTAGTGAGTACCCTATTGAGTGAATTGCTCAAAATTTTACAGTTTCACCCGCAACTTTATACACAAAGCATAGTACAAGAATTAAGAAGGTAGCGACTGCTGTACCTTTACTCGCCATTCTCTCTGAGAACGTAAAATATTCAACTTTTGTCGTCAAGTCATGTATTTTTTAAGTTTCTCAACAAAACAATACTCATAGCGAAAAACCATATTGACGTTAGCAGCAGCTACAAAGAGTGTGATCATATTCGAGAGAAAAGTGGTCAGGTTGTCGCTATCATGGTGTAAAGAAAGGTGGCGCCATTTGGGCCTTTTTCGCTCCCGACGTTGTCAGAAGAGAGAAGCACTAACCACGTACTGTGTGTGAGTGAGAAACAATAATTTCGTTCTGTGCAAACTCTACTTCCTTTCAATAACATTATTGCTAAATCCTGCTTTCTGTTGAAGCTAAAATGCTGACGATACCAGAGTGTCTTCAATGAAGTCAGCAGAATCCAGTTTGATATGGTGTCAAACACTTTTAGCTTAGTTTAAGTTGGCATCCTTGATCGATTATCGGTAAGAAATGCACCCCATGATTTTCCATTCCTATCAATATAAAAACCCGACATTTCATGTTTTCGCAAAATTGTAGCTTTTTTGGGCAGTTTTTTCTCATTTAATTTAGCTATATTTCACTTAAAAATTCTGGCAACACTGGTATTGAGAAGTTCTACGTATTTACTCTTTCAATGATGAGAGCACTTTGGAAAAACACGCCCGAAGATCAATCGGAAATTGGTTAAAATTTTAGTCTTTCGCTGATCAGTCACAGCGGTTGATTTTAGTGGCAAGTTTCAAAAGTTGAAAATAACAGAAACAAAATAAATTTTGATAACATAAATTATACTATAAATATAATATAGATAGATTCTTTTAAATTGCGAACAAATTTATAAAGTTTATAAAGCCAAATAAAATGTATCCAAATACAAATAACATTGTACAATATTTATGTAATTTAGGTTGAAAATGTAGAGTGCAAAAATCATTCGGTACAAAAATAGACTCACTAACGGAAATATCTACAAGAAAATAAATACAATTATAGACCAAATGTACTTCTTATTCTATGAAAATCGAAATAAAAACAAAAATAACTAGAAAATAAAAATAAAACAAAAAGTATCGTCATCACGCAATAAAGACGTCGCGAAGAATGTATTTATTCATTTTATTATGAATTGTGAAAAGAATTTAACTTAGTGCACAACGGAAGCTACATAAATACTAATTTTATATCACAGATGTCTGATAAATATGCAAGAGAGGAAGTGAATTTTTCATGAAAAAAAAGAATGGGAATCATGGTCCCCGTTCTATTAAAAGCTTCTCCGAATCAACCTGTAAATTGCAACGTAAAATCTACCCAAATATATATGTGTATTATTGACTAACAATATAAAATGTTAAGGGAAACGAAAAAAAATCAAAATAATACAATGCAAAAAATAAACAGAAGAAAAACATGCAAGCATATATGTACATATACAAATAAATATAGTAAAAACAAATTAAAAAGTAGCTTCAGAAACCACATTGAAGTAAAGATCCAATATACTCTCTTTTGCAACAAAACAAACTTTTATCTGCGAGTCTTGCAAACACGCTCTCTGAGATTCATACGCATACATGCTAACAGGCATTACCGGTGGAAGTGACCGCCCACTTAGGCGCTTAAGTACTAAGTACCGGTCTTAATTTAATCGAAAGCCGGTCAATTTGGCAGACGTTTACGCGCTTCCAATTTCACTAAAAAGTGTTTACATTCAATAGGCAGTCAAGTGTTAGTGGAAGTTACTGCAGCCAGTCCAACCCTTTAATTTTTTTCCTTGTGTTCGATCTATTAGATCAGCAACAAGCAATGTGTATATTAATCGTTGTATGCTGACTCATCTCTCTCACAACAACAGTCGTCGGCATATTGCTGTTAGCAGTTGGCTAGTAGCTTGAAAAAAACGAAATCTATAAAAAAAAAATATACAAAAGTTTATGCGTAGTTTTTGTTTTCAATGATAAAACACATTTTTTTTTCGCATGGGCTTATTTACTCATTTTGTATATGCATTCAGGCATAGGTCTTTTTTTTTTAGAAATGTGGCACTGAAAACTGTGGATGTGTATACAATAATATATAAATTTTTGTTTGCCTAGCAGACGAAGACGACAACGACATCGACACTAACATATACGTCTATGTTAGTAATTTAAACGAAACGAATTAAAATAATTAAATATATTAATTTGCCTGTTCTTTAACTTAAACACTTTCTTACATCGAACTTTAAAAAAAAAAAAAAAAAAAAAAACGAAGCGAAGCGAAGGCGAATTAATGGTAGCAAATAAACATATGTTTATATGTATGTAAATGCTAAAGTTTTCATTTAATTGGTAAGTAACTAATAATGCAAGAAGATTATTCATATTGATAAATTGAAGTAGAGTTTAATAGTTTTTGTGGTAAAAATCAAAGATGGTGATCTTATTAATTCAGTAGGTTGTGACTTTCATAATGCATATATAAAAGATTTCTTTCCAAATTTATTCTTATTTTTTTAAATATTCTTAAAGCTTATCGTTAATTAATCTTTTTAATGTCTTTATTCAAAACAAAATATATTATGATATATATTTGGAAGTTTTAAGCGTCTTAATAATAGATTTGATCAAATTATAATTTAGAATTCTATCAAAATTATACATCTATTTAAAATAGTATTTTCTGTAGATCAAATTTCTTAACGCATATTCACAAATTAAACGTAAGGAAATAAATTTAATCAAAGCAGTTGCCAAATATTGATAAACGCGTGCATAGACAGTAAACCTTAACTTCTATCCAAATGCTGATGTCATCCGCAATTCTCATATAAGCAAGAACAAGCTGCACTCCCACATTGTTCGGTAAAGCTCGTTGTCAATATTTATAATTTGAGATTACTCATACATATGTTCTATAAGTATGGAATAACAGCTCATAAAGAGTCAAGGCTCAACTCTTCCAGTCGCTACAGTTGTGTGCGTTTATTTTATTACCAAATGATTATCGCCGGGTCCGAGCACCATCTTAAAGAGTATTAAAAAGGGCTTTCCAATCGAAATTAATGAATAAGATTGAGTATTGAAATGAATGTGAGTGAATAAATGAAAAGCCTTTTTAGTTAATTGCTTTAAAACCACAAGTTGATTAAAGTTTTCGTTTTCACTTTTATATTAACATCTAAATACATTCACATATTTTTATTATTGGGATCAGTTAGAATCAACCAATTTTTTTTTTTAAATTTATGTAATAATAAATTAATAAAAATTTTAATAAAAGCAAAAAAATAATAAAGTAAGTAGGCTTTTGCTTTATAATAGAAAACGAAGAATGGAACATAATTGAATTTTCATGAATACTCATTATATTCTAATTCGTATTTTTAGTTTTATATGAATTTAACGTTTCATTCAGTCCAATATTTAAATTTATTCACATTTGTTTCAGTGAATGCGGACTTCATTATTCATTATAGTTTAGATTGAAGGCCAAATGAGCCCTTTTAAATGCATTCGTGCAACCCTCTAATACGTATAAAGGAATGTACATACATAATTCCACCTTATTTTGACTATTAAATCGATCATTTGATAAGGTAGAAATTTCGGAAAATGGTTTAATATATACCTTCGAAAGTTTATACCATAGGTTGGTTGAAATAATAAAAAAAAAAAACGTAACTCACAGAGCATATGTTATTCCTCGTTTAGGAAGAATTACGTTTTTGATAGGTTTTACTAATCGGTAATAAATTAAATTTATTTTGCCTTTATATAGTGTTTAACGTTTTTATTATTTTTTTATTTATAGACTACGCCAAAGTTTTTAACATACAGTAAACGAAAGTCGCTTCTTCGAAAAATTTTTTTTAAAAACATAGTATTAGCATTTGGATTGTGATATAAGAAAACTAACTCAAATATTGAAATAAGTTTTAAACCTACTTCATATGAGCCAAAGAGGGAGAGTGAAAAGAAAAGTAGAAAAGTACCTCTCAGCAAAAGTTTAATTGTTAGTACTAAAAAGACGTGCAAAGATCACAAAATGGCCGAAAAGTTGGAAAAGTCGATGCAGTCAGTTAACAATAATCAAAACGATGATCTGCGTAGAAAATCTCCCGACTTTCAATCAAATGGTAATTTAACATCCGGAATAATATCAAGAGAACGCAGTTTCGTTCGTACATCAAACCACCAAGTGAGCAGAATACTCATAGCTGATCATCTACGAATTCAATTTCATAATTATAAAATCTTCAATATTCAGAATACAACCAAAAGACGCAGCCTTGCATTTAATGTACCTAGCAGCCAATCTGGACAATTACGTGGAAAACCTACTATGAACATATATCGCCCGCCAAGTAAGTGTAAATTATTGAATAACTTTCTATATTTGTAATAAAGACAACTTTCTAGGTTCGCTTTAATAATAAAAATACTTGATATTTTTTTATATTAGTTGTGCCAAGTATGATTCAAACAAAAGCAGCTTAATAAATGCATAAAGATATTTACAAACATTAGCGAAGTTTTTCAAAATTATTCGCTCAATATTAATTTCAATTCTCGCAAAATTAATAAATAATCAATAGCTTCTTTACTAAACACTTCAGATATACCGCGCTGGGATGCGTGCTCCAGCCTTTGCATTCTTATGTTCAGTTGTGCATTTCTAATTCTTGAATCCCCTTTTTTCTTTTTATTTCCGACATCTTAAATTTTAAACATTTTATGCCTTCACATATGGATTGTATATCTTCGATTGGTTATGTAAAGATGTCCGTAACGAAGCCATAAACACACTGAATGCAAATGCCCAGGAATTCATAATGATGGCAAATACTCGGTCCTCACCGCAGAAAGAGACAAAAGATAACCGGTAAAAAATTTCAGCTCGCTTTAATATTTTTTTTCGATTTTTCCCATACTTGCAGAACTAAACTACAACCTCCAACATTCTTCCAGTTCTTCTGTAATATTCCCAGTACAGTCGCCAACCGGTCTGATTTCTCAGCAGCATCAATTTTTGCCCTCGCAGAACGTGATTGTTAACAGGAGGCAGGCTGGTCTTTCGCTGGGTAATGTGCCATTAAATGCAATCGATGCAAAGGGCGGTCAGCATCGGTCGATCCTAGTAACACACTCGCATCCAATGGGATCTTTGGTAACAAACTCGGTCCCTCTTCTAAGTTCTCCGTCAAGTGGCAATATTTTGCATGTAAGTGTGAAACTATTCTATATTATTCCCATCGTTTTGCAACGGTTTCATAATCTTTTTCCAGACAAGCAGTACAAATCGCGTTAAATTTGCAAATGAGCCTCAGAAGGTATACCATCATAAGGGACAAATGAATAATAACAACATCTACCATCCCCAACAAATAGCTGCAATTCAGCATTTCCAGCTAATTAATGCTGACGGCGCAGACATGGACCCCTATTTAAATGGAAATGCTTTGCAACGTTCCAAATCTCTGTCTTCGGCTGACACACTGACACGTGGAATGGCGAGCTTAGGTTTGAGCCTAGGCACTGACACTGCAAATATTGGTCAATTTTCATTAGAAGTTCAGTCCTTGATCGATACGGCCTTGGATGATCCAAATAAATTGAACTCACGGTGTCTTATGGAACTTACTTCGCACTTTATTAAACGTGCTGTTGAGGGTCGAAGGTTTGCTTTGCCAATTGCGCGATTGTGCATTAACATTATTGTCATGGAGCAGAAGGAAACTTTCTTAGAGGCACTGTTAAATACATGTAGACAATGGTATCAAGAGCGTGAAAAAGTGAGTTGGATTTTTTTGACCAGAGAAAGATATTTAAAGGGCTATCGATTCTTAAGAGAAAATTTAAAATTGACTAATAATACCATGATTTCTCATAAAACGAAAGTTAACTTTTCATTGGTTTCCAGCTACTCTTTTTAATACAAGGAATGAAGTCTCCCTCTAGAATGCGATTCACAGCCTTCATGGCATTTCTTACTGAAATGTTCTGTCAATTGAAGCGTAGACAATTGCAATTACGCACACAGAGTGAGGGTGCTCCGCCACCTCTTGTGTTGCTTACGTTACTCTCGAAATGTTGCGAAGACTGTGTTCGACCTCCAGTAAGGTCACTATCGGAGGTAAGCACAGTAATATAATATGTTCTTTTTTATCAATATTGATCATTTTCAAAAACAATTTTTTAAGATTGAATGCTTGTTCTATGTACTAACCTGCATTGGACAAGATATGGAAGCGCAATTACCTCAACAACTGGAACTTCTTATGTCATTGGTGCGCGACGCTTTTCTTAATGCTAGTGACTCGGCACCTGCCATACGTCGAACATTATTGCAGCTGATCGAGCTTAAGGCATCCCATTGGCAGCTTCCAGGCAACACTGTACTTTACTACTATCCGACATCTAAGTAAAAGTATATGACTTGAAGTATTTTTTCAACTATTCGATGGAAGTGCTCACAACCTTCACCATATTTTATGCCTTCAAGGCTTGTTTTTATTATTTAAATCGCATTTAAAAAAAAGATGCATACTCGTATATTTTTAAATTCAGATCACTTTTATGATAGAAAAAACCAGAAAAATAATTTGCGTAAGACGTAAATGGTATTATCGCCAGCGTGTTTGCTTATTCACTTATTTATTTCTTTAGAAATCTAAATACTCGTAAAATATGCGTGTTTAATGACAACATATAAGGATATCATTTAAAATCGAAATTGTAAGGTTCAGTTCTTATCTAAAGAATAACATTCATTGTACTAGTCACTCAAAATACTATGCATAAGTAACTAACAAGTAAACCCGGCATAAATTAGAATGAATAATAATAATTTATTTATTTATATAAAAGCTATATTCTTTTAGAATTCAGTTACATTAATAATTAGAAGAAAATTTCTTCAAAATATTAAATTTGTATCGATTCCACAAGCAAAGAATCTTAAACCCAATCTGAATATGTCATATGTATATACATAAATACATACATATGTACATAAGAATTTCTGTATTTTAACATTCAGTAAATATTGTATTACATATAGATTCTTATTAAATTTTGTTTTTCTATTCTATTTTCATTTACTTTTGAATCACGAGTCCTAAGTGCACAAAATAATGGTACACATTATAATAATACACGCAGTTTGTAGTATCGTAAGAATTTTATAATCAATTTGTTTTGTTTTCGATAACAAACGGCGAAGTCAACGGTAAATCCTGTTTTTTTATTACCAGCCAGAGGTGACAACCCTAACAGTTCAAAAAAACAGGATTTGGCGCTGTTCACCACTGCTTCAGTGTTGTTGATGAGGAATAGGGTTTTCAGAGCACGAAACCGTTCTTTCTCACTCATGCACTAGCTTCTTCTTCTGAACTTTGTAGGTTCATTTTGCCTGTCGAGAGTGCACATGAAATTTAAAATTTGTGACTTCAAGCATTTGAATTGAGTTATTAAAATATCTGAAAGAAGTTTTGATTTTACATTGTCCGATATATTGTATAATTGAGCAATTTTTGTAAGAACAATGGTTGCTGATAATAAAATCGATCTTTCTGGAGACGGCGGAGTCGTCAAGGAAATACTGAAATGTGGTACTGGTGATGAAACTGCTAGCAGTGGCTCCAAAGTGTCATTGCATTACACGGGTCGACTTGTTGATGGTACCGTCTTTGATTCGAGTGTGGACCGCGAACCTTTTGAATTTGAGTTAGGAAAAGGTACGCTTCGTAGGCGGATCAAGTGATCCGAGAATGGTTGGTTTTTCGTTAGTAAACCAGTTTAATTGTGCAGGTCGTGTGATTAAAGCCTTTGACATGGGGGTTGCAACAATGAAGTTGGGCGAACGTTGTTTCCTAACTTGTGCTCCGGACTATGCATACGGTGCAGCTGGCAGTCCTCCTAGCATTCCTCCAAACTCTACGCTTATTTTTGAGGTATGTTCTGAAAATTCGAATTGCGTACATCTTTGATTGTTTGTCTATCACCAGTTGGAAATGCTGGGCTGGAAGGGCGAGGACCTAAGTCCTAACCAAGATGGAAGCATTGAGCGTACTATTTTGGAACCAAGTGATAAAAAACGTTCGCCAGTCGAAGGCGCGTTGGTCAAGAGTAAGTTTAAGAACGAGCGTTTTTGGTTTGCGGTTTTGAAAAATAAATGTAAATATTACGGTATATATATACATATAATGTATGTACTTATATATCTCGATTCTTGCTCGCATTGATATCTGTGGTCGGTTTGTTTGGAAGAATATGTACTTATTTTCATGAAAACTAAAACAATTAAACTTTTTTTTTTGCTTCTACATTAAACATTTAACGCGAAATTTAAGAAATTTTAAATTTAATGTAAATTGAAAAACTATAAGCTTAGTTAATTTAGTTTAGTGTAAATATGCACAGAAATATTTTTTTTTTATTTGTATTTCGAAATTTTTGCAGTGCATATAACTGGTAAATATGATGGCAATATTTTTGAGGATCGAGAAGTACAATTTGATTATGGTGAGGCAAGCGCTGTGGGCGTCATTGAGGGCGTCGAGATAGCTTTGGAGAAAATGAGTGTGGGCGAGACATCAAAGTATGAATGTGACTATAAAACTTTTTTTAAGCTAATAAGTAAATTTCTTTAGATTAAAAATTCAGTCGAAATATGCTTATGGTAGCAAGGGAAATGAGGATTTTAACATTCCAGCAAACGCAAGCGTTGAGTACATTGTTAAGTTGCTTGATTGCAGTAAAGTAAGTTAGCTTTTCAGTGACAATTTTGGAATATAAATTTAATTTCATATTTTTAAGGGCATTGAAGAATGGAAACTGTCAAATAGTGAGCGTATCAAAGAAGCCGAAACTTATAAGGAAAAGGGTACCAATTATTACAAAAAGGAAAATTACACACTCGCTATTAAAATGTATAAAAAATGCATCAGCATTTTGCCTAGCGAAAGTAAGTTAAAAATCGATTATTTTCGGTGTTTTTTTTTTCTTTTTTGGCAAAAAACTGAAAAATGTATATTTTTCCAGTTATGGACGATGAAATAAGAAAACTAAAAATTGCATCGCACAGCAACATGGTTCTTTGCTATCAAAAGACAAATGATCAATTTGAGGCAAAGCAGGAAGTAAGTTCAAACAATATTTGATCTAAAGGAATATATCAAAGTAATAACATTTTCTCACAGTGTAACTCTGCTCTTGATTTGGATCCGAAAAATGTTAAAGTACTTTACCGTCGTGGTCAGTGCAATTTAGCTATCAATGAGTTAAATGATGCTATAGCTGATTTCAAAAAGGTACCCATTTACCCTTTTCCTATATTTACTGTGTTGTTATTGATAAATATTTTCTAAGTAGATTTTTGAATTGGATCCTTGCAATAAGGCAGCCCTTAACCAAATTGAAATATGCAAGCAAAAAATCCGGGAACAAAAAAATCGAGAGAAAAAGATTTATGCGAACATGTTCACGAAATTTGCTGCTGCAGATAAGCAGGTAATATGCCCCATTTTTCTCGTTTCTTCTAAGATTACTTGGTTAAAATACGTATATTTGTAGACAGAGCCACAAAGCGAGCAAGATGTTCTAGCCAAGTGTGGAGAGTGGTCTGAAGAAGATGCTAAGCGTGAGGCTGATCTGGCATTTGAACGAGATAATAATATTGTTATGATTTAATCGAATTTCTTCTTACCATCATTTGATTTATTTAAATCGTAAAATAAAAAGGTACTAGATAATACAACTACTTAAAAGTAAAACAATTTAATGTTTGCAATTAGAATATTTATTTTGTTTGCTTCAAGAGTGTGAAATGAGACTGTTCCTCACAATCGCGCATCCACAAAGGTTCTGTCGATATTTGCATTTTTATGTACTCTGAAGCCTTGAAGCAGAATCCACAGCAAAATTTCTTTCGTTCCGTTATATCGAAGACTTTTTTTTTGACACTACTAATACTGTATTGTTGTGATGGGATGCTGATGGAATGTTGAAATTATGAATTAAATTAGTATATACCCATAACAATTTGATCCATTGCTTACTTCTTCAGCACATTGCTACAAAGTGGGTAACCACACAGCTTCAAGACGTGGCGTTCGTCGACAACATCGTTGTAGTGATCTGGACTGATGTCTTTTAGCTGTTATATTAGCGAGTGTATCAATCAAATAAAAGAATTCGTTATAGTTATTAGTTTACCCGCACTAATTAAACTAATTACACGCATTAAATGCGTACCTTATCAATAAAGTCATTTTCGTCGATTTGCGGTTCCAGCAGCGATTCTACAATCATTAATGCTTTAGCATTGCATTGCCGTTTTTTTAGTACAGCCAATATTAATTGCTTCCTGTTTGTAAAATTAATATGATAAAAATCAACTTTAATTAAAGGCTCAATTATTTGGTTCTCTTACTTCAGTGCATCATTCATATTTTCAGCCATATCTGTCCTTCCGCTGGTGGATAATGAACCAATTTATCGAACTTTTATGATTACCGGCTTTTGAAGTTTACTTTTTCTTTCTACAAACAACATATTATTGCTTTACATAAAGCTACGCATTTTACAACTATTTTTATAACCTGTTGGCAGAGGTTTTCATTTTTCACTACTTGTCTTCTTCTTCACTTAGTCAGTCAAACGAAACGCACTAGCTTCTTCTTCTGACAACGTTGATTTTGCCTGTCGCGAGTGCACATGAAATTTTAAATTTGCGAATTCAAGAGTTCGAATTGGGATATTAGAATATCTGGAAGAAGATTTGTAATCAAAGAACCTGTACAAATTATAAAGTTTTATGCGTTTAATGTCCACTAAAACTTATATACACAAAAGCTACTTAAAAATGATTGAAATGACGTTATTGGCAAGAGTGCAATCTCCGTGCCGACAATACGCAACAAGTGTAGATGTGAATAAGTCGAGTGAAATTCCAGTTTTAGACACTAAAAGCTACATCGATTTCAAAAAGTACTTAAGAACTCAAAATGTGAAACATAAAGAAGGAAGCACATGCCTGCAATTGGAATGTCGGATATGTAATAGACAAGATCAGGAACCGAACCGGCAACTGTGGAGTTATGTAAATAAGAAGACAGGTGATAAGTGTTACATGTGCTAAAATGCTTTACTAATACCAACCAAACAACTTCGAAAACCTAAAGGAAGTTTCTACTGTCCTAATTGTGATGTCAGTAAGTCCCTAAACGAAGTTGAGGGAATCTTTCGGACACCGCAAATTCGACTGCAATCCGTTGATGTCAACTACGAAAGCAAACTGTCTGATCTCTCGCCGGTTACGCAGGAAGTCTGTGATAGGCTTAAGTTAAGAGGACTCAAGGCTGAACAATTGAATGCCATTAATCTGCAGTACTCTGCACAGGAGGATTTATTGCATTTCACGCTAAAAAATGCAGCGCACCTTGTAGTGGGAGAAAAGCTGCTATACCTGCAAGATGGACGTGAGGAAACATTTCAGCGGAGAGAAAATTACGGTTCAGGACTACTTATACATGGTTCTGCCTCCAAGAGCAAAGCAGTGGTGACAAGCAATTTACTAGACTTCATTGTCCTAGCTGCCACCAATCAAATTGAAAGTCGTAAGGAAAAATGAAATTTTAGGTTTAGTTTGATGGCTAATATCACTATTTAATTGCAGATTGCATAATTGGATTGCCATATGCTCTAAAGCACCTTCCGTTAGACTGTTTACCAGCATTAGAAAATTTTAAGGAACTAGTATTTTGGTTCAATTTTGATTTAACTGGTTGGGATGCGGCTAAAACATTTGCAGGCAAAATAAATGAAAAGCGTTGTTTATTGATACGACCAACAGAAAAGGAACCAGCACCAAATGTGGCGTTTCGTCAACGGCTAAACCTTAAACATATCATCACAAAAGCGACGCCTGTCCTACATCAATCCGTAACGACGTTTCGAGCTCTTCGTAACGACATTCTCAGTGAGCTGCAGAACATCGAAAAGGTGGATGGTGTTAAATGGAAACGATTCCCAGTGTTAAACAAACTGCTCAAAGGTCACAGGAAGGGCGAACTCACTATATTAACGGGACCAACCGGCAGCGGCAAAACAACATTCATCAGCGAATATTCTCTCGATTTAGCCTTGCAAGGTGTGTCGACATTGTGGGGTTCTTTTGAAATTCGCAATTCACGGCTGGCCAGTACATTGCTGCATCAATACGTCGGATATTCGCTCGCTGATAAATTGCATGAATTCGAACATTACGCATCTGAATTTGAACGTCTTCCCATATACTTCATGACTTTTCACGGACAACAGCCGCTTAAAGTTGTAATGGAGGCCGTTGAACACACTCAATACGCACACGACATTAGTCATGTTATTATTGATAACTTGCAGTTTATGATGGGAGTAAGTTCTTCACATCGCAGCGATAAATATTGGGAACAAGATGCCACCGTTGCCGCCTTTCGATCTTTTGCAACAAAGCATAATGTGCACGTGACGCTTGTGATGCATCCGCGTAAAGAGCGTCATGAGGATGACTTGACAATAAACTCAGTATTCGGCACCGCGAAGGCAACGCAGGAGGCGGACAATGTCCTTATTATACAAGACAAACGACTGACATCCGAACGTTCCAAGAAGTATTTACAAATAGCAAAAAACCGGTACAACGGGGAACTAGGTGTCATGCCTTTAGAATTCGATAAAAAAGCACTTAGCTACGCTTCAGTTAGATCTAAAAAAAAACGCGATAAAGAAGAAACCACATGAAAGACGCCAGATAAATGTTTTTGTTATTAATTTAATCTGATTTTTATTGTGAAACGGGGATTTACGTTGAACTCTGTTTGTAACTTTTTACTTTGAGCATTTTTTTACCACACATTGCACAAATTGCCTTTTTATAAGCGCACGCCTGACAATAGTGAGCTCCAGTTTGATGAACTTTTTGTCGGCAAATTCTGTAAATATTTAGAATTCAAAAAATTTAACATGTAAAGAACATTGGCACTTTACCTGCATGTGGAAAGATTTCTTATGGGATTGTACCGGTCCTTCGTAGACGATGACAGGGCCTTATTCTCATTGATTTTCCGCTTATTACCACCAGGATTATCTGCTTTCCACGGATCAGGTGTTGCGACTTTTGATAACTTTAACTCGCACTTCTCACAGACCATTGCGTCGTTCTTTTCTCTGTATAATTTAAAAAGCGTTCGTTGAAGATTCGTTTTCGTTTTCTGTTTTAAAATTAACAGTAAACACAGCACTTAAAAGTGTTAGAACTAAATGACTGGCCGGGAACACGTGCGAACACTACAAATTACAGATTTTAACGCAGGCTTTGTTTTGTTTGTTTAACAACAAAAATATTTATTCTCCTGACTTGGAACAGAATTCATTGTTTTTAAAATGATCACAAGTGTGACATTTCGCTCTCCCAAAGAGAATCATATGGTACAATAATTTAGCGGTAAAATAAGTGCATCAGAGTGAGATGGAGTGGCTTCGTGTTCTAGAAACCCTATTCCTCATCAAAAATACTGAAACAGTGATGAACAACGCCAAATCTTGTTTTTTTTTTAGCTGTCGCCTCTGGCTGGTGATAAAACATCAGGGTTTCCCAATTACTGTGCCGTTTGTTATCGAAAACAAAATGGACACTACAATCCATGGTGAAATAAATAGGTGGCGCCAACCGGGCCGTTTTCTCTTGAAATTGGACTACTCTCATTAGAGAGAAATTTATTGCCAGATGACGTCATCAGATTATATATAATCCCTAACATTATATATTTTTTGAACAGATTTGCAGATTTCCACAGTTCTGCAAGAATGTCAATATTAAAGTAATTTACGTTTTATTTTTAATTAAAAATAAAAATTATAATAGATTGTTCATAAAAACTTCAATATTACAAAAATGTATAATTGACGTTTATATAATATTTTATATTTTCATGTTCTAAAAACAAATTTCGGCACGCTCGTCTTGAGAACAACAACAAATAATCGATCGATAATGTCAGTCAGAATCATTAAGTGCTTTTTTTCGTTTTTTTGCTGCTTGCGAAACTTTTTGTTTAGACCAATTTTCCTGCAAATATTATTAAGCGATTAGTTTTTACCAGCAGTGTAAAATTATAATATTACTTCGCTTGAGTCTTCATCTGAAGAGTATACAGGCTTCACTGGATCTGAATTCTTTTTATTGCCCGTGTTATGATTATTTGCATCTTTCTTGTTAATCGGTTGTTTACGGCCACGGCCGCTCCCACCACGTCGTCCTACAGCGGTTGATTCGTCCTCGGCTGCTAATGCAAACAAATCACTGTATTGCTTCTGTAATTAACCGCATGTATAATCATTAGAAACAAAAAAAAAAAAACTCAAGACTTTCAAAATCTTACCTTTGTGCTCTCATTACTATGTGTGTAAGATGCTTGCAGTGCACGCTGCATCATATCGTGTACAAATAGACCTGTCCCTGTTCCATGTCTGCAACTACGCCTATAGTGCTCCAGATGATTTAATACCTTACAATAACAACCAAGTCTTATTAGCTGAAAATAATATTGAACAAACTTTTCTAGATTACATACTTGGTCGGCAGAGGGAGCACTATTAGCTACTGAATTTCCTTTTAGTGGTCGTTTTCGCTTATTGGGTGATGAGCTTGGATACTTTAAAGTCAATAAGGATCCAATAATTTCTGATAATTTTTCTTCATTATGCTGACACCAAAATCTGTAAAAAAATTAAAAATACATAAACTTCTTTTGTACTAAAATTAAAAAATTACCTTAATGCTGAGGTAACAAAAGGATCACCACGGGATTTCGTTTCTCTACTCAACAGAAGCCGAATGATCTCATTGGTTGGCTCATCGTTTTTTAGTAAAAGAAGCAAGTAACTTAATGCTTCTGGATGGTTAACAGCTTCTAACTCTGGTAGTAAGTCTTGAACACACTTAAGGGGTACATCATGCGCTTGTACTAATTGCCAAAGACATAATTGCTCGTATGTCTCATAAGATAAACTCTCTCGTATGCAATCTATTATACCGTCTTGCTTAAAAATAGTTAGCTTTCCTTGTGCCACATAGTACATAAGATCCCGCAAATTCTTTGCGTCAATGCACCTCAGTGTGATGCGCATCAGTTCGTTGTTATTAATCGCTACAGACTTAAACTCACGATAAATTTCTGGCAGCAGCCACAAATAAATGACAGTGTTCTCTTTTTCGAGCCGATCCAAATCACGCACTAAACAGTCGACTACCTTTTTATCAGCTGCCTCACAAACCTGCCGATAAATGCTTGTCTTAAATTGGTAAGACTGTTGCGTATTTTTTCGCGTCTGCAATTTGACGTATACTTTCATAAAATAAAGTAACAGATACCCAGTTTCCGGTATGCGCTCACATATTTCTGCCAATAAGGTTTGAAAAGGTTTCTTGCTCTTTTCTTCGTTATCATACAGAAAACGGAATAGTCCGAAAAGTGGATAGCTGAGACTCTTGGAAAGATGCTTTTCGTCTGTCTTGCTCTCAGGAAAAACACTAGAAGGCAACGTTTCACGTAATATTAGAAGTGAATTCGAGATCACATAATTGATTTGTGTCTCGTCGATACCAGAAGCAGGCAGCGTACGGAAATCACTTAAAAATGCTTCCCACGTGAAAGAATTGCGTTTTGTTACAAACATTTCGAAAGACTCTGCAATCGCTTCTGGCAGTTCAACTCTTTCTGGTACTGGCTTTTCTTTAAGGCGTACCTAGAAATATAAAAAATAAAAACGCTTACTTTTTCTTTTCCGAGCACTGTTATACTCAATACTAACTTTGGATAATGGCAAATCATCATCGTCATCTGTTAATTCTTCATTTTTGACATCTTTTAAGCCATCTTCCTCTTCATCTTCACTAAAGATCGCGTCTGCTTCCTGCTCAGTTCCTACTTCCTGAGGAGTAATCGACAATTTATCTTCTCCCCCTACCGAAGAAAATGTGCCCGCATCTCCTCCAGTATCGGCAAGATCTGTATGAAAATATTACACTTTAACGTAATATGGTGGTAAACGTTTAAATTATTGCAAAAACACATACCGTATTGTGTTATACGCTGATCCGGTTCTTTTTTGAAAATTGGTACTTGTACGTTGTGCGTTGTTGGGTAAAAAGGCTGGCCAGCATTTGTAGTGGAAGCTGACACAAACTCTCTGAAGTTTTCCCGTACTAAATTTCGTAGTTCACGATCTAGTTTTGGGGATTCGAAGAGTGGTTGGAGGTTAGGAATTACCTAAAATTGGATGAGATATTAAATAGTTAAGATGGCTATATTTTGTTTTACCTGTTTGTCAAGAATCAATCTTAGTGAATTGTATACTCCCATCCGAATTTTATCTTCGTGTTTTGAGGAAAAATTTTTCGTAATACGGCAAAGAAAATCAAGAAGTGTGCTGCTAACGAATGGATGGTTGCGTATGGAGTGATACATAACTAAAATGCCTGGCTCGATATTCATTATGTTATCTTTTTGTGGATCGAAAAAAAGCCAATCGTAGAAAAGTGAAAGTTTTGCATTCGCTGATGCTATTGGATTTGTACACGACGATATCAACCAGCCTATAATAGCCCAGCGTGGAATTATGTCAGAACAGAGCATATCGTTTGTTGGATGAATAACATTGATAATAAAACGTATCAAATCAGAGCGCAGGCTATGAGACTCCGGAGTTGCGAAGTACTTGTCCTGAAACCAGTCCTGATATCGTTTTTGGTTGCCAAATTTTACAGAAGAAGCAATAAAGTGAAGCTTGCGTTCCATTTCTGGCAACAGACGGCACTGTAGGAAACGTCGACTTGTACGGATTTGTAAAAGTTGCCAAATTCCAACAAACGTAGGATGCAAGGTCTTTGGATTGTTTAATATATCTCGCCACAGTTGCTCAAATTCTGGTATACGCGCAACATTTTGTAATAAACTAAAAAAATTATTGCATTTATATTATGGGTGTATGAGGTAGCCTATAAGTAAATAAACAAAAACTTACCGCACAAAATCTCGGCCCAACCCTATTATATCTTGAAATCGATCACGTATCAATGATATCGTAAACTTAACCTCCTTTTGTCGAAGAACGCTTAAAGCAGGATTTGCATGATCTTCAATAAGTCTCACATAAGTGTAAACAGCGGACTGCACAAGGAAGGGATGCAATTCCAACCAAGCCCGAAAGTCAATAAATATATCCAACAGGTTTTCAATCAAAAACAGATTTTTGTGAGATACATCACCGCCACCTGCTTGTCGTAAGCAGTTCCAAATGATGTTTTCTACATTTAGCACCTGATGCTTAACTAGCTCGCGAATCACCCAGAGTAATTGCCTGCGTGCCACGTCGGTCAGTTTGCAGAACTTTTCCGCTACCAAATGCGATAGACTTGTAACGATAACACTCAAACCATCACGAGATACTAAAGTAATGTCTCTGTATGATTTCTGGGCTAATGTGGGTTCAGTTAACATGATATATAAAAACCCAATGGAAATGTCTTCGTGTTGTTTTTCTTTGCATACAAGTTGAGATAGTGTATCGTGCATGTCCTTGTCGTTGAGTCCATTGATTTGCTGTTGCAAATTAATGTGAGCTCTCTCGAATCTCTGCAAAATATGTGTAATCCAGATAATTAGCTGTTCCAACCAAAACTTGCGACTCGAAAAAGAAAACAAACCTCTTCGGCTTCATCTTTGAAATCAACAACAGTGCATACAAATAATTTACTTTTCTGTTGTTCAGTTTGCATTGTTTTATTTAAGAAATCTGTCTAGTTTAAGTGTACCGGCATGTTTCAGTTATGTTTTAAGAAAGTAGAATGTATTTAAATACACTCTGCAATTATTATTATTGTAACCCCAAAAGTCGCATTTACTTTTTCTTTCCCGCATATACCGCGTGAGTGAGAAAGAATGGTATCCGAACTCTGCAAACTCTATTCCTATGCAAGAGTTGTCATACTGAATTTTCGTTGGTTTCAGACCAGTGTGTCCGTCCGAAGAATCGGAATTTAAATAACACTATTATTACTATTATTATCATATAAATGTGATGCCAAGCAACGAAAATTATTTGCATTTATGGATATAGCCATGCACGTGTGTACATTTAATGGTTAATTAAAATTAAAATTAAAAGTGGTTTTTATATATAATATATTTTTTTGTTTTTATACAATGAAACATTTTCTTGGCCAAACATCATGGCAAGCAATTTGTTTTGATTCAAACGCCATGAAGTGAAAGTGTGATAGCACTGTTAAAGTGAAATAGTAACGCATATTTCAGTGTTGGTTGTGCCATATCTCGTAGTGCGTTTTGCTGCTTGTGTGTAAAACTGGTAAATACGCAGAAAATACGTAACAAATATGCATAAATATTAAATTTTAAAAAGAATTTTGCGTAATACATGGTTACAAAAAACATCCCAAAAGTCGAATTTACTTTGGCGGCAGTTCTTGTAACCATATCCACATGATTACATTGCAGCGTCTAAACAAACAACAGTGTTGCTTATAAACAATATACGTGCAACGCAGCGTCGCAGCGAAATTAGGTGTTGCAGGAAGACATGTGTGAGTTGTCTATTAGACACATTAATCTATTCCAAACTGTTGTTCAAGGGAATATTTCTTCGCTCATACAAATGATTTGCGACATTTTAAACTTAAGGACCTTTGGGGAACATTCTGGTATAGGTTGCGGAATACTTTGATTCTTACTAGTTGTGGAAGTGTAGCAGTCTATGACTGTCTGAATAGCCGAGTTTTTCTCTGAATCTGATTCTTCGGATCTTTTGTTATTATCACATGTATTTGATGTACCGTTGTTTTTGCTGGAGTTGGATAATTGATTGATTTATTGTATTGAGTGCTTTCGCTCTCGCTTTTAAGTGGCTTTTGGTAAATTTCGCTCCTTTTTAATTGAATTTTATGTTATTATGAAACGTTTTTGTAATCACTAATTATTATCCATTATTTGATTTTATTAGAATTTAATTTGAACTTGCACTAAATTGAGTCAGTTCTTTTACAAACCAAATTACTGAATCCCAGAAAGTATAAAACCATAAACTGCTATAAAAATATTTTTATGATAGTTGTATAAAGTTTTCCTCAAAAGTTTCTCTAATAATTTATGTTTAAACTTAAGGAAATACAAATTGTAGCCTGAATGCGAAATGTCGACAAAAAAGGTTAAAGAAGTTGTTTTTATGAAGGTTCTTTAAATACTACTTTAGACTACCTGCTATCTTGCATACCTGTTGTTTCTAAGAAAGCATAATATAAAATAATCGGGTTGAAAGTAAGCGGATCAGTTTATAAATTTCTTTCAAGAAGAAAAGGACAAGGGAAGATGTACACTTACAATCAACTGTTGGTTGGATCGGCCATCATTGCAGTACTGATAGACATAAGTTATACAAACGATGATGGTTGCAATGAGTCCGTTTGTGGATCCGTGGTATCTAAGTGTTTGTTGATGCAAAGCTGTCAATGCAAACTTCATGACTGTTACTGCTGCGAGGATTGTTTGAATTGTCTAGGCAACTTGTATACAGAATGCTGCGGGTGCTTAGACATGTGCCCTAAGAATAATGACACATTAGGAGCGATGAATTTGCGATCTGAAATTGGTGACATTGACGGAGTCCCAGAATTGTTCGAAACGATAACTGCAGATAATGATGACGACCAATGGGCTACGATTCGCTTTCCAATGAGAGCAGGCCTAAAACGTCGGGTTGAAGTGGCAGTCGATACTTCTGGAGGCACTAGCATTAGAGCAAAAGCTTTCGACCGGAACCCTTTGATACAAAAACCATCAGTTGGTGTTAACTGTACAGTTATATATTTAAACTCTTGCGTACCCGCTAAGAAATGCTTACGGCACTGTGAAAGCATGGGAGCCAACAGCTACCGATGGTTTCACGACGGCTGCTGCGAATGTGTAGGTTCAAATTGTTTTAATTATGGGATTAACGAGAGTCTATGTCGCGCATGCCCAGAAGACGACCAGATGCCAGAATCAGAGGTTTCCGAAGACGTTGATGATCAATTGGAAAACTCCCACCAAGGTTTTGATGACGAAAATAACAATGGTTTGCATGAGAATGATATGTGGGACTATGAGGATGATAATTAAAGTTACAACTGATAGAAAGAACTTGTATTATCTCAGTATAGATACAAGGCAATCTACTATGAGTATACCATAAATAAAAAGCAGTTTGTACTAATTATTATTTTGTAACATTCGTATGTATAAGTTAAAATAAAATTGGAATTGCTTGAAACCATTTGCGATATATTTGAAACTTTTTTTTTAATAAAACAATAATTAATTGTTTTATTTAATGTTTAATGTGTTAATCAACCCGTTTAAGTCTCCTATTGATAGAGCATGAATATTGTTGGGTAAGTATTCGAATATTGTATACAAAAGACACCGGGGGAAATAAGATGCATATTAAAAGTAGGCGGTACCCCGCCCCCCGAAGCAATTGGGTATAAAACTAGAGTTTAAACAAAACTATGGAAGCTTTTAATTTGCATAGAGTATAAGTCGGCCTCGCGGGTCCTTGATAAATAGCCATTTGTATACAATACTCGTGTTAAGAAGCCGATAATAGAAAGAATAATAAATAAAAGCTGTGTAATAAAGCTGCGACATGTTATTCGGCTAGAAGGATTGCTGAATTTGAAATGAGCTTAGCTACCTGTTGGAGTTGTTTTACCCTTAGTAATTGCAATATGAGAAAAAATCTAAAGAAAAACATAACATTTTGTAAAAAAGATGAGCTTTTTGTAAAATATTGGATTGGTACAAAAGCTTAAATGCATTTCGATTTGTTAGCTTCTGTATTGACAGCTGTTCAGTGCACAAAGTTAGGTTGAATTTAAGGGTTGAAAGTGCATGCAAAAACCGCAATCGTAATCGCAATCAACAGCCATTAAAGCTTTTAGAAGTAGCACACCAATCTGCAACAATCAGGGATAAACTGGTTGGAGTTTCGGGACAATAAAATACATTCGTCTAGCAAGAACAAAAGAAAAGTTTTTCCATTGTGCAGCACAAATAAAAATTCAATTGTATGAGTAAATTAAACAAAAGGACCTTTTTGTGATGCATGCAACAAAAAGGTCACATGCAAAAAAATAGATTTTTAACTCGTAGTTGACGTGAAAGAAAAATTGTGTAAAATCGATAAAGGTCATCATGGCCCATATTTATTTTGAAAATTGTTTTTAATTATTAATAATATAATGGGAATCCTAAAATCGCCAAAAGGAAAACCATACTATACTTTGTTACTGTAAAAACTCGACCAATCATAATAAAAAAGAAAAACACCTGATTGAATATGACATACCGATAATTGCAAATTTAAGAATCTGTGCTATGAAATCAAAACAGTAAAAAGAGGATTGATTGTGTTTAAAATATTATAACAAAAAAGTGTCGAATAAAGGTAAGAATAGTTAGGCTAAAAATCCATTAAAACTAGTGCAAATTGAGATAAATATTTTTTAATTAACTACCCTGTTTTCCCTGCATTCAAAATATTGTCACAATTCTCTTCAGCGAATGCATAGCAACAAAAATTGTGATATATGTTTGTATATGTTCATAACATACATACATGCATATGCATTTATACATACTCCTTAAAGTGTAGTTATGTTGTGATTTATGTATATTTTCATCGTATGTACTGAATTTATGTCCCTTCTTCCTTAAAAAGCGAGAAATTCTAGAAGCATACGAAAACTTGAAATTTGTTTTCATTGTTCTAAAATTTCTTATCAGCACAAAGGATATTTGGATATTTGGTTTTCGTTCAAAGTTTTTATAGTTAAATTCTGTAAGTGAACACACTTGCGAAATTCTATTTTTTTATTAACAATATTGATATGAAGCAGAAAAAAAAAATGTATAATTCGTTTAATAAAAAATAAAAGATTTTAATGGCGCATATTTAAATATATCAAGAGGATAGTCACTTTTTCTTACCTGAAATGAAAAATAAAAAATTTATTTTGCCACAAAGATGACATACATATGTCAAAAAATATGATATTTAGTTGGGCTACGCCTATTTTTATTATATGTACGTATATAGTCTAAATCTGTATTTTAATAAATATGTAGATATTTTTCGTGATATGCAAACCTTAGGCGGGAAGTATTTCAGGAATTTTAAGGAAACCGTTAAATAAAAGGAGGAAGAGGGTTACAGGTACAGCCTTATACTAGAGTATAGTTAAGAATATTTAGTAAGTTATATTAACTATTTCTTAGGCTTTTAAATTACAAAGTTTTTTATTATTATTCTAAGTTATCTATATCATTATCCTTTAAATATGCCATTTATCTTTGTTCCCATATTTATACTTATTTTGTAGAGTTAAAATGCATTCTGTGGGAATTCACTCTGCGATGGCGATAAAGCGCCAAAGAAAGAGGCGTGACGAGCAGAAAAGAGCACGGGAGAGGCGTTATAGCACACAAAGTTCTGAAAGTGGTGAAACCTTTCATTCGCCTAGTGGATCAATAAGACGAAAGTACGATCATACACACACTGCAAGAAAACCGGGCCCGGGTATGCTTGATAGTCAAGTGGTTACAAGCATTGGAATGTTGCATATTGGCATTGTTTTCATTGTCTTTGGAGTCTTTCTGTGCGGCGCAGGAATTATTCCAGATGAAACAATGTCCTGGAACGTTTTCAGTAAGCGATACCTATAATTATTTAATTGTATAGCCAACATATTAAATGCCATTTAAGGTTCCAGTTCAGCTTGGTGGAATGAAGTTACTTGCACTGGGCTATTTTCGTTAGGTCTTGGTTTATTTCTTTTAGTTTTAAATTGTCTAATAAGTCGTAAAGAAGAAGAGGACCTCGAAGATTATGTCCAGCGTCAATTGACTAGATCTCGTTCAGGTTAGTTTCAACTAAAATTGTCTTTTAAATAATCATTTTGTATAAATTTGAGTTCAACATTAAAGGTCACCGCTTGGAAAGAGATGTCGAAACGGGAGTTTTGACCACTCGTCACGCACGTAAAGCTGTTGCTCTTCAAAAGAACGTACGAAATGGTTCGACCACGGATGTCGCTGTTGTAAACAGCAGCGTTGGCATGGAAAACATAGGCAACGGCCCCATTATAGGACGAAACGGTGAGCACAGCTTTAATTTGATTTATAAACTTATTAATTGTACATATAAATATATATTTGTTTTTATATTGCAACAAGGTTTAAATAACTCTGGTGATATACTACTCGAAAAAATTGTAGAGGAGGACACTTCATATCTCAACGAGCGTAACGCTCGCATCTACCCCATTGAGATTGAAACTGATACAAAGCAACTACTAAGTAGAGAATCTATAACTGAAACAATCAATATGACACGAATATAAATTAGCATTTAACATATCGTAATTATTTTATGACGCTAATAATATATAAAGACCATTCAACATTTTTGAAATATATTTAAAGAAACATTTCTTTTTACAGAACGTTGTAATGTAATCATTGTTGCCTAATAACGTATAATGTATGCCAATATTTTCTTATATGAACGCAAATCGGCTTAAAAATAAAGTATTTTCTCTTTCCAATGAAGCGCTTAAAATATTTAACAAATAAAAAAATAATAATATAATGAAAACAAAACCAAAACTATTATACAAAGTATAAATCAATATACAAAAAAAAAAAGGAAAAAACTAAATTAGAAAATCATTTTCTTTGTATAATATATAAAATTTTTTGTATATAAGAGTGCACAACTTTAAAACTAAAGACCTGTCAATAAGACCTAGCATATTGATAGCCAATGTTGAAATTTTTCAACTTTCGTATATTGTAAGAAAATTTGTTTTCACACAAACAAAAAATACAAAAACAAAAATAATTTACTTAAAATGGATAAACACCTAATTTTATATAATATTAAATTCTTTTAACAATTTTATATATCTTGAGCTAACAAATAATGTATATGGTTGCATTTTCGTAAATAAACAAAAAGGCTAATAAAGTTTAATTGTATCCTTACAAGTTTTAATAAGAATGGGTGACCAAAATAATTATGATGAAAATCTATTTCGCAAAATTGTAAAAATAATTATTTGGTTTATTGTGTGATTTGATGGAATATTTGAATCTATTTTTCTTTCAATTATCAGTAATGTTTAAATCTTCACAGCTTTAGAATTTACGAAAATATGCGTCAACTATGGTAGCTTCTGTGACCTAAAATATCCTAAGCATAATAAGATAAAGCTAAATATACGAGTTCATCTGTCGGGCACAATTGTTAAGTAAAAATAAAAGATTGGATAATAGCCAATTATTAAATCTATTATCATTTTTAAGAAACATGTTTTGCTTAGTTCTTTTTTAATTGTAGGCCCAGTTAATACATAGGATGTCGCAATATCATTACATCCTCGTTAATCAACTTTGCGCCTAGCGTCTCTGACAGAATCTGTGGAAATTCTTTCGTTTTATTAAATTCATATTGCGGGTGGCAGTGCTAATCTACTTTAAGCCCTTTGTCGTTTTTAAACAGATTCAGTTGTTTTTAGTGTCATGGCTTTCATCAAACATACATGTCGCAAAAGTACAAATTTCGCGAAGTTGGATAGTTAAATGAATTTTTTTAAGAATTGACTGCAAATTATCGTATTCAATAATCATTAAGCTCGATGAATACTTTCGGGAAATTCTAACTGTGTCTTAAACTAATTTTATTCTTTAGCAGCGTCATAATAAATGTAAAATTTTATGAAATTTCCTAAAACGAATACTTTTGTGAGTACCTGACCTATAGTAAAGTTCGCTTGTATTGTTGAAAGAGGAATTCACTGAAATCTGAATATCAAAACTGCAAGTTTTCTCTAAACTGGATTCCTAACAAATTTTTCATATCACTTTTCACTAAAAAATAGCGGCTAATATGGTTCATATTAGTTTGAAGCAAATTTTGCTTTCGCTTCTTAAATAAACCGGTAATGGGAAGATACTCAATTTATGTCTTTGTAAGCAACTTTTGTATTACCGAAATACTCTTAATATTTAGAAATTTAAAATATCACTTCTTTGGCCGGCGAGAGAGTCGGTTACCGCTATTCCATAGAAGTGAGAGTATCTTCTACATACTTCTCTCTTATATTAACTTGTTGAGGTAATAAGTTAAACACTGATTTATTTGCTTTTCTCTTGTTTTGTAAAACTCGTATGTATGTATGTTGTTACAATGGGATGTACATATGCATTCTTGGTACAAAAACGTTTATGAGATCTTGCTTGGCAGCAATTTTTATTTAGCTGTTTAGTTTTGTTTTGTCAGTTATCGTGGTCGGAATAAGAATGAATATTGTTTAACGGTTTGTGTTTGGTTGACACATTGTAACCTTAAATGCTACATTTATCAATAAATATTATATGTAAACTTAAACTGACCTTGTGATTTTTGAATAAACAAAATGATAACAGTATAACCATTTCAAACAAGACCAACATAAGTGGCTAAAATCAATTGTATGTAAATGGCTTAGCAAGAATCGTTTGATGCAAATATTAATATCATTATATACATACAAACATATGTGTGTAACTGTGGTTTAAATCAAACTAAAAAAAATTGTTTGGTTGGCAAAGTTTGCTCTTTTAAAGAAGCAGCATTTCGAAAACAAACGGGAAGTTTATATTTACCTATGTTCATAAATATAATTGTATTTATAAATGCACATACGAGTATATTCAAAGTGATTTGATAAACATGTAAAGGAAAATTTGCCGATAATAGCTGCAGAGAAGCTACCGAAAATTGGAATATAATGTAAAATCTTGAATTATGCTAACTTAAGTTCTCTGTAATCAATGAAAATCTAATCATGCGAAATTATTATTGTTCAACTTACACACGTCATCAATAAAGTCGTCATTTTAAGTAACCCATTCTTATTAAGCATTCTTGCAGATTTAACTGTTCAACTTCATTGACACATTTGTACGTAATGTTGATTGTTGAGTATCCACAGACTTTAGTTGGATTTTACTTGTATTTTTTTTTACAAATGGAATCTCTTATTTACCCATTGACGATATAATCGTGCTTTGAGTTTGTCTCCTGCTGTATAGGTGGCATTTTAGTTTATTTACATATGTAAATGCTGTTTAACGGAATAGGTTTTTATTTTGCCATAGTAATTGGTGTTTACCAATCCCATTTGAATAAATATTAATTGCATTATAATATTGATGTCGTCGACATATTAGGCATACTTCGCCGCTTCATCATGTTAATGTAGTTTACTCCAACGGAGTAAGACATGTGCTACAACATTAAAGTCACCTATTTGTTTAAATAAATGTTATATGTGCTATTTTATAATCGCCAGTTGATTGGATTGATTAGCCTACTTATTAAACCATATTAGTAACATTAAGCATAAAAATGGATACAATGTGAACAAACCGAATCTGAATTTAAAATTTATAATTCATAGTCAGATTATTAAGAAATATTTATTTAATTGCAGCCACATTCCTCTTTTAACATATGTATCCTTTTTGGGTTTATACTCGAAAAAAGGCAAGTATCATACCAACCTGGAATTTTTAAACTGGAAACTGTTTATCGATAACTATTATTAAATTGACAATACAATAAGAATTGCTTTCTCTTCTGGGTCAACTTTTGACTTCAAAACTCCAGGTTAACTTAATTTCACTTTCACTTATAACCAAACTCTTTCTTGTGTTTATTGATATGAGGAATTTTTAAAATTGAAAATAAATTAATCAAAATAAAAAAAAAAACCTTCGAGTGATTATTTTCGAAATCCTTTTTAGCTTTTGTAAACCAAATTTACTAATGTTAATTAGTAAAAATAAGTAAATTTATTTTGATGGTAACCGCAAATTGATTAAAATCATGGACACGGTTTATGGAACAAACAAATATTTTCGAAGTCTATCTTCTGGAGCTAGTGACGTAGATCGATTGCAGGCGATTCGAGGATTGGTAAGTATATTCTTTTTTTGTTTTTTGTGTCATATAGTATATAACAATCTTTGAAATATTTGTAAATATCAGAATGTTTAATGTACATATATATGTAGTTCTATGTACATATTCATATATAGCTACCGACAAAACATTGTGAAAATACTTGGTTTTTTGTTAAGTTTCGATTTTATTAAATATGTTGTTCTTTTCAAACTTTTAAACAAGTTAGTTTTCAGGAACGTTACTAACGGGTTTTGGAAAGGTTAGTTAGCATAGTTTTCGAAAAAGTTTACGAACTGTGTTACACCGTTTTTATTGTTGTGTTAGCAAAAATACGACAATTATTAGTACTCTTGTACCTTGTGGCTTTCTAAAGAAAAATCATCTTGGCTTTATATATTTATACATATACTTATACACAAAATAGAAAATTATATACACACATACTTCAGGAAATACACAAAAAGCAAACGTAGTTAAGGTGAATGACATTCTTAGAAAAAGAGTTTTTATTTCTCTTATAAATGTCTCTTTGTATAAGTTACATAGTTACTAAACATACATACATACATACATTTGTTTATATTGTTTTTGATGGGCAAGAGAACGGTATTTTAAAATGATTCTAGAAGCTACGTAAGAGATTGTTTTATGAAGAGATCGTAAATTGCCTCTCTGTTTGTTATAAGATCTAAGAGGAACATTTCGTAGCCAGATTGTTGCAATTTTTCAAAATAAAATAAGTTATTGGCTCAGGTTCCAAGAACTCTAACTGAATTCACTTGTTTCGTATGAAGTTGTTCTAGATTTGATTGGGGATGTCACCCCATCAAAGTGAATTGCTTCTGTTGAATTTGCATGATTTTGTATTAAGAATATTTTGGAATTATTCTATCTAGCATGATTTGACGTTGTTCACTACTGCTACACAGTAGTAACCCAAATGAAAAGAAAGCGTCGTAACAGAGCTCTGGGTAGACTTTATTTTGCAACAAGTGTGCTTTAATCAGTACGCTGTTAATGTTGCTGTTCTGTATCAATAAGTTTTTGATAGGGGTAACATTTTCCAAGCTTTAAAAGGACTTTATGCAGCCAAGCTGAAGAAGTGACTAGTGTGGTGTAGTAGTCCATTGTGCATCTCATGTGGACGGTTTTATGTCCGATTTCTGATTTCAGCTAAAAAAATAGAATTTTGTAAAGAAAATATATATATTGTCTTTTATTTAAAATGCTTATCGAATTAACTTTTGATATTCTTTTCCTTTTTAGCCTAATGATTATTCTTATCAAACCACTTTCGGTCGAAGATCTCAATTGGGAGCTTATTACCATATGAATAAGCAATCTCTCTATGCAAATGAGCACAATATCACAAATCAGCATGACTTTAGTAATTGGGGAGTTTGGCGAGATGGACGTAATACTGCGCCGCCCACTATGTTTTCATCAAAACCACATACACACTACCGAAAGCACCGCCCATTTTTTATTATTCTTACAACAGCTGCATTACTAGTGTTCCTCGCTGTAATCTCAATTGTTGGGTTAGTGTTTTATTTTCGCTCAATCAAGGCCACAACTGAAGATCGTAAGTACCATTAGAAATACACTTATGTTTATGTTAACTTTACCAATTAATGAATTTTTTTTAAGCTATTATTGTTTTCGAGGGATCATTTCGCATTGCAAAAGGCGATCTTTACTCTTTGGGGTTAAGAGATAATTTTACGACGGCTTACAAACAAAAGGTTGAGTTTTACAAACGATTTATAGAGCAATTATTAGTAGGTAATGAACTTCAACCCTTAAACATTGAAGTTTGGGGTTTTGGTGACGGACCTTTGCTTAAGGTGTCGTTCCGAATATTTCTGGATACTCGAAAATTACCGCAGTAAGTTTTACATTCCGTCAAAAGTTTATTTACATACTATAATAAAAAAAACTTCTTTTTCGAGAAGAAGTATTTATAGCGTTGAAGAATACATAAAAGATTCGCTACTTCTTGGAACAACCACAACAAAATCTATTTATCGATCGTTGCGTTTAGACGCTGAATCTCTGAAGATACATCGAGTTTTAGACAAGGACGTTATTCATTCTGCTAATTTATTTAAGGAAGCTGTAAGTTTTCAAATTTTCCGATAAAGCACAATATCTATGTAAATAGATATATTGACCAATCTTAATTTTATCTTCTTCTTCGTGCTGTCGTCAAATAATAAGTAACTGAAAAGCCATAAAATCGGCAATTAGTCACTGACACTATTTTATAAAAACTCTCTTATAACTAAAATTCCTTCCATAAAACGGAACAAATTTAATTACTCTAGATAATATTTGATTATTTTTTACAGCAAACCGAAGCCAAAAGTCAAACACTGCTTGAGAAACGGCTTACAAAGAAGGATAATATAGTTCCATCATATAATATCAAACAGAGGAATCCAACAACTTTGAAACCTCGTTTGACTTCACGGCATTATTTCACTGAAGAGCCAGATGTTGACATTGAAAATGCACCAATGATACAGGGTTCATTTGAAGGCTCTTTTGAGATATCTAAGACAGACGCAGATATATCACGCAAGAAAGCAGCTCCAACTCGCGCATATCATAGTAATAGTGGAGTGTCGTCTAGAATTCCATTCCAAACGAAAATGGCAGAAAAAGAGAAGCACGCAACAAATCTTCCAAGTCAGTCCAGTACAACATCGACTACCTCGACAACAGAAACGTATTCGAGTTTGTTAATAAATACAACTTCGGCTACAACATCAACAACAACAATTGCGCCGATAACAACAACAATCATAGTTAACATTCCTTCAAATCCTACAATGGAATCAGAAACAACGTCTGAAAGTACGAGTATTAAAACAATTGGAGAAACCTATACATCTTCAACAGCTGCTTTGTCAAAATTAGATCTTAATTTGTTCACTACTAGTCCAACTCTTGATACACAACCTTGGCGTCCCATTCATCGGGATATGTTACCTCAATTACCTCCAGGCTTTCCCAAAAACTCTTTCGCAGTACCTAAAACACCAGATAACTTTCCAAATAAACCTAAAAAAACGCTTGATGAAGTTGATTTGTTGTTAGATTCTGAAAATCCATTCTCTAATTCATCCCCTGCCATTGATAAATATTTATCTAATTTTTTTAACAATGTGGTACGTAAAACTAATTTCATTGGAGAAAATTCAACCGAAGAGGATCTTATGATTTATCATAGTTTCGGAAATCCGGTATTTATGCCAGGAGTAGAAAATATCGAACAACTCGGTAAAGGTGCAAGCGTACAACCTCATCCATTACCTGTACCTTTACTTGACGATGTTGTAATTCCACAATTTAAACCTTTAAGAGAAATAACTGGAGTTACTGAAAAACTGCCGGTTAATATTAAAACAAATGATGAGGAAACTAAATATTTAGGAAGCGAAGTCATAATCAAGAAAACTGATAATGCAACAGACCTTGATAGCATAAATTTATCTTATAATTATAAAAATATTACAAACAATAACTTCACAAACTCAGATCCGTTAAACTTTAGTTCTAAACATGAAACTGCTATTGCCGAGGAAATAAAATCTGAAAAAGAAAATAAAACAACTAACGAAGCTGAGTCTAATATTAGCGAAAAAGAACCCATAAAGTCAATCAATATCACAAACATTATACAAGTTAATGATTCCAAAGTAATAGAAGACTCCATTTCTACAACAAAAGCTCCTTTAATTTTTAAGGATCAATACTCTAAGAGAAATTCGTCAGTAAATTTATCTCAATTCGAAGGTAACAAATCGAATTCAAAACCTTTAAATTTGTTACCAACAGTGTTAGATGATTCGAGTCTCTTTCCCTCTTATTCAAAATGGGAGCTTGTTAACAGCTCTTCATTAGATAATAAAAATGATCTTTCTGGCAGTATTCGTAAGGTGTTTAATAAAACATTGCAAGCTTGGGTATCAGAGGACGCCAAAAAGACTGATCACTTAAAACCAAACGATGTTAAAACACTTATTAGTAATGTGACCAATATAGAAGATCTGTCTCATATTTTCGATACATTAGCTTCTAAACTTGGCATCACACCAATCGTTCCTACGAAGATCCCTCCTTTTTTCTCACAATTTAAGACGAAGCATATGGAAGAAAATGATTATAATAAAAAGAAAATGTCTTCTACAACTACTACTACTCCGTCCCTAAGACCCTCTGAGAGTCCAATTATTTCGAGTTCATCCCAACCTCCGAGTACAAAAAGTTTTATTGAGCTAAAGTTGCAACAACAAAAACCAATATATGAAGATACACCAGCTATCATAAATACCTCTACTCAAAGATTTGATGAGATTATTTTGGGAGAGGCTGAAGTGGAAGTTGTCAATCCAAATAAATACGACGAAATTCTGAAATATTCGCAATCTGCAGAACCTACGACTTCAAAGCCTGCAGTGGATAAATTGGTCACATTGCTTCCTGTTCGATCAAACTCCGGCATCCGCACATATAGACCATTACCGGTCAATGCTGAATAGCTGTGAGAAACCCAATTACCAATAGCCTGCAGTTTTTTAAAATGCCCAACTAATGGCAATCCCGCTCATGTAACTGTTGTATAACCATATTTTAGGTAAATTTAAACAATTATGTTAAGCTACAACAAAATAGGTTGGAAAGTGAATTAACCCAGTTCCTGCACCTACATTATAAGTTGATTGACTGCTATTAAGTGAAATTTGGTTAGTAACCGGATGGGGTTCCAATTAGTAGTTTTGAAAATAAGTACATTTTTATAATTTAGTCGTGAGTTAAATTTATTGATTATAAGTTTTGGTTATGCATTTTTCTTAATATTGGTATAAAAATAATTGTAGTGTTTCCTATTTACATGGCACTGTTCAATTTTTATACAAAGTCAAGTAAATAAGTTGGATTGATTTTGATTTTCATTACTGGGTCTCAGTAGTTTCAGTTGGCGGACTTTATCAAAATGTTACTTAAATTTAAATCAAAGTGCAAGCACTTACTAGGATTCAAGCTGGAGACCTCGCAATTCAGTTGAGTTGTGACAATAATTTTAAGATCTTCTTCTTATAAAAATAAATTCTAATATAAAAAAAAGAATAATAATAATATGCTTATAGGTAAACAATAGCTGAATAAAGGCTCCGTTAAAAGATTTTAATATTAAAAAAATGAATAACTAAATGCAACACAACTCCTTTTACACCAAAAGAAATATATTATTACAAGATACTTTTCATCAAGACGTACTACATCAGAAATGATTATTAACAATAATAGTAATATTGCATGCATCACGAGGTTGAAGTTACCGATAACATAATGTATTTATAATGTCATGTTAGCCGTTTTTTCTTTGAATAACTTAAAATATTTTTTTTTTATTAATTTCTTTTAAATAAGTAAGTGATACAGCAATTAATTAACTTGCTTCAAAATTGTAAGTTTCAACTTAGTTATTTGCTGAAACATTGAAAAAGGATGCTATATAAATAAAATGAATTTTTTCAACAACCAAATCCAAAAACTGCAATATGATGTCTTGTTAAATTAAAGAAATTTATAGCTAAAAATGTGAAGTTAAGATTTTTGAAGTTGGCTATCTAGAAATAGTTATGATCGAATTGTTATGCCGACCAAATCTCTAGCATTATAGTATTAGCATACTTTGACATATAAGTATTAGCTTCCCAAATCTTGATCCAGAAGTCAAGCAGATAGATAAACATCAAATTTAATATATGTTACATATATAGATTAATATATCTGTTATTGTTTTTGAGATTGTCTCCAAAAAAAGTTTCATTTTTGAAACGTGAAACCGTTTGCTTTAAAAACAAATGTACATACGGGAGTGCATATTATCTTTTCTTGTTTGTTAAATTCGTTTATTTTCAGTTATCAGGTTATTTTGTAAGGTAACATGTAATCGCTTGTCTTAGATTGAAAATAGTTTTATTTTTTTTGTTTAAGAGATCGGTAAACTTGATTCATATTTTATTTGTTCGCATACCAAAATATATATAAATTTATTAGTTTCTTTAATAGTAGTCACGCAATTTATATATTTATTTTCATGACTTCAAATACGATTGGGCAGCATGTCTTTCAACTTTGGTTGGCTGAAGTTAAAACATAATATAAAAGCAAATTCATTTTTAAGTTTAAACTGAAGAAAGCCAAACCATGTTATTAAATACGCAACTGCCAATTCAATTACAGATTTCGAATATAAAATTAAAAGTAATTAGGTAAAACTATATTATATGACTACTTAAAGGGGATTAACTGTTAGGTTTTTAGGTTGATCGAAAGAATCGAATATTTAAATTTATAAATGTTTCAAAAGAATCAAAATAAAGCTATACTTTATAGAGCTTTCTTTTCTGGCGTAGAGGAATGCATATGAACGCCTGTAGTATTTAAACCTTTTACTTTGTTTGAGGCTTTGTTTTTAAGTTTCGTTAAATAGACACCAAGGCCTACCATAATGACCCAGCTTATGTAGCCGATATGATAAACTGAACTATAGAAGCGCCAAATATTGCTAAAGGAAGATAACAGGAAAGCGGTGCCCAAATAACTGAATGAGAACCAAGTCGAAAAGAAAAATATAATATCAATTGCCTGGCGGCGCAAACCAGTCGCCTCTTTGCGCACTAGTTTATGCCAAATATCCTCCAATGGAACATAGAAAGCGGCACCCATTATGCAAAAGTAATGTCCGGGGCGGAAGCCGTGCCAATATGAGGAGCAAAGCAGAGTGACAGTAGTTCTGTGAAAGTAGAAAATTGGAAATATTTTTTAAATATCACAATCTCATTGGGAATAACTCTTCCACCTTCGCGAGTTATTTACGATAAAAATGGAATGAATTTGGTTTGTATGCAGCTGAACTTCTAACATCTCTACTTACCTGTACTTTTTGCTGGGGAACAGCTTATAAACGTTCACGGCAAGCCAATACTGCACACATAAGTTCCAATGCTTCATACCCTCGCGCATTGTCCAGGAGCGTTCGACATCCAACACACGGGTATTTATAATTGTTGTAAAATTATAGCTGCGTTTTTCAGGATCACGACGCAAGTGCTGGTATACCTTTCGAGGCCCCTCTCCGCAGACAGCATCCGCTTCATCAGGATAGGCACCAAAACCGGCCATTGTGCAAACGCATTCGCTAAGTGTTAGTCCCGTGTAGATACGCATGCGAAATATGAAAAACGTAGGCCACACATACAGTACTCGGTACACGAATGAGCGTTCATTGTAGAATTCATCACTTAGTGCATACTAAATTGTGCAGGAAACGACAAATTATCAGAAATTGAGAGTTATGCTTGATTATCCATGTTTAACTTACGTTCAATGGCCATAAACTGTTAGCCAGCAGGTAAAGTGAACAGTAGAAAACGGCCCATTTAATTTTTTCAATTGTTTTATCAACATTCGGAGCATAGTCCTTAAAAGGAGTCTCGAAATAATCGCGAAATGTGCGATATCTGTAGTATGGTCCTGAAAGTGTATCAATCAAAGTACAGAAAAACTTCGCAAATTAAAACAAATTGCCGTGAAGCAGTATTCTAATTTGAAATTTCTAACACCTCCACCAAGGTGGGGAGACTTGACATTTAAAATTATGAAAATGTGTTCGAATGGTGAAATTATAAATGAAGAACAAATTAGCAATATAGCGAAATTACCAGTCAGGACGCCGATATAACTAAAACTGTAGTGTACTATCTCCAATGGGGATAACTTTTGCAGCTCTTCATCGTAGACTATGTCGTTTTTATTTAGTTCGTCATCTTTTATTTGTTCTTTTCGCTTCTGTAGACGTTTCCATGCTGCGGTTTTTTCGAATGCAAGTCCAGACACCTGCGATTTGTGGCTTTGAATTAAGTTGCATTCGAATTATATACTTTATATATATATACCTTTAACGTCAGTACCATTTGTATCATGTTTGTGTGACCCGGAGGCTCCGGCAAACCAAATAGCCAAGCCAATCGAAAGAATATCAGATAGCCAAACATGACAAAGAACGTTACTAGATGACATTGTCTGGAAATGCAAACATGCAAAATGCAAAATGAAAACAACATTCACACCATTGTTTGGTTGAACTTTTTGAATAGGTACCTTGGATGCACGTAGAGCGTTGTGGCGGCACCTAGTACCAAAGATAGTGCGCAATGCAAACTATGAAAACCGGAGACAACCACAATGACCAAGACTCCAAAAGCCGTACTTATAAGTTTGCGCTGCGTTTCGTCTTTTATTTGTCTTACATATTTACCGGCAAATATGCACGAAATTAGACAAATTAGGTAAATTACGTCATCGATGTTCATCTTGTTATTGTTGGATTAGCTATTGCTCATTTGCAATTAAAGTAAATTATTTCGAACCAGTGTTGTTGTGGTTGTTGGTTTGGCTGATATAATGGGAGAGCAACCACGGCTTTAAGTTGATTTTAAAAGATATCCCGTTACACGGCCATATCCATAACTCCATAAGTGTATGTTGAAGCTAAATAATCAAATTGGCCTTTGGCATTGCAGAAAAAACTGTTCAATAACACTGAAGCTCTGAGCAGTCATGAACAACGTAAAACTGTCCGTGTCTTTGCTCACATGAGTATACTCACATACAAAATCACCCAGAATCTTCATGAGTAAAAACATTTGAGCGCCCTGACAACCATGGCCAATGTTTATTTACGTTTTGTTGGCATGTAGTGCACGTCAGAAGAGAGCAGAGCTAGCATGAGTGAGAAATGAGATTTCGTGCTCTGCAAACTCTGCCCTGAAGCATCTGTGAATTCACTGAATTCCGGTTTTTCTGCAACCTGGCAGCACCCAAAATACAGTGTAAAAAAGGGTTTGATTCGTTCGCTGCAAACATGACGACTGATGATCAAACACACTAACTGATGACTGCAACCAGAGATATATATATATATAAAAATATAAGAAGACGAATTTCATTATGAGCGGCGGGCAGCGTGAAGTGGAAGGTAAATTTAGAAATTTCTAACAATTGCGCATGTTTCCATAATTGCACTAATGACACATTTTTTAATTATAAATTAATAATTGGTATTCAATTATAAATTAATACAAATTATGTTAAAATCCTTAAATTTCCACATTTATTCATTCATATTGCTCAATTTGTTAAATGCAGACATCTGTCACGCGAATAGTGCCTTGTCTCACTACAATCTGAACGACCTGGTGTTTCGATTGATCGCCAATTCAGTTGAATGCGTGCCAAACTTTTCTTCCAAATGAAGTGAATAATTGCATCAGAATATAATAAATTTATGTTACAAATTAAAAATTTCACCAATTTGGCATGATCAGTCAAACTTCCATAACTCGAACTTCCATAAGTCGAATTTCTCCAAAACTCGAACACAATTTTTGGCATGTGCATTCTCTAAAACGAATTTTTAGGGGAAATCCCTGATTATTTTCATTTTTTGTATTTTGTTTTGAGTACCTTGCGTTCGGAGAAATCCCGTAAATGAATGCTTTACTTCTTCAATTTGATTTTACATCTTTTGAGTCAGTCGCGCTTGATAATCAATTTGAAAAACAGTGTATGATTACATATTTGCCATAGCGCCAAAACTTGTACTAAGATGTTTAATCAAACGATTGCGAATTGTTTAAAGAAAAATGGATTCGACCAATGTTCTACATGGGACGAAGAGGACGACATACCCTAAATTTTCTTGAGTCATATTGAGGAAATTCGAAACTTGATGGAAATTGATTACGAGACATGGTTAACTGTAAATAAAATAAATTCCAATGCTACTCTTCAGCATTATATTGATGTGGACAATAAAGTTTGCACATCAAGGTTTCCTACAGACGAAGACATTATTGAACGTTGTAGCTCTGAATTAATGGATCCGATTTTAAGTGCAACGGCAAGTGATGATGGGAGTTCGGTGGAGGAAATCATTCATCATCCCTCCAAGAACAATATAAAAGACGCTTTTAAAACATTGAAAACACTGATGATCATTCTAAGGCTTTGAACAAATTTGAATCTCTTTTTGTTGAAAATAACAAAGTAAATTTTCAGTCACCAATTTCTGATTTTTTTATTACAGTGCAACTTGTGAACAGTACCTATTTATATGATTTGAAATGAATTAATATACTTATGTACATATGATGTATTCGTGTTTTACAATAAATATAAATATGTATAGGAACATATACATAATTGCAGCTTCTATTAACAAACCTTAAAAAAAATTCTGCAAGTCGAAGTCTCCATAAATCGAACTTTTTCTGTGGATAATGTGATTCGAGTTAGGGAAGTTTGACTGTATTTAGTTAGGCTTTGACTTTTTTTCATGGGTAAAGCTACTTTTTAACATTAAAAATATTATTTGCAAAATACTTTTTAAATTATATTTAGACTACTATTTTATTCTTGGCGTTTATCAGATTATACAGAAAAAGAATTCCTAACACGGACGTCCTACTAAGGTAGGCAGATTAATCAATTTAAGGCGGCAATGGCATGATGGGAGCCGAATTGCGGAATTCCAGTTTAATCCCCGCAATGCAAAATATGTTTTAAGTTGGGTATTCCAAATACATGAAGCATATTCTAAAATCGGACGAACCAAAGAAGTTTTTTTCTAATGCTTCTTTTTATTTGTCATCAGTCTTATCAGGATTATAATCAAATTTTATAACTACTGTACAACTGGCCTTATTGGTGTATATGCTTATCTAGCTATTTGTTATTATTTACATATTATTATTTACATATTATATGTTATCCCTTTTTACATTTTTTTACATGATTTACATGATGTTACATAGCATACTAATACTATAAATTACTTACTAGGTTGTTTCTAAACTATTTACTATATCGAAGGGGTGTTTTCTTTTGAGTTGCCTCAATGTTGACTGATTGAGCAAGTCTCTAGCTAGGTGGTTGGTGTGTCTGACGAGTCTTTCTTTGTAATTGGTAGTGTCCTGTTTAATCTCTACAGAGATTACTGGGATGGCTAAGACGCGGTGAATGTTGACATTTATCGTGTACCAAGGGGCCCCTGTGATTTTTCTGAGTGTTAAATTTTGGTATCTCTGCAGATACCAAAGAAGTAAAAAGCAGCTAATTGGTATAAGGATCATTAAATTCTTTAGACCATTTTTTAATAAAGCCAAGAACATCTCTAGCTTTATTAGTAGTCATGAAAATGTGAGAACTAAACTAAACTAAAACTTTACGAGAGTAATCCAAGTTAAGTTCAACTGTAAACAAATTGGTGGCTCTGAGAGATGCACTTGTTATATATATAAATGTGCAACGAAGACTGTCGCAAAATAAGTACAGCAATTTGGCAATTAGCTGATTTAATTAAAAACATTTAATTAGCTTAAGGAATCGGTTTCGCGAGATTTTGTCTGCCTGCTATCTGGAAAGTTTATTCGAAGGATGTGTAGAAGACTTTCTTCACGCCTGTGCAACAATAACATTCAAATGCACAAACAAACAAACTTCCAATTTGTGCAACGCAGAGTCTATCTCGTGTGATGCAAGAATTTCTTTAATATAGAAACGAAGGAAACTCCAAGCCAGAGCCGCAGTAAGTATTCAAGAGCCATAAATATTTGCAGATGCAAATTTTTCGCAATTCAATCTTAAATCTTTGAAATATGCGAGCGAACGGCGTTAATTGCAGCAGATAAACTCTGTAAAAGAAAAGAAGATGGCGCCATAATTACGACAGACAGATTAGGCGGCAGCGCTTAATTGCCGGCCATAAAGTGAGTGTAATAGCCGGGCTGGGATTATCTGGGGAGCGAACGCCGAACTGCGATTAGCGCAATAAGTAATCGAATCGTTCGCTTGGCCGGCCGACTCGATTTTAATTATGCGACTTAGCATATTCATTGCAAACAGCGTCTGAAGAAAACTTCGCTGAACTTGCGCACTTTGTTGTTGTTGCCCGTGGAAGGCTGCAGGCTGCAGGCTGTTTAGCCATACGCTGCTGCTGCAGAATTTGTCGCAGATAAGCGAACACAAAAGTAGTAAAAGAAAAACAATGTGAAATAGAACTATCTATTTAGTTAGGTACTGAAGCTGTAAATACCTTATTTCATATTTTCCTTATATTCATTTTTGTTATGAAAATCAAATATAGAATAGAACAGGACTATGAAAAGGAATTGTTGTTTTCGATTGATTGTTTTATAAATTAACTTATTAAATAAAAAAAAATGTAATGAATTTTCACTCAATTTAGATTTTTTTTTTTGTGCAAGTTGCGCAGGCAATGGAAAACGGAATATCGAGGATGCTGCATTTCTGTTAGACCATGTGTAACTTCTTGAAGATAAAAATTATTTAGTGCTGTTGAAATGACTTTTGACCATCATACACAATTGATACTCCGATAGAAGTATGAAGTACGAACATAGTTTCAGCAGAGAAGTCGGAATTAAACTTTGTGGTACATCTCGAACCAACAACTGAATTGACTTCATTTGTTTTCTACACAATTGCCGACATTCAGAGAAATAAACAAAAACGCCAAACGCCAGAAAATTCCACACATCCTATGCATTGGATTTTGGGAAGGATAGAGAAGATGACAGAGCGTGCGGTTATGTAGATGCATTGGGAACTTTAGCTAGTTTGCATTCAACATGCCACAACGAACTCCTCACGTTGTAAAAATGCAGTCGTAATAATTTCTCGATTTTGTGAAAATTATTTGATTACACACACGTGTGAAGGAGTTGGCTGTGCCTTCATGCGTCCATGCTCTCATGTGTTCGCGCACTCATGCGCTCGTGCTTTCGGTGCTCCATTCCTATAATAGGATGTTGGGCTGTTCATTTGTTTGTTGTTTTTGTTTGTTGGCTAATAAAATAAACTTCAGCTTATTCCTGGTCTTTTGGACTTCGATTTGGATGCGACTTAAGAAGAAGAAGAAGAAGAATGTGTGTTGAGATGGGCGTGCGGAGCGCATCCATTTGTGAAATTTACAAAAGAAGTAGAAAATTTTGTAGATACTTTCAATGTGAATATTCATTGCATTCACGAAAACAACGCAGATCCAAGCAAAGCCTTTGTTTTGCATGCTTTTGCGCTCATTTGTTTCATTTTTTCTCCTTTTCGTTTTTTCTATTTTGTAAATCATTTCAACATTTTGTTAGAGAAGTTCTGGAGTTGAGTGGTAGGTTACTACTAAAAGTAAATTATACTTTCATGCAGCTGAACTATTCTCTTTGTTGGTATGGAAATGTCAGGCTTTTTTTTATTTAGTAAAAAGTAAAACCTATTTATTTTATTGTAAATTATTTCCAAAATCAAGATTTCTTTACGATAATCATATTCTATTATTGGCAAACATCAGAAGACAGGTTTTTTGCTTTATCGAGAGTGAAAAACTCTGTGAGTACATTGGGAATAATGCTTAGCTTCTACCAGGTATAGTCTGCGTAGATCCTAGTATTTTCCAAATGTTCCAGGCGATCTAATGGCGAAACGTTCACTTTGATCACTACAGCGCTGTGCAGATTGACAAATGAATATCAGTCTGTCTTAACGATAATTATTTAAAGATTTATTCTTGAACAAAACATAAACACTTTAGAACAGTATATATTTAAGACGGTTTATTCGAATATTCTTCTGAACTAAAAATGGCTCTAGACATATACTAAGTTAGTGAAATTAATGCTCATGAATATCTAATCAAAAAATATATTAACAATCTTTGATATTAGTTCTTAATGTAATGAAAGGCCAGTTTCCTGCTGAGTTTTTAAAGATGCGAAAGTTTTTAATTTAGTAATTGATTCCAAGCAAATGAACTTTCACGCAAAATCATAAGAATAAACACAACACAGTCAGAAGAGGGAATGTTCAACATGTGTGAAATAAAGTCCATTCCAATATGAGGATGATGAATTTTGACGTTTGTGTGCACAAAGTCACTTGCTTAAAAGTTATTTGAGATTAAAACAGTTGCGGCTAAAGGGCGCAAATGCTTTGCGGATTGCCTGCTTCATTAGAGTTACAGCCACACTTGACATACAAACCGGGAGACTGCTTCAGGAATGAGTGGGTAAGGGATGAATGTGCATATGCAAGTGCACACTATGTGTGTATGAACCGAGTAAACACCTTGGGCAAAACTTTTTGAAAATTCTAAAAGGAAATCACTTTAGACGTTCCAAAAAAAAAAATAAAATAAAATAAAAAAAAAAATGAAGAAAAGCCCCAAAGTTTTGCTAGTTAGATTTACTGCATCACGGTCTGCGTGAAAGGAGTAGAGCGGAATGATGTTATGTGGTGATTCTGCTTATGAAGTTTCTAAAGGAAGTGAGCACGATTATGAATTGTTGTTGTTTTTGTTGTAAAAGGTTTAAAACGTTTGCTGGGCGCAACTTTTGAGACATCTTAATTCCTTTCGAGATAAATCAAAATGTGTTGGCTCCAGTTGCTCATCGAAGTGGTTTGTAGTTGGTTTTTTTTTTCAACCTATGAAAAAAAAAATTAAGCGCAAATGTGCGTTCTCATAAATAAATGTACTCACTCCCCATATGTATTTTTATGAATCCGAATATGTATTTAAATAAAACTAAATTGTTGCTTATTCTATTCATAAATGTGTCCAATGGACTACTGATTTATGCCGCCACAAGCTCTGCAGGCGCCTCCTGTATTCCTCTTCCCCAGCAACAAGAGAAGTTAAACGATAGAAGCACCACCATCTAAAACAAAAAAAGAAGCGACTACAACAACAGCAATGAATTTCAAAACAACATAAAACCGATTGATTTATTTTGACAATGGTCCTTGGGAGGAGTTAAGAATGCAGCTGGCGCTAAGCGTGGACTGAGTGCGGTTCAGGTGCTACGGCTAGGCCCTCATGCTCATCATCCGTTTTGTTCTAGCAATGGGTTACCTTTGCTTGTATGTGGGCATGCCTTTAACATTCACATTTCGGACTATCATCGTGCACGCTGACTTAACTCCTTGCCAACAACAACATGGCTACTAGTTCCGCTTCTGCTCTCTTTTGGACTTTTTGCAACTCTTTGCAGGACACCCACAGGACAATTGTGCTTGTTGTTCGTTTGTAAAATATTTTATTTGCACATCATTCTTATTTTAATCCTTCACTACATTCTCTGCTTTTGGTTGGTATTCATTTTTTGGATCAGCTTACTTTTTGGGTTTGTCTTTGTTATGTGAATTTGGTTCCTTTGCCAGTATTCCAAAATACCAACAATGGGTCTGTAAGCCCTAATGTTAATTACTTGCAGACTTATTGTTTTTTTTTTTTAAATTTTCTTTGTGTTTTTAAGTCGATGATGCAATATTTTATCTCTTGGGTAAATATTTATGATTTTAAGAATAAAAAAAAGTTGGCGCATTAATTATAAGTTGTTGAAGTTGGACTGATTATTGTTGTTGTTGTTATTGATTTTCATAATGCTATAACAACTTGTCTTCTGACATTTAATATGTCTATATGCTGGAATATCGGCTGAAGTCCATCTGTTTGACAAATTGGATGTTGAATGGATATTGGACATATATTTGCACTCTCTGTTTTGTGTCAGCCTGCCATTAAAAACAATTATCGTTTTTTTTTGTTGCTTAAATTGCAAACCACTTTTACACCTTATTTAGAAAAATTGCCAACGAAAATGAAAAGATAGACAAATAATGGGAACACTTTGAGTCAAGTTGAAAAACTATTATCATTATTATTTGAAGCTTAGAGTGGGTATTATAAAGCACGAGTGAGATTTAGACAGATTCACATACTGGCAGACGGTCAGACAGACAGATTGGATGGGCAAGCGAGCAAGCGCATAAGCGAAATTAAACGACAATGAGAAGACATCCTGTTTCAGGATACCATTGCTCATATTTAGTTTTTGCCAGTATAGAAAACGATGTCATAAATTAAAACTTAAACTTTTGGAAATGTCAAGTCTAAAACGGTAAATCTCTGAACTCATTCGTACATTCAGGTTCGAACTCGCTTTCAGAGGCAGACATTCTGGGTGCATTTCCAGCCCCTCTCATGTTTGCTGGCGCAAGGACGGTGTTAGCGATTGAAGCGAATTTAGCCAACCACCGACAACGGAAATAGTTTAAGTGCGCTCGGGGCGAACTGCCAGCAGCTAAGCATTATTGGCGTGCATTTGAAATCACAGCAAAATCTGTAAAAGAAGAATAATAATATACACGAACAACTCAACCGATTTCTTTTAACTTTTAAGTAGGCAATCTTAGAGATTTTTTTGCATTTGCATTGCGCAGGTTACCCAATCGGCTGTTTATCATTTGTAATTCGGTGTGGGTACTTGCTTAGTTTCTTTATTAACTTGAACTTTGCAGTGTTTGCGAAGCAAACTTACGGATATTTGTTACAGTATACGCCCACCATAAAGGACATTTACGTCTTTTCGGCTTTTGCTCAATTTACAATTAATTCTAATACACGAATTTTCCAACGTAATTTTTTAATCATCATAAAATCTTATTATGGTTTTCATAACTCGCAAAGTTGACGCATAATATGTAGTGTAGTACTCAAACAGAGCAAGACTTGAGAGAAAAAAATTATTTAACATTTAAGTAAAATTTATGAAAATTAAAAAGCGAAACAACTTTTCGGTCATTTGGAAATTTAATTGACCACATAAATTCTTTACGGAAACTCCAATTAATGGTTTAAGTTTTCGTTGAGCAACAACAAAGAGCAACCTAAGCAGCGGAGGTCAAAAAGTATTTACCTCAGCCTGTCTTGTTTTTTCCGCAAAGGGACAACACCAGTTTATGTCAATTTTCGCGGGGTGTGGATGCGAAGGTGCAGTAAGGCAGAGCAACGGAAAACTAAACTGAAACCGCGAAGAAATTATGAAATTTTTTTAACAGTAAAGCTTCAGCAAACACGTGGTAGAATATGACAAAATGCTTTGCTATTCTTAGAAGTTAAACGAATAGCAATACGAGTAGAAGATTGCTATACTTGCTACTGAAATGGCATTCTTTAGATGATACTTTTTTTTAATAGCACTTCGCTGTGTCTGGTTACTGTTGTGTGTATATTGCGCTTCCCAACTTTTGTTGTTTTGCATAGGGAAACTTGAGTGCGAACTATAACTTCTTTATTAATAATAACCTGGTGCTTTGCGCGGTTCTGGTGTCCATAGTTACTAACAATTTGATTTCCTTGTAATTTACTTTGTGCTGTAGACGCTTTTTATTGTTTTGTTTTTGTAAACAAGTATTTGTTTTTTGATTGCACTGCATTATAATTGTTGCTTAGTTTTGTTAAGTACTTTCTTTGTTAGTACTAAATTTAATTGCATACTTTCCGGCATACTTTATGGGCATTTGCTAGTTTGTCTTATTCTCTTTAGGTGAGCTTCTTTATAAGGAAGCTCATTATAGAGAAGTTCAACTGTAGAATATATTTTGTTTACTTGTGTTGAAAATATTAGCGGTGGCAACGTTATTCGCATTTCTAAGTCTAAAATGAACTTATAATGAGCATACTAGAAAACGAGTCCACAAATAGCTGACTTTTGCGCCTCAGTTGTTGAACTCCAACCCCACAAAGGTTTTGTTTTTCATTAAGTGATTTTCCCAATGCCTATTGGTTGGATGCTTGGTTGGTTGGTCAAAGGCAGAGCAAAAGACAGCCGCGAATACAGTAAACTCAAATTAAAACTTACGCGACGAAAAAGGCTCAAAATAAAACCAGATTGCGTTTCGTTGCACAGGGATAAAATACGACGGTCAAAGGCGCTGCGGAAATGGTAACTTGACACAAAAGCTACCCAAAACAACAACCAACGACCAACAAGTAACAAGTGACAAACTCGCCGGCGTGAGTATTTTTTTTTTCCTCTTAGCAAAAGACTTGGCTAAGACGCCCTAGGGGTAGAATGAGGAACTAAAAATGATTTTCAGAAGCTCGCATAGGGCATTACATTTTTGAGTCTTAGTTGAAGTTGTATTTGATTATTTCTTAACAAGTGTAAGCGGAAACGAAACTGAAACTGTTTCTTGGATTTAATTTGCTTATTTCCTGCGGTTTTTGCCAATTATTTACTACGACATCGCAAATATTTTTAAATAAGCAAATTTATTGCTAATGGAAGCGACAGTAAGGACATAATTTATAGACTATTTTTAGTTTCAAATAATTTAGTTTTAAATATTTTGCAATTATTTTAACGAACAACTTAATTTTCATTTTAAAGAAATGCCTTCGTTTGTAGCATCTACAATGATTATCAAAAAAGAACTGATTGCATTTATTTTTGTAAGGATATTTATATATATTAGGCTCTCTGCAGTGTAATTAGAATTTCCGAGACCAAGAATTACTTTGTGGATTTTAGTCTCAATTCGTATGCAGTAGAGCCGATGCAGATTATAAAAGAACTTCCAAGGCATTTTATAGCTTTGGGTCTGTGTTGGTTTTTTAGTTTCTAATACTTGTGCAATGCAATTACAGTTTACATACATATGTATTTTTTATCTCAAATAAAAATTAAACAATTAAAATTTTTGGTAAAATGTGCAAGACCGTGGTTATGTCTGAAATTACCAAACATTAAATGCGCAACGAAACGAAATTCCAATTAGCGCCACTTAACTGCAGCTGCCGAAAAAGCTCGCGGAAAAACTCGAATCTAATATCAAATTTAAACAGAAATTAGCGGCGAAATGAAGAAATTAAACCATGAAGAAATTCTAAAAAGGACCGCAAAGCGAACATCATCGACACTTTAGCAAAACAATTTTATTTGCAAATTGTTTTTGGTTAATTTTGGTTTTCTGGCTCTGCACTTGTTTTTGCATGCAATCTGACGCAAGAAGATGGCAGACCATCGGAGCGCAAGCAAAAGAGGTGCAAGTATACAATTGTTATGAGTGCTCGAAGTGGCTTTTGATTTTTTATTTTTGGTATTTGTAGCGAAGTAGCAGAAAAACAAAAGGTTTTAGTAAATTGAAAGTGCATGTGACTAATACAAGACTTGCTAATTGAAATTTATTGCAGTGGCAATCAAAATTGCAAAATTAAAATGGTCCTCGTGTGCAATTAGCGGCAGAAGAGCTGCTGGCATTAAGATGCGAAAAAACCAACTGCAAAATGCATACGAGACAGTGACACCGGATGAGTTTCAGGCGCCATTATCTTTTAGTGGCGCTGCTCTGCGTACTGACTGCCACGATGTTACAACAGACGAAAATGAGAATATATCGCTTTTAATATTCAATAAACGCAGGATAACGTTTAGAATGCGTTCTTCTTGCGTCCGTGTTTGGTGTTCTTCTTTGGATTATTCTTTGAGGTTATATTTGTGCTGAACATTTGGTTTTCTTACAATTAACCAGACTGGCTTGCAACGTTTGTTATCTAATGAATGTGTGCGCATGCGAACGAGTGTATTAAATATTTGGATAAGGCGTGTGTATTGGTGTTAAGCCTGAAAGAATACACTGAAAACATTCATGTCAATCGTGTTGGCTAAAAACAAATTTATTTATTTAGTTTGTATATTTTGCTAGCTTTACTAAATTTGTCTACATATTTTCTCATGTTTTTTTATTTAAAGAAATGTTATATTTTTGTCAGTGTACCTTATTTCACTAATGAACTTACACGTTAAAAAAACCAAAAAGATGTTAACGTGTGCATTGCACAGCGACGTGTGCTGCCGACTTAGCCAGTACATCCTTTGTCAATATTCATTATATGTGTGCATACTTTTAGGCGCTTGAAGTGTGCCCACTGACGACGCCAAAAGTCATAAACTTGCCAAAAATGTCTCATAAAACGTGACGATAATTATAATTGATGCTCGCCCAAACTAAGCCAACTGTGAGCTGACTGTGAGTTGGCTGAGGCTGCCCAAATTGTAATTTAGTTTACCTTAAACAGTCCTCACCCTCTTCGTTAGCCGCTACATGACGCACAAACCAAATTTCTATTGGCAAATTAAGGGTAAAATTGTTAATTGAAATTTGCGAGCAACAAACACAACTCAACTCAACTCAACTCGACTCGACCAAACTCGACTAAACTCGACCAACTCAAATTGAGATGAGACAAGCTTATTTGAGATGCGTTCCGTTGCGCTGCGTTGTGTTGTGTTGGGTTGAGGAAAATGAGCGGAAAGAAGCATTCCTGTAGAAATTGCGGCACGATGAATCTGTTAAATTTGCAAAATATTTCAGCCGTGCAGTCGGTAAATGATAAATCAGAGCAACATATGGACACATCCGGCCGAACCTTGGCTCACTGTAGTAAATTTTAAATCAATGTTTCAACAACATTTGTTTTTTCCTTAAAATAAAATAGGAAGCAGCAAAGCCATTTTCATACAGGCAAACAAATTCTGCTTTCCTTTTGAACATGGACACTTGCTTGACTCGATTCGACCTGGCGCCAAGTCCCAACGCAATACATTATTGTATTAATTAACAAAAACAGGATCACCAATCAGACGCGTGATTAATGATGTCACTACGCATCGTAAATCTTGATTTGAACATGTGCAAATTTGGCTCCGAATAGAATATATGAGCTACGCATCGTTAAACTCCCGTACTAAAGCAGACGAGCGGCTTGTGCGTGTGTCTGTCGCTTTGCCTATTGTTTTGTATGTTGAATTTGCATATGCACTGCGTATGTTTTGTGCTCAAATGCATAATCATATTAGTGAGCTTACATCCTAATGGTCATCCACTTAGACACGCTCACTTAGGCACAGTCGGGGCTCCGGCCGATGGTTGCGATATCTTTCTTCGAAAACGTTGAAGGTGTTATGCATCTGTGATAATGCACTAGAAAGTCATCATTGCAGCTGTTTGCCGAAGGAGTTGTTTGTTGGAGGAGTTGTTTGTTTCTTCATAACATCTTCGTAAATGGTTGTTTATTAACTTATATATATGCACAAATTGCAGAAAATGTGAGCTTATTAAAGAAGCACAATTAGGAGAATGAAATCAATAGAGAAATAATAGAATTGAAGTGTTAAAGAGGAAAGCTGTCATAAAAATTATATAATATAGCAGACATATAATGTTTAGTGCTTCAGTCATAAAATATTCCTTGTGAAGAAGGATGGAAGAGCTAAAATAAAGCACAGGCCCAAATGCTTATGCTAACAACTATGAACAGTAAAAAAAGGTTATTAGAAACTTAGTAATGGCATGAGCAAGAAGTAAACTATAGTGGAGTATGGCGATACATTGCACTCTCTCATGCGATATGAGTTTGTTGTTTCATATTTGCGAGTAACACAAGAGACAACGTGAAGCAAAAAGTAAAATTTATTTTCCAAAACGTAAATAGATGCCAAGAGGAAAAAATGTTACACCTAGAACGCACACATGTACCCACACTCAATTTTTGAGCAGCACTTTCATACTTGACCCCACTTACTTGAAGCCGACTGTAGCATGAAGAGGCGAAGGCGATCTAGGCGTGGAATGTAAACCACGCGCTTAGGTGTTTTTATTTTATGAACGTCGACACTTGCGATGAAAGCACTTCCGTTTCCGTAGTGGCCGGACACCACCAGGAACGCCAGTAGTGGCGAGGAGAATCAGCGACCCGTCTGTCTGGGGCTGCGCTGAAGTCCACTTTAATTTTTGTTGTTTATAATTTACGCGATACAACATCAATTAAGTCCTTGGAAGGAAGTGTGCATACCTGCAGTTGAAAAAGCTTCCATAAATTCTCACAGCAAAGTAGTGGCCGCTATAACCATTGGACAATGCCATCGTGCACAGTCTAAACCTGCGAATTTGCTCTCAGCTGCAAGCGCAGCTCTTAAATAGCTGGCGAAAAATTTATTTCTAGTTTTTTCTATTCAAATGCAATCACACAAATCATTTTTGGCTTCTGGTCGACAACACACGACCAACATGGTCTGACTGTATTTAAATATCCAAAGCTAACATCCAAATAAAGGATTTCGTTTACTTTAGTTCAAAAAGATTCAAGTAGCTTCTCTTTTTCTGGTTGGTATTCTGTTGCTAAGTTCTTTGCTAATTTGCGTTTTCAGGTGAGTGATAAGCTTAGCAGCATCTTGACTTATCATTCATCAGAAGCAACAGCAATATTCCCTTTTTTGATTTTCTTAATATCTCCTTTGGTTAATAATAATAAAAGCAACAATGTCATCGCAACAACAACCGCCAAACAACATAGTCAATAGGAACAATAAATTGACGATAAATGCAAAACATTTGCATGCAGGATGCACATTTTAGTTTCTGCTCATTGGCCGCCGCAGGTACTTCTAATCTCTTGTTTCGTTTTATATATTATTGCGTACTTCATTTGGAACAAAAATAATAACACGAGTAATTAATTTAATAGTCACAGGTCACCATAGACGATGTTGTTGTGCTGCAGTTATATTTTTTGTTGTTTCATTACTAAAGTGACCATGTGACTCAGTCAATAATTCAAATTAATTTTTATAGTAGTTTGAATTTACTGGTATTTATTTTATACTTTTTTTATTAGTAAAGTTTAATATTGCATTACTGTAGTTCTATAGTATTTTGCTAAGAAGTGAGAAACCTTTATAGTGGTATACAATGATTCCTACCAAAGATAAATAATAAAAAATAATATGTATATAGAACACGTAGGTTAAAAATAAAAAATGTTTCATTTTCTTTAATTACAGATTCTGAGCAGCACATCAACGAACATGGGCACTTTATTTGCGATAATTTCGATTGAAGAGAACCGCGAAATGTTGGGACGAATTTGGTAAACGTCGACGCGGCGGGGCATTAAGTTGAGCACTACCACGAAACAAATGAACTAATGTTCAATGCAACTGTCGCGTAAATTACGAAAGCGTAATGAATCTGTGTATTTACGAGTGCGTAACTGTGACTGAAAACGAAGCTGTGTCTATGCAACATTTGCTACATGCGACAAAATCTGGTGCATTGAAATGTGGTTTTGAGTTGTTTTTATTCGTGCCCTTCGGCTTTAAATGAAGAACAGTTTGAATAAATCCAATTTAAGGGGCATAACCATGCCCACAAGCTTACCTGAAAACGGTTTTGTGGGCTGCGATGCCAGAACGATTTGTTTCCAACGCCATCAAACTGAACTGTCGGTGTATTGTCGAGTAGATATTTTATTGCGTATACATTCGAATATACTATATCCTTATTTTATGGTGCGTGAATAAATGTATGAGTGCAGCAAAACATTTATTTCAATACTGCAGCTATTTATTTATTTAGTCATTCACGATGCACAATTTATTGGTATAAATTTTCTTGAAAAATAATTGCTCAAATAATCAGAGTTTCTTGTTATCTCTTAAATTTTATGGGCAAATAAATTAGTGAACATGTTAATTATTACTAAAATTTTGCAACTATAACAGATTTGATGTATTTAAATGAGGTACTTTTATCATTATATGCACTTCGGTTAAAGGGACAGGAAATATATCACTTAAAAGGGGATGAGTAGGAACTAGATATAATGAGATTCATGGTACGGTTCAATGGCTGTCAGGTCATTTAGAAGAACATGGAAACTAGGAAAAATGCTTTGAATGATATTGATGATAATATTTTGTTAATTGAGCTACTACGTTTATCGCAAGATATCAATTTTGTAAGTCAACTGACTTATCGACACGACTTGCGTATAAGGTAGTTAATGTGTGCCTACTGCGAGGTTGTTATTTAAATGTCAAATTATTATTGTAACTGGACGACTATTGTGTTTGATACTGACTGTTACTGCGGATGCAGCTGAATAGCTGTGGTGTGCGTGAATTTTTAATACGGAATCCATTTTAATCGTCATAAACAATGAAATCCATTTAAACTCTGATTACGTATACGTATACGGCATACAGCACGTGAACCAAGGCTCAACCCTTTGGGCAGACATTAAAACGACACACCCACTTAACACCGCATATGAATTGGATTCAACGCCATCGCCATCGCCATCGTCATCGCCATCGACAGCGTCAGTGTCATCGTCATCATCATCATTGCCGTCATCATCGTTACCATCATCAACGCTTCGTTGGTGCAGGGGGTGCGAGCGGAGGAGGCACAGTGAATGGCAGCAGTTGTTTGCAATTGCATAATATTTCCATGTACGCCACTTGTCAGCCAATGTGTCCGAGTCGACGCTTCAATGATATCCTTGTTGCTCTTAGTTCATCCAGATTTGAGTGTTTGTCAGTGTGTGGAGTTTTTGAATGTTCTTATTGGATGTTTGTGTGCATCGGTGATATGATAATTGGCATGAGGTAATAATCCACTTGAATACAATGACAATCGTTTATATCGCAATCAGTGTCGTCGTCGCAGTTGTTGGTGTTGCTGTTGTTGTTGTTGTTGTTATTGTTGTTCTTGATCTGATAGTCCCAGCTTTGGTCGTTGCTGAACTGTCTCGTTCTCTCATCAGCTACTACTACGCTGAACCCGCATAAAGTGTAATTTTATGCCAGCTTGGCATCCACAACATTACTAGCTGCTCGGTCGGACTGTCCGTCCGTCTGTCTGGCTGCTTTTCTGACTGCCTGTCTACCATGGCCATATTAAATAACAATGAACTGCAATTGCCGACGAGCCTCGTAATTCGTATGTTATGAGTGCAAACGCACAGATTTCTGCACATCGCAATTCAGTCTGGTTCTTTTCTGTTTTACACATTCTGCACTTCATGCGTTTGCATGGCGCACTGTCGTGCCTGTTCGATGCGATGCGTGAGTGAAGCAGCGCTTTGCATCAGAGTGAAATCCTGTTTCAGCAATTCCTTTATTGTTTCATTTTATTGTTTGAGCTGGCAATTGGGGTGACCATAGCATATAATTTCTGATTTTAACTTAACTCGTTCGTTTCAAATTTAATCTTTTTAAGATTTGGTTTATGCTCAAGACTTCGTTGGTCACTCGCTTCTTAAATCAATTTTTTTTTTAATAGCAATTTGCATAAAATCAAAATAAAGCAAAAATAATTAAAATATTTAGTATAATAAATATAAAGTATTTAACGGGAATAAGAGAGCCAACATTTTTGTTTAAGTTAATCAGAAGGATATTCTTTTCTTGGCATAAAATCTTTCTCAAATGTTGTCATAACCTTTTGTTCTTTTGTTGTCGGTATTAAAAATATCTTGATATTGATAGAGAAAGTCTTAAGTTGGTTGCAATAAACTCAATATTGTGCCATAAAAAGTTTGCATTAAATTGGCAGCCTGAAAATGTATATATATGTAGTGCTTATTGTAATTATAATCAACTAATTTTGCACCATGCCTTTAGGGAAACAGGCGCCTTTATTTCAGTGAATCCCATTTGTTAGTCGAATTCTCTTCTTTTTCAAATTGTCGCAAAGAAAGAATGGTTAAATGTAACTTCAAAAAATTTATAACGAGGATTACAGTAAACAAACTAATCTCAGGCAATAAACACTTAAAAGCCCCTGAAGCGTCCACAGTGAAATGTGCAAGTTTACTTGAAGTAGACTTAGAGGCACACAAAGCCATTCGAAGCCAAGAAGAGGGGGAAACGTTAACGCAATTTCGGCGAAGAGTTCAGGCATGAATGAAAAGGTTTCCAAAGGCCAACGGTAACATTGTGCATATCCTTTTTTATTATAAGTTAAACCATTGCAATCCTTTCGCCTTTAAATATGCCATTTCCGCTTTGAGATTATTTTTCGATATTGAAAATGTATGATTCGATATGTTTACGACATAACGCAAGCCACGCAGATACTTTCAAGTATCTTCCGTGTGATGGTCAACAGATAGACGCGCTCGAATTGTCCTCGATGTTTGTGCAAGTGTGCGTGTATCGCTTAGCAAGTGAATCCCTTTGCTTATTAACAATAAATTCCAACGAGTTCACTTGGCCACAACTTACAAATGTGTTTATCCAATTGTGCGTTTTAAATAGGTAATTATGAGGTAAGGCTATATTGTCCTCCGCAAATAGATGGAAAACTCAACTTAAATATTTTATAGTTCTACATCGTTACTTGTTAGAATTGAGACAGTAAAAAATGTCAGTGGAAACAATGCTCATTGACGTAAGGGATCACAAACTTTATTGTAATTACATAGCAATCTTAACTAATATAATATTATATTTGATATTTTGGGCAAATATTCTTTGCTGCTTTCAGTTATTTAAGTATGTATTGTTTTATGAATACTTCTTTTCAGAATGACTTTATGCAGATGTAAAGAAATTTGTTGGTATCTTGGTTGCTCTTTTGCACGCATTATGCTATAAAACTCTGGAACATTTTCATCATCAAAGGGAATTACATTGTTTTATAGTTTAACAGACTTCGACATCAATTGCACAAATTGTCTGAAAGCCCAACCGCAAAATATGCAACGGTCACGCGTGTGATATTTGAAAAAAGCCATTAAGGACAACGGCTACAATCGTTAGTGAGGCCATTTGTTTGGAGAGCCAATATGTGGAAATCTCATACAAACGTGGTAATTGCAATTGCAGTCAAAAACCCGAAAGTATGTACGAGCCACAGCGTGCAATAACTTTGGCGAAAAGTACACCGGATTCAACACCGGACGCACGAAAATGTCTATCTTCCATTAATGTGTAATGGCGGACAGCGATTCAAAACAGTGGCTAAAACAACAAAAACAATAATCATAAAACAACAAAAACCAATTGACCGGGCTGTACGCGAGGCAGCATCTAATGCTTACTAAAAGGACAACGGCTGCGAAATAACTGAAAATAATTTCTGGGATATTATCACATCGCCGGCTGATGTCCCAAAGCGATATGAAGTCCAATCCAGTACAGCTCAGCGCTGAGGAAAAGAGGAGAAAAAAAAAAACGTCAACATTTTGTGCACTTCGTGGATAAAGTCTGGCCAAAGAAAATCACTATCTTATCGACAACAGTAGCCCTGCCTCGGCCACTGCTGCCCACCTGCATGTGCGCTACTGGCTCGCAGGACTCTTTCCGGCAACACGCCACTTTGCAATAACTTACATCAGGCGTAAACAACTGCAACTAATCGCTGCTGTTTATGTTGAAAGCATTCTTGCCACAAACTGAATGCGTTCTCAAGAGATTCCAATTTCTATGCCTTTTATCAATTCAATGTCTTAATAAAGCGTGTTTGTCTATCCTTTGTTCTTGTCCAATTAAAAATGCTCTAAAAACTGCAAGGACTTGTATATAGTTCAGTTTAAAAATTAGCAAAGAGAAAACTGAATGTTTGTGATGTTTCAACAGAGTTCCCCGATCGAACTTTCAAAAATTATTGAAAAGAAAATAAATCTCTAAAAAAGAGAAATGGGATTACTGTAATATCTAATATTGAAGCAACATTTGTGACATATAAAACAGAATCTCATTAGTTGTCTGTGCAGTTGTGATACTTCGTTGGTCAGTTCATGATTATAAAGGCTAAATTCTATCAACATATTTTATGTCCAAATGCACACAATCTGAGGCAAAAAGAAAAAGTATCTAAAAATTTCACATCACGCATAAGTTTTTATTTTGATTTTTATGACTATGCAGAGTCCGAGTGGAGCTTGTGTCTTACCTGGATTCTATTGGAAATGAGTAAGCCGAAGGAAAGGAAGAGAAAAGCTTAAGTCAAAGGTATCAGAGCTGAGTAGGAAGTAAAACAAATGCCTATTTACGAGCACAATTGTGGTGGACACACGGTAATCATATATTTTGGTCATATCTGTGGCTCATAAAACCAATGTACTTATGTGCCTGTCAATGAGTTGCTTCATGACATTTACTTTTTCTGCTGTTACTTCCCTTTTCCACATTTGGCGTCTGTTTTTATTTTTTTTCTTATTTTTTTTTTTTTTGCTTTTTTTTTTTTTAACTAAAGCTTTCGGCCAATGTGTTTTCTCAACATTTTGTGTTACATTTCGATACTGTTATCGCAAATGGAAACGAGCGGCGACTGAAGGGCAACTGAAGCGATACGAAGGAGGCGAGGATTGCGTGCAGATGGAGAATATTTTAGTGTCCATTAAATGTCCAATCTAAGATGAGCTCGTAACTTTTGATCGAACTTACGCGAACATAGATGCCTGGGTAGATTTTAGTTGTTCGGGTTAGGGCGAATGTTTGTCCAGCTCCGTTTTGTTGCCAGTGAAGGAAGGGTTGGGCATGCATTCGCAATCGCATTCACATTCACAGCGTCCACATAATACCCCAGGGATAATTCTTTAATTTTCTGCGGCTACTTTTGATGAGCACTGAGTGATAAGAACTTATTTGCCACCTATTTGGATATTTTATGACTGGGATTGGGATACACATGCGTGAACGTGTCCAAATATTTATTGACGTTTTAATGATTATGTTGCTTGAGATTTGTATTGAACTAAGTCTGCAAAAATAAATTATTTTCTCAACATTTTCTTGATTCGAATTAAAATAAATAAAAGTAGATATCCTCATTTGGGTTGAATTAGAGCTAAATACGTTTTAACCATAACGTATCTATTTGTGGAAACACACTAAAAATGTTTAACTCTGATAGGCGGTACTGCATCGTTTATTTTAACTCAGTTCTGTTGCTTATGTATTGTATATATAGTACATATGTTTTAGAGACAATTTCATGGCGAAAACGCCAAAAGTATAAGAAAAAAATGATTTGTTGCTTGTAAAACCAAATATTTACCAGGTAAGAGTTTATCTTTAAATATCTCTAAATTTCTTGTCTGTCTGACTTCTTTGGCAATCTGTGAGCCTTAAGTTTCATAAAATTTTAAAATTTTTTTTATTATGAAAACAATAAATATTTAATTAAAAACAAAATGGGGAAAAAAAACAATGGAAAAAATTGAATTCAGGGTCCATAAAAAAATATTACACTCACAATTTGCTGTATGTATGTACATAAGTATACACGGCTCCTTGACTAACTTCAATTTCGTTTAGTCTCAGCACATGAATAAAAAAAAAAAAAAGAAATCGCGAACAAATTTTATTCTGAGCTGCGTCCATATTTCAGAAGCAAAGCTAGTATCCTTACGCATTTGCTTACAATAATAAAAAGCATATTGTTTCACTTTATTCGTACGAGGCTACGGTGAAGATGGGCGAATGCTGTACCAAGGAGAGCTCGTGTCCTTCCAGTTTTGTGTGTTTGCTTGCGTACTGCCTCGGTGGCTGGCAAGGAAAGTTCACGCGATGATAACATTTCAACATGCTCCACAAATCGAGCTGAGGCCACGAAAGGTGTGTAAAAGCCAGAATGTCATTTCGTGTTAGCGAAAATGTAAAATAGGTCCAAAGGCTGCCATGCAACAAGCTACCAGCGAAGCCAAACGCTCAAAGCCTCGTCTCGTTAAAAATTAAAATCATACGCGTCGCTTCCGCACAATAAGTTCCCTTGCATGCGTCTCGCTTTTGTACAGTCCGCAGCATATACAAAATCCTCCCAGTCCATCCGAGCATTTATCCGTCGTTGGCGCGTTTGTGGTTTTTAGCGGCGATTTAAGCGCGTGAAACATGCAACACTTGCGCTTCGCATAACTTTTGACTTTGTAGACTCATAAACTAGTTTTATATGTGACGCCCCAGAGATGCAGGGCACGTTGCCCTAGAAAGGATGAGATGAGCTGCTGCCATTGTCTGCACCTTACGAGTACGGGGTGGATTTTTATTTAATTTTAAAACAAAGGCATGCTAATATTATACTTACTTCTTCTCTAACGATGCTTGAGTAGTGAAAGTTAAGTTCTCTTCTTTTACGTTCTGCTTAAGCATCACAAATTGTGGTAATACATATACACAATTTTTACAATCTAATCTTAAACCAATTCTACAATTCTTCGGAAACTACAAGAATTGTCAACGAAAACAAATTGTTGCTTCGCAACATACTACGGAAATGTTTCCAAATAAAACGCTGCGACTTTATTTTCCAAAACCACAAATAACTATGAAATGTAAAAACTTATTTGCATAATTTTTTTATCTAATATAAAACGGCTCTGTGCAGATGTCAACATTGAAATCAATATTAAAGTTGTATTTTGCAATAAGCATTTTTCGTACAACAGTTTTATGTAAATTTACAGATATCAAAAATTTGTATTATTAGAAAAATGTTGCTCAATAGCATGCAACGGTAAACTGAAACCATTGCAAAAAAAAAAAAAACAAACAATTGAGTCAATATTAGAAACTGTATTCATAAGTTTTTTATGGAAAATGTTCAATTTGAAATCTAGCAATATGAAAATTCACAAGGAAATTAAGCGTAAACAAGTGAGAACAATGAATAATAGAATAAAGAGTTATATACCATACAAATAAATGTAATAGAGTTGTAGAATAGTAGAGTTGTTTTTCGTTCGAAAGCTTTTTAGGATAGGTTATAATATGATTTTTTTACACAAAGAAAAGCTCATTCCTAGACAAATATCTATCAAATTTATGAACTTAACGGTTAGGCTTCAGTCATCAATTTTCATATTTTGCTATTTCATTTCGTTAAATTTCATTTTGGAATAGATTTGCATTCAAGCATGGAGTATGCCGATTTCATCTCCTAAATATGTCGTTACGTGAGTTTATTACGTTTGTCACGTGCGCACGCTGCTAAGCAAGGGTCATCATCAGGAATGGTCATTCGGTGCGGTGGCCATGCGTTTCCCTGTCGTGAGGAAAATTGCGTAGCGGGATGCAAAATTGTGACCGCAAGTTACTTGATGAGAATTTCATGCTGTACGGATTTTTGTAACTCTCGATTATAGTTGGTTTTGTCCTTTGGCTTTGGCCAAAATGATTTTGCAAATTTGGTTGCTGGTGTTTTTCCATTTTTACCTGAGGGTTGTTGGGTGGTCTGCCCTAAGAAGTCAACCAATGTCTTTAAGGCACGCGTCAGATTCGGTAGTTCATTTGTTTATTCATCGAATGGAAAATCGTAAAAATTATGTTGATGACTCATCAGTAAATATCGTTTATTTTATTGCTGCCAATTGTCACCATTTTCTAGGCAGCAAGATTGTCCAAGAGAGTGCATCTGACCAAGACTTCAATTATTTCAAATAAAACGAATTGTTTTTTTAACTTTTTTTTTTTGGCATATCGACTACGTGAAGTGTGTCTTGAATGTAAAAATGTAAATGATGATGACCCAGTGCAGATGTGAAACTCGTTCGTAACTGCAAAGTTAAATAAATGTGTCTTCAGTTACCTTTGACTTCAAGCTTTAATATAAACTGTATAAATAGCATAGTTAATTCAAAGGGTTCGAATTTTGAAACCAGACTCAATAAATATTAAAATTATGTGGTGATGATATTTCATTCAAATACTTTTTAATGGAAGTTAGTAATGGAAGTGAAAGTTTTTCATCACCCATTCAATTATAGTCAACTTAAATTTTAAAAGTTGCTAATATGTTTTCTATTAAAAATCATGCATTTTAATTATAAAATAAACTAAATTTTGTTCAAAATTTTTTATAATTAACTTAAAAAAATACTATTTAGTATATTTTACAATTTCAATTCTAACCAAATATATTTTCGCTATACTCGTATACTAATTCCTTCTAGATCTGAATAAAATGGCAAATCAATATTTCAGGGGAAAAGCACTAAAATGGCTAAAAACACAAGTGGTTCGAAAATATTGCCGGGCTTCAGCAAAACACAAACCGCAGCTGCAACACGCAACCGTCTGTTGCCATGAAACTTAACTCATAAACAAGAAGAGCCATTCCATATCATCAATGCCTGTGGCTATCCAGCGGTGTCTGCTGACTCCGTTCTCTATGGCATCGAGTCCAATTGCGAAACAACCACATTTTGGAATTTGATTGGATTAGAACAAGCTTTTGGCGGCGGTTGTTGGTTCGGTCATTTTCATTGGTGTTGATGTGTCCGCTGTGGTTGATAGTCGTGGGCTGCCGATGCCCACTGGAGAACGGGCAGTGAGGTACGTGCAGCAATAAGTGCCGTGTGTTTCACAATTGTGTTGACAAGCCGTGTCTGGCGGACAGAGAACAACAGAGTCAATCGCAGTTAGTCGCTGCTGAAGTATTACTATTTACAGCCATACTCCATCTCCATTCCATCACACCGAATGCCATGCCAACGCTGCTGTTCGTGAGCCAGACCAATGGACAATTCAAATTGCCACCGTACGCGTTTCATCCAATATCAATTCTAATTTTTATGATTGTCCAGTGACTGTGCTTCATTTCGAATCGAACAGTGACCATCGACCGATATACATATGTATGTATATGCACATGTGGCTGCCACTGCCACGCATGTGTTCGACTTCAATTGGCGTTGTGTCTGAAAAAGCGATTACACTGGCCACTTGATTAGATCTCAAATTCTAGTTTTTAAAATTTTGCTCGTCGGGAGAAGGCGAAACGGTTGGGTGCCACATATATATGTGTGCTTTGAAGGTTATTCAATCAGTTTAAAATTTTATCAGCATATCCTTCACATTGGTGAATTGTAATCCGTAGATTTAATGAATTAAGCTAGAATGACACGCCTATTTGAGTTACCTTTATAAATTATATTTTGTATTCATTTTATTTGATTTGTATTTTTTAGTTTTTGCTACTAAAATTTTTTATTAAGTAAAGAAGGTAGGTAGTTGACCCTTATCGTTTGTAGCTGTGGAACAGACACTAGGTCTGGTTTCGTAAGTCCTTTTGATGGGACGTCTGCGAAAAGTGTTAAGGTAAGATATAATCTAAACGTAAATTCAAAAGAAAAGCCTTTGAATATCATATTTTAATATTTATAACACGCTCACTTGCATTTATTTCGCAAATGTTCGCTCTGAAGAGATTCATTTGCAATTTAGAATTCCATTATGTTCTTTCATTTGGTCTTGTGCCTGCCGACTAAAAGCTTAATTTGACAAACTAAAAAATGCACAAATTCCATTTTAATTAGAAAATTAGCTAAAATATATGCGCCTCACGTTAATCGCATGGAAATAAATGAAAATGGCAGCCAAGCAAACAGAGATGCAGCCAGCAGCTAGAACGGCAGCGAGGCAAGCTCATAAAACCTCATGCAATATCCACGAGATGGAAACAAGTGCACGAATGCGCGAAGGGCGTCTGCCTGGTGGCATAACAAACACTCGGGACGTGTCGCAGTCCAGGAGACAGAGAGCAACAGAGAGAGAGAGAGAGGAACAGAGAGGGCAGAAGAGAAGAGCAGCACATGTCGCATCGTGACACCGGAAAATCACTAGAAAATAGGTCTGAGTTCGGCTTGGTGTTTAGTATTTTTGTTTGCGACAAATGTCGTTATAATTATTTATATCGTAAGCACATTTTATGGCACAGCAATTTAAAATGCAATTAAATACGCACTCAAACCTTTTTTAAATGCAACTGAACAAATTCTTAATGGACTTTTGCTATTTTATAGTTCGCCAGTTCAAAAATCTGCACTGAACTTCGATAAAGTTTCTAAAACATGTGCCTGCATACATATAAATGTAATCAATATTTCAATTATATATTAAATAAATAAAACTGGGGTGATCAGATGCACTGAATGCAGTTAAAAGTAAAGTTTTAATAAACCATTTTTCAGGCTTACTCAGAAATGTCGAATATTTTAATGCTAGCCTGTTAAGATAAATTAAAGATTGGGCAAGGTATTTTGCTTATAATGTTATGCACATCTTCTCCAGTTAAGACGCAAGTTTATTGATCATTCCGTGCGTTAGCATCACAAATAGATGACACGTTCCAAAATAATTATGATGTCGAGCACAAGCGACAATGGCTGCGCACTTGAAAATGCGCATTTATCTCGAATACCAAACGGTGCATAGAGATCCCGTTGGCACTTTTAAGTCGTTGTGACATATTTATGAAGTTCAATTATCATAAAATGCAAATGAAATCGTCATTTCTGAAAAACGTCAAGTAAGTAAGTTAAGATGCCAACATAATGGAGGATGTCGACTCCAGCCAAAAGGTGCTTGTTGTCAATAAAACAAAGCTCGGCCATTTAGAAGAAGCAGGAGGCAGGAGGGGTGGGGGCTTTAAAATGAAGCAATTTAGCTGCGAGGTCTGACAATATGAAAAGAACGAGTATGCAGAATACTTGTCACTCACCTGCAATTTTAAAGTAAAAAGCAATATGCAAAAAGAAAGAAGAAACGAAAAAGGTTGACCTTTCCGCTAAGCTTCTGCCATTGAGCTTACCTAATTGAGAGAGCAAGAGAACGCTGCCAACATCCGCTGAGTTTTATACGTCGACTGACTGAAGCTATTAAAAGATATTACGTTCAAAACTAAATTGGAAGGGCAACAATGCGTTTTTGTGGCATACGGAATGGGCATGAGGGGTCACGGCTTCCGGCTCCGAAACTCGATTGAAATGAGCAACGATTATGGTCTCTCAGTAAAATAAAGAAGGCAACAAGAAAGGCGGTATAAAACTGAGCGAAACGAAACAAACGAAACTTTTTAACTTGTTTGCTGTTGCTATTTACAAGTCCTGTGGGACACTGGACAGGGCGTGAGTCAGGCGGGAAATCAGTTGTGGGTTCGGGGCCAGGTGAGTTGCCGCATTGCTGATGTTTGCGTTTTTTGCTGGCGTTTATTTTGTCTTTACCACTTCTTAAGCTCTACGTCTCTTGGACTTCTTTTTAGCCTTGCGAGTTTGGCCCCTGTTTAGTTTTTGTCGTTCGTAGAGTGGGTAGTAAATAGTAGAGTATATAACTTCCAATGGGGTTGGTTATTTTGCGCTGCGCTGCGTTGCGTTACGGTGTTGCGCTCGTAGGGTTGCCGCCGTGCCGTTATGGTAATTTAGTAGGGTAATTTTGCGGAAATTGATGTCGAATGAAAAGGTGAATATGGTGCAGTCAGCAACAACAATAACACCAACAAAAAGCAAAACAACATCAGTTGCTGTTGTCTAATTTTCATCTGGAGGCATGAATTTTAATATGCATTTAAATGTATTTATGATAGGCATTTTCTGCGTAATTCTTAATAATTTGATTTTTTATTGGACAGTTTAGTTTTAATAAGAACAACAAAAAGAACAAAAATACAAAACAAGTATGAGATCATAAAAAATATTGTGCAAGACAGAAAAACTTATCGAAGTGAGTTTCTTTTCGTATTCGGGTAAAACTCATATTTCTGTTAATTCACTTTAGGAATAGCGACTTTTCCGTATCTCTGCCTCAGTTAGTCTTAGTTAGGCAGATATCGATTGGATGCCTCACAGATTCTAATCGAGGCTTTGCGTTGTAATATGCTACGGGTGCTTCCTTGGAATGACACTGGATAGGTGTTTGGCTTGGCTGTCAAATTTATTTAATTCCTTGTTAGTTTTTGAAAGTTCAGTAAAAACAAAATGAAATCCACGTTGGCTTCATTAAATTTAAGATAAGATAATTTATTTACTATTTAAAGCAGACACTTCCGGCGAACCGCATTTTAACGATTTTCCCCCAACCAGAACAGAAGAAAGCACCTGAAGAAGTTAGTAAAGTATATAAATCAAAAAAACAAACCTCATTAACATATTATCAACAACAAATTATGACACAAAACGTCAGCATCCTGTAAGTCTAAGTGAGAAAACTGTCAGGAGGCATTAAATCGCTTTAGTTAAACGAAAGGCACCCGAGGACAAAGAACAACAACAACAACAACAACCATTTAGCAACAATCTTGAAAGCAGCAAGCAAATTTTGCTGGATTCAATTGTGCGTCAAACGAAACTCGCAAAAGTGTCGAAAACGCGCTGATGCAGAGTGACTTGCGGTGTCGCCGTTGAAGAGGATGAACACGGATATGCCGCGAAGGAAGCTGATTTGCCTTGAAACTTAGAATAATTATGTGTGTAAACAAGCGCAATGATAGTTTAAGGGGTGACTGTGCCGACCTTTCTTCGTGCGTCAAAGGACTGCCTTCGCAGCTTTGATGAAATGCTTTATTACAACATATTAACGAAATCAGTTTGAGGAAAGCTTAGGCTATATGACGACATAGGGTTGTTGATTTATTCGTGTTGTGTTAGCATCAATTAGATAACTTACCGCAGGATATGCGCATCCACATAACCGTTAGAGTTTAGCGGCATCCTTCGCCTGAGCTGCGTTAGGCTTTTCTCCCTTTACTCGTCCTTTGAAGCGCTGCACGCTCAAGAACTTACCGTAAAAGGCTTTAATTCGGAAAAGGAGTGATGACATTTCATTAATATTCATTGCTTAGTTGTAAGTGTGTATAGGAAGGGGAAACAACTGGAAAATCTCAGTGGATTAGTTGCACGTGGCTTACATTCGTGCTCTACATTTCAAAGGTGTTAAAATACTTTTACTATTGGTGACACAGAATATGCTGATATAATTTTTTTAGGTTAATATTCAAAAATCTTTTTCGTCTTCATTAGTTTAATCATATGCTTGGCGATATTTGATAAATGTTTTCGCAAGTAAATTATTAATTATTAATTTTCAAGTTCATAGCACAATGAACTTTTTTTAAAGTTTTCTTATTAAATCCATTTCCGTACAATAATATAGTCATAAAAAAGTCCAGGCTGACTTTGATTTAAAATATGTTATATCTACTTATTATGTGAAAACATATGTGCATATATGTGTGCATTCATTTCCGTGAAGTTGATTAACTGCGGCAGCATCACTAATGCAATAATATGCTTTTGTACGCTTTACTCATAATCGGTGAGTTTTTATGGCTGATCATAAGTTAGTCGCAATTAAGTGAAATATATTAGTCTCGTGGCTGATTTAATTATTTAAAAATGAAGTCCGAAAAGAGTTTTATGAGAGCGAAAGGCGTCCTTAAACAAATGCCATATTTTTCGAGATATTAAGCAACGCGATTCATTTCATGTGCTGGATATAAACTATGTGTGCAGGGACTACATCACAGCTAACAAAGAACGAGCCATGTGGCAGCAAATACTGAAAAGTCATGAAACGGTCCAAGGGGTGGCCAGCATGTAATTGCACAAACGAGCATAATTCATATCAAATGACCATTTTGAAATCCTTTTATTTGTGTGCACGTTCTTTACGCTCACTCACTCGCTTACTCTCATTTGTCGCAGTATGTACCAAAATGTTGAACGGCAGTGGGATGCGCATTCCCCAACTGTTGTCCTACTATCCCCGACTCTACAGTCAAAATATTTGAAATAATAATTCTTCGAGATAAATTACCCAAAAACAGGTGTGTGTGCTCAGTTAAATTGCCATTTCTTCTCAAAACGCGTCGCATAATTTCAAACCCCCTCTCTTCACCACTGACTGGCCCACTCACCTCAGGAAGGTATACCCCCCAATGCCAGTCGCTCTGTTCGTCAGCACTCGCACAAGCGGTTGGTCAGTCAATGTTCGTTTGTTGCATATATGGCCATTTGCCATCCGAATGGTTTGTCGACCTGCATTTGGCATTTAGCGTCAGGAAATTATGCTGACGTTGCCAACTTATGAAACTACGTCCATATCTACCATAAGCCACTAACCCTGACTACTTCATTCGCTGGCCTTGCTCCTCTGCATCTAGCCTGCATATCCTCTGACATCCGTGCATCGGGCTTTTTTTTAATTGTCCTTGTGCTTATTGCACAAACACAATGCCAAAGTGGCGGACTAATGAGTTCTAGGTTCTTGTGTTGGCTTTTTGCTGGCATACACATCTGAGTACACGTGTCTGCTACGTTTGCCATTTCTATATAACGTGTGCACATATGGATAATATATACTCATATGGGATGGCATCGTTTAGAGAAATGTGCACACTGAAATATTTTGCGTTCTAGACTAGCGGGTAAGGTAAGCCAGCAGCAGGCAAGCCTTAGTCCGATGAGGCTTTCTTTTAGTTTGAAAATATGAAAAAGATATAATAAGTTGACAGATATAATAAGATAACAGATTCAGTTGCTAATCAAAGTTGCTTATCCGAACTTCTAGAGATGCTGAAGCTGCATTGTCAAGTGCAGCCCTTGAAAAAATTATAAAATTCATATGATATTCGTTCGATTATCTTGACGATGGATGGGTATTAAAATAAACTGCAACTTTTGGAAATAGTATCCTTAAAACATTTCTTTGCTTTACAATCTGGCAGATTAATATTACGCAAAGTTGTTTTTTATATTCTTCTCATTATAATATTGACATGTCTAGTGAGGATGATGGTAAAAATGAGTCATCTCACAACAGAAGCAGACTAAAGTTTTAAGTCTAATACCATTCAAAATTTCTGTTACAGGACGCTTACAGAATGAAATCGTAAAGAGCGACCATTCACACACCGTCGCAGTAAAACAATCGACAGACAACAAAGGACAGACACTGCTTAGTGGGTTCGGCGGAAAGAGATGCCAAATGCAGCATATAACGGCAGTACCCGCAACAACAATAACAAAAACAACAACAACAACAAAACGGCGCGAAAATCCATTCGCACATAAAATGCGCCACAATGTGCATTATTTTAATGTCACTGATAAATCATTTTTATGTCGGTGCTAAATCAAAAGATGGACGAGCAGCGAGCGAATGCAGCACTTAAAATGAGCTGCCTGTTCCATTGGCCCGGGCTTTGGAGGCGTAGCCGGTCGAGAGGAACGGCTGGCTGGGTATGCGACAGGACTGCATGCACATGTGCGCCATGGAATGGGGATGCATTCATCCTCGTCCATTAAAATGCGCTTTCATGTCCGTCCAACGTCCAAAACAGTTGAACACCTTTATGCGCCGGCCAGCACTATGCCTTCGGTTGAGCCATGCTCACCAAGCTTGTTTATTTATTATTAACAGGGAAAAAACACCCGAAGGACGAATTGTAGTGTTCGCAGAGAGGCATTCGTTCGTTGCCTAAATGCGCAGTATAATTCGTCGCCTGCAGCGACACCTTTTCCGTCCGCCAACCGTGGCGCAGAACTCATATTTTGTTGCATCACTGCTGGAATTCATCTGTTTGCGGTTGAAAACACGTTCCACCTAGATTCATGTAACTGAGAATCACACATAATGGCTGTGCACGATTTGACTAAACACCCGAAAACATGCGCAATTACGTCGAATAATATGAAATGCTATGTCTGCAATGCCTTATTCATTATGCTGAAAATTTATATCAACGGATTGCTGCTAGGATTTGGTTTATTCATGGGAACTCGAAACTTATCAAGTTTCATATAAAACTCATATCGTGATTTGATGAAAAAGTATTTTAGTAAATATATTTAAGGTTTCAAGAATTTAACATTCTAGAAAGATGCTTACTTGGGCCTATTTGGGACACGGCTAAGCTTATCTTAAAGGCTTTTATTACAGAATGAGAAGCTTAGATTATGTGTAAGGCAATATAAGTACATTCTTCACCGTATAATAATAATAATACAGTCGAACTTCCATATAGCGAATCTCTAGGGACCAGAAAAAAATTTCGTTATATAGAAAACAATAATATTGGATGATTTTTTAAGAGTTCAGTTTTTCAAGTTTGGCAGCACTGGTTAGTAATGGCGTCCAAACGTCACCTGTCAAAGTGAAAAGTTTTCAGTATACTCTGCCATTTAATCACGGAAAGACTTACAAACGAGCGACGATTGCAAATTATTGAAATTTATTATCAAAATTCGTGCTCTGTGAAAAATGTGCACCGTTTGTTACGATCATATTATGGTCGTCATAATCGATTTGGCACAACGGATACGTAAATAAGCAAAACTGTCGCATCTGGAGTGATGAACAGCCACATGCCATACAAGGATTACCGATGCATTCCGAAAAAATGACAGTTTGGTGTGGTTTATGTTCTGGTGGCATCATCGGTCCATTTTCCTACAAAGACGACCGTGGAAGAAACGTTATTGGACCTTCCGAATGGACCATTTGAAACGTAGTCGCGGACAAAATTTACATAAAGTTGTCTTTAAAACGTAAATGGCAAAGGCCTATTTATCGATACAATAAAAATTTTAAGCAAATTTGAGTGTTTTATTCGATTTTTAAAAAAACTACGCTTAAAAAATCACCGTTTATAAATAGAATTGTTTGAAAAAGTCGTGTTTCAACATTTTGCTTGCTATCAGCATCTTCAACAACTGCAAACTGAGAACTAATGTGAACATGACTAACGATAACATTCTGTTTACCGTGTTTTATCATCCAATTCATAATTCGAGACTCCCCCTAAATATATTTTTATGTTTGTTTTGGTAAGAAACCAATATCGAAATAAAATTCGCAATAGGGAGATATTGAAAACGTATTCGTAGAATTCGAGTTATGGGCATAGAAAAAAATCGTAGTATAGAAAAATTCGCTATAAGGAAATGAGGAAATTCGTTATAAAGAGAGCAAAAACTACTGAAAATTTAACGAAATTGCAGAGTTTTAAAAATTAATTCGTTCTCAAGAAAATTTCGTGTATACTCGTAGAAGTTCGTAATAGAGAAGTTCAACTGTATTGAATTTAATCATATAATTTTCTCTCAAGGACATTGATATCGAGTTTTAAATAAAATAAACTTTAAAGTGTTGAAGAATTTAAATTCCATTTTCTTCGAAAAACCAACCTATCACACATAGTTCATTGTCCCGAGCAGAAACAAAGTTTGCAGTTAGGCAGTGTCAACGCATTGCATAACATTGCCTAGAATCGGCGAATGGTCGTTGCGAGCGAACCGCATTTATAATAAATTGAGAGGCAATAACTTAACTTCAATCAAAAATCATAATTCACTGGAATCGACAGGCAGCGCCCAGACCCGCATCGACACGACAGCCGCTGCCTCCACCCCTTCGAAAACAATTGAAAGCCAATGGAATATGGGCAAGCCGGGCACACTCCCAGCGAGTGCAGGCAAAGCAACCTACTCCGAGCACGAGCGCGCAAATGTTAGCGAATGTTTTTGATTTTTGGCTTGCAACTACTGCAACTACACAGGATAATGCAAGGACTAGGGCGTGTAGAGAGAAGAGGGTTGCAGGAAGCACGTCAACGAATGCCGAAAATTATAAATCTATCGCTTGACATAAAGGCGAGTGTGCCATGGAAGACATGGATTTATATGCGAAGACACACATAAAAAAGCGAAGGACCTCAAAAAACTGATCCGCCAAGCGTCTGGGCGACTGAACGACCAACCAACATAACGAAGCCAAACTAAACACGCTCAATCGCCATAAATATACTTTCCTTCGATTGCGAGCGATAGCTCACACACACAATGTGTGTGTGTGTCTGCACTTGAGTTTGTTGTTTTTTTTTCTGTTAAAATAATCACCATTTCACATGAAATCATTTCGCTGCTAAGGCCAAGGAGTGTATGCACTTGGCGCCAATACTTTCGCCGCGAATCGCAATTGGCAGACGGAAATGTTGTAACTCACGACTTGAGCGATATAAATTTTAGTTCTCGTTGTCCACCGCCAGCACTGAATCAAGGACAAACAAATCAAAAATGGCATTTACAAGCCATTAAAAGGCATTTCGATGCATGATTTGCAATGATTTTGCCTGATTTGTTGACTAAATGATATTGTTTTAAAGTTATTAGAAAATAGAATCAACCAAAAAAGTATTACAAATTGCAAAGTTCATAACACTGAAAATATTGAATAAACGTATTCCTTGTTAATCTGAAATAGTTGTTTTGATGCATAAACATTGCAAACGTCTAGATATTTTAAGCCAAATACAATAATTTCTAAAAAATAAATGCAGAATATGTAAAAAATGTATTATAAAAAAAAGATAAAATATTTTTGCACTTTATGCACAAGAAGAGAAAAGCCGGAAATATAAACGAATAAAAACTCTGGACAAAGGACAATAATTATAATAAAGTGTGTCTATAGTCCAAAAGAAAAAAAACAAGAATTAAAAAAGAAAAGGCAGCAGAAGGACTTTAACGGAAAGGTAGTTAGGATAAATGTAAAATGTTTGTTTAAATTTCCGCAGGATCATTGAATGCTGAAAAGTAAAAAGTGACAGAAAAAATGTAGCATAGAAAATAAACCTTTTGACTAAGGGAAAACAGAAGCAAAATAAAAATACAATTCTTTACCGTTTACATATGTAAGTCTGTAAGGGTACATCGACTTCATGGTGAAGTTTGTTACAAGGTTTTTAAGAAGGAATTGGTAAATACTATGTATCTCCTAATAAAAGAGGATCCTAATAAACTTGTTCTGTGTCAGAGATGCTGCACATGTGTCAAGGATCCTCTACTTCTTGCATAATTTTCTATTGGATAATGTCATGTATGGGTCCCTGCACTATAATTTGGAAAGTATGAATGGCCTATATACATATGTATACTTAGTTTTTGCTGCATGTGAATGGTAAAAATGATTCGTGACAACTGCAGCTCAAGGATTTTTGTTTGCTTTTCTATGCAGCCTTTGCATAATACTTTAATGTTTATTTATGCTTTTTATTTTATTTCTTTTTATTTTATTTCTTATTTTGCTGGCAAGAAAAAATCAAGCATTTTAAATAAAATCAAATAAAAGAGGCGGATGTGTACGCGTTGTATTATGCACGCGAATATATTTTTGTCACAAAACAATAATGTGAAAAAAGGACACCATTGTAGTATGTATAAAGGACACCTTTTTCATTGTCCTGGCGGCATTTTCGGCACTCGCCGTTCTTCCAACGCAACAGGGAAAAGTACATGCAGACAATCAACTAAATAAAAAACCACGGAAGTAATTTACAATACGAAATAAATAAAATAAAATGGCGAAGCACAACGACCAAAAGGATGAATGAACTTTGAAGGAGCTGCCACTGTCTGCGACGCAAATGTTGACAAGATTTATTTTCAATTAAAGAAACCAAAAAAAAAAAACAAAAAGTATCATATATAAATAAGCAACCCCATCGTCCTTTAGCACCTCTTCGCCTTAATCGCTTACGTATCTCTCAAGGTTTCTCGTTTTATTTTATGAGTTTTAATGGCAACTTTTATCTTCAGCTTTCAATTAACAATAAATCAAATCTAGACAACAATTCACCATGTTGCGAATCGGCATGGATCTAAAACTAATGTCTACAATATGACGAGAATGACGACGGCGTTGGTTAACATGAGCGTGAAATCTTGCCATCCCTTCGACAACTCACCTTGGCGAATGTTAAGCGAAAGTTTTTGCTTAAAAATACTATACTCAACATTTTGGTAGACACACTTACAAGAAATAATTTGAATAGTACTTTGCGTTGTAGGAAAAAGGTTGCCAAATGGCATCTGCTTTAATTTTCAATATGTGGCATATTGTTGAGTAAAAGAAAAATGTACTGTCCTTAGTATTGCTGTGAATCTATTCGTTTGACCAGCAGTATACATCAAAGTGCATTAATTTTATATGTCAAATGTGAACATAAAAAAGACGGTACAAACGAACACGCAGCAAGAAATCGTGGCGCATTGTTGTCCTTGTAATTTATTGCCTATTAAGGGAAACGCGCAAGCAAGCGGCAATTGCACATGTGTTTTTCACACTCGCTCCGACATGTCTAGCCCAATGCCAGCGCCAACCCCGAGCAGCGAACTGTGTGCGCAAGTGTCACTTTCTTCCACGCTGGCTGAGTTGTCTTGCCGAATCTTTGACTTTGATGCTTTCGCTTTTAATTGTTTTTCCACAAATGCTAATAATTGCGCATTAGTCTCTGAAGCATCCTTGCAAAGCGCACAGACTCAGACACAAATCCAAGGGGACACACAGGCTGCGCACATTGCAGCGCATCCTTTGCAAGTTGCTACTCTCAATAACAATAATAAGACATTATTCATGCGTATGTGTTTGCGTTGAATTTATGGTTTTCATCCTGCATTTCATTTTCAGTTACGCACATTAAAACAATTATCCTACGCAGTCGTTATCTTGTTATAACGTTTTTAATTGCCGCACCAAAGGATTCGAAATGGAGACATTAGAAAAATCTGTCACCGTTTTGTTGTCAAGTTAAAGCCAAACCAAATGCCACGAGTGCGAACTCTAAGCGCATAAAACACATTTATATCCTTAGACACGTTCTGCATTTGATGTTATTGAATGGAATTATTACTAAGTCGGCAATTATTCCAAGATCTAAGGTTACTAAATGCGAACATAAAGATCTATTAAAATTGCATTTCAAAATTTGTTTTGGTCATAAGCTGCCATCGACCCACATGACATTTCAACCGGAAAATTTCTATGCTCCGATGCAGGAAAATGTATTTCTAAGACAATAGAGTCTTCTTAAAACTTCAGTTCATGTCAAAATGTTCAGTTCTTATGTTGAAAGTTTAATCAAATTAGAAAACGCCATTTTTTGTAATATACCTAGTTGAGTCCTTATGCTTCGATATATCGTCATGGTTTAGCTGGTTTAGCTGTTTGCAGGGTATGCGGCTCTTTAAGGATTGCATAAAAGTGCAACGTGACTTAAACCACATACATACGTGTGTATTTGATTTTTGTACAGCGTATTTTTAAAATTTGAGTATTTTCCGTTTTTGTTTGTTGGCGAAATGTACAAAAGTCATAATTCAATAAATAAAATACAAGGATGACATGTCGACAGCGCAACATATCGCAACGAATGCACTCAAACACAAATGCAAGAACAAAGCCACGAGTACACAGCAGCAGCACACGCGGCAGCAGCACAACAGCAGCAACAACAGATCCACTCTGAATGAAATAACTAGAGACGTATCTCGTGAATGAAGTAAAATTTACGGTTACGACAAAGTCGCTTATTCGCATGCATGATTAAATGCAACTGAGCTGGCAAAAAACAAAAACAAAAAAAAATGAAACAAAAAAAATGGAAATGGCTAAAAAAAACATGTGGAGGAGGTAGAAAGAAAATGCGGCTTAGTGGTGACCAAGTAAGGTAACCAAATCTATTATCATGCACCCAAAAAATGTGTACACAAGGACATGCGTCAACATTCATACATTTCACCAAGCGTAAACCAAAGCACAGTGGGCCAGGATGAGAATATATTCTGAAATCGCTCATGAAATGAGTTCTCTTACAAAAGAGCAATTTTTATACCCTGTACCAAAAAATGATAAAGGGTATATTAAAGTTGTGCAAATGTATGTAACAGGTAGAAGGAGGCGTAGCAGACCCCACAAAGTATATATATTCTTGATCAGCATCGAAAGGCGAGTCGATCTAGCCATTTCCGTCTGCCTGTCTGTCCGTCTGTCCGTATGAACGCAAGGATCTCGGAAACGGTAAGATCTACAACCACCAAATTTTGTACGAAGACTTTCCCAATCCATAGGCATAACAAGTTTATTTTTTTTTCGATATTTGACCTATAACATATAGCTGTCATAGGAACGATCGGCCGAAAAACAACATTTACTGAGAAAATCTTTTATGTTTATAAAGATATCGTTAACAAATTTTGGATTCGATAATTCTATATAATATCCAATCATATTCCTGAATATTATAAATATCGGTTTACTATAACATATAGCTGCCATAGGAACGATTAGCCGAAAAAGGGATTTTGGTAAAAAAAATTTTTTTTCTTGAGATATCCTTACATAATGAATACAAAATATTGAAGCAACATAAAAATATATTCAGTTTTGGATTGGGTACAGGGTTTCCTATAGTCGGTTACGCCCGACTATAGCCCTGCCTTTCTAGTTCTTCATGCAATTTATGTGAATGTAAATATGTAAGCGAATCAATGAGGGTTAAAATCATTTCTTTAATTTTTTATTGTTTATATTGTAAGTTATTCGTATAGCCAAAATCATTTGTTGTTTATGCACTATTTAAGATCTAAAGGAAAAAGGTACTGCAAATTCATATTAGCCAATATTATTTTCTATGTGGGATATTTTTATTTCAAAGATTATCCTGCAGCTCAGAAAACAAAAAATAACTGAATTAGTAGGCAATTAGGCTACACAATCTATTTAAACAGAATCTCTAAATCAGAGTTCTTACTTTGTGGCTTATAAACTCAGTTGTACTGCTCTAAAATTGATTTGCTACATGTTAAAAAATGTTCTACTTATAAATAGTGTTCCACTGTATGTTAAAAAGCTTTATAAAAGGACAACATTTTCAGGAAGTGCAGGCGAGTGCAGTGCGCTGAAATAACGGCGTGGAAGGATGTGGAGCCCAGAGAGGGGTTTGGAGTTCCAGGCGCCATTGCATATTTATGAAATAATACCACAAACATGCGATTCGCAGATTTTTTGACAACATCGCGTCGCATCGTACAGCCTTTACAGCAAAGGAGAGGGGTGCAGTCCGGTTGGGCTGAGCAAACCGAGGAATTGGCATGTGTGGCTATCGAAATGGGTGTTGTATGTTATGATCCACTGGCCTTGCCTTTGGAAATTATGATGCATTTTTATGGATTTTCGATGTTTTTGCAGTCGGATCTTTTTTTTCTTTTTTTTTGGTGTTGGGTCGACGGCGTTTTTTTACATCAATGTTGAATACTTTCGGAGTATTTGCAGCTGCGGCTTGTAAAGATTTTTCGGTGTTGAAGTTTTTTGTTATTGTATTTTTTTGTGTTTTTTTCTGTTGCTGCGTTAAGGGCTCCAAACTGATTTATGCCTTTGATGGACGGCTCGCTGCAGTTTTGTGCAGCCTATCACCATCGGCTTCTCTTTCTGCCGCTTCACCTCCGTCGCACTTGTAGCTTTTGGCTTTTAGCTGTTGCGATGCAGGGTAACGGTAAATGCAGCCACGGTCGCCCAGCGGTGCAGGTGATGAATGCCGATTGGATGTAGGGTATGTTGGGGCCGAAAAAATTTATGCATTTCATTGATATGCAAAGCACTGAAAGATGAAGAAGAACTTGCACGCATCCGTTTCCGTTTCGGGCGCGACCATCGCTGCTGCCTCGAATTGGCTAAATGGCGTTTGTGTATTGCAGGTCGACATGTTGGCGTATTGTCGAATTGCATAATATGCATTTTTTCTATTTGGATGGCGAAAATTTACAACCAACGACAGATCGATTTATTGCATGACAATTGTCATTGTCCCTTCGCCCTCGACAGCGACAGCAGCAGCGACGACGACAATAACAACAACAATTGATATTGATGCAGAAATGTGTTGTTGGCAATTGAGTTATGAATTGTTGCATTTGTTGTTGTTGTTGTTGTTGTACGAGTATAACATGTCGTCCGGCAATTCCATCAGAGAAACGCATGCAATTTCAATGTAAACGCATTGGCATGGTAACTCTGTCCTTCTTCAATGGCTGTCTGTTGTTCGTTCTTTGCAGCCGTTTTTAAAAAATTATGTTTTTAATATTGACAACATGAAAAATGTGAAAACAATAATCATAAATTGTTATTAACAACACAAATATCGTAAAAACGAAATGCCAAATAGTCAAAGCAAATGAAAAGATGGCAATATTTCCGTTCTGGATCGAATAGCCTAGGTGAGTTTTTTTTTTGTGGTGCCAGGTCTAGCTGCAATTTAATAAAAGAAGATTTGCAAATAGCAATTCGGGAAACAACAAGAATTTCTTTAAGAGTAAAGAAGCAGACCTTCATGAAAACACAAAATGCCAAATTTGTATTGATCATAATTTATGGTCCGACACGAATATATTAAAGAAAAAACAGAAGAATGCATAAAAAGCAACCATCTAAGCTCAACAGAAAGTTGTACAACTTGCATATAGGAATGACACTATCATATATGAATATGTTGACTTATGAGCTTTGTTAAGCAGCCATACACTTCAAGTTTTAGGCTTGGAGGTATACCACAAGCATCTTGCGTTGAAATCGCAACGATAAAACTGATTGGCTCATAGAGACAGAGCACATGTACACAGTTGTATAATTATAGATTTGAGATCAGCTTGGGCAACAAACGCAATAAGCACACAAATCAATTTCGAAGCGTGCTGAACGAAATGGATTCATTATGTGAGCCCTTATGCCTTGAAATTTTCTTGAATTTGAAATTTATTAAGACTTGCACTGAATTTATTTTGTAGCTTTGAATTCGCTTTGGAATGCATCGGTTCTCGATCGGACTGTGCGATAGAAATGATATATGACTGCGCTACTACGCCCCTGTTTGAGTTTGGAGCTTGCGGCGATTACATTTGTGTTGTTCTTGAAGCTCATCTTCGCTTTCGTAAGTGGCTGCGACTGCGTTGTCTACGTTGAATTGCTCAAATATTTGCACATTTCGTTCAACATCGTTGTCGGCATTTAATTGTTCTCATTTTTTGTATTCTTTGTTGACTCAGCGCCTGCGCAAAGGCAGCGACCAAAGTAGCTCAAAAGCGACTGCTGCTGTTGCCGTTGCTTGCTGGCAAGGTGCGTGTGTGTCTCACCTGCTTGGCTGCATTGGCCGTCTTATCTTTTGTTGACACTCATGTGGAAACGCAGAATACGGAACACTTCTGTAGAAACTGAAATCTTCGTCGCTTCCATTGTTTTCCTGTTGATTTTTCTGTTAAATACACATATGAGACCATTTACAACACAGCAAAAAATATTTCACTCAATTTGAAATTTCATTTTCGAATGAAAAAACCAAGACTAACGAACTATTTGGCAAAATGTTCGTCATTCTGCGTGTAAATCTTGGGCAAATTGTTAAACAGGAGGTTTCAATCGAAAGGTCGCTGCGAAGTGAATCCATTATTATAACAAATATATATTTAAAATTTTTTTCAGTGTTTCTGCCACCCTCACATGCCGTATTCGCTGTTGTTTCACGCGTTAATTAATTGAAACCCCACTTTGAGCACACCTCAGAAGCCGCCAGTGCACCGTAATCGTCGTCGTCATTGGATTCTAAACTAATTCTTGTCATCTCATTTATTTGACTTGTATCATCCTAAGGCAAACAAATTTTTTCTATGCTTTTGTATTAAGCAAAACCTGTTGGTCTTTCGTCTGCTTGACTTTGGTTTCTCGCTTTTTTTTGCCAGCAGTTGGCGGCACTTTTTTTATGAAGCTCTTGTTGTTTTAACATTTGCAGCAAATCGTGTTGTAAACTGTTTTGTTTACTCTTTATTTAATAACTGTTTTTAGATTTCACTTTCGACGTCAGTAATTGTCTCAGTTAAGAATTCGTATTAAAGAAGCCGCACAATTTTTTTGCGGCTGTTGAAAGGGGATTCTAATTTACACATCAGTAATTATATATTTGCCTACAAGATTTCTAAAGCAAATATTCATTTCAATTCAAATGAAAATGTAACATTTATAAGTCGTTGCGATGTATTTCGGTATTTTGTGTTTTATATAAGCCAAATGCCGCAAGATTGGAAGCACAGGCCCCTATGATATCAGATTGATAGTGATCGTATTATCGCTATAAAACTCCCTACTAATGAAATGTTGTGAAAGTTAGTTGGTGACTCCTATATGGCATTTCGCAAGTAAAGACTTGCCATTGACTTTGTCTTCCAAATGTAGTGCTTCTTTTTTTTTGCAATAGTTGAACTTATTCACCCTCTGGTGCTTGCAATTATTCGGGATTAAGTGTATAACAAAACGAATCTTATGACGCGTGTTGCATGCTGTTTCACAGGCTCTTATCGTTACTCTACACACATTTGTCACACATTTGGCGTATCGATTTGAAATATTCGCAACAAAAGACTTCTGATGATAGCTGTCACTCACGATGATAGAATTAAGTAAGATCGTATGCTGTATAGAGCGAATTGGCAAATAGTGTCCAACATTTTTCATTGGGCTTGACATTTCATTGACTTCACCGCAAAAACCATTTGCTACATTGATGCAGGGCTCAAAATTAATGATCGGGAAAATTAAGCAGACAATGCATATAACAGCGAAATATTCTGAATAAGCAGTAATTATGTCTGACATGACATCAATGCAGATGTTTTTAGTATGCGAACAATTACAATTTTACTGGAAGTTAAACAAACACATGGGCATGTAATAAAGCAAAGAAAAGAAAAGAAAAGCCTAAAGCTGAATACAAGGTTTCGCATAAGGTTCTTTTTGCTATAATTTAATACCAATTCCAGATATTTCCCAGTTCCACGATGTCTGCTAAGTACTTGTTAATTACTTATATGACTTAAGTTATGGGCGGCAAAAGTATTCGCTTCGCCTTGACTCCCATGAAATAAAAGAAACGGAGCACAGCGGGAAACCACACAAGTAAATAAGCAAGCAAAGATAACTGCTTCGGCAGTGAATCTGTTAGAACAAATGGTCAGAGGCACGAATTCGCTAATCAGCAGATTACATCCAACCTAACAAACGAGAAAACTGCTACCGACTGTCCGAGCTCCACCGGCTGTCTCCAAGAAGAGAGGGCACGAATTGCGAGAATTGTATGTAAATCGCAAATTACAAGCGTTGTCGATGCACCCAAGACGGCTGTGCTTGGTAATGAGTTGCAACATGAAGGTGACCCTTGCCACTGAAATGTGAACAAATCAAGAATATCTCAGATGAGAGATGTTCAACTGGATCCAAACAAACAAAAAGAAAAAAATAAACAAAAAAGAAATTCCAATTGCAATTGCAAAGTTGCTGATGTGGTGGCTAGAGAAGTTAAACGGGAATTCCATCTGTGCCTGCGTCTTGAATGGCGCAGAGAGATCGGATCACAGCAGAATCATCGTTCGAACTGAGCCGCTGAGTATGCGAGCGAACGAGTCCGAGTGTGAGCAGCAAAGATATTTTACGAGCGATACACAAATTAAATGCTATTCGCTTTGCACGATCATCATTAGGGATGCAAACAAAGGCGAAACGAATCGGCAGTCAAATTTAGACTTGGACTGCCTGCAGTTTGTTTACTGCATCTCGTCCCCTCTCCCACTCGCCTGCTCGTCAGTTCATTGGCAATTCCTTATAGCTGCGCGGTGCGCCGCAAACTATTCTAACCAATTCGCAGTTGCTAAGATTTATTACAATTGATAAAAATTAAGCGTGAAAAAACCTAAACAACTTCGTATATGAAAGTGTTGAAGAAAGTTTGGTAAGTTTAAGCTCATTACTGTACATGAATTCAATGTAGTTGCTCGCACGCATTATTTCTCATTGCGTTAGACAATTACACAACGATAATTTTCTCAGGTTTTCTAAACTCATTCAATGTATTTTATTTAACATATACTTAATAAAAAGACATGTGCTGATTTAGTCTTTTGAAATTGGCTTCTGAAATGTTACTCTGAAAATGGATTTAATGGCAGTAGAGGCAAACTCAAATATGTTTTTGATCTTCTACAAAAATACTGTACTGAAGTTCATTAGATATATGCATGTATACCTTAGGTGGCAATAATTTTGATTTGGATTTCTCTTTGGTAATTCATGATTAACTCGGCTTGTGATCTTCTTCTTTTGTATTTGAGTACGCGAAGTAGGGTTTCAAAGAAAAGAAACACCTGTAGGCCAGCACTTGGAAGTGTTTGCTATTGTCGTGACGTCCTCTGCCATTGGAATGCATATGCAAATCCAGCTTGTAAACATCTTGTACACACCTTTTAGGTCTAAATGAACATGTTTATGATGGCAGCTGAAGCAGCTGAAGCAGCGACGAGCCAGAGCACAGAGAGATACATGCATAAAGTGCAACAACGTGAAGCCGAGAAGCACAGTGACTGCAGAATGTGAGCTTATGAGTGTCTGCACGGGTTTGTTGTCTGCTAATATCCTTGTTAATATTATTAAATATTATTTATGGATTTGTTTAATTTGTATTTAGTGGTTTGGATGGAATATGCAGCGAACATGAAGGCTACGGGAAGAGTAAGCAGAAAAACTGCAGGAAAGATGGGTGGGGGGGACAAGTTTCATAGTCAGCGGATACCGGGGGTACTGTGTGCACTGCACTTGCATGTTCGTGCGCTCGCAAAACTTAAGATGTGCGCCTTGCGGTCGTGAAAAGTTACTTGAACACAGGCTTACCCACTCACACATATCGAAGGTTGTTCGTTCGCACGCCAGCTGAGCCACATGTCCGCATATCCTTATTACTATACATTAGTTTGTTCGTTCGTTCGTTTGTTTGTCTGTTGGTTTGCTGTTTACTTCGCCACCCCTCCCGGTCGTTAAACGGTCGGTCTCTCTCGACGTCTGTTCGCATCCTGGCGGAACAATTACATGGTTTTGCGTAATGAATTTATCTGCTCATCAGCATCTGAAGCAACAACACGCTCCAACTCAACCGATGCCCCTATCTCGTCTTGGTTGCCTGCATGATGGCCTGCTGGCCTTCCTGCCTAACTGTATTCATTCGCTCGCCATGCTCGTGTGGAGTTGCAGTAAATTTTATGTAGATTTCCTTACACGAATTATGTTCATTTGCCTGCTTCCCATCCCCTCTGCCTATTCTATCTATCTGCTGTTTCGCTCTGTCTTTCGCTCCAAGTGTGTTGTGGGTGCATGTCTATGCGTATAAAATGTATCTACATGCATGTATCCGTGCCCGTATCTATGCTGAAGTTTATGAAAAACTCGTGCACCAATAGTTGGCATCCTTTCCATGCTGGCTACTGCTGCTGCTGCTGCTGCTGCTACTGTTGATGTTGGAGCACAACAAACATTACTTTGATTGGGGAACAATTTTATTAGCCTTTTAATCGTGATTTGTTGCGTTCTGTGGCAAAACGGATAAATTTATATATTAAGTTTTATATAATTAATAGAATTATTAGTGCAACTCATGCCATTCTACCATTTAGGAATTTTATTTAACGTTTCTACTAAATAGGTGATTCAAAGCTAAGGACGAAACTGCAATTAGCTGAAAAAATCTAATGTAGGCACTGATAAAGGACTCGTTATGTCTGAACGATTGGACATATCTACATTTAAAAAGATGATAATTTGCACTAAGACTAAGTTTACTTTTAAAGTTCAAATATTCACTAGAGATAATTGCTTCAGATCTGAAAGTGACTACTGAGAATAAGTTAAGATTTATAACATATATAATTTGATATAATTTTATTATAAAAGTAGTACATCAAGATTAAAATTAATAATAATGTAATATGTTTTAGTATATGCAATGTTCTGAAAATAGTATTTCGTCACACATAATAAAAGGCATAATTATCAAAACAAGTTAAATTTTTAAATTTTACCCAATGTATTCTTGCGTTTATTGGCTCTGTTCTGTAGATTTTTCAGTGTCATTGTTGCGATGTCAATTTTGCGACCTAATATTTTCTCTTCCTTCTCAAGAGAAATTAGATCTTCTTTCAAGTCAATATATTGTGTAATACTGGGTGCTTCGAAATCATTTATTTTCTGTCGTAATTGCATTAACTCGACTTGATCATTCTGATTTTCTTTATGAATCAAATGGGCTTCCTTTTCCAACGAATGAATGGCCCGTTGGCATTCTTTTACTTTTTGCTCAACGAACTTGATCTCATTCTCGGTTTTTACAAGACCCTTCTTTATTGCACTTAGCTTTTGTAAAGCATTTCCTCCTATACTCTTTAGGCCGGCCAAGTTAACCATGATATCGTCGTGTGTGCTTTGCAGTTCGGCTTTTTCGATAAGTAGCTTCTCGAAGTCGACTACCGTGAGGATGGCGCTCAAGTCACTCTTCATTGCCATATCGGCACGGTTCTTGTTGCAGGTGTCGTCCAGTAATCCAATCGTTAGCCTCATCACGCCAATCTGAGTGCGTGCGGTCTTGTGCCAGCTGTGCATGAATTGGCTTAACTTCTGCCTAAGCTGAGCTTCGGTAGCATGATCCAAATAGGCTATATCAGACTCGTCTTCTAAAAACTGTCTTTGGAAACTCTTGCTGGCTCCTTTAATGTCTTTTTTGCGATATTGCAATTCCTCTGTTTCAGCATGCAAATGCTTTAATTCAATCATAGCTGCCGCAGACAAAAAGTCAACTTTATAAGGACGGAGCTTAAAATGTGATGATACAAACCTTTTTTTTCAACATAAGCTATGCGCTTTTCAATGTCAATTAGAGACTTCTCTGCCATGTGACCCTTATGTTTTGAATTGGAGACAAAGTCTTTCATTTTCCTGCGCTCAGTAGCGCTTATACTGAAGGCCATGCTGACTCCGCTTAGCGATGGCCTTGAAAATGAATGCTCTGACGGAACTGAAATCTGCAGAGTAGTGTGCGTAGTTGTCTTTGTTAGCGATGGTCGCCTCGCCTGCAAGCCGATCAACATTTTTGGATCGTGACTTTTTAAATAGTCCCAGATAACATGATTCTCAAGAATTTTTAATGCGGTTTCTTGATGCACATTTTTTATAGCATTGTATAGTTCCACAGCACTAAAATATTCTAATTTTTTCTCAAGGTCTTTACCGTCAGTTTCAGCTAAATCAATATCCAAGTTAAACTTGGCAATGGTCGCCGCAACATCCACTATATTTCGAATTGGTGTCTGATCTATGGTTGAAACAGTTTTATCCAAGTTAGTTGGAAACTGATACAATTGTGAAAATATCGAACTGCGTCGTGCCATTATTATGACGAATTGGCTAAGAAACAATTAACTATAGTGAACTTATTTCAATTGAAGGAATATTTAACGATGTTTTTCAAGTTTTCGCTGTTCTCTTTAAACATCTGAATAAACGAAACAAAAACTAAATAATGACTAAAATAAATCGCATTATCATTTGAATTCATAATTAAAACAAAGGCAACTATGTCGAGTTAAATAAATTTTGTCTTTGTTTTCTTTCGAGCTTTTAATACATCTGAATCATATGTCTTTGGGTATTATATATTGTTGATGCAAAGGGATTGCAAATAAACTAAATTATATCAGTTGATTTCTCGATCAGTATACGCATTCATATGTTATTCGATTATGGCCATCAGCCAAGAATCGAGAACTAAAATAAGAAAGTGTTTTGGGTGAATCGCCTTATAAACATTTGATTCATACGATTATGTTTGGTATCCTGTAGAAAAGTGTTAACTTTGACATTTTTTTTTCAATTCGTGAAGAATGTTAAACTTTATTTTTACAAAAAAAAAAAAACAAAAAAAATAACATTAGGTTAGGTTAAAAAAAAAAATACAGTGGTTCATCCTGCAACAAAAATAAGTAAAAAAAAAGTCGTGCAGATATGCGCATGAAAGAAGAGCGCAGTTAAGCAATAAGTGGTGAATGCTGCTGCACTGTTCGCATGCGATGAGAAAGACAACGAAGTGACTGACGAGCGATGACGATGGCGACGGCGATGAAACGAGTCGAAATGAATGAACAAGTGAGCTTAGGAACTCGTGGTCGGCTCGTCGGTGGCAGGAGGAGTCAGTTGGATTGCGTATTGGTCAGAGTGGCCGTTGGTGTGCTTTCGCAGCACATGTCAAGGCGTCGTCATCGTCAGCAACGGCAGCAGCCACATCGTCAACAGCGCAGGCAACAACAACATAAACATTATTACCAGCAGCAGCCGCATTCGCATCAATGAACATCATGAGAGCAAGCGCATCAACAGCACACCAGAAGATACGGATACAACAACGTTTTCGAGTTTCGTTTGGTTGTTGCTGGCAGCGTTTGAACGAATGAGAAAACTTGATGCGTTGCATGTTGATAGGAGAAATGCAACAACAGCAGCTATCTACAATGCTGTCGTATTTCCGTCGAGGACAGTGTGCATGAAAGTGTCATTGTTGTCGTGTGCTTCAATGTCTGCGCTGAATGCGACCAAAAATATCTTTGGTGTGTTTTATCTTTTTAGCCATTTGCAAAAATATATGATGCCACGCCATTCTTATTTCAAGTCGTTTTACCATTTTCACGTTCTTGGCTATTGGAAATATTTATGCTCTGAGTGTGCATATCAGTGCAGAGACCGATCCTAATTTTTATTAACACAATGTAGATTCATTTTTCGTTCCCAAATTATATATAAAATATCTAAAGAGACACTGTAAACTAAATACGTCAAACTATATACATTAAAAAACCTAAGTAAGCGCGTGTTACGTAGAATAGAAAGATGGCACACCTTGGGCTAGGATATAGTAATATTTGTCATGTGTAGATTTTAGCGTTAAGTTTCGATTCAAATGATGTATGTGAAGAAGGGTTCTGAAATAACTTATCCACTGTAGTTTAATGAATATATCGGAAATAGCAATTATGCCCAAGTTGCTTGCCAAATAAGTTTCTGCAACGCATTAAAGTAGGAGACACATTCCAAATTTAATCTATTTTTTTCGTGTATTCAAAATAGTCTGATTAAGACTCGCTTCTAGTTCGGTCAATAAGCAAGAAATTACATATAATTGTAGTTATGTCAACATGGTGTTGATAATGCTGTCTATATCGAGTTGATGTGGAGTCCCAAATGTGTTTGCATTTTATAACCTTAGTTAGAAAACTGTATTTGATTATTATTTATAAAATACTTGATGCCAGTCATATTAGGTTTTTCTTCTTATAAAGAGAAAATACTGAAGAATCACGGCAATGGAATTGGTAAAAGTGCCAAGTGGCACAATGTGTCTCGAATCGCAAATCGCACATCATCGTAAATCATGGCGGGTTTGGTTGGCTGCTTCACTGGATGGGCCCGACATTCAGCAGAGGAGGGAAAAGTACACATTTTCGGACGCCTTGGACACTTTCTGGTTTTGACTCAAAACATAAAAATAAATAAAGGACCTGACAGCGTTCAGTGCTAAAAATTCTTTGCGATTTCCACTTTTCCCTGTGCCAGTGGCCATGTTTCCATCTGTGGACAAGAATGTGTTTGGACATTTTTCTGGGATGTGCTCTTCGCTCCATCGTTCGTTTTCTCGTTTTTTCGTTTTTTTTTTTTTTTGCTCGTATGTTCGTCCGTGTATAAATTTTACGAGAATGCTGCTGGACACACTCATACACTGCCACCAAACCGACTCGGAGAAAAAGGATTTCATAAAAATTGCGCAATTTAAAATGTCACAACATAAATTCTGTTTGCGCTTCTTTCCATGCAGCTTCGTTTGCCAAAGAGAGACCAAACGCAAAATAAAACAAAACAAAACAAAACAAAGTAAGCGAAAACAGCAACAGCACCGGCATCAATGAGAAAAAAGCACTGCAAAACAAACGAATATTAAATTTTGTTAGAAGGACTCGCAGACACTTTCCACTAACAGACACACTTCTGTATTGTTCAGACATCCCTTGAACAGTAATGACCATTAGAGTAGACCGATTCACTCAATCGCTGCGTAGGCTATTGGACTTTGATCAGGCATCAAATTGCAGCGTGATTTCTGATCTTCTGTGTAGGCAAGCAATATAATAAAATATCTTTTGATAGGCACCATTGCCTCAGTCATCTGATCATCTAATAACTGCGAGCCGAGCAGCTCTTCAAGTTGAATCTGTTGAGAAGAGTTAACTGCTTAAGCCATTGTCTTCCAACCACATACCATACGCATGTGATCAGTATGATGCAGAGATGTTAGACTTCCTTTTTGGCGGAATCTATTTCAGTGCCGAGCAGTGTAGCATCGTGTGAAAATGCGAAAACGAAACGAAACGAAACAAAAGAAATCCGAAATGCACACAAAACCGCGTTTCAGAACTCCCCAGACCACTTCACTTCAGCCCAAGCCAAACCAAGCCAAGCCAAGCGATGTCCTGTCGGCGATCGGGGCCGTCAACTCGTTCAAAGTTGGACGAGCGGAAACGAGTCGCAGTACAAGTCGAAGTCAGTGCAGTCGTCACAAGTTTTCTCTGACGTTGCTTTTGTTTTTGTTGTCATTTTTGTTTTCTATTTTGTTTGATTTCTTTTTGGTTTCTGTTTTTTTTTTTTGGGTGCGAAGTTGATTTTCGTCGCTGCCAACGCAATGCACCTTACCCCGCTGCCCGCCTTGGTATCCATCGCATGCACTGCGCTGACATAAATCAGTTTGTTCTGTGGGTTGGCTGGCGCGCCGCCCATTGGGCTGCGCTTTTTTTCTTTGCTGCGCTTTGAATGTTTTGTTTATTTTTAATTTTTGTTGCTGTTGTCCTTCTGCACTATTAGAATTTTTTATTTTTTTTTGGTTTTTTTTTGGTTGGTTTTATGTGTAAAGTAAGCGCATCCTTCTGCGTCAACTTCAGCGGTAGCAACTCGAGATGTCCTGCTCGGCGTCGGTTGCCGCAGTCGTTGTCCTGTTTGGACATAATCGCGCCTGCATTATTGGTTGATGTTTGCTCCTGTTGCTGAAGTATCTCATGCCGGTCGACCAACGCTCTGGCACTATCCTGTGGTCGCTGCCATGTATTTATTTTGTTTGTTATTTTTGAAGATTATGTGTATTTTGTATCCTGACAGGGATCAGCATAAAATGTTGCAAGCTGAGCTTTTTTTCTTGTCTATTTTTTATTTTCATTTCTTTTTTTTTTTGTTTCGTTTGTTTGTAGCTCTGGTGCTCTAACCCCGCCTAACTCTTTTAGCACTCGGCTAAAGGATTTGTTTGTTTATTTGCTTGTCTTTTTCGTGTTGGTTTTGTTTGTGTTGTTGTTGTTGCTGGTGTTTTTGTAATTTTGCTGATGATATGAAGTTTGCTTAAGGTGTGGAAAATTGTAAATGGGTTAAGGCAAATGGAAGTGTGGCTGGTAAATGCAAACACGGTTTAAGTGTTGTGGTGAATTTCTAATTAGGAAGTGTCGCCCGTTCCTACGTGCATGTCCTTTTTGCAACAAAACATGTTTTATTTATGTTTATTTAAGCTTTCTGCAGTAAACAGGACACTCGCAGCCATATGCACATTTTGCCTTGCACTACATTATTGCAAGATTTTCACCAAAGTAGTTGTCCTCCCCGCTCACCCTGCTGACCAACCACAAACGTAACTATTAAATTGGAAAAACTTATGACGCAAGCACCAGGGACACTCGAATGCATTCATATCTCTTTAATGGCAGCAGCGATGGATGGGTATGTCGTTATTAATTATGATAATTATATATATAAAGTTCATAAAACACTCACACGAATACATTTCACCGAAACAAGCGAAGTAAAAAAAAAAAGAAATGTATGCGTCTGACGTGCCATATAAATTAGCTCATACAGGGTGCCTGCAAATGATCTACTACAAATAAAATAACTACTGCCATTAAAACCAAAACTATAATTTCTTGGCGGGGCACAGTGAGCTTATAAATTGCCAATCTTGCCTCACTGCCGAATAATATACAATCTGCTTTTCCGAGTAAAAGTTTCCTGGCTGCGTCACCCTGTGTCATTAAGTGAGTGGTAAGCGCTATTCAGTGTACTGATAATAAGAGCGAAAGCGAATTGAGCGCGGGTATCAAGCTTGGCTGGGACAGCCGCTCATCCGCTCGACAATGTCCGCCCACCCGCATGCCGCCGGGAGGGTGTAATTAATCGTGTGATTTAAAACTTCTTGCGTAAGCGTTAAACTTAAATTTGTCTGCTCTTTCGATATACTATGTACGTATATGCCATTGTATGCATACTTACGCATATGATTATACACATGCACGGGTGTGTGTGTGTGTGTGTGTGTGTGTCTGCCTTAGTTAAGTTTTTGGCGTTTGTAATTGCTGTGCGTTATGTGAAGTTTACTATGAGCATGAAGCGGAAAGCGACTTTCACACAATGACTTGCCAAAAAAGCAGCTGCCGCCGAGGACATTAAGTGTATTTTAAGGACACATCACACGTGCATGCGCAGTTGTAGTGAGGCGCAGTCAAGCAGCCCATTCCGAGTATATGAGCGAGCGTCAGCCTGGGCTGCATTTTTATGTTGGCTTTCATTTCTACATTGTGTTTTTATTTTAACTTTGCGATCATAAATGTCCGAAAATTGTTTGATTTATATGGCAAACTTTTGCATTCACTCTCCGTGCGAATGATGGCAGATTTTTGTTACAAACGCATAGCAGACTTCGATATGTGTCAGGCTTAGAATGATTTACACAAACTGACGGATTACTTTTTGTTTCTATATTTTTCATAAATTAATAAATTGCAATCTGATTACTTAACAATTTTAATGTTGCTCAACAAAACCGACATGGGTATGGGCAAACATTATTTCACAACTTATAAACAATCTTTACATGAGATATATGTTGGAAATAGTAAAGAAAAACCCAGTGACACTTCTGACCACAAGCTGGAATGTGTCAGAATTTTTAACATGGTCGGAGCTGCTTCTAATCAATTTTAGGCTAAAGATCAGTATAAAAGACTTACACATTATGCTTTGCAAAGTTCAATAACTATGAGGTTAAATGTGTTTATCCTGGATGAGGCAATGCAGGAATTTTTATGATTTTAAAGTGATTCAGATTGCAACAGTTTCATCATAAAAAGAAAATTCGAATTGCACTTGATGCAAAATATAAATCAAAACAAATATTTTGCAACCTGTACCGATTTATTGTTAACTTTTCCAAACTATATATTGAAGTATTCGCCGTGTCGCTTTGTGTGAGTGCAACTTTTGCATTATATTGTGGACACATAAATCAAAATTCCATTACGCCCGAAAGGTCCTCCCATATCAGAAACAACCCATGCTGTGATTTATTTGAAAGCCCAAACTAAGACAAAAAAGCAAAACACCAGCAGCAGATACTGAAACTCAAGCTGCAACTGAAGCCGGGACTGAAGCCGGTGCCAGTGTCAGTGCCGTTGCCGTTGCCGATGCCGATGCTGGCGCTGACGCAGGCGCTGAAATGGAGGAAAGTCGTTTCGTCTTGGAAGCGTAGAAAAAATTTTGAACTAAATCAAAACTTCATTTCACTTCGGTGCCATTTCTTGCGCCAGTTTTCGCTTCAGCTTTGTGCTCGAGCCTTGCCGCTCAGTTTGCTCAGTTTGCTTACTTTGCTCAGTTTTTAGTTGAGTGGCGCTGCCATAAAAGTGAAAAAGCGGAAAAGCGGAAAAGTGCAAAATATCGAAACAAGAAATACCAACAGCGAAGGCAACCGTAGGCAGCGCCAGAACCGGAGTAGGAGCCGCGACATGGCATACAATGACGACGGAGACTTAAAACGGGCCAAGATGAGACGGAGCCACGTTGCTCGCCGTAGTCAACGTCGTCGTGTGTCGTCGACGTTGTCGTGTGTCGTTGTCGTTGTAGTTGTCGTTTTCGTCCTCGTGCGACTTGACTCAACAAAATTCACTGCTGGCTGTCAGTTCAATAAATCATTTGCGTTTTGACACGCCGCCCCGACAACGCTTCGCAAGGCAACGCAACGCAACGGAACGCATCGCATCGCATCGCATCGCATCGCATAGCAGAACTAACTGCGCCAATGAAAATCCATAAATACGAAAACAAAGCGAAAAAAACTTGCCAACTCGGGGAACATCATGGCGAAACGTTCTCGAGCAGAAGACGAAAGAGTGCGCGTCAAAAAAGGTGAATCTGTGAAATGGGAGATGCACACATAAAGCGTTCATTTGAAAGTCCATAGATCAGAAGTGCATGGCGTTGCCATACGGTGCGAACGAGGGCACCGCCGAGAGGAGGCGTGAGCTGAGCGCTGGCACGTTACGGTTTGTACAACATTCTCTGCATCCTGTACAAGGACAAGGCAAGATGCACAACAGCTCCACGCTGCTCTACGCTGCGTGTATCACATATTTCACCTGAACGCACCGACATTCGTGTGTTCGTTCGCTGGTCCCTTCGTTCTTCTGCTCCTCCTGCTGCCAGCGGCTCCTCGTTTATTCGCTCTGTCGGGCGACTGACGCCATGTCGTGAAATACGACTTCGGGAAGCAAGCATCGCCACAAATAACAACAGGAAAAAGTTTGGATGGATGTCATTGGACGAATAAGCAGCCAGCGACAAAACTTTTCAGCTTGGGATGATTTTTTAGTGACTTCAACTTCATTCAGCCATTATTACCCACTTATGATGCCGAATCACAAAGTCCTCTAATATGAGGCGCATTTAGGTTTTTTTTTTTTGAATGAGCTCTAAAGCTCTACTAAGCGATCCTTAATATCATCTAGTTTTAATTGCTTTTTCTTTAAAGTTACAATGGTTTTTCAGAAATTGACTTTTTTTCATCTAAAAGTATCATTTATAAGCTACAATTGATATTGCATTTATTCTAATTGATTTATTCAAGCATTTATTAATTGAACTTTTAATTTTATACTTTAATATTTCAAGAAAACTTGTAATTAACAAAACGGCTGTCAATTTCGGTTTTATTTCTGTAACATATCTTAGATTTTGATCAGAATTTATGTCGAATGTAGAAAATTAGCATCGAATAATTAGAACAAATTTGTAGAGAAGGCAACAATACCAAACATCCCAAGCCGCAGACATTTTATAGTAACATATGAAAATGTAATAAAATAAAAAAACAAAATAAAACAAAAAAAAACTCCAGCCATTCGGGAAAATGGCAGAACATGGCGCGCAGATAGAGGGGCAGAAACGCCTGCAGTGTGAATAGAAAAGTTTTGCAAGTGTCAGAAAATGTGAGTACGAATGTGGGCGGAGAAAGCGGCGAAGGGTTTTTGCGAGACGACAAAACTGAACTGAGCTGAACTCAAGCAAACTGAACTAAGCTAAGCTGAGCAGAGCAGAGCAGAGCAGAGCATCGAGCGTAGTGCGCCGAGCGCCGAGCACACTAAGAGATGAATGATATCTAGACGAATGATGCATGAGCCACACTGGGGCGGTACAGTCCGGCGGTGGGACAGAAACGAGGACGGACGGACGTAGCATGTAGGTGGCAAACAAGCGTGAATTCCAACGCTTCATTCGCTGGCTGGCAAACAGATACAGAGCGTCACAAGCCAAAAGACATTGCCATATGAAATATGCTACACAAAGCAAAGCTCGAAGGATACTGCTAGAGCGTGTGAGCGAGTCAGCGAACGAATACGATACACACACCCGCACACACACACACACACACATCCTGCTCGAATCTTGTCTACAATAAATCAAATTTTATTACACTTTTCTTTATTCATGCTACAGGATGCGGCGGCGTATGGCTTCATGATGAGCAAACACACTCCGCCGAAGCCAACCTCTACTCATATGAAGTCAGTGATTTTTACATGCACTCGGGGGTGTTCATGCTGGTGTGTGTGTATGTGTGTGTGTGTATGTGAATACCTAGACAATGACACATTAGAGCGTCAAGGTTGCTGGTCCGCTTTGACTTTGGATGGGGGTGTAAAATAAACTTTTAAATGTGAACCGCATCTAAATACTCGTGAATTCATCTATAAGATAGATTCTCATTTATGCTATAGAGCTTTCCTTTAATTTGAATATTTACTAAGTAAATATGCAGATCAAAAATTATCATTCAAACTATAATTGCTTTTTTCATATGCATTGCTTAAAATTAACGGATATGTAACGTGGTTCGACACTAAGTTTTAAACTTCTTCAATGGACTCTAGTTGGAGGTCATTAAAATAGTTGCGATTGCTATATACTTTATAATATACTTTATAAAATAATAATAACAAAAAACTATAGTATTTTTTTCAGACTAAACTATGCACAGATCATTTTTGTTTTTTTACATGATCAATATTTCATGTTAATTCTTTATTGTAAATAAATTTTCTTCTACAATTAAATCAAAAAAGAAAAGTATATATGAAATCGATGAGAAGGAAAAGAACAAATAAAAGGAATTTTTGTTTTCAATTTGAATATTAGTTTGTTGCATGCACTCCTCTAGACTCGGATAATAATTCTTTAGATTGCGCGAAGTGACAACCCAACCGAGGCAGTGAATTGCGCTTGTGTCTTACGCCTCGACAACTTTTTCTTCGATTTGGGTGCTTCGCTTGTTTTTGCGGCAAATGAAGCTTGTACATCGCACATATATCTACACGCACATCCGCCCACAAAAGAAACAATCAGAAGCGATGGCAAAAAGTCGTCGGGCGCTAAAGAAACAAAACACGGAAAAACTTTTCATTTCTGCTCATGCCATAAATCCAGTTACCGGCATGTGCGCTACCTGATCCTGAGACGCAGCCATCTCCACCTCACGTGATGGAGTTTAGCATGCACCTGCCCGCCCACTTTACTACTTGAACCGATTTAAAACTCTTTCGTTCGACAAAATGGCGCTTGACTTCATGTTTCGCTGTTGTTGTTGCTTTGCTGGCATTGGCGCTGTGATTTGCATAGCTGCCGCTAGATGGCGACGCCATGTCTGACTGAAACCCTTATCAGCACGCAAAGCTTGGACACTTAAGGCTGCCTGTGGGTTGCGGGAGATGACACGTTGGGTAAATTTGTATTCAAATTTTTTTGTTTTGTATGGTACTGTGTTCATTAGTTGTGCGCTTAATAGATGTGAAACGTGAATGGAACACACTCTCAGCAAAAACTTCGCAATCTCATGTAATGTAGTCCTTCTTTATTTCACTTCCGCATATCGCTCCTCGATTCTCAAGTCGGTTGCACCATGGGTTAAGAATCTAAGTGAAGGAAAATAACATATGTGATTGGCTTAATTGCTTAGCATCCGTAGTGCAGGGTATAAGTAAACTTATGCTCAATGAATTCCTAACAGATATCAATAAACTATAAACAAAAAATTGAGACCATAATTCAGGAAGCATATCTTTTAATTAGTAAATTAATTCAATGAAAATGAGAAAAGAAGAGAAGAACGATTGCAGGCGTGAAATGAGGTAGTGTTGTGTAAGACAAGAAAGATAGTCAATAAATACTTGAGCCATGCCGGAATAAATACTGGAAATGCTTTCAAACTGAAAATTGTTAAACGTCTACCCACTGTGTCGGGTTTAGTGGCATGCTTTTTGCATTGACTGTTTGCCACATGACATTCTGGTAAATAAATTTGATTTTGCCGTCAACGCCTCGAGCGTCTTTGCCGCAATCAGCCACACTACCCCGCGCACAATCATGCTCCCACCTCCGATGGCGTAAACATGTGTATGTGTGTGTGTGTGTGTGTGTGTGTGTGGAGGAACTCAGCTCGACTCGACTCAACGCGACTCGAGAGAGTTTGTTGGCTTATCAAAAGAACCGTTATATGTGCGATGCATGACACTTTTGAGAATTTATGTGTTTGTATCTCATTAAGCGTCCTCGCCACCATTTCTGTCATTGAAGCAGACTAGGAGAAGAAACACCGAAGCGGCAGCTGAGTTGGTGTCCCATTTGTGTCTTATTGTTGTTGTTAATTTTTTGCTTTTTTTGTTTTGTTTTTTTCTGTTTTTTTTTTTTAAAAGTTAAGTTTCGAAAACATTTTGAAAATTATCTCTAAACACATTTCCTAGCCTCACACTCTCTTAGTTCTGCTACGTACATATGTGTCCTTCATATTCTTTCAGAAGTTTTTTTTATCTTTGTGTTTATGTTTTGGTGTTTTTTTTTTCTTCTTTTGCTAATGGCAAATGACATAAATTTAGCGTGAAAATGAATCCTTTGGCAATTGAAGTTGCCTTGAATATGCTTCACTTGCCGGCTGCTTGTCTTCTGAAATCGTGTTTCAATATTTTTGAGCCATGTCCGCAGATATTATTGCATACTTTTGTGCGTTTACTCTGCATGCCACACATATGGCATGGAAGAAAGTGCAGGAGCAGCAAGTCAAGTGAGCTAAGGAAATAGTGTTTGAGGCTGTGCGTGCATGTGGGGTAAGGCTCTGCGTGCGTGTCGCATGACTTAATCCTTTGTTACTCATAAATCAGCGAAAACAGTTCGCATTTGTTTGTTAGTTGTTAGTCCAAGTCGCTCTGTCTCGCTTATGTTGTTGTTGTTGTTGCTGTTGTGGCTGCTTACTTGCTAACATGGCCATTACTCAGGTTTAATTAACCCGTTTATTAGCAAATATTAGTTTACAACTTGATTTGCTTGTTTATGGCCAAAATCATTGCCGAACCCATACACCATACACCCATGAAGTGCAATGCGACATAATCGACGCCATTTTGACTTACTAAACAGGCTTTTGATTAATGAATTAATTCCATATAAAAAAGTGTTTATCGTTCCTTTACGATGCGAAGCATAAATTAATGGTTTAATCTTAAGAATCCTTTGGATTTGGTTAAACGATAAGTCACTTTTCACATTGGACTTTAACAAGCAGAAGAAAAAGTGCAGATAGGCACTTTCCTGATCTAGAGGGTTTACACTCATGTCGAGAAGCAGCAAAAAATCGAGGTATTAGCCCTTTGTTTTTGGCTGTAGGCTATAATAGTACAATCCAATTTTTTTATCTTGAGTTTGAAATCTTTATCTGTTGGGTTCAACATCTCGACGTCGTCTCATAAAAGAGTGATCAATTGAATAGTTAGATTCCAAATTGAAATCTTGGTTCACGCGTCAGTGAAGCAAATTATCCCAAGTACAAATTCCTTACTGATAAAAAAATAAATAAATCAATTGAATGAATACTCTTGATGAATTCGATCTATCGTTTTGAAACATTCAACTTTATTTCTTTGAGCCGTAATTGTAAATTACTAGCTAGCAGCTAAGTTTAACTTATACGTCATTGATTTTAAGTAGGTAATGCTTAAGTTTAGGAAAATCTGAGAACTTTAGAATGAGAAAACAGTTAATGCGAGTGTAAACTACAGACAGTTGCACTCAGCTGGAAGATGCGTCTCAGATTTCGCAGTTTTAAAAGTAATTTAAATAATAATATCACAAATAAATTAGTAAATACACGTGTACATAATTAATTAAAGTGTTTTTGTTTTTTGATTTTGTTTTACTGGTGTTGTTGCTGTTGTTGTGGTTGCTACAATTGTAATTTGCGGGCTTAAGTTAATCTTAGGTAAATATTTTTATATATACTCGTATGCTTACTTCATGCTGCTGATATATGCAATAAATAATTTATTGTTTAGGTTAATGTTATACGGTTTTAATTTAAATTACATTTAAATTTAATAGTAATAATGCGTATACAATCGTTACATGGCTTTGTTTTTGCTGTTTGAGCTAAATATTTACTATACTTTTATTTTACGTGTATCTTCACTTCTAATCGACCGATTTTGATTATGAGTTTTGCTTTAAGATTTATCGCTATATAAGCTATCGTCATACTTATGGGAAAACTGGATGGAAACTTTACAAGTTACATATGTACAAAGTTTTCCTTTTTTTTCTTTTTTTTTTTAGTTATGCGACTTTCATATTGGAATACTTGTATGGTTGAGACTAAAGGTAAAGGTATTTAGTTACGTTGTTAGTATACATGATTTGCTTATTATCAGATTTTTATTGGTATTTAATTCGATTTTTTTTTTTTAAATATTTGCAGTTAAAATTTTTGGTATTTCTAAATAGTTTTTCTTCTTCTTCTGTTTTTTCAAATATTTGTTTGCATTTAAAATGAGGTTAAAATTTTTTTACGTATACAGAGTTGCAGTATTTGTATGACTTGAATAAGATTTTATATTCTGTTTTTAAGATTTTCTTGGCACGAGTTTAACTTATATGATTTTGCTTAAAAAATTTTGCTGCCAAAACTAATCTAATTAGAGAAAAAATTAAAATTTTTCTCATTTTTGTTTTCTATTAAATGTTTACATTGTATTTGTTTTTTTTTTTTTTTGGTAACTTTTTAATTATTGTTAACATTAACAATATTATGTTGCGAGGCAACAATATTTTCCATCAAATTTTAATATCAACTCAAGAGAAACTTAAAAATTCGAGACTGGTTAGTATATTCTGGTGTTTACCAACTTCACAATTTATTTGCACAGTTTTCAGAAATCTTGCAAGTATTTCTATTATTTTTGATTAAAATATTAAAAATAAAAAATAAATTGCTTTGGCTACAGCGGCGAGCACAATTTGAAGCCACTCAAATTGAGCACTTATGGCAAACCACTCAAATTGTTGTGCTCAATTTAGTTTGAATAACTCGTTGTGTCATGGAATTTGATAAAGCTGTCAAAAAAAAAGCCAACTGACTGCGGCGGTTTAGATTGCGCGTTGTAACAGTTGCCACGTCGCAATATTGAGTCCGGTCCTGATGAATCACACCAACGGACCGTGCTGCACCGGACCCACGAAGCAGGATTTTACGGTGTTGGCCGAATACGGAATCCATGACACCAGATGTGAAAATTTATGAAGTTGTTTCCGTTCTCCATGGGTGAGAGTGTGATAGACAGTAAGTTCGCTAGTATGTGCGACAGTGATGAACTGTTAGCGCCTCGAAAACAATGTCAGTCTATTGCCATCTCTCTCACACTAGTGCTTTGGTTAGGGTTACACAAATTGCATGCAATTCGTATTGCACAAATGACAGGTTAAGCGACGCAAATCGCTTGCAAATTTGACCAACTTGGTCTAAAAGACCATATGGATTATGGATTTGTTTACGCAATTTAGCTAATTTATGCATATATTAAACATATTATGCTGTGGTGAGATGTTGGTGATAGCGAAGCTAAATAGAGCAACAACACGTGTGTATACTAAAAATGCTAAGATGACATTGTCAGAGAGAGTAATATTGCAATTAAATTGTAAAAATTTTAAATAACATATGAGAAGATATAAGATAACTAACAAGTTAGACGCTACACAAGTGAGCAGTAAATCTTATTAGGAAATTCCTTTCTTTCTTCCATTAGTTGGGTTATCACCGCATCAAACTGAATTTACTCTATTGCGTTTCCAAGTTTTCCCCATAGGGGAATATTTTGGAATAATTCCATGAAGGAGGATATTGCGTTGTTCACTACTGCTTCAGTCTTGTTGAAGAGGAATAGAGATCGCAGTTCTTTCTCACTCTGACGCAATAAAAATACCTACAAATCTTTATGCATATCTATAATGGTTTCTAGTTTAAATATTTATATTATATTAACGAATATCTCTGCCTGAGGTCGCTTGAATAGTTTTGCAGTTTTAACGTGGCTAATATTGCATAAATTTTGAAAAAAAAAAATGATCGATTGCAAGTATTAAAACTCTTTGCTGAGGTTTTTAAGCAAACATATGTTAGTTCAATTTCATTAAAAGTAATGGTGCATATTCGCAATTTCTTAACCGATATCTGAAATACAAGCTTCAGCTGTTGAGTTAACTCCAAAAGGCACAAAATGCAACAACCAGCTGAAGATAACAAATTACAACTTAGTCTGAAAAGCAACTAATTGAATCAGATTGCACTTTTGTCCTGGCATGCTCTCTCGCGTAATGTTGTTGGTGTGGTCTTTTCATAAGCAAATTGGCAACTTGTGATTGGTAAACCATAAAATTGCCAAGTGTATGCGTGCTTGGCTCTCATAGAGAGTTTGCTTGCATCGCGTTCCCTTACAAAAGTACAGAAAGAGCGGCAAATTGAGAGCGAAATGCTGTCAACCGTCATGTCGTCAGTCCGTCCGTCCGCTTGCACCCACCTTCTTAAGAGCTCCTGCGTTTGTTGTACAACAAACATGGAAGCCATGACACTTTTTGTATGTTTTGTCTGTTCAGCAGTCGTTCCCCATTATTAAAGCTTTCTCTTGAGTGGGGAAATTTATGGCACGCTCTTATTTCAGCACGACATAACTCAACGGGGAAATGAGATGCGTATATTAAGAGTAAAAAGAGCTTTTAATGCTTTTTAGCTGCGCTCTTTGCACAGCGACAAATTTCAAAGCGCGCACTGATCTTTACACTAGGAGTCGAGTCGAAAACTTTGGACTTCGGAGAATATTCAGTTTGGGATATAGGGGCTTGAAATGAGTTGGGTTGCATTCCTGCTGGGTTGATGAGCAACCCAATTGGAGTCTGACACATTTTAAGAGTTCTTCGATGAGAGCTGCTTGGCTAGTTCCGTGTACTTGAGGAACTTAGACTGCGGACTCTCGTCATAGGGATTGATGGTGGGAGTAAGCAGCACTGCGCTTGTGCCCGCGGCTGCTGGCGAGCTGGACTGTTGCCGTTGCGAGGCCGGACTGCGCGAGGCGCTGCGTTTAGGCGATGCAGCGTTCAGCGATTTGGGCGAGTGCATGGTCGAGCAGGGCGACTTAATGGCAAGCGAGGATTGAGAATCACTGCTGCCGCTATTGCTGCCTGCGGCCGCCGACGTTGCTGGCTCGTCTTTGACAAAGTGCACCTTGGACAAATGGTGACGATAGGCGCCTTTCGAGCAGAAGGGTGTATCACAGAAGGAACACTTAATGATCGAGTCGGCAGTCATGACTGCGTCGTTGCAAGCCCAGCTGAAGGCTACCATGCTGCTGTTGCTGCCACTGCCACCGGTCGACTGAGTGGCTGCGCCTGGCGTGGAAGCGGAATTGCCGAGATGCTGGCTGTTGGCGCTGCGGTTGTTAGCAGCGGATGAGTCCGTGGTATCGCAAAGCTTTTGTAGTGCTGCCAGCGGATTCGCGTTGGACTTCTTGGCACCCAAAGTGGTTGTGTTGTTGTTGTTGGTTTCAGCATAGCTGCTAGGCGTTGCACTCATGTTGTGCAGATTGTCGAACATGGAGGAAAGCGCAACTAGGCTGCTGCCAGCGCCGCTACTGGCTGACAACTTCTTATCAGAGCAATTGGATTTGGGGGTAGCGGAGCGTTCGCTCGGGCTGGGACTCAAGGCGAGGGAACCAGGCGTCTGCGTATTTCGCGCGTTCTCCACATGCTCCCTGTTGTCCACATCATCTGGCATAGAGAACTCCTTTTTAACCGAGATTTTATGAGGCGAAGAGTTTTCGCACGTTGACAGCTCGTTTTTAAAGATGGCAGAGACGCGCTGCTCTTCCGCAAGATCCTGTTCAACTCTATTTTTCTCGAATCTTTCTGGCAACAGCTTCGGAGTCTGTTGTCTGGCAGCCAGTTCGGTTTGCCGCTCTGGCGTGTAGGCCTCGACGCGGCTGTTGCATCGCTCCGAAATGGAACTGGATTCACTCGCACTTCGATCGCGTAGCGAATAGGTGGAGTAGGAGCGCAAGAAGTTAAGCGTCTGTGCATCCATTAGAGGTTTCGTGTAGTCGCTGTTGTCGTCGATGCCCAGACGCTTGAGTATGCTCGATCCGAGTGGCGTGTTCGCATGCATCGGGTCGCTGCCGTAAGTGGATCGTGAGCGCGTCTCGAAACTCTTCTCGATGAGCTGCTCGATGGCGTTAAGCACCGAGGGTGTGGAGCTGGACTTCTCGCCAGCGTCCTTAAGCAAAGGACAGAGTATGTCGGCGCGTGAGCCTCGCGTGGGTGATTGGCCATGTTCGTTGCTGACAAGGCTGCCAAGGCTGCTCGGCGTGCGAGGGCTGGGCAAGCGCTGTTCCGCTGGTGGTGGCAGCGATGGCAAATTTGACTTGCGTGGTGGAATGGGTATCGAGTCGCCTAGACATTTGCGTATGTGCTCCACGAATAATGCAGTCTCTATCTTGGTGCCGCATTTCTCACAGGTGATCTTCGTGGAGGCAGCAAAGTCACGAAGCGGTTTTAATGCAGAGTCCAAGCTGCTCGGTTTGAAGTCATGCTGTGCACGTTCCAACTCGAGCAGTTTGCGTACAGGTAGCGACTTTTTGCGCTTCTCACGTGGCTGACGTCCACGTTTGGGCAGCGTGGGGCTGATGTCGCCGCTGCTGTTGCTGCGCAGCATATGTTCCTTGTAGTGGTTGTTCTTTACCATGTGGTTGCTGAGCTCTTTGAGCGTGGCAAAAGCCTGATCGCATACTTTGCAAGTCAGCACGGCGCTGACAGTAGCCGCACTGGCTGCGGGTGGGCCGCCAGTTTGAGACCCTGATGCAAGATTGCCAGCTGCCGGTGGCGTTGATGTATTCCCAGGTCCGTTACCTGCACTCCCATTGCTGGTGCCATTTTTATCATCCGAGGACTTCCACGAGATGATCTGCTCCTGCGATATGATGTTTGTGTAGTGCTGCGTCTCTTGCATGTGACTGGTCATTTCGGCGAGCGAACGGAAGCTCTGTCCACACCACATGCATTTAAGTATCTGACGTGTTTGCTCCGCACCCTTGCCCAACCAGACATCCTGACCTCGCACCAGTTTGCGCGGCAAGGGCATCGTCTCCTTGATCAGCATATTGAGATCGGATTTCGAGTTCGAGGCCGACGTTGACGTTGATGTTGAGCATGACGAAGAGGTGGCGACCGCGGAGGTGCTGCCGCCACTTGCGCTAGTCCCATTCGCCACCATTTGGTTTGCGCTGGCTGTGCTGTGACGGCTGCCAGATGCTAACGACTGATTGCTGCTTGTTGCCGCAGTCGGCAAGTTGACCGACCCAGTTCCCGATGTCACATTGACGCCGCAGTGCTGCGTCTCCTTCATATGTGTCGTGAGCGATGCGAGCGTGGGAAAACTCTGCTTGCACCAGACACACTTAAAGACATCTTTAGCCGAGTCGGCACCTTTGTTCATCCAATGCGATTGCCACGCACTGTGACGCCCGTTCGAGTTGCAGTTGCTTTGGCGTGTTGGCGCGCTCTCCAGTAATGCTTCGGAGGTTGCAGCTCCCAATCTACTCATCTCAGTCATTTTCTCCAAGGCTTTGGTCGCTTCGTTTGTGCTGGGCTTATTTGCAGCCGCCACGGCCGACTTAGCATCACATCCAGCGCCCGCTGCTGCCGCTACTCCAACGCCGCCGCCGCCGCTCCAATCGACAAGGTGTGACATGTGCGTCTTTGGTGACATGCTGGCAGCGGCCACTGCCGCCAGATATGGATTGATCGGTGGCACCCAGGTGCCGGGGGGTAACGGCGGTGGCTTGTAGTCTCCAGCGCGCTGCAGCTTTCGTGCTGGCATCATCGCGTGTTCGTCTTCATTGGTGGACTGGCGCTTACGCGTCGTCACTGACAGATCTAGAGGACTGTTGCCGTCATCTGCGCTGCCCGCCTCTTGATCATTAGACTCATGGCTACCTTTGCGTTCCACCTCAGCCTCAGCATCATCCTCATCACTTGCATTTTCCGACTGATGACGTCTGCGGCTGTAATCTAACGCGGGCGCCTCATCGCTCTGCTCGCCGTTTGCATTTGCTGCCGCTGAGTTGGGCGAATGCGCTTGGGTCGCTTGCTGCACAAGCGAGGCGGCAGCTGCGAGCGGATTCGTTAGTAGCAGATGATTCTGTTGTGCTGCCGCTGCGGCTGCGTTTAGGTAGGCTGCCATTGCTGCGGACTGTGGCGGTAGGAGCGCCGCAGCAGCAGCTGGCGCAAGGGTCGCCGGCAGTGGTAAGCCAACGGGCGATGTGGCCAGAGGTGTGGGCGCAGGTGTCAGGCAATCGTTGGCTGAACAATGCGACTCATTCGAAGGACATCGTACATCAGCCACTGCAGCGGATGTATTGGATTCCCGCGACTGACATCGTGGGCTCGTCAACTCACTAAAATCGAAAAAAAAAGAAGGCAAACATATAAATTTGTTACTGTTGGGTGAGTTTGTGTGAGTGGGTTTATATAAAGCGCTCTAGATTCATCATTTAATAATTCAAAGTCTACATCATATCTATATATATCTACACTACGATGTTGTGCAACATTAACTATGATCCAGTTTTCTCAAGAGCTTTTATTGCAGTCCTGAAGAGGCTAAGTATTCAAAAGAAAGTTACCTCGACTTTTTATTTCAGGTGTTGTATATAGGAAGTGAAAAATGTAAATCAAGAATTTCATAAATTTAATCTAGTCTCTGAAAACTTTGTCTCACCCAGATTTCCTTTTAACAGAGCTGTCCTTTTATGATTTGTCTTGACTTGGCAAGAACAGATCTAAACGCTTGAGCACGTATGATATAAATTTGTGTTAATATATGATGGCATGTACAATTTTGGATTTTATAATCAGAGAAGTAATCTCTGTGTTCTCTTATTTCATAGCTGATGTATCAGTTGCACAACTTGCCGTTTCGCACGGTTTAAATAAAATCGTACACTGGCAGGTGATTTCTAGAAGATGAAACACTAGACCTTGGTTTGTTTTTATGGTAATTATTAACGCACACCCAAAAAAGTAGCGAATCGTTGGTACTCATCTATAAGAACTTTTAAGTTACTTCAAGTTTTGTGTAAGCTATGACCTCTTTGTATACAACGCAACACATTATCAGGAAAGAAAACGAAATATGGGTTGCCCAACTATTCATGCGGTAAGAAAGATAAACTAAATGCTTCACTCACCTTGCGCTCAATGCCTGGCGATAGATTTCCAGCATAACAGCCTCGTGCAGCATCATTTTGATTTGATTTGATGTGCGTTTTTCGTGATTCACTTCGTTTGGCCAAAATCAAAATAGAGTAGCGTGTCTTCAGTTAACCTTACGAAAGACAATTCCGACGGACACCTGACGGCCGGGAACTCCGCAAACAGCAACTTCAACTCCCAGTTGTGCACACGCACAAATTCGGCGGAGCGAGGCAGACAGCAAAGGTGTCAAAGAGTGGGCAGGCGGGGTGCGATACGCACAATGAGTGCTTCGCCGTTCAAACGCGTGGAATTCTTTTTTGTTGTTTTTTATTGTTAGTTGTTGGTATTTGTTGGTTGTTGGTTGTTTTATGTAGCACTGCAATTATTTTTATTTTTGGCGGTTGTTCGTCTTCGTTTGATGTGTTGTTGTTGTTGTCCGTAGCTGCTGTCGGGCGTTCCAATAGTCTTAAGCGGTTTATTTATTTGTATTTGCGGCATAAATCACGCGTCTAATTTATTTAATACGTTTCTTTATTTATTTGTTCAAAGCGACAATGAAAGATTTCCTAAGAAAACACAACGAAACCGCACTTAATACTTTTTTGTTTTCGTTTTTCCGATTTTTTATTTTTCCCCGTCTTTTATATTTTTTTTATATAATTTTAGTTGGTTGTTGTTGTTTTTGTTGTTGTTTTTTTTTGTATAAAAATAAACACAGCCATTCACAATAAAATGTGTGCTAAGAAGTCTCCTGCCACTTCCTCGCTGCCGCCTACACACACACACACACACATAGTGCTGCCCTCGCCGCTGCTCCTCCTCTGCGTGTCAGTTTTCTCGTGTTGAGCTTCTATCAAAAACACACACGTCAAATAAATCAAATGTCACAATGGGCGGCTGCCCGAACAGCAGAGCGGGTGGTTTTGCTTGGTCGGCGTTAGGTGTAAGGAATCGGGAGGGCGGGCGCGGTCGGGCGAGCTACTTGCAGCGTTCGATGAGCAGTGGGTGTTGTGCGTGCGGGCGTACGGACAAACGGACGAACGGGTGTACAGCTGTCAAGGCCAGAGGTGTGGCGCGGTGCCCAAGTGATGAAGAGTGGCCAGTTTTCACTTGATGTTGATGTTGACGATGACGACTACGACTACATGGACGACGTCGACGACGACGACGACGTTTGGGTGTCTGATTGAGTTCCACTTGCTGACTGCTGACTGCCTTTGCCACCACTGCTCAACATGCGAAGACCTTATGTTGTTGTTTTTGTTGCCTCTGTTGTTGTATGTTGTTCGAATTGTCAAAGTAGCAAGAAATGCTATTAATTTAATGATTTACTGTCGCTTCGAAATTTATTATTTCTTATAAGTTTTCGGTTTTTTTTATTTTCTTTTTTGTTGTTGTTGTATATGGTTTTGTTGAGTTTGCTGTTGCTGTTCATAAGAAAAATGTTTGATGATATGTTTAAAAATGTTTTCGATATTTTTTGAGTTCAACTTTTTTTTTTCGTTTTTTTGGTTTTGTCAAATATTTTACAATTAAACAATTTCTGCGTTGGTAAAATATTTATTTTGTTTTTGTTTTCGTTTTTTTTTTTTTTTTTATGATAAATCACATTCAAATGAAATAAAAAATAATTATTATTTTTTTTTAACTAATTATTTGCTAACGCATTTTTCGTATACTTGATGTTTCTGAACCTTCTACGCTGGTGTCCATTTTGGCATTTGACGCGTGTGAGAATGTACCGTTAACCGTACAAAACAGTAACTCATTAGCAACTAAACGGCATTTAGAGGTAGCAATTGCGAACAGAGACATTAGACGTCGACCGGCCGACAAACTGTTTGTGGAGTGAGTGAGAATGTCGCCAATAAGCACAATAATAACCGAAATGCACGACACTACGACACTACAAGAACAAACTTTATTCGAGCAAGAGACGTTGGTGACAACGATGACTATGACGCCGACTGTCCATTTTACAAAAGGGATCTAGGCGGGAACGACGCACGATTTGTGTTGTTGTTGTCGTTGTTGTTGTTGTTGCTGCTGCTGCTACTGCTGATTGACACGACGATGAGCACGTTGCTGTTGCTGTTGCAATGCGTAGAACGTTGACGCTGGCGCTGCTGTTGCGTTTGTGTCAAGCTGCGCTGCGCGAAGACTACAAACAATTCCAACTGAGTGCAACTTAACTGCGTTCTCAGACGCGCTTGCAAAATTTTTCACTAATGACGTTGACGTTGCGACGACGACGCGGACACGTTTTGTTATTGCTGTTGTTATTGTCGTTGAATTTCTTGCGACGAATTCAACAATGAAAATATTCGACATGATTTCGTTAAGCGCTGCCGACGACGACTAAAACATCTTTTTGACACTGACAACGTCGAGAGCTGACAGGCAGCAAGCAGAAAGCAGCAGCAGAGTCAGTAGCAGCGACGCGCTCAATGGTGCAAGCGGCGAAGGAAACACAATTAAAATGAAATGCGGCTGCCAAGAGAGCGAGAGATAAAGAGAGAGAGAGAGAGAACATAAGACGACAATAAAAAGCGTCGTACACGAGGAGTAATTTCCCCCATTAAATTGATATATAAGAACATGTTTATCCGTGCACAAGGCAAAACACAAGAGACAGAGAGCCAACACAAAAACGAGAGTAAGCACGAGCTGGTAAGTTTGAGAGTTTGAATTGCGAATATGAATTTCCGAATTTTATGGCGCTTATACAGAGCGGCCAGCATGCGCGTTGAGCGCACCGAACTTGTGCATTGATTTGTGTGTGCGTTTGCTGTTTTGTTTTGATTTATTACCGGAGCGGCTACAACCGCGCATTGAAGCAGCAAGTGAGTGCGACTGCAATGCAATGAGCTTCGCATAGAGAGTCTAAGCAATGCAAGTGGTAGACCTCGCGTCAAAAAGTAAACATATAAAGGGGAAAATGCAGAACTCTCGTGAACTCGGTGAACAACTGCTATAAAAGTATCTTTGGGAGCGACGCAAGCAAGTGAGAGCGAAGCACTGCATGCATGGCGTGACAGGTGTTTGTGTGTGGGTGGCTGAAGAAAGCTTAGAGTGGAAGTGCATGCAGCTTGTCGATTTCAATGTAAAATTGTGAATAGCAGAGCAAGAGCTGGCAAGCTTGCGAGTGCAATTGAGTATGCAGAAGTGTAAGTAGGTAGGTATGTGCCAAAGAGGCAGACAGAATCAGGGAGAGGGAGAGAGAGAGAGACAGACAGAGAGAGAGAGAGGGCCAATGGTGTGAGTGGTCAGTCGAAGCGAGCTGCGGAGCCGGAGTTTGGTGTTGCTTTTAAATCAAGGTTATTTATTGAAATTGAAAATGAAGTATGCATGAAAGTGGGCAAAAGGTTAAAGAAGAAGAAGCAACAGAAGCAACGACGAAGAATACAAAAACAAATGACGAAATAGAAAAAAAAAAAGGTCGAAGAATGTTATAGGAGCAATTTTAAAGCTGAATTTCGCATTGAAATGCTACTTTTTGATGCCAATATTATAAATTCAGATAGAAGGGAAAAGTTCTTAAACGCAAATTTAGCACAAGAAGCGTTATTCAAGTTCTTAACATGTGTATTCGTGTGGGATGCTTCCTGTTTAAATTTTGTTAGCACTCCACGCTATTCTCCCTCACAGCTTATGAAAACCAGCGGCAACCAAGTTTAAAGCATGAAAGTCCTTCGCCGGTCGCAGTGAGTTCGGCAGAGACAATTGTTGCATGCATCGCGTCGGCATTTTCGGCGTAAGTGCGTGCTCGGACATGAGTGTGAGCGTAACTGGGGGTGGTGGGCTTTTCTGTAAGCGTGGAAGCTACCGCATTAGTGCGTGAGTGTTGCATATTATGCACGACAGATGGAACGCATTTCATCAGTTGCGAATTTGACCTTTTCCCATGCGGGGTTTCTTTCATTACGACAATATTTTCATTCTTAAGCTGGATTCGCTTCAGCTTTTTTTATTTACACGTAGTGGCTGCTTAAGCAATTGAGTAAGTTGGGGTTAAAAAATGGAAATTTCTTTTGCTTGTTTTCTTCTTCTTTTTTGATTTATTTAAATTTTTCAGCACCATAGTCGCGATTCTGCGTTCTCACTTTTGCAATTCTGTCCTTTGCTCTATACTTAATTATTTTCCGATACTTTTGCGCAGGCAGCCATTACGCATCTTTATGTCTTTTCGCAATAGCAGTACAAATGATTTTCTTTGTTTGCCGTGTTGGCTTTTTTCTGTTATTTTTCAGTTTTTATTAGTTTCTTCACGATTTAAGGGGATACCTACAGTTTTATTCATTTTGAAAACCTAAAGAACGCAAAACTTCAATTTAAAAATTTTTTTTTTGTTTACTTAAAACAAAGGAGAAGAAATAATAATAATAAAAATTATTGTATCTTATTTAATTTGTGATATGTATCGTTAGTTTTTGGTTTACGTTGAGTTAAAAATAATATTAATACAATATACATACAGTGTGCTCGAACTCAAGGCAACGCTCGAGACACACAACACCTCGATTAAAGTAACACTTCAATTATTTATACGTCAGACTCTGTCTGCCAGTTGCTAAGAAATTGGTTAAGCTTTCAATAGCCCAAAAATATCAAATTCTCGGTAAACTTGGTAAAGGCCTTTTGCATACTTCACTCAGTTTATGCAACAACCTCGATTTTCGGAACTGGCTCCATTTCGATTAATTGCTTTAAGCGAGGACTTACTGTATATATAATACAATATATAAATTCAAAAATCAACAGAAAACATTTTCTCTGAAATATTTTTGTTTGCCTTGGCATTGGGGAATTTACGACTGTTGTAGGCAATTCTGCTTTACCCGCTTTTCGATAGTCGCCAAATTTTTAAAACTCTTTTTTTTATGTAAGAAGCGTACAAAAGTGAAGTTTCCGTAATGGTAAAAAAAATTGTAAATTTTGCACAAAAAAGTGATTTCCTTAATTGTTGTTAGCCGAAGTCTGTTTACCCTTTACTAAAGGAAAATCCATTTTGTGGGCGCCAATTGAATACTCTTTAGGTCGATTCAAGCTGTCTCTAAAATAAAATTAAGTAGTTGCCACACAGTGAAGCAAGAAGACAAAAAAAATATAAAAACCGTTTCGAGTTTTTGCAGTGAGGCCTAAGCCAAGCTTAAAACAAATGGACCACAACGAATTCAGAGTAACCGAAAAGAGTGTCTACAATTGTTGTGAATGTAAAACTGTCACACATTGCGGCTGTCAAACTTCATGCATTTGACGTTTGTGGACCGTTAGCTTAGGACGCGCTGTCTCGCTCGCACTTAAGCCGCATGCACGCACATTGCATCTCACTTGTGTTATTATTTTTTACTTTTCGCTGCTGTTGCTGCCAATTCGCTGCCACAAATGTCATGTACGCTGTCCGTTTCCATTGCAACTGGCCTCCCCGCCATCCGCGCCGTCGTCACTCCACACCACTCAATGCAGTTTTTGCAGCATTCGGCATTGACTTTGTCGCCGTCCCCTTTACCAACTCTCTTTCCAACACCATCTCCGTTGCCGTTGCCATTCCCGTCGCTGTTGCTGTTGCTGTCAAAACTCAACATGCGCTGTTTAGTCGCTGCTGTCGATATGACAATCGCCCAGGCAGCCAAATCAAAATCACGGCGACGACCAGCGTCGCATGCGATTTTATCACTTGCTTTCGCTAAAGCGAGAAATTTCGGAATTTTCCTGACACCTTGCAGCGCTGACTGACAGCCTAATCGGGCGCTGCTGATGGAGCTGAGCAGGAGGCGTGGCACCGTGGCCACCGTGTCTCAAATAAATACATACATGCAGCAACTGCAAATAAAGGGAAGATCCCACTTTTTTTGCCGCAGCTTTTCTGAGTTCTTTGTTCTGTGCGCTGTGTGCTGTTGCAGATTTCAATTCAAAATTTTTGAATGGCATTTTTGCGCAGAAATCAGAAACAGAAGTCAAGTGTGTATGAAGCATTACTGCATAAAGAAAAAATAACGAAAATTATTTCAAATTAACGTGCATGAACATTTTATATAATTTAGGAAACAAATTCATTTAAAACATCCGTTGTCAGGTTTTAGTCCTGCCCACAGGCTGTTTTAGTTTATTACATTCGTTTTTGTTTTTTGTAAAGTTTGTAACTTTTGACATTTCGGTAATTTTGCTTTGCAATTAGCATACCATATTTGCTTGCACTTTTACTCGCATGTTGATTATTTGCAATAAAAATAAACAAACTGACTGCGTGGGTGCACGAAGGAGAGAACCTAACTCCATATTAGTTTTGCATAGCAGAAGCTTTGTAGACTGATCACAGACGCAGGGAATTAATTAGTAAACAAATGTCAGACTATTGTGAAGGGTATCACTTCGAATCGAATTTCTGTGCTCTGTCTAAATCTCAGGATCAATTTGATGCAGCAGTTGCTGGCATCAGCATTCAATGTTGATTGCCATTGGAATTTCCACTGCATGGACCAAAGCTCACTTCAATATTTCAATTATTTGGTAGTCGACCAGCCGTTGATTGAACTCTAGATGTTGACTATCATTCCAGCAAAATCGAAATTAATCAAATTTTTAATTGATCCAATTATCTAAGTGAATATGTCGCCAATTGAATATGTTAACACTCGATTAAACCTTACGAAGCTCAATTGGCATTATTGTTGTCACACTCATTAAAACTAAAATTGCACAATGGAAGCAAAACATGACATGCCACGAAAAGCTATTACACAAAAGCTTTGAAAAGATTTGCGACATCAATCAAATGTACAACAAACACACATTACCCGCAATTCTAACTTAAACGTAATCTACTGCACTGGACTAAGCTCAACTGAACTGAACGAAAGAGTACAAACATATGTCCTTCAACTCAACTGCCACAAATACGAAACAATAGATCCATATATCCCTGCCCATCGCAGCTCAACGCATAACAGAACACAACACAACACAACACAACCCCAAGCACAACAACAAAATACACAATCGAAAGACAAAAAAGCAAAACAACTCAAAATACAATTCATCTGCATAAACATTTGCTTGTTGGGCAATTGAAAGTGAAGCACATGCACACACGCATACACACACACACACACACATACACAAACAAGGAGACAGATAACCAAACAAACAAATACAAGAAGTGATAAGTGATGACGATAGCAATGACGTTGGCGATGATGGTGACGACTGCGATGAGATGCGATGCGCTGTGATGCTATGCGATGTGATGCTGCGACGCTATGACGTATGTGTAGAAACAGAAATTAACAGCTAAAGTTCAGTTCAATGGCTGCTGCAGAAAACCAACATCAGAACAATGCCAGAACAAACTATCAAAGAACATGCATACATCAACCGAAATATTCCAGTGATGAAGTGGCCAAAATGAGTGGCTGAGAAAGAGTGAGAGAGAGAGTGGGGAAGAGAGTGAAGAAACTGAGCAGCAAGAAGTGGCGAGGAGTGGAGTGTTAAGTTGCGGCTGTTAACTTTACCCATTGGCTGGGTGGCGTCGAGTTGATGCTGCGAAAGTGATGAAATTCAAATGAAAGCGACTAAGTCGCATGAACAAACGAACAAACGAACAAATGAACGAATGAACGAATGAACGAACGAACGAACGAACGAACGAATGAATGAATGAATGAGTGTCAAGTGTGATATATCACCGCAAAAACAAGACCATGAGCGAGTGATAAACGCTGTTAAGCTTGGTTAGTGCGCTTAAACGAACCAAACGATGGCCAGACGGACGAACGGACGGACGGACGGACATACTCGTACGTACTCATAGACATGTCAACATGTTGATGATGGCAACTAACTAGCATAGAGTGGCTTAGCCGGGTTACGGTGTGGCAGTGCCGATGTGACAAGCACATTGTTGTTGCTGTTGATGTACCGATGCTGTTGCTATTCCTATGGCTGATGCCGGGAGCTGAGGCTGAGGCTGCTGGTGATGGTGACGGAGCCGCGCCATGGCGCACATGAAAAAGCGACAAAAACTGAGACACAACTAGGAATTCATTGGCCAAAAACAATGCAATTAATTTCACTTAGCAACTGTTGTTGCAGTTTCGTGTTGCCTAGTACATATGTGAGGATATGTTGGCTGCCGGAGTGTCGTTGCCTGCTGCGGCTGGTGCCTGTGCTGTTGACGGAAGTCATGCTAAGCGGCTCGAGCTGACGAATTTCATAGTTGTTGATTTTATGTTTGTCACTTCAAATTGTTGTTCCCACTGTTGTTGTTGTTTGTTTGTTTGATTGTTGTTGTTTTTGTCAACACCATTATTTCGGTTGTTTGGCTCATTGTTGCTTGCCAGCCAACATCATCAGCTACATTCACCAATTCTGACTCCGTTTTTAACTTGAGTCTCTCTTTTTTTTTCACATATGTTTCTGCTGTTGTCGATGTCATCGTCGACGACTTTTACAATTGTCAACTTCAAGTTTATTGCTGTTAGGATTTCCATTGTTGCTGCTGCTGCTGCTGCTACTGCTGCTGCTGCTGCTGCTCTTGCTGTTACAACAACATTGACAAGAACGATATCAAAAACAGTTCACTGTGTGGCTTTGCCGTCATCGTCATCGTCATCGTCATAGTCGTTGTCATCATCAACATTATGCCTCGTGTCAGCGCAGACAACAGCAACGTGAATCCATCAAGTCGGCAATGTCGGAGCGAGTGTCAACAGCAGTTGTAGCGGCAACATTGTCGGTGTCAGCAGCTGCAGCAGTGACAGCCGAGACGAAGAGCCCAACTGTGCCGGGTTCAAAGGCATTTGTCGTAAGTTTGGCCTCTGTTCGCGGATATCGCAGTCTGCCATTGCTGGGAGGCTTGGTTTTGTGTTTGCAATTTGTGTTGCTGACATTTTCTCAGCAATTGTCTGACCACAAGGCATTGTTGTTGTGTTTGCCAGTGCGATTACTGCCGTGCCTTGCCGTGCCATGTAATTTGACCTTCTAGTGGTCTCGGGCAATTAGTCTTGGAGTTTGGTTTTGGTCTAAGTGTGTTTGCCTAGCTTCGGGATTGATTTGCCACCGGAGATGACACTGTCACCAGTTCTGGCACCTAATGCTGCAGCATCTTTAGTGCAGGTAGCAGGTACAGAGATTTCTATTTCGATTTTGCCTATTTGCTTGCTTTCGTTTGCTATTGTGGCTTTTACGGAAATCATCTAATGGCATCAGAAGATTAGGAGAAAGACTTCTTGCGAGTATGGCAGCGCTTAGTTCTAACTGAAGTAGATCAAAAGGACATTAAATTTGGCTCATTAAAGAGAATTTACTTTAAAGAATCGAAATATTTATAATTTTAGAAGCATAAGGTTAATCAATTACATTGTATACAAATATGATAGGAGCTTAGTTTAATATTATATTTAAAAATACGTTTAATGGTCCCTTGAGATATGGACAAAGTACAATGTCACTTAATCCTGTTTGATAACGTGCGCACTCACAATTCTATGCACCCCTTGACTTTTGGTCGCTTGGCATGATTTTTCGATCATAATTTCAAAATGCAGCCGCATCTCAAAAGAGGACAACAGTTGACAATAGAAGACACACACACACACACACACACACACACACACACACACACACACACGCACACACACTCGAAAATCTTTAACAAAAAAGTGACAAATGAGTTGCTCGCTTCAAAGTAATTACTTTCAATTAGGCTGCAGTCGCATGGCTTCTGCGCAGGCGTCTCGATTGCGGCCGAGCCAGCTCTCAGCTGAGGGGAATTCGCAAGCCGACTTTGCACCTTTGTTGCCGTTGACATTGACATAGCGCATGCGCGACGCACCATTGGCCAGATGATCGCCTTGGCCGTGGCCGTGGCCGTTGGCTTCTTGTTTTTGTTTTCGGTCAGCCGAGATAGCAGATGATGAACACTCGTGCGAGTGTGTACGAATCAAATCGAGTGCCATGTCAGTTATTAATGCTGCACATTTCGTGCCTTAATGGCTAATTCAAAGGTTGACAGATGTGCGTAATTTATTCGCGTTTCTCTCGTTTGTTCAGGCAATGTGAACGGCATTCTCTTGTTTCTCCACTTGGATTAAATTGGCGGCGAAAGAGCGACACTGCGGACGCCGGACGGCGGACGGCGGACTGCAGACTGCAATCGGTGTTGATGCTGATCCTCTTGTGCAATGATCTTCTACTGTGATAAATGATCGCCGCATTGTGGTGTTGAAAAATGTTGCGAAAATATGATGAGGCTATCACGTATTTCTTGTTTGCTGGCGCGCGATGGCGACTGCGATAACTTGACGAATGGCATAAACTTCTCCTTGCGAATATTTGCAAGCATTTCTCTTTTATTTTTATTTCTTTTGGCCTCAGCGCTCTAAAGTCGTGTATTTGCCGGTACATATGTATGTATTGTCTATGCTAAGCTGCACAGCTCGAGTAAATAATTCAAAATTAATTGGGTATGCTATATGAGGTTAGAGTTAGACAGGGTTTCGATTTATCTTTAAAATCAAAAGTAGTGAAATGCCAACTAAATAACTTTTAAACAAGTGCCAATGGATTTGACAATATTTCCTTCTTCCAAATTATTTTCTCAGTTCATTGGAGGCCATTGAACTTTAATAAGTATTTCAACGCCTAGTTAGAAGATATAACCAATGGCGATTCTCACGATGATAACTATAGCAGTTAAAGGTAAGGTATTTTATCAATCTTCGTCGGTCAATGCGTGAATATATAAAACTTATTTTTATTTATTTAGCGAGAAATAGGAGACAGCTTGAATTATTGTTGTATAAGGCTAGGTAAGTTGAAGCTAAGGCAGCTGGGATGTAACTCACTCCCCGCAAGAACTGGAATGAGGCACTCAAACGGAAAGATCTATACCCATCGCATGTTGCAGGTCGTTCGTGGCAGCTAGTGGCTGGTGTCGGAATAATGTATTGCACATCATCATGAACAATGATTTCATGATTTTCAAGTCGGTCTCCTTGCTGGATAAACTGCTTTTGGTCAAGAATGCTTCAGTTCAAGAGACATTAGGGGCGAGTCAGTGGTGGAATGGGCGAATTTCACTAATGGGTCAACGCGTCACTTTTGCACTGTACGAGTATCAGGACATGCGCCACAAGTATTAGCCGACGTCAAAGTGTCGGTAAGTCACCTTTCGCTTGTGTGTGCACGATGACTACTCGCATGTGGATGTGACGGTACGTTGGGAAGAGATGACGGTGAAGTCAAATAAAATTCATCATGCGCTTGAAAGGATAAATGTGTTTGGACACCCACAAGCCTCAACTAGAAAGGACTGTTGGCTAGTGTTGCCCTCATCGGTCATTGCTTTTACTCTTGTTATTGTTGTTGTTGTCGTTTTTGCTGCTCTTATTGTTGTTGTTGTTTTTTTAGTTTTGTTTTGTGCATATAATAAAGAAGGCAAGCACGTAAATTACTCTCAAAGGTATAATTTTGTTACTGCTGCCAACTTGGGCTGTTTTTTTTTCGTTTTTTGTTTCTTGTCTTTTACGAGTTCTGCTTTTCCCATATTCTGGTCATTGTTTCACTATTTAGAACTGTTTTCATCAAATGCAAAGACAAGTAGACAAAACAAATCCATTTTGTACGCTGGCGTCGGCTGTTCCTTGACCCTTTTGCTTTTACCCATTAACCCTTTTGCGCCATTGGTTTGTTTCTAACTTACAATTTCGATGTTCGTTGGCATTTTTTATAAAGCTTTATGGTCAGTTTTCGCTACATTTGGTATAGCTTTAAAAAAAATTCAAACGGGAATAGAACAATTACCATAGAATTCATCAAATCAATTCTTGGGTCGCTTTCAATGTTTTTTTTCGAGACATTTATACAGAAAGCGTCTATCCTAGCTAGTTTCCCGTCGTAAACGCCTAAAGCCCGTTGACAATTCATCTGCTTGAACACATGTAAAAAAAATCGATATCGCGGTGTCGATGTGCACAGTTCATTGTTGCTTATATACAATGAAGAGCATATTTGCTGTTTGTCTGTTGGAGTGTCTTTTCTATTTTATATTTTTTATGTTGCGTCGAGAATTGCAACATAGTCATGACATAACTAGCTCTAAAAAGTTGTAGTATCGGCTTATAAACGATGCCGTCTTTTGTTAACCATATGCTGTTATATAATTCAGCTGTCCAACAACTAAAGAAATAAAAATAAATAAATAAATGTGCGTCCATCAGCATACAAACAAGAAATCGTCCACTACTGTGGGACAGGCAGAAGAATTCTCAAAGGAACTAATTCATTCATTTAGCTAAAAATCACTGACCAAAGTCACAGTCATCTATCTTAGAATTCAACCAACAAACTAAACATCCACCTATTGTCCGTTCTTAAAAAGAAACAAAGCAAAACAAAAAAAAAGGTCCTTGTGACAAAGGGTTTCACGTTTTTGTGGTTTCCCATTTGTTGGTCCACCTGAAAACGTAAACTTATACGAGCCTGCAAGTTTGAGTAAAACACAAAAAATGAATTGCGTTGCGTGGTTGCTTGATGTGTTGGCGTCATTTTTTGCATTGACTGTAATCACTTCAAATTACAAGCAGATTATACTCGAGGGGTTCAAAATATTTTGGACACAGATTCAAAGATAGTAGAGAAGATTGGGTGACAGTGATTCGGATGTTCGAAATGTTCCTTAAGTTGATGTACCCTTTCCAAGCATTGGACAGCAGTTTTGCGTTTGCTAACGACAGCTTTGAACTAAGCACTCTAACAATTCCATCTTATCGCATCCTCCCTTTGCGTTTTTTTTTGTTTTTGTAATTTTATCTGTCATTTTTTTGTGACTCACGCGGCCGCTAACCGAGCCTGTTGCACTTTAATCAGACGCAAGAAAGAGCATTTTAAAGGACATCTTCTGACATGGATAGCAAAAATCGCAGAGGAGTTGAAGCACATGTGGGGGAAGGATGCCAGCTTGTGTAATTCATCGTCGTGTCGTCGCTAATTCGTTGGCGTTTTCTTTACTCAAGCTTAAGTTTGGGTATTCCAGCCCTTTTCACATTCAGCACTGCGAGAAAATGGTTAAGTAAAACGGCATATTATCTTTTTTTAGTTTTTAAAAAATATTTATACAAACAGTATTTCAAATTCTTCTTTTTTAAAAACATTATTAAAGTTTACTTTGATTGCCATGTGCCTTAAGACAGTTTGCTATGCAAGTCGCTACACTTTCGATATCCTTTAAAAGAATTTCATGAGATTGTATGGTTGTCAGCCCAATTTATTTACTACAAATGATATACGCTATGCTGTTCCCTTTCTACTAAGATCATATAGTTTAAATATCATGCAGAATGATTCAGTGGTCTAGAAGTCAAATAGACAGACCAGCACACATTGGTTTTGTATGCATATAAATTTGTCACAGTGTACCTCTAAGACAATTGCCTTCGTGAATTTCTTTTGTGTGCGAATGAAAAGTGCTAAAGGAATGAAATTCTTGATTTCTTTTGTTTGTGGCTCCTTATTCCATTGCCATGTTCTGTCGCATCTTTGTCGCTGTTGTCCTTTAGTGTCGTTCTAATTAGAAAAAGAAGAAGATGTGACCGCACTAATTAGCCTCAAAGCGTTTTGTATGCCATACTGGTTTGCAGGCGCATCCGTCGTCTACGATGTCTTACAACCCAAGCAGTCGGGGTAGAATTTGAGCGACGTTGGACATTCTTGTATCAAAAATTCGTTTGAAAGCGCTGAGATTGCGTTTTATTCTGGCTCAACCGTATGCGATTGCACATTAATTACAACAAATAAACGGCATTGCCTTCACTCACTTAGGAAATCGGAAAAGGACGCACGAGCTGAAAGCATTTTGATAAACATGTCACATGCAACCGAATCAATTTTCGCATCAATTCGTGTTCATTGTCAATGAGAAGTCCGATAGAAACGTTAAGAGAATGCGAGACGCAGAGACGCAGTGCGAATGCAATTCCTAAATTGTTACTTGTATTGTTTAAATGGGAAGTCTCTAACCAACGTTGAACAGCATCTCAAATTAAAATCGAGCAAAAAATGCTTCTTGGCTTTTATCAAAGGTCCAAGACAAGATGAAATTGCAACAAATGAAATTAAAAATTGCTTTGCGCTCAGCTGCTTCAATTTTTGCTTGTGCTGCACATGACGAGCCCGTTGAAGTAATGATGCGGCGATTACAACAACAACTCAAGTAGCATCAGCAGCTTCTACAAAAACAACAATGGAAATATTGCATTTGCTGCAGCAAAACTCTCAAGATGTTGGACAGTAATTAAAAGCAGCAGAAGACAAGCAAAGAATTCACACGCACGCGAAGTTCTTTCTAAATAAGAACGCATACTTAATGACAAATTCAGTTGCAACTTTTGTTGTCAACATTGTCGATTTCCCTGGTTGCTGGATCTAAAGATGTGCTGCACTAAAAGTCATAGTTTGAAGTGACTTCAGCACCCTTAGCTGAGCTCTAAAATAAGTAGGTGGTTAATTATAGAAGTAGGCTACATTATGGAGAGTCTTTCTAATATTAGCTAACTAACTAAAGATGAAGTTTTTATAATATTATATATAACAGTTAGATAAAAGAAGAAAAAACAAAAATATTGGTTTAAATGAAGAAATAAAGAAAAATCTAACAATTCGTGTGTGCTTACATAACTTACTTATTTTAGGGTAAAATGTGAAACATAAATTGAAAAAAAAAATATGAAATTTGAAGAATAAAGAAATGAACAGAACAACTGAAAAGGCAAGTCAAAACGCGCTTTCAGTATTAAAACTGATATGCCCGCAGGAATTTTTCTTCTTGAAAGTAAGCATACGATTAAATGTAATATTAAAGAAGAGCCAAGCAAAAATGTTTCTGAAGAAGGAAATTAAGGACGTGCGGACAGCAATTGTACGAGTAGGGTTCTAAAATAATTTAAGTTTGTAAATGACGTGCAAGTTACAAAACAAAAGAAATTAAATTTGAAAGAATAAACTAAAGTAACGAGGGACTGGAGGAGATGCAGGAGTGAGCCTGAATATTAAATAAAAATAATAATCTCTAGGAATATGAAGAATAATGTTTTTGAGTGTCTTAATGATTAAAGAAGCTTCTTTCTTTCTCGATTGATTTTTGTTCTTTACCATAGTTGCTCTCGTAAGAAACTGTATCCAACAGCATTTACATGTTAGAACGAAGGTAGTCCGACTTTAAAAAGAAATGGACTACGGAACTGCAAGCATATTGACAGTTGAAAGAACGAGCAGACGACGGAATGAGCAACGCATAAATGAGTTCACTGTATAAATGAAGTAGAATTGTAATATGAATTAATGAAACAACAGAGGTACAATAAAATTTTCGTACTAATGGCTCCAACAGACAAAATACAACTCTGGAGAGTGGCTGAAAATGAATAACAAGCGCGCAAAATGTCACACTGAGAAAAAACTTTTGAGAAAGCAATGTATCTAACAAGTAAAATATTTTATATTATAATGAATTTTATTTTTGTTTCCAAACCATTTAAATTTGAAAACCTATATAGTATATACTTATATATATATATATATAAATCAATAAACTAAGCAAACATAACGAATCAAACCAAAGTCAAAAACGAGTGTTCTGGACTTCAAATAGTAATATATATAAATACTATATAACCAACAATAGGAACTACTCTCTGGATTGTTTAACTTAGTTTGCGATTAACATGACGGTATACGTGCGTTTTCGTTATTTTTGAGGTAAGTATTTTTTTCCGTGCGACAGACGACGCTTGGCAGTCAACACAGAACATCAGACGGCTGGAAAAAATAAAGTTCATTTTATGCCAGATAAGACTAAAACTCCACAGCTCATCAGTCGCTCAACCATTTTCAATTCCCCGACGCATTTAGTTGTGCTTTTTTTATGAAAATCGCATAAGATTATGAGGCAACATGGCGTCCAATGGACCGTTATTACAAGAAGGACAACGACGACGACGACGACGATGATGACGACGACGCCATGGACGAGAACGAGGCCAACGCTGAAGCTAGTAACATTTGCTCTGGCATTTGTACTTTTGACGTACAAATGTGAATGTGGGCTGCTCTGCGCTCATCAGTTGCACAGTTGCTCGCTCGTTCTGACTGACATGACGAGTGCGATTGCCGTTTTGACGCAAGTCGAATGTTGTCAGGCAGGCAGCTGGCCATGTAGTTTTATAATATAATATGGAATGCCCGTGCTGATGCTGACGTTGGCAACTTCAGTCATTCAGTCAGTTAGCGCATCCTTTCATCAGAGCCATTTTAGCTGTTTTGTTCTGTTTCGCTTTATACTTTGGTCGTCATGTTTGTAGTTGGATGCTATTTTTCTCATTCGTTTTTTCGGTCTCTCCTTGTTTTTTGTTACTCGGACTTAGTTGGGTTATATTTTAATATATTTGATACAGACCATTACTTTTAACGATTATTTTCTAAAGTAATTACGTTTCAAGTACGAAATATGAAGAAACGGCAGCAGCAGCGGCAGATGTAGCGGCAAACAGATCAATTTGGCTTGCGTGAGTGGGTGAGTGGGTGTCTGTATGGTGTGTGGACACACTCTCATCGAGTTGTCGAGTTGACTGCTTGGTGCATTAAAATGAATGAAATGTTCGCAATGGAGTCATGGCTGATAGCTTTGTTGTTGTTAACGAGTTATTCGCTAAGTCTGTCCACTTTCATAGATTCTCGTGTAGATCCTTTCTTTGAGATTAATTTTAACACTTTTAAAGTCTCGTATTCGCTTGCAAGTAATGCTAAGTACTACATTTTCTATCGTAATTTTTATGAATATGTCTTTTTCTTATACAGTCTTTTAGTATGAAAGGTTGATTCAAATGTAACATCAGAAGACATGTTCAAAATTAAATGGCTTTAAATAAGCTTTCCTCTATTATAATTAAAACTTTAGGAAAAAATTTTATGGTTTTATTTAAATAATTTAACTTATTGTATAAATGACTACCAAGCTTCTACATTTTTTCATAGCCAAGTGAAATTTCAGGTTAGATTCATAAAATAAAATTAGAAAGTATGTATGCAATTGCCGAAAATGCCAAGGATAAAACTAAACTGTTTCTATATGAATATATAATATTTAAAACATGGTGTCTCATAAGTAAAACATTTTCTCAGAGAATAAATTTGGAATTTTGATATTATGCGATTTGCATACATATGTATGCATTGGAAGCAGTTTGGTGCGTTATACGCCATTAGCCAGGCTAAAAGTGGCAAGGAAGCCTTATCCCGAGCCAACGAAAGCATCAACTCTAGCACGAATAGACCAAGAGCAAGAGCAAGAGTTATGCATGCATTAACAATGAACAATGAAAACATAAATCAGTGTAATTAATAGAAACGGTCCAAACAAAAGTAACCTCTGCAGCAGCAACAGCTGAAGCAGCTGAAGCCGAAGCTTAAACTGAACCCACTTTATAGTCAGTATCAAAGAGATTTCAAAGCCTCCTGAGCTACGCACTCTGCACTCTTGCCAGATGCAACAGGTTTTGCACGTGAAGAACTTCATGATGACCTTATATGGCGTGCGGAGGTGGAATGTTGGCCATTTCGTGCTGTAGTCACTTTGGCAACTTTTTTAATTAAATTAGCGAAAATAAGAAAATAAAAAAAACATATAGCAATTTTAATTGGTTTTGTGCACAGCCGAAAAGGAAAATAAAACCTAATAAATGAAAAACTATTTATCAATATTTATTCCAAACTGAAAGAAAAATCGTTCGATGCTTAATTTATTTATTTTTGTGCGTACACTTTTCTTTTTGGTTAATGAGTTATAGAAACACTTTGGCCACTTGGCAGCCAATTGCTATGAAAACTAAATGTGCGCTATCATCGACATGTAAGTGTTGAAAAGAGGTCGAAGTACATGCCCATTATGTTTTCGATTCTTACTCATCGCCAGCAATTTATCTCACAGTTTGATGCAAACGTATAAATCCCTCAACCCAGCCGATGCGCAGAAAAACGCATCCGAAGAGAACCGAGGGTAAGGCGGGAAAAACAATTCCATTACGATATTTCAATTTCAAATTAAAGTAAATATTTAATTAATTCAACATTTTCTTTTTTCGAATCGTCAATAATGTGCTGCCCATAAAGAAACTTTTGAACAGCCAATTTGAATCTGTACAAAATTTCAAATGCGAATCGAGCCTACAGCAGCAGCAAGAATGGATAACATAATCTTTTTCATATGCTTACAAGCAATGAGAAATTATTTTTGTTGATTTGTACAATGACAATAGAATAATTAGAGAAAATTATAATAATTTATAAAGTAAAAGATAACGAAAAAAAATCTTTCTTTTGAGTTTTTTTAGTATTTGTGATTATATGAGGTGTACATTCATAACGTAAGAGATGACGGTCTGAGTAGTTTGGAACAGCTTTTTTAAGTATAAAATTAAAAATCACAACTACTTATTTCTTAAAAGATAGCGACCATTTTGTTATTTGTTGAAAATTACACAAATTATGTTACAAGTGAATAATTTTTTTAGTATTAAAAATACAAGTTCAACATTAAAACGATTTGACATTTAAAAAAAAAAAAAATGTATAAAAACCAGCTTTTGACTTTATAAAAAACCTAAAATTTCAAACAATAGAAAAAACGATCACAAAAGCATGGCAATGAATCAATGTCATGGAGTGGGTACCACCTTCTGTGCAAAAAAGGCCATTGCTATTGGCCAAGTCGACTTAAAAGAAGTTGAATTTTGTGTTCTTGTTTTTTGTTTTTTTTTTTCAACAAGCAGTTTTAGACTAAGGAATATTTCCATTGTGTAAAAACCAGCTTCGAGGACTCGGCATAAAGAAGTCGGCCTTCTTTCCGAGCTTATTAAAGCGAACGAAAAAGAACCCAGCCAAAGTGAACTGAGCTGATGAACCATTTAAGGTCGACTGCGGGATGCCGTTGATGTCACAGTTTGAAATTGAAGACAGCTCTCATTGGCCGGTTTATGTGTTGAAATCGTAATGTGCAGTCATACGGATGCATTCACGATCTGATTCGTTTGTTTGAAAGCCAGTTCTGAATTGTTTACGCGCATCGGAAACAGCACGCGTCAAAAATGTTCCAGCTATGACTAAATGGACTCAGTCTTTCGTTTCTGAATGCAATAATGATATTCGAACAGAAGCACTTCATAAACAAAAATAAGCAATCGACGGTGTTGGTGTGCATGTGGTGTAAACGAACGATCACCCACATGTATCGACTCTGTATCTATTTTGCCGCATCTCAGTCACTCGCATGCACCCTACACTATCTGCTTAGGCCACTTAAGTTTGCAGTTCTGAACAATTTTACTGGATAGAACATCTTTAATGATTTAATGCATATATAATATAATTAAAATAAAGAAAATTAAATCGGTGCATATTTCTTAAATTTAAGAAGATATTGAAGTGTTCCGGTCTATTGTGGTACACTTGCACGAGATATCACTGTTTCACTGTTTTTTTAGACTGCTGTGCGCCGCATACGCATTTGTAGGTAAACAAGTGAAATGTGCGAATGATCCGCCAGCATTCCACGTTTATTTGTTTCGAATTGGCAAACAGCATTTCGCGCCTGTTGATTGCTTGAGAGCAAATAAGTATCTCGTTGCTTATTTAACTTCGAGAAACTGTCAAAGATATCTCATTTGGTTGCTTCGCTATTGTGTGGGGCATAAGACATTGGATTCTTTATAAGAATGCTTCTTTCGTTAACATTCTGAGTTATTCATTGCCTGCAGATCTCTTGATTGATGATTTGTTTATTTTGATATTAAAATCTTTCCGCGCCAACTAATGCAACACTAACATATGCATGGTTTCGAAAGCTATTCGTTTCTTAAGGGAAGTTTAATAATTATGCCAAAATTCAATTCACCATGAAAACGATGTTTGCTTATGGAATTCTTTCTAGTAAAAAAAAAATGGCCATATATTTTTAATCTCTTTGCAATTTTATATTTAAAAGTGGATTTTAGATATTACTATATTTATTTACTTCCTATATGGGTAAGTGCTGACAGATAGTCAAGCATTGAACTGAAATTAGCAGTAATAGCAAAGTAAGTCACGCTGTCATAGTCTTAGGGCAAACAAGATTGTCTTTTACTTGTTCGTTTAAAAGGAATGCAGCCGGCAGCAGACAGCGTTCAGTTCTTAACTTCAAGTATTTGCAGCTATTACAAAATGTTTCTCTTGGATGGGAGTAGTACGAGAATCGATGTGTGCATGTCGATTGCTCGCAATTTATTGCATTATTTTGAAAACCATAAAAACTATAATTTATGTGGCGTTAATTTTTCGTATTTAGCTTCGCCATAAAGCTGTTGAGCCGCGAATAAACTTTCCTTCGCCTAATAATTCACATTCACTAAACTGCACCTGCCGTTTTCTTGTTCCCTCCTCAAATCCTATCAACTGCCCCATATTGTCCGCACACAGACACACACGGAGCACAGCACACGGAGGCATACACTCTGAGATCTTCGCTCGTCGGAATTAATTCGCTCGTTCACTGATTGAAACCACTAGATACGATTTGTTGTTATTGCCATTGTTGTTGCTGGCGTTGGTTTTCTATTGTCAGACACGCTGCGTGCAGGGGAGCGCAGACACTTCCAACTGTTGAGATTTTCCATGTGCTGCAGCTCGACTTCTTCACTACAGTTTGCTACGTTTTTCGTTATTATTATTTCGAAAATGTGCGAAAATTATATTTTATTTATGTTTATAAACTGATTTATTCATTTGGCTGCGCTCGTTTGCCTGAAATTTATTTTGACAGACATGAATATTGCACGGATTGTCTGGATGTCTATAAGAAACGTGCATCCGTTTCAATGTTTTTCTATTTTTGTTTCGCTAAAAGAATCAAGCGGCTGTGGAATTATTTTCAACATTTCGCTTTCCAAGTGAGAAAAATGCCCCCGTTTCTGATTTTGTTTTTTGAATCATGATTGTTGTTGACGCAAGTCAAACAGTCGTATTTGAATTAATACTCATATGTGATAATAGAATATTGTACTGCATTTATGAAAATTGTTTGTGGTATTTGTCAACCCCCCTCAAGTTTCATTTAATAACACATTGTATTTAATTCTTTAGGGATTACAAAGCAATTTGTTGTTGACGTGATAGTGTAAAAATGTCTATCGAATATAAAATATAAATAAATATTGAATACATATTTATAGCTAAGCTACATTTGCATAGGTGTCACTAAATCAACGATGTACATAGTGAAGAAAGTATAAAACAGAAAAACAAATGTTGAAAGAAACAAATGAATCGGAGAAAATATTGACATCGGGTATAGCATAAATTATGCTGATGTCGCACGATCTTTGCGCGTTAATCGCACATTTTGAATCCATGAAAATGGCTTAAACGGTTGGCAAATCGTCTGAGCAGCAGTTATACACAGCAATAATAACAACAACAACAATAACAATAACAACAAGAACACTAACAGCGACAGTAACAGCGCCAGTGACAAACATATACACTACGAAATAAAGGCAGCAATCGAGGCAGCGATAAGAATCATCGATGGCGCAATGTGACCAGGGACAACCTTAACAACAACAGGAACTACGACAGAACAGAGGCAACAATGTTGACAACGAAGATGGAGACGACGACCAAGTCACTGAGCACCTCTTCAACCGCAACAACAACCACAACGCCAACAATGACGGCAACATAAACAGCAACACAAATAATTCGTTTTAATGAGATTGTAATCTGGCGATTTCAACGCAAGCTAAACATTTAGGTATAGATACATACATGAAAAGCAAACTTAGCACGTACAAGTATACACACACACACACACACACATGCAAGCGATCGTATGCGTAAAGTTACTGGCAGCGTTGTTGCCAACAGCTTGTCGAAGATGATCAAGTTCGGAAAGATGTTGCCAATGATGCTGCTGCTGATGCCGATGTTGATGCCGCTGCTGACGATGTTGATGGCGATCGATCGAGCTCAGTTTGAGCCCTCCCTCTTTCTCTGGCTCTCTCTCGGCTGCCGGCATTGCAAAATGTTAACGTTGTTGCTCATGTCGCTGTCGCTGTCGTTGTTGTTGCTGCATGTTACGGTTGACATGCTCAGCATGCTTGAGCTTTCAGCTGCATATTCAATAACAAGAGTACAAAATCCAACATCAACAAGTTTCTTCCCGTTTAGTTGGCATCACGGATCATTCTCATTAATGATTAAAGTGTAAGTCTCGTAAAGAGAAATTTGGGTAGAAGATGTTCGATAATTTACTGTCATCCATAACGGGCAGTGAAAAGCTCTAATAGATGCACAACGCTCACAACACGTTCACTCACCCACCAAAATGTCAGCAATTAATTGATGTCATTATGGAAACATGACTGAAGCATGATTAAAAGTTGCCAAAGAAAATCGAGCAAAGTAAATCCTGCCATCAATAAATAAACACACATCAACAACGTGCGTATATACGGCTAAGAAAGGGCAGCCATTGGCACAGCAGATGGATAGCTGAAACTTTGCACGTGCATGCTTTTACTCACGTGCTAAATTGCTAAGATCTGTCTGGCATATGACTGACTGATGCCATTCTTCATTAATATGAGTCCTGACTTGTTACTTTTATCGAACGCATCATTGCTTTATAGCCATAGGCTTAAATTTTATTGAATTTATATATAAAAGTGCTATCGATTTAATATTTATCTGCTATTCAACTGTATAAAATGATAGGCGGTTTCTTTGTAACGTCATATCAAACAATATTACTGAACTGATTTTCATGAAAAATATATCGCAAGAAAGCTAATTGAAAAATCTCGCTTTTTGTTTTATAAAACAAAAATGGAATCACGGCTTTATTACATTACAATAACCACACGGAAATGTAGCGCACACACAATAAAATAAGAGGTTCGCGTAAAATACGCTCTTTTGGTTGGCAGCAAGGCATGATGACAAATTTTAGAGAGCAATTTTTAAGAAATAGTTGCAGAACCTTTGGTAACAAATTGGTTTATTTATTGTGGTTTGATTTATTTTAGTCACAAATGTTTTAACTTCTACTAAAATTATATTTACTTTATTTGTAATAAAATGAAAAAAAAAAAAACAACAATGAAAGAAAACTAGGATTGCTATTAAACATATTATGTTAATCACATAGGCCTTGTATTAGTAACAAACACGTTACGAAATAAGAAAATAAATTAATCATAAATAAATATAATCTTAAAAACACAAAAAATAAAAAAATAAAACTAACAAATGAAGACCCGAAAAAAATTGAAGAATAGAAAATCGGAGGATGGGAATGAATACCGTCTAATGGATGAGGCCGAGTTGGAGACGCGTGAGCAAAGGTATATCGACCTTATGCAGGATGTGAATATCAGTGCCGGTTTCATAAATGGTAGAGTACAAATGAACGACACATCAATATGCAATAATTTTAATATTGTTCTTGTTAGACATTGAACAGGAGTTCGTTCAGTTTCAGAGGGAAGAAATAGATAAGAATAGATGGTTAAGCTTTCTAGAATGCGATGGCTTACCAAAGCCATTTAGTCCACAGGAATTACGAACATTTATTGAAAAGCAAAAGTTTTTTGAGAATTATAACGAGGATGAATCGATAGATTGGCGGCTAGAAAATAATGAACGAAGTATATTAACTCAGGATATTTTCCAGAAGGATTTAACACTCAAAAAATTAGAAAAGACAAAATGTCCCAATATTGGTCTCGGTTATGACGAAAGTATTGATCATTTCTTGATGGTATGAAAATTCTGCAGAAAAATTATTATTTTTTGTTGTTCACTTTATATTGAATCTGATTGATCTTAAGGTTCTTAACAAATTGAACAGACTTCTAGAAAACGATGCAGAAATGTCTAGAATTGGACTTAATCCTGCGCTTGACATTATAAGTGTGAGTTGATTTATGAAATACATTTATATTTGGAGTTTAATTAAACGATTCCTTCGTTTTTACCAGCTTAAGAAAATATATGAGGACGAAGTTGATGATACCCTCGATCGTTTTACATACCGTGTGATTGCCATGGATGGAGCTTATATGAAGTATATCTCAATATATTCCGTGTGAAATTGATCGTAAACTTTTAATTTTGGTTTTCAGAACAGTAGATGGTGTTCAAGAAAATTACAGCTTTACTTCCAAAAACTTTAGTTTACACATTTGGGCTTTTTGTAACGTACCAATACGCTTTGAACACATCGAGTGAGTCTAAAATAGTTCTTTTTTAGTCTATTTAAATTCAGTTGTAAATTTTTATTATTTTAGAATGCCTTTGGTGGTTGATCTTATAGCCATTAAAGTCAGTTTACAACTACCGTTGAATGTGCTATCACATAATTTGATACTGCGGGGCCTGCATACAAATTTTGATCATCATTCACAAAATGCTAAAAGTTTTGAGCTGGTTGTTACCAAATCAACTGAGAATTTAAATGCTGGCATACCAGGTAAGTAGTGGGTGATCTAAAAAGAAACATCAAACTGAACAGAAGAAAAATTTTCCACTTTGGCTTGACTTTGACATAAATAAGCCATGTTGCCAAGAAGTCAAAATCAATCGCATTTCTAGAAATGGCAAAGACACGATACGAAAACCATTCTGGGATGAAAACTAAATAAAAATACTTTCGATAGTCTGTCATAAACCATCGATAGTCGCGAAGGTGCGAAACTATCGATAGTATCGATAGTGCCATCGATATTTTACGAACTCTAATTTCAACACCATCACAAACCGCACGTACTTTTTAAATGGTTTAGCCAAAGCATATAAGTAAGAAGCGACTCAGTTAATCTGTTTTTGTGTGCTTTGAAGTAATATTATTTTTAAAGAAAGCATGTTTTCATGCTTATCCATATACTTTTTAGTTAAGAAAATAAAAGCATCACGATTAAGAAAAAACCTTTCCGTTAGTTGACGTTAGTAAAATTGAAAATACCTTAAAATTTTTCAGATATTGTCGACTGTTTGAGTAATGAGTGGCTAATGCAATTGGAATTACAAGCAAATATCAGGGAGAATATATTAGCGAAGTATCTCGAATATGAGGAGGAATTACAGTGTGTAAAACATTTTAAAATTATCTTTATACAAATTAACATATATTTCAAAAATTTTTGATTTTGAAGAGCTTTAAAAGATAAAGAAGCAGCGTTGATAAAAAAGCAAATGTCCGATAACTCAACTAAAAATAAGAAAGCAGAAAAGCTACCTAAACCTCCTAAGGAACCACTGAAATTGCCGGAAAATATGTATCCCGATACGTATTCCAAGTTCCTCAAATTCGAACATGAGCAATGGGTTAATTTCTTAAACGAATTTTATAACCCAGAAACATTAAATTTGGATGAAGGAGAGGTAGATACAAAAAAAAAAGAAAAAAGAAAAGAACATATCTTATGTAATTTTTGTTTGTCCCCAATATCTAGATAAATTTAAGGAAATATTTTATAGTCGGTGGCTTGTATTCTCTTTTGTTTGTGCGAAAGCCCGTGCAAAGAAACTTTAATTCCATAAATTTCACTTTACATGAAGATAAAAGGAAATTGTTCACTTATAACGGTGTTGTTAGCGATTTCGCAACAACACAAACAGACAACAACCAATATCGTGTTAAACTGCAGAGTCGAGATGAGGGTTCGCGCTCACAATCGCTAATTAGCCAAGAAATGAATGAAAGGCAACTTCAAAAAGAAATAAACCAAACACCGTTCTATATAGTTTCATTTCAACTGCCACAGCAGCTCAATCTCTGGAGTGAACCAGTCGCCTGCCAACTTGAGGAATGCGAAATCGCTATGACAGATGATGCACCAATAATTTCCCCAGAGCTGTTGCCGCATTTGTATAGTAACGTGGTTACTTCAAAGGAAAAATTATCTGGATATGGTGTATCACTTATAAGACCTTCCCGAATATCACGTCGCAAAAACGGTTCTACCAATGTCTTTAGGTCATCTATAACGACATTGCTGCGAAATAGTAGATTTGTGCAGGAGTATAGCCAACAAGCGCCCATTAATAATTTCCGATTGGATGACGTGCTTAACACACAACAAATTCGTACAATAAAACGCCTGTGTGTGCCACTCATGCTATCTTCATTCAAATTTCCATTGGAAGCTCAGGAAGAATGGAGCGAGCTTGATCAAAAATCTTTTATAAGAAAGACAAAACTGGGCCGAAAAAACGAAGACGATAAGGTAGAGATTGAAAAGTATACAGCCCAAAAAAATTTCAGCTACAGGGATCAACCGAATCCAGAACGAGTCTTTCCCGTATTCTCGCTGAACCATGATGATCTGAGCTATCGTCCATCAGCCATTTTAGAAGAGGAAGAAGAGCCCACCACTTTATATTCGCTTATACAAAGGTTTGACAATATTAAAACAGAGTACTCCGATAACTGCAAGAAAATTTTAAAGCAAAATTTTATGCACAAGTCGGTAAGAAAAGGGTCAATTAAAATTGATTCTGACTTAGAAAACCAACAATCGACAATCCGTCTTAAAAAAATTCCCTCAAGAAGTAATAAAGTTACCATAGAATCAGCTCGTGGACGAACTTCAACTAGAAGTCATTCGATTAAGTTGGCAAATGCTGATGATGATTCACAATCTGAAAAGAAACCGTCTGTAGTTTCTTTCGTAACTGATAAAGATGCAACCAAGATGATCAAATACACACGTTGGACTAAAAAATATATTCAGAAAGCATCGTTTGACAAATCTAATAGCACAATCACCATTCAAACCGATAGACTGGGTAAGGCCAGAGCTGAATCTGTAGCGGTTTTAATATTATGTGTTTTGTAGGTATTTTTGGCTTTGCCTATAAGCGATATGAACACTTTCCGTTCCTTGACTGGAGCTTTGCGCCTAATCCTGAAACGTAAGTACGCACAGCATTAAGCGTTTGCAAGTAAACTTTTTTATTGTTTAGGGAAGGGGAAATTATTTTGTCATTGGACACGCAGCACGTTCGCGTATTGCTTCATATATCTAACAAAGGTTTCACAGGCTACGCAACTGACAAAACAACTGAGTTCGTTTCAAGACCTGTAAAATATATAGCTATTGATGAGCCAATACGTGATTATCGAGAATTAAAGCAGGTTGGCATTATTTTCAGTGGAAAAATAAAGTTTCTCTACAGGAAGTTTATGTTTTCAGTTATTTCTTGATGCGAATATCAATATATTTGCAGACCATGATGCCGGTTTCTACATCGACAAGGGTACGGTTGATTGGTTTATAAAATTTTGTGTCAGTAAAGTAAAATAAAATATTTTCAGGCTATTATTCTCAAAAACATCTGGCAGCAGAGTTTCACACCTACGACGTAATGGTTCTTCATTGCATGCATATGAAGTTCCGGCACTCGACCTGGAATCGTTTGGCCAACCGCAGAGATCTGATTTTAAATATGAAAGTTAAAGAAGAGCACGACGAGGAAGAGTTAACGATGCGCATAACCCCAGAGAATACGTCATTTGTTGAGATACATGAAATGTGTAGTGATGATATAAACAAATTTGAACTATCGTACAAACCAACCTGGCGCAATGTGAATGTAAGTAAAAAGTGAATAAAGGAAATTTTTATTTTATTTAATTTGGGCTTATAATTTCTTAGATGTATTCTGACTTGCATCAAGCAATATGTTCAGTTCGTCCCAACGCTGCAGACTTACGTCTCAAAGACGCACTCCTAGCGAAGTATCTAAAGCAATTCTTAGCTGATCTTAGGCCTTTAAGCTTCTCATGATATCATATAAACTTTGATTTATCTAATAATAATATCTAATATGGAATATATCCTAAGACTTTCCCAGAGATTGTGCCTGTAATAAAGATATATATTTTATTTCCTTTCTGTTTTATTTCACGTTGATCATTGGGTATCAGTATGTCCAATTAACAGTTCTGTTTGATCTGTACATTATATGTGATACATAGTTATAGAGAGTTCTATGTTCCGAAGCGCTGCAGTTTATAAATCCGATACTAGAAGGGGTAAATAAAAAGGAAATAAATGAAGTAAATAATTTAAAACAATGTTGCTTAATTATAATCGAGGATCATTGATCATTTTGCAATGGTGTGACTCAGTGTGCAGCTTTAAATCAAATGTGTAATCGATTGAATTAATAAGCGAACATAAAATGTCTAAAGTGCAACGCAATACCACCGACTCATAGAGCTGGCTTTGAGCTCTTGTGGCTTTAATCGCACGATAGCGTAGCAATGAATGCTCAATACGAGCACTGAGCATGCGATTGGCTGCGAAGGTTGCGTTTGCGCTTGCGCTTGCGCACAGCCCACTGTCGATGGCAGACGGTAGCCTTCGAATATGGTAGCGATATATATTGTGTAATGTTGCTGCTGCTGCTGGTGCTGCTGCTGCCGTTGTTGTCATCGTCCGTGCCTGTGCGGCGTCGTAGTCCCTGTCGAAGTTGTTGGTCTAACAGGCAGCAACATCATCAACGCCAAGCAAACGCAGCTTGAGACCGACGAATGCCTTAACGAAGCTTGCCATTTCCGTCCGTCCAAAGAAGTCTGCGCCTGAGCCTTAATCAAACCCACATGCGGCAATGCGCAATGCGATTATGCTGCTCAGCTGCTGGCTGTTGGCTGATGTTGATGTTGTAGCTGTTGCTGCCGCAGCAGCGATGTTGTCTGTGTCTCAATGTCCGTCCGTCTGTCTGTCTGTCTGTCTGCCTGTTGGCTGACATCGTTCTTCGTCGGTATCTGCGCACTGCGATCGAAAATGGATTTGTATCAATATCGACTCACTAACATGATTCCAATAAATTAATATGCATACATGGCAGCATACAGAGCAACAACTGGAGGCCAGCAGTACTGACTGCAACAGCAACTGCAATAGCCGTTGGAGTTCGTGGCAGATGGGTATGGCTGGCAAGTTCCAAAGTAGAACGTAGCTAGCTCAAAGGGTACCTAAATATGTGTATCTGGTGCCAATCGTTGACGAGCGAACTGAGTCGCTGTAAGAATGAGAAGCCGGTTGAGTCCGTCCAAAAGTCTTTGGACTTGGCATCGACATCGTTACAGTCCGATCGATCGACATATCTACATGATGATGCATGTGCAATGTCTTGAAGTTGTGATCGTGTTAATGTAAATAATTGCCAGCATCCAGACGCAGTTGTAATTAAAATCTCTCTCTTGGGTTTCTCACTTTGCATTTTGTTTTGGCATCGTTTACTCGTACGCACTCGTCGTCTTCGTATTACTTGTCGTCTTGTTTGGGTACTTTAGTTGGTGCATTCATTTTGGCTGATCGTTTCGTTAGCTCGTTCGCTTGAGATTTGTCAAGACTGATATGAGTTCGAAAATCTCACGCAAGCCTTATTTGAGTCGGGTCTATGTGAATGTTTGACAAGTCGTCGACAGTTTTGGAGTTTAACTCTGTGGCACATTGGTTTGTTTTGGAGGTTAGCATTGAAACTGACATTATTTTTTCGAAGATTTAAAATAAGTAGTTCTGATAATAATTTTAGTTCTTTTAGTAGTTTTCAAAAAGAGTCTTCATATAGCATACATCACAGATTCTAGACTTCCTTAATCAACACATGTAGACTTAATTTTAATTTAAATCATCTAATTATACTTTTATTTTAAATGTCTTTTACTTTATTAATTATCTAAACCATAAAATTAATTTTTCCGAAAATTCAATTAACCAAAATATGGCTTATTTTGTTTTTACCATTGTTCTCAAGTTTCAAAAACTCAGCCAATCTGGCATCAGTGGAAACAGCGATGATAGCGCTCCTAGCGAGAAATGTTTCGCCTCTGTGCGCGCATGTCAAACCCTTACGAAACATTCTACTGTCTTCGGTTATTTATTGCCGAAGATGCTATAGATACACGCCGCCAGACATCAACAGCCAGCCAAGAAAGCAAGCAAGCGAACAAGCAGACAACCAAGTTCAAGCAAAAAATCGTACAGTCATTCAGACAGACATGCAGATGCATAGACAGACAAGCGAGCGTGTCACTAAATTTCTCGCTGAATATTTTGCGTGGATACGATAACTCGACGGCCAAAAGAGATGTATCTTTTTTGTTAAGCCAACTGCTGATGGCCAACTAACTTCTCAGGAACACAAGGCTTAAAAGCATTTATACTTAGTACTGATCGAGTTGAAGAATATGTAAAATATTTTCTTTGGTTTCTTGGTTACGACGTCCGATCTTATATCAATCAGTCGCAATGAGATGTGCATATACTCACAAATGATGAAGAGTCAAATTTATGGGAACCAAACCAGAATCTTGAGTGTCATGTTTGTTGAAGAATCTGTTATTTGTTCGCCTCTCTTTTTCTTTGAAAGTACTCAGTGATTGTCAATTCCATGGGCTTAAATCAAATATCATTACTTCAACCAATCAATCAATCATAACTTGTTTCTCGTTGAGTTTCTATAGACATATCGAATGATAATCAAAAGAAAAAAAAAAACAAAAAAAAAAGGAATGAGTTCATTCTGAAGTGGACAATGATGCGGTTATGACAGATCATGCCTTCCATTCTCTCTTTAATGGTGCGTTTGTCTCCGAAGCGCACTTGAAGCAATCTTTACGACTACATGAGCTTGAGTTTATTCGTCATTTCCACAGACAACTTTGTTGGTTTTAAACTGTTAAAATAAGTAAAGAAATAAACAAAAATGTGTAAACGAGTTTCTTTATTTATCTTTATTATTTTTTTTGGTTTTACAATGAAATGCAATTTCCTTATATCGGATATCTTATATCAATGAGACAATGACAATCGAGTATCATGCTTCAAGAGGGATAACTTCATTGGATATTGATATTAATTTGATTAACTGAAATAAAATTTAGAGGTTTGTTTTTCTGCCAATTTGAAAATAATGTTAGGCGTGCTTCAAAAACAAGGCAAAGAGTTAAGAAAATTTATTTTTTCTTCTATCTAGCAAAACAATCCTAACACCTCTATAAGTATTTTCGATTTGATTTTCTTCTGATCAATTAAACTAAGCTTATTTATGCAAATTAAATTCGTAGTCGAAGGCTCTCGAGGTGAATAAACAACAATTTTGGTTCTTCTATGAAACGTCGATTAAAATGCAACATTATTCCATCTGTTGTTCTGTTGTTTTTATTACTGCTCACTCAAAAAGAAACTTATGATGAATTTCTGGTGCAACAGCAACTTGCATTCGATTGTCACTTTTTTACTGAATCTCAGTTTGAGATTCAGCTTTGAGTCAATTCAGCTGAAGCACCTCATCTTTTATCAAAATAATCAAATTTTTGATTGAGAGTATCTCGCATTGTAAATGTTTCGGTTGTATTCCAGGCTGAAAACTAGACAACCAACGCTGGCCTTTGTAAAGTTTCGACGCCACTTTTCGTCCAATCATGTTGTTGATATTGATAATGACATTGATGGCATTGAGACTGTTGAGTGACTTTTATGATTTTAAGTGCGAGTGAATTCATTCGTATGCGCGGATTTGTATTTTTTGATTTCATGAGGAGAAAGATATAAGCAACGAAGTAGTTGAGTGAAATCCATAATAGTTCAGTGGAATTCATCAACAGCGTCGCATACTTCAGAAATCGTTTCGATACAAATTGATCCATTCGAAGCGTTGGGTTGCACACACACACACACAAAGGTGATGATGATTTTGACATAGCCAAGAGACACTCTTGACTTGAAAAATGTATGATCATGCCATTTCATTTACTAGAAATTTCAAAATTGTAACGATCAATATTGCATGTTGACTTTATTAGAACTGAGAGTTTTAACGATCTAGTTAGGTCGTTTTTACTTTTTGATTTACTTTTAATCAAAAAAAAAAAATAAACAAAAAATACTTCATTCTTTATTGTGACCAAAATTTGTATTTTATTAATGAAAATCATATGCCATTTTGTATGTTTCCAATGTAACTTCTTTTAATAAATTTAATTTTTGGCAAAGTAATTTTAAACATTCTTCTTTTTAATTACTAATTTTGTTTGATCAAACACACAAATTTAATATTAGTTCCATTTAAAAGTTAAATAACTTAATTCACTCTCCTTTATAGTGTAAAATAATTTTGAATGAAATTAATGAACAATATTCAGGATGGTCACCAATAAGCCAGCTAATGTTGAATTTATTCAATGAACATTTTTAAGAAATCAATACCTCGTTAAAAAAAAAAAGTTGAACGTTCCAATAATTCATCAAATGTGCTTCATTGCACTCCTGCAGTACGAGGAGAAGTGTCAAAAAACAATTTCTGCTGCAGCTGCAGACAAATCGCAACCGCAAATGTGAGTAAAGAGCATAGGATAAGCGGCACATGGACTTGGCTAACATCGTCGTTTATGATTGGCAATTTTTCAAAAGTGTCATCGAAATGTTTTCCGTTTCTGGGCTTGGCGTTGGTTAGGTCACTTCGATTAAACGAGCACAACGCCATGAGGAGTCCTCACCACGCACATCGATTGTGGTTATTTATAATTTCTCGTAAAATTGATTGATTGAACCTGCGAAAAGTTGGCGACATTTCATCGTTGTCGCAGATGTCGTCGTGTGCAGAAATAAATTGAAGTGGTTGATTTTCCTTGTACACTGACAGCCGATTGCAAAAGTCCATTAAATTTGACGATTCAGTCTCCTTACGAATGCATTGGCGAATATTAATATATATTATATTATCTAAGAGTTTTGCCAACGAAGCCTGAACTTGCAAACAAGCAAAACACAGAAAATTCTACTTTAAGGCAGAGTAAGAGTTTTCACAGTTGTTACCTTTACAGCAATCAGTTCAATTTTGTGAAGCTGTAGCTGTTATCTGTTTTGGACATCGGCTTAATAAAGAAACAAAACCAATCGAAGTGAATCAAGCAAAAGCAAAACTTCACAGAACCAAATGTCAGGCATAAAAAAATTTGTCTTGTTCAAATGCAACGAAAGCATCAAAAGTGATATTAGGGGTATTCACTTTACTAAATAGAAAAGTAAAAATATGAGTTTTTTATTTAAAATTCTTTAAAATATAAACATAAAAAAATTTAATTTCAGAATATTTTTCTACCGTTGATAAAAATTAGAACAATTTCAATAGAGAATATATCGTAGTCGAAAAAACCGTGTCTGAACAACTTTGGTTTTCTATTAAAAACATTTTTATAACTTAGATGGCTCATTGACCAAATACACATGAGATATATGAGTATCCCTAACAACTGATACAGGTGCATGCAGAGAGATACAATCAACACAAACATGATTTTCGTAAATAAAATTTTTAATGCAATTTACAAAAGTAGTTAAAAGCAATTAGACAAACGACCTTTTGGCATACGCAAGCCAGCTAAAAGCACTACCGGAATTCGGCAGTTCAGTCTGACTATTCAGGCAGACTCCGCTCAAACTTGGATTTCATGTTAGCCAAGGGTTAAGAGGGACAAAAAGGCATGGATTGTTGCTTCGTTCAATTCGTTTGCTTTGTTTGTTGAGCAATTATTTGGCTTTGACGTCATCATAATCAAAAATCATCAAAAGTACAAAAGTGCATCATTTACAGACTCATTCTGATGTGCACAATAGGTATGATGAGGGGAGCCATGATGGCTTGCAATTGTACTTCGATTGTTTTTTGATGTCATGAATCCTTTTGTTCATTCATCCAGCTACTCGTTCTCTTTCTCATTTGCTTGTTCGTTCTTTCGTTTATTTTGCTTCATTTGCTCCCTTTTTACAAATTTATTTCAAACATTTTCTTTCAGCCTACATGTGAACAACTTTTCGGACGCTTCACTTCACTGTAATTGTTTATTCTTGCAACAGTTGTTGCATGCATTCTGCGGCGAAGGATGCAATGCATCGCATTTTGTGGCTGACAGATTTTACTTTTGGGTGCAACAAATGATTCGCATAGAATATTCAATTCTTGGATTTTTACAAATCGACTTGGATGAACTCTTATGCAGTTGAGTGCTCTTAGACGGCACTTTGTGGTGGTCCTACATACATACTTATGTAGTGCAACAGGTGGAAAACCTTCCAACTCTTTTTTAAGTGTTGGGTTAAATTTGGCAGAATTAATGCAATTTAAAATTTTGATAAATGCAAATTATTAACGATTTTTGTGAAATCGCACAATTGCATCTTCTTGTTTCATAATTCTTTATCCCCTCTTGCCTGACAAGCAAATGTCAAAGGTTAACATTTTTAGTAACGAGCGAACCCGCCACACGCACTTCGACATGAACTGAAATAAATTGCATACATTTAGGCGGCTTGCACGCACTAGTTCCCATCTAGCTGCACACACACGCAAAGTTAACATAGTTCCATCATGCTTCGACTGCCTTGACGGCAGTTCTAGTGCTCACACAGCTGCCAAGCGACCATTACCCGGCAGTTGTGTCGGCTGGTGTTGCATGTCCGTAGGTGTCCTGCATTGTTAATGCCTTCGTTTAGCATTTAATTTCGCTGTGGTCGTTGAGGGATAAATTATTTTAAAAGTTTTTTCGTAAGCTCTTCATGCGTTTGTGCGTGCATGCGTGCGTTGTGTATTTCTTTCACTCGCTCATGCAAACAATTTTATGCATTCTCAACCTTTCTCTCTTTGACAGAATGCTTGGCGCTTTTGGGCGACTGTTGTTCGTGTCAGCCTGTGAAGTTTTTACTCGTTTCACAACTCATAACTCATAAGGATAACATGAGCGAACGTCTGCCTGTATAATGGATAGATGGATGGACGGATCAATGGATGGCTGGATGAACCGATGCAAGTGCATACATGGAACAGCAACCGAGCCTCTTTTGTTTGCATTCACTGCCCGAACGAGGTTGTTTTTGGCGCTGTCATTTTGACACCATTTTCGGCGTCATGATACGGCATTCATCTTGACAGGCGTATCTGGGGTGTGTGGATGCTGTTGCCGAGTAATGGCAGAGGTACAATTCATGTTGAGCTCATGAGTGAACGTGCAGTTAGTCGGATTGTCCGCTTGCAGTTGGCATGCTGACGTACCATATGCATGTGGGCGCCAGAGGAAAGGAAATAAGCGTGCAAGTGGCTTGCATGATGCATTTACGTCACTTACTATAATGTTCATCGCATTTAACCGACCCGAGCTCAGCAGACACACACGACAGCCCAACATAATCAAAAAGCAAACATCCAAAATACAATACTGCTGCCATACCATCAGGGTTGCCTGCGCTTGTTAGCTTTGCTGGTCGTTCGGTTTTCTGGCAAAAAAGTGTCCTTGACACTTAATTCACGCAAAATTAATGCGTACGGAATGTAGTTGTGCCGTTGGCACTGTGGTACAAACGTTCACAAACTAGGAAGTAAATAGTCACAACGGTTTGACATAAATATTTTTTAATAAACAAATTAAAAAAAATGTATCGTTTGCAATGACGAACCCTAAGTGACTTTTTGAATCTTACAGTAATTAAGTATACACTACATGACAAACACTTTATATGAACATTAAGTTTGTAAAAGTCTTTAATGTTTGTTCTGATAATGAAACTTCATTGTGATCATCGTAAAATGTCCTGAGGTAAATGTGCAAATCGCTGTCCTTTGTTTGGGCCGTAGAGTAATATCCCCAAAACTATGCAACTTAACAGAATGTTGAGGAAATAATGCGCAATTGCTTCTAAGCGTCTATGCTGAGTCTCTGTATGAAGCTCGTAAATTACTAGAAAATATAAACATCAACGCAACGCTAAAAAATCGTATAGAGAGGAGTACGAGGAGAATATAGGAAAGTCAAGCAGAGCAGAGCGAAACATAACGCAACACTCAACTCAACTCAACGCTCATGTTCGTGATGATGCATTTTGCGGTCTGTCACACAGAATGCAATTTGACGGCTCTCTGCAAAAACAGTTTTTCAAGCTATCAACCAATTTGGCCACGGCTGCACGCCGGCCAAGTGAACATTCATTCAGCCTGGCTACTGAGTGCTGCGAATGAATACCATAGAATGCAGCAGTATGTCAGTGGAATTTCGGCAGGGAAGCATGTGCGAACAACAACAAACAGAGGGCAGACCTACACAATGTCGTTGCAATTGTTGTCGCACTATTTTTGATGCCATGCGAGTTGACGAGGATGAGCTGAGCTGAGCCATGTGTAGGGCGTTTTGTCCGATGGGAACTTTTTTTTTTTTGCAACTACACTTTGCTTGGTGTTGTAATGTTTCGTAATTTTTTTCGCACTGTTCTAATGTTTTATATGCTGTAAAGTGAGGCAACCGAGTGAGGCAGGAGTTAAAGAGACGGTGTGAGGGAATGTGTGTCGTCACTGCGTGAAATGTGTGATTGTTAGATGGATGGAGGGAGGAAGGATATGTGGATATACAGATGGTTTTATGGAAGGATGGACAAAAAAAAGACGAAGGGAAACGTGGACATATAGTCGGATGCTAGTTTGAAATTTATGTACCGTTAGTGAGTGAGCTTTTTTTCTGTTTTTTTTTTTTCCTTTTTTTGGATTTTAGTAACCAGCATCGGTCAACACCAGCGTCAACCAAACGTCCTCGGCACTCTAACCTCTGTTCACGCCGTACACTCCTACACAATTTTTGCGGCATGAATGTCACACGAGTGATGGTCGTAAATGTCAAGCAGCATTGTTGCTTTGGACAGTATATATCTTCAGCTGCAATTACAGCTTGTTCCACACCAAAGTGATGCGAATAAATGTTGATACATGTGTGACCAGAAAAACGTACACAGAGTGCACACTTGGCCAATATAATGGGCTAGACCAGCTGCAGTTGCTGTGTGAGGTAAATGCACTAACGCTTCAGCAATGCCACACACATTTCGCCCATCTCCAGTGATACCGCATATTCATAAATCACTCATAATTAAACGCCTGCCATATAAACACTTAACCGAATTGGACAGTGATATCGCCTAACCATGATGCTTTGGACTGTTGCGTTTACAAATTGCAACAACGGAAATGTTTGTCCGGCGTTCACTTACCTAAAAATAGAAAATAAACAAACAACAAAAAAAAAAAAAGATAATTTGAAATGACGCACTTTTAGCTGACTCAGTCCGCTTTCATTCTTCATTCACTTAGCCACTACACTCCCTCAATCGTACTATTCCACATAATCATAGTCATAATCACCGTGATAGTCATCGTCCTCGTCATCGTCGCGCTGTTCATCTTCGTACCTCGCTTCTGACAAATGCACGTCAGGCTCATCAATTTATTGTTGATCAGACAATGTCGGTTACTGGAGGCGTATATCGGAACGAATGAACAAACGAACGGCAGTCGGTCAGGGTGTGTGATGTGTATTACGTGTTTGATTTGTATGCTTTTTTTGCACTTGAGCAGATTTACCTGGTGATGAGCTCAAGTGCTGCCTGGCATCGAACAAATCATTCCATGTCAAAACACGGGCAAAGTGATGTCGATATTTGTTTTTTTTTTCTGTTTTCCTTTTTTTATTGAATGTTTAAAGTGTATTTTTGCGTTTTGCAAGGTTCAGTGTGTTGAAAATATTTTAGAAATAGTAATTTTTTTGTTTTTTTTTTGAATGGAATTTTATTCCTGAAGTCGAATCGGAATAGTTAACTATATATGTTAAATAAATAATATGACTAAGTATGTTTATAAACACACAGTTTTTCAAAATGAACAAATCATTTATGTTTAACTTAAACTTTTTTAAAGATGTGTAATATTGGTAAAGTTTACATTTTTTATTATTGCATTTTATACTCATTTTGAAGGAAGAAGGTCAAAAACAGCCAATAATTTGCCATTTCGGAACCAAACTGAGTTCATTAAGAATGAAGACGCAGCTCTCGCAAATGAACAAAACTTGAATTGAAATGTTGTTTGGAACAAGATGATCAGAAGAGCGAAAAATAACTTTTTCGTCAACACTGTATACTAAGAAAACGTATACATTACTTAATATACATCGTGTCTTTGATTTAAAAAAGCTAAGTATAGAAATTTGATACGATTGATTTATTTCAAACTAAACAATTTGCTACTCGTTCATCAAACTTACCGCCGCCGAAATAATGAATTCCGACATCTCACGCCCAAAAGCACAAAGACGCTAAAAAAAAAACTGAAAAGAGAAGCAAAGCACTGAAAGATCCCGAATTGAAAATGCGATTTATGTGACTCGTGCTTCATTATCCAAAATAAAACCATTTCATTCCTTAGCGGATCGGCTTCAGTTTGGTAACTGCATCGCATTCGCTGACGTTTATTAATACTCGATTAGCGGAATGGAATTTGTATGCTACTGAAATTTTGGCCTTTGGTAGCTGCTACCGAAATCCGAAATGTTAAGCTGCTCAAATTACCTGACGTCAAGTTATCGTCTAATAACAACTGACATTTTCTATCAAGTGTAAACAGTGCGACAAATTAGGCGCCAAATTTCGATAAGGCTTCTTTTGTTGTCCATGCTTGATCACATAATTTGGTTTGGTGTTTCGTAACATTTCTGATTCCTTTCATTCGCTGCTATAAATCAAGTGAATCTTTGTTTTGTATTGGACTAAACAAGCACCTAATTCGTCATTCAGCTCAGATCCGAGCAACTTAAAAACAGATTCGATGCCGCCTTTGTCGTTAAGCCTTGCATCTATCGTGGAGAAATCGCTTAATCACGTCGCGATCATAATGTGATACAATTAACCCCAGGGGGCCACATAAATATAGCAGCAACTACAGCGGTAAACGCAGCCAAGCTGCAACAGCAGCCACCTCAGCAACAAATGCAACAATAGCAAAATCCTCGTCGTCGTCTTTGTCGTGATGTCTTTGGCGATAATCATACCGCAATATGCAGCGGCAGCTAAACTTTACTGCTGCCCACGCTTCAAATCGTCTTGCTTCCATTCTGAAAATGACTTTTATTTTTATGTTTTAGAACATTTTTGAACTTTCTTAGCTTGACTGCAGAAACTTTTTATACCTTGAAATAATTTTGTGCCAATAAGTCAATTAAGAACATATGAAATTTATCAGAGCTTCATATGCCCTTAGCTCGTAATAAAGTTGCTGACGGTTTTTGGTAAACAAGGATCGATTTGTTGTTTTAACTTTTATCAAATTTGTCACAATTGATAAGACTAGTAAATCATAAACTCTGCATACTCCACAAATTGAAGTCTGTCATATCTAAAAATAAAATAAATTTCAAAATTTGACAGGCATAAATAACTCACAATATCGTGTTGTTACATTTTCCTGTATCACTCCGATTACTTATGGTAAGCTAAAACGTTTCCGGTAAACTCTCAAGGTGTTTAAATTGACAAGTATTGCTTACATTATATTGAATATTATCAAATAAGTCTGGAAACAAGAACAATATGTGGATACTCTTTTTGATAGAAGTATCTAAACACAAGACCTTTACGATTTTCTGATTGTCTGATAATATACAAAAAATACATAAATGCTAAGTCCTTACGATAGGATTGCACAACCCTTTAAGCATTTGGCTTTAAACACTGCGCTGCTCGCATAAAATCGAATATTGATTTTTTTACATCGACTGTGGTTCGACTGAGTGCGCGTTAGCAGACGACATTCAAAGTCAGTAAGGGGCCAACCTACGCCAAATTGGCTTTGCATGTGAACTTCTATAAAATCAACAAGTTGTTATCAGTTCTGTGTGCAAACATTGGGGAAATAAGAGGCGACTACGGAGTGAGGGAATGCGCACTTGAATTCTTACTGTGTCGCTTACGCTCGCCCTCTTTCACTGCCATGGCAGACAAAAAGCAGACAGAGGGCAAAATGCCGCCCAGCCAGCCAACTTCCACCCAACTACTGAAACAAACGAACTAAGAGGAACCACAGCAACAGGAAAGCGTGTAGTCTGGCACATTAAAACGTGAAAAACGCTTTTCGGCTTTGCCTCTTTTTCGTGCGAGCTCAATAAACAAAAAAAAAAAAAAACAAACAAAAAAAAAAGCAAATGTGAACGCTAAAAAAATTTCGATTTTTTCGCATCACAGTTCGTTTAACGTGGCCTTTGTTCCCTACTCACCGACCGCGTGTGTGCGCTACGTCCTTGTCCTAGTGCCACTTCGAGAGCGACGTAGCCAGAACTCAAGAAAATCGTTTTGAAGAGTCGGAAAGAGGAAATAGGCACAGGCAGGAAAACCTGCGACACACAGCAAGTGAAGGTTGTTGAACTTGTCTTCACAGAGCAACTGGGTTAACCAACATGTTGCGTATATTTTCCCACACACCCACAGCGTTTACCTAGAACCGCTTGGGCGAGAAGCCTCTTCCATCGTGTACGAGTAAGTAAGAGTAAATGAAAAATGGAAAACTGCGAAACGTTTAGCCAACCTTTATTGTCTCACCTTCAACGCAAAATGTTCACCTTTAAGAAAAATTACTTTGTCCGCTGCCTTAACCATTTGGCAAAGCGCTCGCCTCACAATCCATCTATCAATCAATCAAAGCTGGCACTAAAATGTTGCTGCAGGCGGCGAACCTCGATTTGTGGCCTAGTCGTGAGTGGCGCACTCGTCGTGACGTTCCCCAATCAGTTGCGTCTCGTCACGTCGCATCTTGATCCATTCTCTGCTCAAACGCTTGTTGCGGTTTTATTCATTTGATCTTTCAGCCTCGTCAATCAGACGAGCAAGCCAAAAATGATTGAGCGTGTTTATCTTCGTCAAATTTTATCAGCATATTCATCGCTGAAGCAGCACTGGCATACAGCAACTTAAGTCATGTCAAAAATGATAATCATAATCATCGTCATCATCATTTGCAATTGAAGCCTGAACGTGAAGGCTTTTGCTTTCAGTTGATTTATTTATTGCCTGGCATCAATCTCAGGTAACAGGGAAACACATATTTGCTCGTTATTGCTGAGAAAGTTAAAGAGTTCAAAAAGTACAAAACGAGCATTAACACTTGTAAATTCAAACTCCACAATGATAAACGTTGGCTAAAAAAAATCTCTACCGAAAACCTGTTACAAGAATGTTGTACTCATTTGAAATATGCGTATGACCTCATTAATTTTTCTAAATGTGGTTGATTAAAGTTCAATACATTTCTTCTTTTTAATTATGTCAGTTTCATCTAGTTACAGACCAGATGAAGAACGTTATACGGTCCAAGGTATGAGTAATACTGATGAATTTATTTTTAGTAACGTATTTATTAAATTTATTTCCACTAAATGTAATTTCTGCATTTAATTAATGGGTTGCTGAGTGACGCAAAAAAATCTCGAAATTTATGTGGAAGTATAAAGTTATTTTCGCAAAGGCATTTTGCACCCTGAATGATGAGCGAGTCTCATGGTCGAAGGCATACACATATTTGTAGATTATGAACGCATAAATCTCAGTCGGATTTTATCATTACCACGATGTCTTATGACCAGATGATACCATCGCCTCATAACACCCACACGACTTTATGATGATGGAATATGCGTATTTTTTTAATTACAAACATTTCTACAGATTTATGATTGCACTAAACATGTGGATTAGTGGGTGGATGGGTGCCCGCTCGGATGACTAAGAGATGTTTTGTTTCTTTTAATAACTAAGATATTTTCACACTCTATTGCGTAACATGGGCCATTGGGAATTTATTTCTATCTCTGATTGCCTGTGCCGACGTGGCTTCGATGATTTATGCATTAATTTAAGTGAGAAGTTCGACTTTGATGCCAATCCAAGGTAAGATTAAACAAAAAAGTAATTAGAACAAGATTCAAAAGAAGAAAAACTAAATAATTGTAGTGATAATTCCACATAATTAGCAAATCTCGAGTGATGACTTTCAATTACAGTGAAACAGCAAACACAAGTTCTAACAGCGCACAGTGGTATAGGTGCGTAAAAATGTTCTCAAATTATTTAATTCATTAAACATAAATTTAGTTTTCATTATAGTATAGATTATTTATTTGGAATATTGTGCCTAATTAAACATTTTTTATATGGCTTTAAACACATATATAAAAATTCAATTATATTATATTATCCATGTATTACACCACTGTACATAAATACGAAGTTTTTGTGCAAGTTTTATCATGTTTTCTTCTCTATGTTTTTACTTTTTATTCTTTTTTAAACACATTGACTCATCTCAGTTTATGTCAATTAGAATTAATACATCCCACCTGAACTATGCCAGACTAGATTGAAGTGGCTTTGTGCTCTGATGTTAATTAATTCTTGTGTTTGAAAACACTTTTCCAAATTAATATCACGCCTTAACAGATTTTATATGGTAAAGTTTTTCTTTAACTTCAACAAAGAAAATAAATATGAGAATAAAAAAATGTTTGAATAAAAAAGTTCAACAAGGAGCACTTTCAAGCAACGTCCACCGATGTCGGCCGATACTCTCGATGTCAATTTAAGTTGCATTGAAACGCGGCAAGCTGGCACCAAAGTCCTTGTCCAATGACTTCAATCTTGTGTTCGTGCTTGAAATCCATTTTGTCAACTTTTTTCATATTTTCCTCACGGCTTTCGACGTATTTTTTCTCCGTTTTTGTTTACTCCCGAGTGAATTCAATTTTTCTTCATAATTTTTTCTTCTTTTATTTTTGCACATTGAATTCGCCTTTCAATCATGTCGCGTCAACCATTTGTCCGTCATCCTTCGTTTTGGTATGCCAACTCTTGCACTTGTTTTCCCATTCATCCTCGCCAAACAGCATTCGCACGTCCAGATGTCAGTCATACTGTATACGTAAGCGTCTAAATGTCCGTCTGCCTGTCCATTTAGTACACCAACCAACCGAGCAGCCAACTCCTTGGCCGCACGCCGTTACCTCTATCACTTCCACTCCCGTCAGCCAGACGTCAGTCTGTCACTTTGCTGTCTGTCACTTTAGAACTTTATGCGTTTTCAACGTTCTTGTTATCCTTAAGGGTTCCAATTGGGTGTTCCGTCACAACAAAAACAAAACCAACAACAACGACAATAATTCCATCGCCAAAAAGTAAAGTTTTTCGCACTTCTGATAGTTGTTGTTGCCATTGTTATAGGTACTACTGTGTATGCTCTACGTAGAAGGTCCTCCGACGTAGTCAACTCACTTGAGAGACATTGATTGACTTTCTTAATAGACTTTACGTCTTGTCAAAATTAAAGAAAGCATCAAGTTAAAACTGTACTAAAAGAAAGCTGCCATCACGGAAAGACCATGCTGTTACTTACACAACCACATGACGACCCACCCAACAACACACGCAGACTGGTTGATTTCGCTCAAGCATATATTTTTTCACTTCTCATCAAGCGCAACTTGTTGGGGTTGCTGTCGTTTGTTGCGTATAAAAAACCCGTTGACAGCTGAAATAAATAACGCTGAGATTAATAAAGTGCACCAAAGACCGACGCATAACGCCTCCAACCCATGTCGTCTCCTTTCGAACAATCCCGCAAATTCTTACCTACTTACTCAAGCTTATGCCTTGTCGAGGCTGCCTATGTGAAAGGGATAAATATGTTGGCTTACATGCGTATCTGTCAAAAAAGCCTTAAGTAAAATGTATTCGCATGTAGAAAAAAGTAAAGTTTGGACGTCTGATTCGAATGTGTTTCATTGCCATCAATGTGGACATTTTATTAGCAACACTACTTTTCAGAAAGACTAGTTTATCGACTGGATTTATATCCAGTCACATAATTAGTTAAATAAATGAATCGTTTAAAATCCGGTAAACAATAAACTTTTTTTTTCGAAAACGTTGGTCAAAAGTCAGCTGATCTGTCATCCATTAAATAAAAAAAGGTCCAAAATTAGTTACCGGTATTAAATCCCTTAAAATCGGGCAAAATCAAAATCCCTCAAAACTTTAGGGTGGAAAATCTATGTCTGTAAGTCGGGTAGTTAGATTTTCATCCATCATTGACAATTAAAACTTCTGACCGTGTATGGTCCGAAAACTTGTGCTGTGATTTCAATGGTCATTATATGCAGGCTTACCTACTATACACATTGTTTTATACATTACAACTCAAAGACGCAGATTTCTCATCACACATACACATACAAGAGCAAAAATGCTTCGCGAATTATGCTTGAAATAAATAACAAATAAGCAAATGATAAATAATAATTTATATGTATGTATACATCAGAGAGCCGGACTACTAATTGGAATTGATTAGATGCTGTGCTGTGTACGCTTTTGCACCCATTCTGCCTCCCCTTTGTCGGTCGTTGGTGGGTTCGGTCGCCTGACTGGCACTCATTGCCGGATGAGCACGTTTCGCATATTTATCTCCGTCTTTGACACATGTGTGCGAAAGACCGACTTATAGTCCGACGCGGCGACCAACTAACTGAATGACTCTGCACATGGGTAGAGGAAGTTTCAAGGTAGTATTTTGGCGTTAACAGTGAAGTTTTTTGCCATGTTCTCCGTGCAGAGATGTGAGCGTAAGGGGCAGCATATTAATAAATGCACTAAATTTCTGTGATCGATTGAATGTGATTTCTTTTATTTTGTTAACGTTTCAGAAAATTTATCATAACACAAGATTTCAGCCTCATTTTGATGTTCAGTGTTCAATAACTGGGTTGGATGTCTGATGCCAGCTTATTAATTGGTTGCGGAGGGCTTTCGATTAATTACTAATATCACATAGAGGCGTTGTACTAATCACTTCATTAGCAGGCAACTTGAAGAAATATTTCCGACATACACACGTATTTATTTAACTTCGAAATCACAAATTCATTCATCATTTTTTGTTTCGGTGAATTCTTGTTCTGTCGCTCACTTAACTTCGCCCTGCAGTACTTCGTGTGAGCGACAGGCGTCGAGCAGCAACTCAAAATTCTTCCTGTGTTTGTCTTTGACTGACATCTGACTTTACCGACGTTGGCGGCGCTGATGGCTGACGGCTGAGACGGCGACAAGTTCATTGTCCTTGCGTTACGCACACACAGACGCACAAGTTGAAAGGAAGCGAGCGTCTCGTTAAGTATACGCCCTTTCGTTTGTCATTTCCGAGTTGCTGCGTAACCTCAACCTGAAAGGCGCATTTTGTTCGTAATTTGTTTTGTTTGCGAAATTCTCTCGTTCTCTCGCATACCCTCTGTTTCCACCGCCTTGGTGCCGTGCTATCTGTCTGCCTGGCTTTGCTTAACCGTCTGTCTTCACCAGTCGACACCGGTTTCGCTCTTTGCTTTAAGCTATCCTCGCTCTATTACACGACTGTGCTGTGCTGTCGCAAGTTGAAATTGAATGGAAATATGTGTCGTGTTGAAAGGACTCGTTCAATTTGGGTTAGCTTAAAGTTAAGCGATTTCATGTTTAACTTCGAATTATTTAAAGCATTTGAGGTATAGTGTAGCTTACTAATACGAAGAGAGTCGAATGGGCTCAACATGTGTGTACTCAAATATTACACATTTTACGGGAGCAATTGACGTAGTCCTCAATCTAAAATAACATATTCTATTGAAAAGCACATACTTGGATAAATTCTTTTTTAAAAGAAAATAATAATGCATTTGCAGATCATATCATCCAATCAAGTAGTCCTACAAATCTTTAAAAATTTCTTATTTTCTTAAGTCAACAACGGAACTAATAATATAGTTATTCCTTAGTTGAATATACTCTCAGAAAACCAAAGTCAGTCAAAGCAATGCTGGTTAAATTGAGATTAGTCAATAAATTCGATTACTTGTTATTTGGAAATTTCTATGGTTTCCCATTAAAAATACTCCAAAGGAAAATACATCCTTAAAACATTTAGGTGAGTGATGGTAAGCTTAAAAGGGGTATTTAATTTTTATCTGTGACTTATTACGCAGATGTTTTCATACTCGAATTATGCGAGCCAGCAGCTTCGCAAAACATAAATGATTAAGGTGGATGGGCATGTATCGTTCGCTTTCAAACCGCAGTGTGAGTCAATGTTAAATATGCTTTTTGGAATACTTAGCTGTGCGTCCAAGCGTGCCTGCCTCTGTTGGTGTGCCAGACAGACAGACAAATCTTCCCACCAGTTGTTCGCTGTCATTGTCATACTTTTGCAAAGCTCCACTCTGCTTCCTGTTATATGTTTTTTTTGTTTCTGCTCCTCTTGCTCGACAGTATGCTGGCATTGACGCTGATGAAATTTCTATTTAGGATTAATATGTCAACGTTTTGTACTAAAGACAGGTGAAAAAACTTTATATATGACAAAAGTTTTGATGCTTTTGATGTGACATACAACAATGCAAGCGAGAAGTGGAATTGGATGTCTCGACGAACAAATTGAGACTGACTTAGTCGACAGAGGGTTGGATGTGCGGACGTTGGGTCTTGTGCTTGAAGTTTGAGTGGTCAGTGAGTGACAGTTTGAATGCGACTACGAAATTCCTTTTGTCATAGTATATCAAGGCAATGTATTATTGAATTAGATGAATACTTGAGTTTATTTTCGTCACCAAACCGAAATCGTTTTGTTGACAATGCTTGGTATACGAACATCATGGCGCAAAGCTCGAAAAAAAAAACAGTAAAAAATAATTTATAATTTATAAAATTATGAAGGGATGTGTAATTATTTTTATCAACTTTCTTACCGACATTTGGCATTTCAGTTTTGGTCCTTCTGTAGTGGTATTATATGATTTAGACTCTCGTTGTTGTTGTTACGAGCAAATTGTCAAAATAATTGATTCAACTGTCAATCACAGTCTTCAAATCTTGTTTACGGTATAAGAAGTTGAATAATCGAACAATGTTGAACATGCGTAGTAGCTAGCTTAGCTAACTAAAGGCTAAATATACTCACATAACATGGATTAAGTTGGTTGAAGGAGGATTATATAAATATATATATTACAAAGGTGCTCCCGCGTATGCGTATAAATATATAAAGCAACTGTCCATTCTCGTATTAATGAAACAATGAGAAATATAATCCTTTAATAGAATTAATATAAAATTACTTTCCTAAAGCTATAATAAGCAAATACTTATGAATTTGTTTGGTACTCTTTAAAGCACATTAATCACCACCATTATTGGTTAACCGCAAATCGTTATCGCCAACATCAAAAGCAAACACCAACAGACACAACAACAATGACAACAACAAATTCTGAGGCTGGGACGTCAACAACAATGGCAAGGACTATGTGAACTTGCTTAACAATCAGGATCATATCTGTCGTCTGTCTGATGTGCGTTTTTGACAACTGAGTTGACAATGTCATCACAAGTTGACAGCCTCATTATTATGTTGATGAAGATTTTTCTTTTATATATATATTTTTTTTCTGTTAATTTGTTGTTGTTTTCAGTTTCATTTGTTGAATACGCTGTTGATGTTGAATTGAAATAATGGTGAATCAAAATTATTTCAAAATGGTTTGCTGTAATCAAGTAAAAATTTAATTTTCATATATTTAAAAATTTTGCAGGCTATGTGTTAAGAAAATAGTAATAAAAATTAGGTTTTTTAATTAGAACTTGCATTCATAATTATAAAACAAAAACAAAGTTTTTGGCTTGTATAATTCTATATAAATGTTGGGCTTAATTACTATGGAATCTGCATATATCGCTCACAAAAGCGTAGACATGTTCACATCGAGTTAGTGATGACAACTGTGATAATAATCAAGAAAAATAATCATAAAAGGAACAATAAACATCGAATCGTGCGCATTGCACGCTAACTAAACGACTTAACTTAAACACGGAGCCAAAGACAAACAATGACACTTCAAAGCAAATCCCAAAAGCATCTCAAGCCAAAGCTGAATCTGATTTGCCTATTTATGCATAGCACTGCTTTGCCACCGAAGACACATTGCGCTGCAGCCACCTGAGCATCCGAGCTCCTACGCTCCTAAGCGGCGGATGCTTGCCCGTCGCATGCCAAGGCAACTAATTAACATTCAGTGCTCAGCACTGCCAGCGGCAAAGGCGTGAGAATAGACATCGCCAACGGCATTGGCATTGGATTTGACAAATTCGCTTTGCGGTTTGACATTTATTAGGTTAGGTCGCGCGAACGCAAATATGGTGATGGCGTCAGCGAATGCAAATCTGCACTTGAATGAAAATCGGAATGCAAAAGCGGAAGCGTGTGATTAAAGATGCTACGCTGATTGCGTATGCGTGTGTGCATGAGTTTGAGTCTCTCAAGAGCGATCTTAATCAGCTGCGATTAGGCGACAAGTCGTTTTTCACGGCGATGGCCATGTGGAGCCTGCAGGACTTTAGGCCAGCACATACGCACCGGCTAGCACGATAACATGCGTATCATAATCCTGCCGCAAACGCTTGTCCGCCCCGCCCGTTGGGTCCTGGCTTTGTCTTGAGCTGAAGCGTAAACGCATATCCGGTTGACAGTAATTGGTCAACGGTTTTTGTTAATGCGCTAAATTGGCTGTTGATGTGAATGGCGCATCGTGAATTCGTTATGGGTTGCTATTGCAGTGCGTGTTAAGCATATAATTAGGGATTCAATACGCAATTCTTCTATTCTGCCTTAGATTAAAGACAATCGTCTTAAAGTTTAATATTATTTTTTTTTAATAAGACAGAGAAACCCTTAGCTCCGACCTATATAGGTCTATTGTATTCCCCTCCAGTTCTAGAGGGCTATAATATCTCCATAAGCCCGATGCCTTGCATCGAAATCGTAATTTTTCAAGTTAATATAAAATAATTGTTACTTGGAGAACCCATCAATTCTGGCTGCAGTCGCTTCAACATGAAACTCAGTTGACAAACTGTCACATACTTTTTGTATGAAATGCAGAGCTAAGTAAAAAAAAGAAAGAAGTACTATGAGTATTAATTGAACAATTTTAAATCTTTTCAACTATTTTTTTTTTCTTTTTTGCAGAACAAATGAAATGTCGAGGAGAGTTCAGCGGCGTCTGTGTCTATGATGTCAAAAAGGACATGACCGAACATGAGAGAGAGATTGTTTTATTGATTTTGCATAATAAAAATGTCACACAAACGCGCAGCAATGTATGTAGGTATGTATGTGCATATAGGCATGCATGTGCACGATTGGTGTGTGTTCGTGTGTGAGTGTGTATGTGTGTTATTGAACAATACAGCAACAATAAATTAATTAAGCCGATAGAGACAGTTTAATGTCATTTAATAAAATATTGACGCGGACACTGACGATGCGTCAATAATTCAACAGACTCACACGTAGGCAGGCACATTCGTGAATAGACATGCACGCAGGGTCGGAACGGCGATGGTGATAGTCTCTGCTGCTGTCGCCATTTTCACAGTTGAGCATTAAAATCAATTGATAAAATCAATTGATTTGGCGGTAGCTGTTCTGCGTATGTCGCTATTTTGCCTATTCAAGCCCCATAACCGAAAACTCCAAACACATCAAAGAGAATCAGGCAGAAAGGGAAAGAAGAAGATTGACAGTTGGAGAGGGAGTGAGAGTGGCAGCGGAGGAAAGAGAGGCTGCAGTCAAACAGACAGCGTTGCAATGCAGCCAGGAAGTTGATTGATTGACAGCAGACATATTGCTCGCTTTCGTAACGACGATTGATGTGCAGTCATGGATTTTTCGACACTTGAAGCTTTAGTTTTATGCATTTGCAATTGATTTCGATAGTTAAACCGGCAGCCATTGGCTCGTGCCCTTTTACGGTCCAATGATTTATGCCATTGCATCGTGAGTATATCAGGTTGACTTTATCTCTTTCCCTCATGACGTACATTTATTGAATTTGCACTTTTTGGCATGTCGCTTTTCTGCTTGGACATATATTCGCATAATGAAATGTTAATTTTGACACGTCATTAATATATTTTGTCTGTACTTCTGCAATGCGGATGAATAGTGAATAGTGTCGGAGACAGCAGAGTGGTTGGCGTTGTTGCAGCAGTTGATTGCTGCAGCGGTATCGTAATTAGTTTTGACGTCGCTCGTTGCACAAATTAATTTATTTGACATATCAGTCCGCAAATGACATTTATTGCGGAAAAAATTACTTGATTCTATTGATTATCCAGTGAGACACTAGGGACTGAGTAGATGGCAACAGTAACTACGCTTATCAAGTGAACTCTTACACGAGCGTAATCAATTATTACTTAGAATATTGTGAATGCCAAACTGTGCTAGCAAGACAAAAATTTCGCATTTCAAGATCTTAGTGGGGTTGTGGTATAGTGTAAAGCGTATTGGTTCCTGATATTAAAGACAAATATAAATGTGTATATAAAAAGCGAATGCATATTGCATATGATGATATGGTTTAGATTTAATATAAAACAAACGAAAAAAAACATCGATTCTGGAACTGTAACACTAGAATTATATCCCATAAAACCTTTTATTTTTTTTGTCTAAAAAAATTTATGAATCTATGTATACATAAAAAAACCAATGTGAGTCGGATCACACGGAATATATGTAAACCTAAACCAAAAATACACTAATTGTCGATTAAGTCACACCCGGAAAATGGCGACCTTCTAATGAGAGTGGTCCGATTAGTTTCAAAAATTCTCTGTTAGTGAAATAAGATTTTTACCCCCTGAGCGTAAAGATGTTTACACATCAAAAATCACATAATACAAAAGATGAGTATCTAAAAAAATGTGTACCTAATAGTCAAAATTCATTACAATAACATTGATAATTTGCAGTTCGTACTGCATTAATAATTTTCATTTACTTTAGGCGCATTAGTAAAAGAAGTCTCAAGAAACAAGATGCCCTGTGATGTATACAAAGACAAAGCAAACAATCAAACGAATAAACCTTTACAACATCTAAATTAAAAAGTTAAAATTATGACGACGATGATGGTGACCGATTAGAAAAGGGAAGAAATTAACATAACCAGAGTGCAGAAGAAACAAACAACAGGTGCCGGATTGAGCGTCAACTGCAATACTCGTATGAACTGGTCGAGGGCAAATTTTAATGGAAAGAAGTACAACGACAAACAGACCAGCGAAGCGTCAAAGTTCCTAATGCACACAACAAATTTCTACTTACATAACAAAATCGAGAGGCAAGAGAGTAGAGTGGAGGTTGCAGTAAGCGAAGAAATAGGACAAGTAAAACGACAACGCATCAGGAAAAATGTGGACAAAGTGACGTTGTCACGAAAATCACAAAATATAAAACTCCTGCTTCCGCCACCGACAATAGAAGAGCGACTCAGTGACCCCACAACACAAGCCCATTCAATCGACAGAACCCACTTCCGAGCTTTGATTTCTTTACTTTTCTGTTTTGCTATTGGCACTATAAAAAAAAAAAAAAACAAAAATAACATTAAAAAATACATAAAATAAAAGATGAAGATTCCAAAGACGAAGTCGACGACGGAGAACAACCGTCATAGGCGAGTTGAATAAGAAACTTTTCAAAAATTATTGAAATGTCACGTAGCAACTTCTCAAATTGCAAAAATCCTGACGCTGTCGCTCAATTCTATGTGCGGATTGATAAAAATAGTGCAAAAAGAACTGAAGAGTCGAAACAGAAGGCTGCGATTGCGAGGGGTTTGTGGGCGCAGCTAAGTGTAGCGAAAAATCGACAAAACTGCAAACTGCAACGCTACGTTAAAATAAACGGCTTCGAAACAGACAACCTCAGACTCCAATACTCAAACCACAACCCAGCACAATATCCCATACCAATTGCGCTCACGCCTCGACTGCTGACACTAAGACGCCAAGCGACATCAGCCAAGCTGTACAAATCCAATACAAAATGAAGGAAACACCGCATCTCTCCTCAACACGCACACGGACCATCAGTCGAGACAGTCACTCAGTTGACCGTCGCAAGAAAACGCAGCGCACGAATGTAGCGGGATGGGTAAGAAACTTCAAAACGACAAAACATCATCATGGACCAACATCATTTGTGCGAAAACTCCATACCCTGCCTCACTGAAACCCCCTCCTAAGTATTGCATAAGGAGAACATGCTGCTTCATCTTATTCGTTAGTTGCTTTGCCCGTCTAAGACAGGCGTTCTTGCCAGCGTTATCGACACAACCTTCCACTTCCAATTTCTCTTCGACGTTTACGTCTTCGTTTTCTTCTTCGTCTTATTTGTCGTCTTAGTCGTCTTCTACTTACTATAAAACTGCTTCGTCTATATGGCGTCCTCGTCAATCGTCAAATGTCGCCGGCGCTGCTGTCAAATGCAGGAATCAAGTGACGAAGCCCCAGCCAGCTTACGGTCGAAAGGACGAAGATGTTGTCGCAAGCATTAGCAACACACCAATACCCACCAACCGAGCAACATCGTTTTCGTTGTCGCTGCCGTTGCCGTTGCTGTTGCCATTGCCTCTGCCACTGTCGCTGCCTAGCCATTGCCGCTGCTGCTGTCGTCAAGCTTCAAAGCAAATCTGCGAGCAAAGTTTTCATGACTTTTCTTTTATTGCACATTTCAACAAAACGATTGATGGCTTCCAGGATACAATATTCACAAGTTTCCTTATTCAGAGCAACTCAGTAAGCTGAAGCACAAGAAACAGCACAAAAAAAAGGAAACCAAATTGAAGAAGCAGCAGCAGAAGCAGAAGTTGTGGCATGGGTTTGCAAGGCGTGAAAGCTGTTGCCATAAAGGCACAAGGATTAGTTCGCTGCTGCTGTTGTTGTTGCTGCCGCTGCTGCGTCCACCCAGCATCTTATGAAAATGCCTGAACATATTTGTGCTCACCACCTTCCCATGGACAGCAGCCTGACTGCGTGTGTGCACGTCATGGTCATCAATGCTACTGTCCGCTCGCGGACTGTCGAGGATTATAGATGGCTGCCAGCACAACGTCTTTGTTTTTTACATTACGTGTGTACTCCTGTGAGTTTCTTTACTTACGTATGCACTGGCAACTCAACTGCTGTTGTCAGTCGTCTTCTTGTTGTGCTCTATTTTGTTTTGCAATACGAAACGACGAGGGAATGAGTTACTTGGTTCTGACTGTCTGGACGTACGAGTATGAAAGTTTATTTCTGATGACAAGCAAAAATGTTTGACTGATGCTTCATTGTCGGTTGCATCCAAATAAGTTTTAGGTCGAAGTTTCAACTTTGGTTTTACGTAAAACACAGCACTCTGCCTAACAGGGATCTATCGGAACTACTTATGCTTGAACTAACTAAGAAGGTCAGGTACTCTTGGACTTGTCAGAGAAAGATTTTTATAGCACTGGATGGAATCGTAAAAGACATAAATGGGCTCACATTAAATATGGGAATGTATTTTGAGTACTGAAATCTGTAAAGGTTACTTTATCAATTCACTTAGTTTAGTCGTAATTCTAATCATATGAAATACTGGTATGACTAAAGTATTCAAAAAATGTCAAAGAAATTTTAAGAATAAAAAGAAGATGCAGAACTTCACATTTAAGTAAGCGTGCAAGTAACTCGAAAATATTATAAATATTTTTTGAAGTTGTCAGTTAAACATGCAAAATCCTTTGTAGAATTATGCAAAAACTTTGTCAAGTTGTATGTCGCCCAAATGCAATAAAGTCCTTTTGGGTTTGAAGTCATGCTTGTCGCTGTCAGAGACAAACAGACAGACGATGTGGCGCATTTACTGTACGAAATAACAAAGGCTGAATGAATGAATGACTGACTGAATGACAAAATGTCTGGTTTGCCTTACTGAGAATCTTTTTGTATTTTTCTTTGTTTTTTAGGGGGTAAGCATTAGCCAAAAATGGTGGCTAACTGATTTGAAACGGCCACCCAAGCTGTTTACGGTGAAGCCAAAAATGACGATAAAAAAGAAGTAAAAGGCAGTCGCGTTGGCGATAAAAACAACTGCAACCAAGAGCAAGTGTGTCGAAACATAAGCAGGAATATGCCGTTGGGAGCTAGACTCTCATTGGCACCGTGTGGTGCAGTGCTGGTGGGTTGAAGAGTGAATGAAGGAAGATTATGGCAATATATACAAATAAATGCTTGTATGCGACCATGTTACGTAAGAAAACTTACGGAGACAGACAAAATGCAGACAAAAGGACGGATCGATTCATATACTTAAGGATTAGAAATTTACGAAAATGTTTTTCTTCTACTTTTTCTGTTTCTAACAAAAACTTGCGACATAAAATGCAACGAGTGCAAAAGCTGCACCAGAACAAGAAGTACAGAAACAGAAACTTGTCAGTCGCCGTCAATCAGCAACGAACTAACATCAACCTCTGTTTGCCTTCGTACACCTCCGCGCCGCCTCATTCTAATATTACCAAAGAACACAAAAACATTCGAAGAGTGGGTGTGAGAAACATGGTATTTAGGGTGCTCCAAGGACAGTCAAAGTGTTTCCACGCAAGGACCCTCTCTTATGCCCTCTCTTATGCGGGCTGGGTTGCGGACTGGGATTTGATGAGGTGTAGGTCGGAGCTGGGGTCTGGGTTTGGGTTTGTGTTGCTGTTCAATGCAACTTTTGCTCGTCAGCAACAAAAATTGATGTGCTGCAGATGAAACGCCAAAAAGTTTGCCCTTAGCAAAGCAAAAGATTAAAAAAAACCAAACGAAGAAGATAAAAGAAAGCAAGCGAGAAATGTGCATGGCTACATTCACAACAACAAAAAAATATAAAAGAAAACTAAATTCAAAGCATAACTATGCATAGATGAAACGACACAAGAAACGGCAAAAGAAAGATAGAACGGCAGACAGTCAACTAGATAGACGTGGTTGACAGAAATGAGGTCGCACCCGAAGGAAGACGAAGAAAAGGCCAAAATATTTTACTGATTGTGTGCAAACTTCGATACAAACTCTGCATCAGTTAGAGGAAGAGAGGCTGCGCGCTGAAGCACAAGAGAGACAGAGGAGCGATGAAAACGACGACATTCTGACAATATTTGGTGATTGCACAAGATGCAAAGTGTCAACTCTGGTCGTCAATGTTCTTGTTTTTTTTTTTTATGTTATGCTGTAAAAGAAACTGAAAAGCAGTTGGCTGCCATGTTATTGGTGAGTTGTCATTCCTTGGAAAAAAAGGAGCATAAGTTGGATGGAAATTTGGCGAGCAGGCGGCTTCTGAGACACAAACTAAGTGACGCTCAAAGCAAAAATTTTAATTTTTTAATCAAGATGCATGTTCCATATTGTACAGATTACCAATAAACTTAGATGACAGTTAGTTTTAAATTTTTAATTATTAAAATTTCCTATGGAAAAATAGATTGTCCCATTCATACTTCACTTCAAATATAGATTTTTTAAAATAATATTCATAGCTTTCAAATTCTTAAGATTTCACAAAATTATTGTTCCAAATCAAGCCCTAATCCACGTTGGCCACGACGTCCAATCCAATATGATTTAAGAGAACCGGCTGAACCAAGCTAAGTTTATGTTATAGAAATAATGCTATGCCACGCTGCCTGGTCATTTCGCATGTCACTCGCCTTACCAGGCTGATTCGGCTTCGCACCGGTAGTTGCTACTTCATATAATTTAGCAGCCTCCTGCAGTTGTTGTGGTTCAACGCAAAGCTGTTTCATGTTGGACGACTGGCTTCGAGTAAATATAAAAGTTTTGTAGTTCGTGTCAAACGTCATCGTCTTGAACTCACATGCATTTCGCAACTTTCTCAAGCCTCCAACAACTGCTACCTCTGCTTTGGCGTCTGCCAGATAGCTAATAGTGAATGGGAAACGCCAAAAGCCCGGCACCCATTTGGCATGAAATATAACCTCAATCAACATGCACTCATTACCAACGCGCATTTCGCGCGGGATCATGCGCAAGACCCGCAGAGCTTCAAGACGTTGCAAGCGGTGGCGATGGACGGCCATGGCAGCGAAACTGTCTGCTTAAGCTGCCTTTGCGCATTTGCAGCCAGATGACATTTTATTTATGAATACCAAATTGTAAATTATTAACATGTTTCACGCAAGTTATGGTCTACAGTCTGTGACGACGACACTGACGCTGACGAGCAAAAGGAGGGAAGACTGCAGCACAGGCTAACCCATAGGCATAGGTATAAATGATAGAAGAGTGTTCCCGAACGAATAAACAACAAAAACTAAGCATCCACCACTGACCACGTCCATAGTCATGTCCACCTTGGAATGTAAAATTTAAGTCAAGCTGATTGTGAACTTCTCGTAGCAAATTAAACTTTAATAGCCTTCTTCTATAGCCATACAAGCGAGATAATAAGTAAATGATTATTGAGTTAAGTTGAAACGATATTTCTTAAATCGGCTGCATTAACAACTGCTACGTGGCAACTTGCAAATATCAAATTATTAAAAACCATAATTTATTAGTAAGCTGTTTAAATATTTTTATTAAATTGAGTACTCATTCAACGGCCATTCCATGCCAGTCTTGGTAAGTAGGCAGCGAAATACCCGATGAATTTGCTCATGCAGCGTTCATTTGGCGGCAGTCATTTATTTTATTGATAGGAGAATTGTTTTTTTAGTTTAAATGGCAACTTTCTCTGTTATTAATTCTTAATATTTGTTTTTTTATTGGCAGAGAAAAGTCAACATGGAAAGTTGACCTCTAAGCACTTGAGCAAGGTCTGCATTGGAATCTAAGTAACTGTAATCGTTCTTCTTAGTATACAACAACTAGAATTGCAGTTAAAGAAAGAGTGAGAATTAGGCTACGATGAGTTTATAGAATATTCGTTTCATACAGGGTAAGCGTTACACAAGTGCAAACATGCTCCTTTTATTTATCTGATTAACTAGCCAGCCAGTAACTGACTTTGATATATGCACATTTAAATGCACAGAGAGATCATTTTGGTTCAAAGTCCATTGCAGCATTGCATTGCTGAACCTGTGAAATGTTCGCATAAAAGACGATAAACTAGTAAATTTACAAATGTCCAGCGTTTACTGCATTATTAAATATGCAGCGAAGTCAACTGTTAAATTATTTTCATGCCGTTGCTCATTAAGTGCAGCATTTTTAACCAAAGACGAATGCGACAGCTAAAATGCGTCTTAATGGCTGACGGCATTGCACTTTTTCATCTTGTTGCGCGTTTTGCTGAAATTTCACAACCCAATTTGTCAAAAGCTGACAGCGCGTCTTTGTTGTAGCTGTTGTTGTTGTTGTTGTCGGCAAAGTTGTTGTCGAGTAAAGAACAGCACGAGTACGAGGAGCAGCAGCAGAAGAAGCAGCAGGAGCAGGAGACAAAAGCGGCAACTGCAAAAACGTTTCCGGATGAGTAACTCATCACTTGGCGAAGAACTGTTGACACCACTTTGGGGGCCAACCAGAAAGAGACGATACAAAAGTTGCAAAGTGATTTCTTGCACTTAACGTTGTCCGCTTTTTCGAAGTTGACTCGACGCAACAAGTTGCGCAGTTGCGCCGCCAGCCGAAAGCCTCAAAAGTACCAGATGCAGATGGATGTAAACGGAAAAACGTAAGGGAAGAGTCTGGGTGGTTCGGCGCACTTGAACGCATGATTGAAAACTGATGGTGCTGGCGTTGCCATTTGCATCAAATGCATCAAAACTAAATAAACAACAAGAATTTATAGTTCGTTGTTGCTCGCCACGCGGAAACATCGAAGCGTTTGCATTCTGCATATCTGAGACTGTATCTGCGTCGGGCGGCACGAATTCGCGTTGCTTGGCGTCTGTCAGCACGTATATCGGCGCCCGTCATGCCAAGCGAAATGTGAATCGCAAAACTGTCGTCGTCGTCGTCGTCGTCGACGTCATCGTCATCATCGTTGTCGTTGTCGTTGTAGCCGTCGACGTCGGCATTGGCGTGATGCAATTCGCTGCGATTTCATCACTCGGATACTTAATTTGCTTTCTTATTGAGCAGCCAGTGTCGGCAGCAGCCGCGATGACGGTGTTGACGGCCGGATACGCTCTCGAGAGTTACTGCGCCACAGTTCGCAGAGTATCTATGAGTTGCTGTTCTGTTCTGTTCTGTCGTTGTGCACAGACAAAATGTATCTGTTTGCAATTATGTGTCACAAGTGCGAATAACGACAATTTGCGACAAGCTGCCAAATTCCAGAAGAGTGTCATTGCTAAGTGGGTTGAAATTTATCACTGATTATTTTTACATTCCGGAAGACTAAGTTCGTATTAAGCATGTGACTAAATGCTCTACACGTCAACCCAGAGGCCAAACAAGTTATTATTAAATGTTTTTATTTTTCATTTAATACTAATTGGATGATATATAAAGAGTATTTCCATAATTAATGGTAACCAAATATTAATGGAAGTAGAAAGCAATGCATAACAAATAATCAGCATCTAATGCAGTGCATCAATCATCGCATTGTTAAGCAAATGTCAACAGAACATACCTACTTATGCCAAAACGAACAAACGAAAGTCATTCTTAAGTAAATCAAAAGTATTATGGTTCAAGTAAACTAGTTTGTCCTTATGTTAACGTGCTTAGGACGCTCTAAGAACAGTAAGAAGAAGAAGTAGAGGGAAGGAAGAAAAAGACATTGAAGAAGAAGCATCACTGCCTGCACTAAGGAATGCAGACAAATATGAGATGTGTCATGAAGCGATGCAAAACGCATTCCCAGTGTTGATGCGCTGCGAGTGTGTCGTTGCCGCTGCATAAATTACCCAGCTAGGTTTTGCTCAAGCTAAATTATGACGGCAATGACAAGGATATGTGTACGGGAAAACACAGTCGATGTTACTGCTCTGGCAGCGTCGACTGGAACTGATTAGGAGCATGATTACCGCACAGCAAAAGGAGATGCTAATAACGCTATTTTCCCTCACTGCTGCAACGAGTGCCGCCACATCCTGTGATAATCTCAGCGAATGACTTACAACCGAAAAGACGGCCCAGAGTGGGTTGCACTGACACTGTCTACGTCGAAGACATGGCAAATAACGATGGCAAAGGCTGAATGTCAACCAAAAAATCTACCAGCAGCTGCTTCCGCCCTCACGGCTCTGCTCGCTTGTCATAAATGTCATTGGGCGCTGCTGCTGATAGTTGTGATTACCCGACTCAGTGACGAACATGCCCGCGAAGGAAGTGTTGACAACGATAATGATGATGATGTGTTGCTTGTCGCTACTCTCGCCTGGCATTTGCCTGTGCATCGCGATAGTCAACTCGTGCTCATGCTGTTGCTGCCAAATTTGCATTTGCATGCGAATTGCATGCACACTAAAATTCCATTCAGTGCTGCGTTAAATATCATTCAAACGAATCATTACCTCTTGGCTGGCATTTCTAACAACTTTATTTGCCATCGTTTGTTTCGACTCGAAATGAAGACAATTGCTAAATTCGCGTTGCCGTTGTTAGAGTTGTCCTAGTCGACAATCACGAGATATGCAAAATGGTGTCGGAGTCTCCCAAGACGTTCAACACTTCACTACCGTGCACAGCCGTGTCTGCTGCTTAGTCTAGCAAGTTGAATCACGACAAAGGTGTTGGAGTGGCATTGCCACAATAGCAAAAGGCCAGTTAAAATGTTTATTAGCTCATGTTGTGCCGGCTGAAGTTGCTTGCAGACTTAAGTTCGTATGCTCGGCAGTTCGTTGCTGCAAAAACAATGCATATATCGCGATGCCAATAAGCAAACAAAAAATTTACTGAACAAATTGTGGTGCAAATTGGGGACATCACATATGTGTGCCTGCTGGCATTTGCTTATGTAATTAAATTTCTTATTGACTCGACTGTAATCCAATAATTTATGAATTTTCAGCTTGAGGAACCCAAAAGAGTCGATCGAGTGGTGTTCATAAATAAAAATCCAACTTGATTTCTTACAACAACCTGGAGATTGAGATCACAGGTAAATATATCATGCTGTGTGTCACAAATCAAGATGCAATAAAAGTTTCAGGCATTTCTCGGACACTTAGTGCGAGAGAGATACCCATCACATTTATCATGCCAATATGTGTGTTAGGACCTCGTTAAGATATTTTAAACAATAATTTACAACAAAATCGGAAACGACGTCGACAGCAATAGCAGTTGCCGAAAGAAAAGAAAATGCAGTGTTGAACAGTCGAACTTAAGCCCGGTAAGTGATTGGGGAGTGAAGATGAGCGCTACAAGAAATAAAATTCAAATAAAACTTTCCAAGTGAAAATCCACTGATTGCGAATACTCGTTTTCTCGTTCGCTTATTCGGCCAGAGTTCGAACATCAATTTATCTTTCTCATATTTTGCTGATAAACATGAAAAGTAGACGGACTGCAAACAAATCATGCGGCTGACTGCATAAATCACATTCACATTTGACACTTTTGGGATACGACTCTTGACTGCCACCAACTAACTCAACTACAACTACGCTTAGTGACAACGCACAGTGGGTCGATGGACAAGTACACATATGGTATAAATCAGTATCAGTATCAGTCTGCATAACGTTCTTAAATGAGACATTTAAATTTGTGAACCACTTCAATTTCATTATGTTTAATAAAGTAGCAATATTTAGCAGAGTTCATTAAAATTCTATTATTATAAATAAATTGAGAATTAAGTCAAACATATAATATACTCAACTGACTGTTGGGGATTTTGTGCATCGAATAACGTATGGCACTCACTGTGCAGACAGTCGCTTGGACTGAAAGCTGCTTACTAAAGCGCATCAGACAAGCTCTGGCGCGGTACTTACAAGACGGCGAGTTGCATGGGGCGGACAAAGTTTTGCAACAGCCAAACAAACAAATCAGTTGAGTCAACAGAAGTTGAGTTGAGCGGAGAGCGCATTGATGGACATTCAAGTCGACAATGCCTCGCTGAGTAGTTGCCGCGAGGTTGCTGAGGTGGCTGAGGTTGCCTTGCCGCTCCGGTCGGCGCTTCGGGACACCTTAGCAACTGAAGGCACTGAGTATAATGAGCGAGCGTTGATTACTGATGAAATTTAATAAATTTAACTCTATGAGACTAAAAAGTTAGAATCGGCTTAAAATCGCGTTGCGAAGTCTCACCCATTACCGAACGCTGTCCATCAGTTGGCCATTCTGTCTCGCTTGCTCAATGGCGTAGGTGTTGCGAACTGGCGCAGCCATCGCCAATAACTCCCGATACGAAGTTGATTACGGTGATGGCGTTGCTGTGTAGCTGTCAACGCTGCTGATGATGATGCGCCTGACGGAGATGCTGAAGCGGTCACTGTTAACTTTAGCGTTGGCATTCTGGTTAAAACTTGAGTAAGCTGCCCCTTCCTGTCAACGTTGCTTGCTCTACTTGCCGCTTATATCTGGTTGTTGTCAAACTCTCTGTTTTTGTCTTTCATTTTGAATTTCACTGAGATTTTCAAGAGGGCAATAAATTTGTCTTGAACAAGATTTTATGGCTATGGTCTACGCTTCTTTTTTTGCAATATATCAGATGAAGTATTCAAGGCTAAAACGCTTGGCTTATAGTTATACTCTGAAGAATGTGGAAAAATTTAATTGATTATTCCTGAAAGGTATATTGATCTACAAAATGAATATAGGACTAAAATATTATACAATCTGTGATCTACCATCTACAATTAAACGAAGTCGCACGTATTCGTTGGCACTCGATTGAAGCAGTGATGATAAAAACAGCAGCGCCAAAAAGATATCTTGCATATGTCGCAGCCACCCTTGCGCAACATATGATTCTCTCCTTCGGAATTCGTTGTGACAGACGCTGCAACAATTTGCATCTACGTATTGACGAAGACGAAGTGGCAGCAATGCCAACTACAAACGTCATCATGACGACTGTGGTGACATGCGGATGGCTTGCCTCGTGAATTACATTAGGACGATAGGGGCGGGGAAGATGTATGCATTGCGATGCTCTTAGCATGGTTGTCGTTGTCGTCGTCGCCATTGAATGCGAAAAAGACATCATTGAAGTCGACGCCAGTGTGGATGTTTTGACATATTTTTTGGCCAATTTCGGCATACTCGATTACGATGAGTAAATGTGCACTTTCAGTCCAATTCGCCGGGTAACAAAACATTCTATACGAATGTACGTACAATGTAGGATGCTGAGACGCGACAATGAAGATAATCTATGCCATTCGTCACTTCTGTTGACTGTTAACAAATAAAACTAATACAAGTCGCAGTTCTGTCTAAAGTTATACTAATTGTGTGACACATATTGATGAATTTACTTTGGCTACCCATTTAAATATGAGAATAAAAAATTTAAATAATATGTAAATTATATAATAGCCTCCCAAATTTGAATCCGGCCAGATTGACTCTTTGCCTGTGAATTCAACGAAATATAATAAAAATTAAACATTCTCATATTGCTAAATATTTCTGGTAATTGCAATTATTGCTTTTAATTTTTATACCCTGTACCAAAAAATGGTAAAGGGTATATTAAAGTTGTGCAAATGTATGTAACAGGCAGAAGGAGGCGTGGCAGACCCCACAAAGTATATATATTCTTGATCAGCATCGAAAGGCGAGTCGATATAGCCATGCCCGTCTGTCCGTCTGTCCGTATGAACGCACGGATCTCGGAAACGGTAAGACCTACAACCTCCAAATTTGGCACGAAGACTCTGCCAATCCATAGGCATAACGAGTTTATTTTTTTTTTTCGATATTCGATCTATAACATATAGCTGCCATAGGAATGATCGGCCGAAAAGCCATATTTAGTAACAAAACCGCTTTATTTTTTAAGATATGTTTACCAAATTTGGGATTTAATTGTTTTACCTAATGCCCAATCACATATCTAAAAACTATGTATATCCGTTTACTATAACATATAGCTGCCATAGGAAGGATCGGCCGAAAAACAACATTTACTGAGAAAAACTTTTTTGTTTATTAAGATATCGTTACCAAATTTTGGATTTATGGATTCTAAGTAAATTCAAATCATATTCCTAAATATGATAAATATCGGTGCACTATAACATATAGATGCCATAGGAACGATCGGCCGAAAAATGGCTTTTACAAAAAAAAAAATTTTTTTTTCTTGAGATATCCTTACGTAATGAATACAAAATATTAAAGCAACAAAAAAATATATTAAGTTTTGGCTTCGGTACAGGGTTTTCTATAGTCGGTTACGCCCGACTATAGCCCTGCCTTTCTAGTTATTTTTATTTTTTTTTTTATATATATTACAACTCTAATGAAACACAAATTCTTACAAACTGCAACATAATCAAGGAAATGGCATAAAGCCTATTCCGCAATGGAATTTATTATTGTCACGCTGACGGTTTCTTTCTGGTACTTCGCCGACGATATATCACTGACATGTGAGGAATTTTACAAAACCTTACCACCGAATAAGTGCTGCGACCAGCGACCGCTGCCAGTGACGAAACAAATGAAGCAATAAATTTTGTTGACAAAAAACAAGATACATAGCCCAAAACAAGTGCGACATGCATCTAAATTCGCGAGAATTTAGACTAAGTGTTACCTTGTGTGGGGACATCAGTCCGACAGACAAGCCAAGTTAAGTTGAGCCAAGTGCCGCGTATGTTTATATATCAGTCACTCAGCCATTCACTCACTCACTCACCGCCGCTCTCACTCGCTTGCATACGGGGATGACAAACAACTAACAAGTGACAAGCTTCAGCGGCGAGAGTGACAGCAACTGCGTCTGCGACTGCGAGTACGACTGAAAATCTGCGTACGCGAGCCAACGCAGTTACATATGTAGGGAGAGAGGTGCAGATAAACAGACCGCCACAGCGGAGAAAATGGCAAAGGCAAAGAGCCGGAGGTGGCCAATAAGTGAGTTGGCTTGTCGGGCATGGGGAAAGACGGCAACGTAAAATATGATGATTTTGACGGAGAATATGTGCTTGGTTAGGAATAGGTTAAATTTGTTTAGCTTGACGACCGAACTTTGGACGAGACACTCGCCGTCAGGCCAAGTGACATCGCCCGTGTTGCTGGCAGCCGCCGTCTGTCAAACTGACGAAATGTGACGCCCGAGCGCTGTGGGGCTCGCCTTATTTTAGCGACGCAGCATGCCAGCCGCACCAACCGCGCCAGCTCTTGCTGAGCTAATTTTTTGTAGAAGTAATTGTCTCGGTGTGCCTGAGTGAATGGCTCGCTTTGGTACATTTTGCTTTGCTTCATGTGCTGCCAGCATGTAAATCATTTTGTACGCAGCAATCAGAGTGTCAAAATTAAGAGAAGCCCAATTAGACGTTGCCACCTGTCAGCAGTTCGTCATATTCATTCAAGAATATGACATTCATTCAGTGTTGACGATCTGCACGGGCACGTGGATCCGATCTTTGCTGTGGCGTGTTGTCGACAATTTTTGTGTTAGGCGGCAAATCGCTGCGGTTTTCACGAGAATTCTTATATAGCTGTGTTTAATGTGCACATTACATTAGAGGCCAATTACATCGAAAATAATGTGGATAAGAAAAGTTTCATGAAATGTTTTGAATTTTTATGTTGATTCAATACATTATTTCACTTAATAGGAAAATTTGGGTCATAATATGATTTTTAAGAACTTGTAATTAATTATTAGATATATGATGCAACATTTAATTTATTTGATAATTAAGATATCTACAAAGTAAGCTCATAGAATAGTATATTTATTGATTATATTAATTAATACTATTAATAAAATAAAGAATTAGCCAAATTAAATTTATAGTAAAAATGGTTAAAACATCCGTCAATATAATCTGTGCATTTTTTTTAAAACTTTGGTTTTAAAAAAATATTTAATTGTCATTCAAAGCCGTTTCTCTTTAGCCAAACCGCGTTACGTAATTTTGATTGACAAAACCAGCGCACAAGGAAAAAGTCAAACTTAGTTTTCAATTGACAGACAAATCACCAGCTGTTTAGTCAGAAGCAACGCTCACAGATACGTACCCACAGATATCTGCCAATGCGAAATTGTTGCAATCCAATGCCACCATCAACGGCGACATCAGCTCCACAACTAAGTTCTCACGTGCGGTTATTGTCCTCGCACTTTCAAATAAAATCCAAATGTTGTGTGTTATGTGTGCTTGTGTATAATTTTTTCTACAAGTTATTTAATCTCATCTGTCCATCAATCTGTCCGTCAATTTGTCAGTGTAGTGCTTCCACATGCTCAAAACGTGTCCTTCACCTGCTCGCACAAACTGAAACACTCGCTACTCGCTCATCCAATCTGTCAGCTAGTCAGTCAATATGTCGTCCTGGCGCGTTTCGTCCCAACCTACGAACTAAGTTTCTCGTTGCAGTTTCGAAGGCGAAAGCGAATTATACGAGTTTACGAGTACACAAAACGTTCGGTTCAATCGAAAAACTACGAAAGCTGTCCATCATTTTGTCTACTCTATAAATTTTCTATTTTAAATTGACAGCGACTCAACTTGACTTGACTTGACTTGACTCGACTCGGCTCAGCTTGACTGAGTTCAACTGAACTCACTTTGGTTCGTTGCCGATTCGTTTCGTTTCGTTCCGCTTACTGTAGGTTAGTTCAGCTCCACTACTTTAAAGAATGACTGACAGGACGACTGAGTGAAGGAGTTGCTTGACGGATCGACGTCAGTGTGCGAATGTGTTTGTATGTCTATAATTTTATCCTTGAGTCAAACTATTTTGTGCATGTGGCAAAGTAATAAAGAATTCATTGACTGCACAAATTAAAAATAGGGAAAATTTTGTTTTATCAACTGTTTTTTAACGTCAAGGTAGGAAGTAATAACATACTTAAAGACCTTGACTAACGATCAAATAGCTGCCACTAAAGCCATTCGCCTGCCTCTGCTCCACATCTGTCCTGAATTTCAATTAGAATTCGATAATAAATAAAAAAATATATATATGTTAAAATATAATAAGAAATAATCTAAGAAATCATTAAGCATTTTTTGACTTTATGTAACATAAACTAAATTTATAAGATCTTTGTTGGATTGCTATAAACAAAGAAAAAACAAACTTGCTTCGAAACCTCATTCAATAATCAGATGTTTCTTCTAATTGCACTTTAAGCAATAACTTCAACTTGGACGTTTCAGAGATTTATCGCTTTGGCAAATGACAACAAAGCTAAAAACAAGTACAATAATAATGTGACGCCTTAATTAAATTCGCACAATCGATAGAAAACTTTGGCCAAGGGTCGTTCGCCCACATTACGTCAGAAACACGACCAGAGTGGACAGCTGCAACGACAATGGAAAGAAAAATAACAACAACATCAAAGAAAGGCCACACAGACATGACAACAGAAACGTTGCCGCCGTCGTTGTCGTTGACGAAGATGTCAGTCCGGCGACACGGCACTAGCAGCCACCGCGGGCATAGGAGTGCAAGAGAAGCGGTAGCAATAACGTAGACGTCAAAGGCGACACATATTTTTCCTTTTCACATTTTGCTTTTCAAACGCCACTTGCTTTTCATTTATCACAAATCCTTTATCTCTTCCGCTAAAGTTTACTCGTCTTTATCTACGACTTTGACTTCTACGCTTCCTTTTGCGCCTGCATCTACTACGGCTCCTTCGAAAGCTGTGAATCCTTAAAGGATGCCCACACCCGCATATGTGCATTTGAGCAGATAACAAAGATCCTTCAGCAGATTGACAACTCGAGGCGAGCAAGCGAAATAACTGTATAATTTCCCCACGCAGAATGTCAACCGCCCAACCACCCTCACTAATCAACACTCAGTCGTGTGTATGTCTCGGCTTTTCGTCAGTAAATGAGTATCGGTATCCTTTGTATTCAAATGGTCCTCCATTAGAAAAATTTCCAACTTGTCATCTTTTTCGTTATCAACTCAACTTGGCATATAAATGTTAAGTCGACGCTTCTTGAACTCGTCCTAGCATCTTAAGCATACACTGGAAAAATCATCTTATTACCTGCGGCATCTATTTTAAAATAACTTAAATATTTAATAGCCTAATAATAAGAAAAATAAAGGATTATATAGTAAGAAAAGTATTTGAATCTGTAAGCGAACGATATAGTATCTTATAATAGTAAGTAGTAAGCATGTTGGCCCAGCTTTTGAATCTTTTTGCAGTGTAACTCCTTTCAAACTTTAAAATCTCAAATATCGTTAGCAATACTTCTGCCCTATTTTCAGCTTTTCATTTTGATTTCCATCTGCTTGATGAGGGGTCAAGCGCAGATTTCTTCATCTGCTTCTGACAAATTGTAGCTTGAGTTTGATGATTTTCTTTTGCGTATACATCTTAATCTTCAAGGAAAAGTAAAACAAATATTTCATATCAAGTATTCTTTGTACTTTCTCTGGTTCGGAAGGTTTTTAACTTTCGTATGTATTAAGTATGGTTTCGATTTTATTGGAGTTTGGACTATTTATATATATTACACGGTAGTTTTTTAACCCACATCAAGTGTAAGAATTTGCGATATCTGTACAAAGTATTTCAATACATTCTTTTCTAGTGCCAACCAGACGTGCAATGAGTTAAGCAGTTTCGTAGTTGTCTGCTCAGCATTGGCGACACGAAGGCCGACAGAATTTCTGTTGCTTTTGATGGGTGGCCTGCGTTGTCCAACCAAGGTTGACATTTTGTCGTTACTTTATATTACATGTCAGTGTCAACAGCACCATCTCATCAGTAACAACAATAACAACAACAACATTGGCAAATACGTCAAGAAAAATGCGACTGACTCAACTCAGCCAGGACCAAGCAACAAAATTTGAGTAACTGAAAGAATGAACCAGTGAATGCTCGACTGAGTGAATAGCAGTTTCAGCAGCAACAACAACAGAAACAACAACAACAATACATCTAAATACACTTCAAAAGAATAAGTTGACAGCTGACGATGACTTGTCAGGGACAGGATTCTATACGCTTATATACGTACTATACAATTCATCGCCTCTTCATCTCCTTTTTTTTTTTCACTGACCGTTCACCGGCGACCAGCACACATCACTTGCAACAATCGTCCAAACGTCTACTCCCAAAAACCCCTTTGACCAGCTCTGTTTAACACCGTCGCAGTGTGTGCTGCTGTTGCTGTTACCTTAGGGATAATGATTTTTCATTCAAGCGAATATAATTTTTAAAGCAGACAACATTTTCACTTTTCTCTTTGAATTTTTTTTTTTTATTGTTGAAGTGACTACTTGCATAAACTTATAGCAGAATAAAGCAAATATAAAATCAGAAGAAAATCTAGAGAACAAGAATACTTCAGTTTATTTCGGAGAAAGCAATTGCACTCCAGAAATTGTTGGGTTGTATACGTTATCCAAATGCAATATATGGAATCATATATATATATGTGAAAGTCTCAGTAAACTTACCTGTACTTCTTTGTTAACAATTGCCAAATTTGATTTAACATTTTAATCAAATTCCTTTAGGTATCCAACAATCAACATATGGATTCAAGCTATAAGATTTTCTTTTTTTTTGTTATTTTCTTTTTTATATGAATTAAAATAAATTGCGAAAATAAATTGAAAATGTGAAATATCGAAGGTTGACAACACATCGCATTATTCAGGCTGATTTATGCTTCCGTTTATACGATGTCCAGAGCTGGCGTTCGCAAGCATGTCCATGCTCATTGTCTGTTGTCATAAACTTAAGGGATGCTTCAATGTCATCCTCATCGTCGTCGTCATCGTCATCATACGCATTTTGAAAAATGAGTAATTCAGCTTTCGTTTTGATTGAAGGGTGATGTTTGACAGATTCGATTGAAAATCCTTTTGGGTTGCATTGAACTGGACAACGACGACATAAAAAGGACACAGTACGTAGGAAGAAATAAACGGATAGACACGCTGTGACTGACAGACTGGCCAAGCGAGAGTCAGTCAGACACGTAAGTTGAATGCACACCATATAAGGACCACAGGAAAGGGTAAATAAAAAAATTCAAAAATAAATTGAATACGACACGGACATTTCTTGTTGGCAGGAAAATTGACATTGATGTGTTATGTCGTTGTCGATTTGTATGATGAAAATTGTCTTATTTGGCAAAAGGTAATTGAACTTTAAATATTTGAGTATTTTCTATGAAAGTAATTTTGGATACCGCAATATTTGCTAAATAAATCTAGTTTATTTGCATACACGGCGATTTGTTAGTGCTGACGGTGGAATATGCGGAATAATTTAATTAAAAACTCCTTATATCTAGAAGGACAACAAGAGTACATTATTTTACCGACTCTTGGTTGTTCCCAGGAAGTGAAAGTCGTTTTGTTCTATCAAAGTCGAAAGCTCAAGCAAACTAAATTAAATTAGCTCCGCTTTGTCTATGGAATTCTTTTGATTCGTAATTTAAATTTTCTAGACTTTAAGCTCTGATTAATTGTAAATTAAAAAAATTCAAGTTTTATTTTGAAGAAATTAAAATTATTATCACGCCTTCAAGTGTAAGAAATGTAAAAACAATTGCGCGACTCCTGCGGTTCCGACATGACAATCTGCCGGAATATATTTTTCTTGATTGGCACTTAAAGGCGGCGTTTGAGACGAAAACCAAAGACTACGCGAATGAACAAAATAGAAAAATGTAAAAAATATCACATCTGTTTCGAACAAATTAATTCATTCTATTGTTGCCGCAAAGTGGGAAGAACATCTAAGAGGCAGACAGTTAGAGACGACACCAGGCAGACACGCAGACAGAAGGACACATACTCAGAAGGCATTCGCTCTCCGTCCGGCCTTTTTTGTACACGCGAATTTATCAGCAGCCTTAGAAAAGTTCAATCAGAAATTAAGAAAACTGCCGCGAAAAATTGACGCTTGAGGAAGTGAGTGAAAACTTTTTCCTGCAACACGACATTAAAATGAATTCCAAGAAGAAAAACGAACAACGCATTAGAACATGGCGACAAAAACAATGAAAAGCGTCACGAAATTTTCTTCAATTGTAAAGAAAACTGAGCCAACGACGACATTTGTTGTTGCCGTTTCCTGTCAACCCCTGTGACACCCCCACCAACCGCAATTACCAAGTACAAACTGACATTCGTGTTTTGTAGCAAAAGTACTCCACGGGTGCAGCTCGAAGGCGTCGAAGTGTAGTTTCTCCATAGGCTGTTATCCTGGGTATCCTGACGACACAATCAAAATATAAAAAAAGCAAAAACAAAAAAATAACAGAAAGAAAGAATACCTCAGACATGAAAAAAAACAAAATTATTAATGGCTTAACAGGATGAGGAAATAATAATTGAAAGCATTCCAGGAAGATTGAAAACTCCGGCACAAGTGCCACTGCAACTAAATTTAAAGAAATTGTCATTGAAATTGGATTTTTTTTTTTTTTTTTTTACAAGTTCAATCTGTTTTCAGTGGTTTTGTTTTTTAACTTTTTTAGTAATTTGGATACCGTCTTGTTGATCAGAACTATGGAAGAAATCTTCCCTGTCATATTAATAATAGCTTCCCCAATTTTGTCACTGGCTCCGCAAAAGAAACTCACTAATTCTATTTTTGTTAAAATTATTTCTCTTGAAAAAATTTATTTTTGCCTTAAAGCGAAATAGCTTTGCTCTTTTCTGCAAATAAATTCGAACAAAGAATAAAAAGTAATGGGAATTACCTTGAACATACAACCATGATTATAGGTTGGCTCTTAACCTTTAGATTGCTTTTGTTGGAGTCAGCAAAGCAGAGTCGATTCTGCCTAGATGAGATAAGGTCACTGATGTTGGTCCCACACACATTTCATTTTATTGCAGTTTATTTGTTTGATTTGCATTCCAACGGCTACAATTTCCCTATCGATCGAACTTTCCTTCTAGACAGAGGTTTCTTATTTGTTGTTTTGTGAGAAGCCGCACACTCAACCAAGTTTCAACCTCAATTGGACAGAAATCTACGAAAATTAAAATTCGCGCCACAAGCTGTGCAGGAGCTTCAAATGCAAGCAGTGAATCAACGAACCAATGGATCAACGAATGAGCGAACCCAGCAAACAAACGAGAGATCAACGATACTCGTCTGTCAGTTTCTCAGCAGTATCTCAGCACAGCAACTCCTCGGTCCCAGCTACATGCGCGGCTGTTGTCGTTGACAGTTGAGCTGATGTAGCTGACGTTACTGAAGTCGCGCCGAAGCTTCGCTAAGGCAACAGCAACAGCAACACAGAGTCACCACAGCCAACGGCGTTGTCGCCCCTGTTGGTTGTTTCAACGTTGCCTTCGGTTTCTGCCGCGAAAATTTTATTGTTGGCATTATTATCGTCACATGTCGCTCACTAATTGATTTTTCTTGTCGCCTGCCTCGCTGGCCGATCGAATGCGAATGATCGCAGTCGGACTGGGGAAAGTCCCCTACGTTCATTTAGGAGACTAACTTAACCAAGTTATATGTATGTACGCTCAATCGATTGATCGCGGCTCGTTCGCACACTTTGACTGCTCCCAACCGACCGATCAGTGTTCACATCTGAATGATTGCCACGATCACATTGCCTCAACTCAATTCTTTGCATTCGGTAATGCATCGGCACGCGGGTCGAGCGGCATGTGCCATATTCGTGTGCCGCATAGCCACAGTTGCGGTGCAAATTTTGCGCGCACATGACACTTGCTTGACAGGCAACATCAGTGTTTCCAATGCTGCCAAATGTGTCAAGTGTTGCATTAATAAATTTTAGCTCGACCGCTTTCGCAACCATGCGGCATGTAGGGAGCGAATGTAAAATCGCTTTGTCGTAGTCGTCGTCGTCGACGTCATAAGTCTTAGTCTTCGATGCCATCAGTATAAGTAGAAAAGAGACGGGGCGTGACGAGTGAACTGCTCCCCACGCAGTGTTGCCAACTCAGTCAATAATGTTTAGCTGCTTTATCGATTTGATGTTGCTCTTGTTGTTATTGTCGTTCGTGGGTTTCGATTGGAAGTTGTTGTTGTTGTTACTGATAGTTGTTGCGTTTGTTTTTTCAGTGTATTGACATTATGTCACTTAATTTTTGTTTAGTTGCAGGTTTTGCATTCGCAGCAGTTGCATTTGCAGCTGTTGCCGTCTCTGTTGCCAATAGCCTCGAAGTAACTGTATTTCTTCGTTTGACAATTTGTTTCGCGATCAGCGATAAGCAGAATTTAATTAGTCGCTGTTGACATTTCGTACAGTTTCATTTTCATTCAAAGTGAATGGCATTTAATGTGGGTGTGGGAAAACATGTTTCAGCTTGCTCAGGAGATCAGTTAAAATCAAAACAACACAAATTGAAAAACTAACCTTAGCTAACATCGATCAAAAACGTTCGCATAAAAAGATCTACAACTCAAAAGATCAGACGCAAAAAGAAAACTGTTGCAATTATTAAAGAATCGAAATCGATTTGTGATCAACATTTTATCGATAATCATTAATTGTAACGATTTTGTTAAAAGAACTTCTGCAATCCATATATTGAGTTCAAGCCTCATGCCTCAGTTCAGTTTTAATAATATGCGCAAATTCAATTCAGTTGCACATTGTTTAAATTAATGTTTGAAAAATTTATGTTTGTGGAACACTTGCCGCGTAATTCATTTAGATACAAGTTGTGGTTCAGTACTCTTTCGAAAGAGTTGACGTAAATTATCGATAGTCATCGATAGTTTATGTCACACTATTGACTTTGATATACGACGAGATTTCTTACAAATCATAAATAATGGCAAATCCGATAATAAATTTGAAATTTCCTGGCAGCGGCAAATTATCGTCTAAGTCTCAATGCTGTTACATTTGTAGATGTTGTTGCTGTTGTTGTTGTTGTTGTTATTGAAGAGACTGCTGCTGCTGCTAGGGTTGCTGCTTAGCTGTGCCTTGCTTGCGTCTGATGGGCTTTGTTGGCTGTGTCGACATTTGCCAATTTGAAGTTGACTTCAAGTAAAACAACGACAAGGCGAGAAGACACGAAGACGGCTACACTTACAACAAAATCTGGCAGCCAGCCCTGCTGCATGTTGCTGCCATTTTCGTAGTTTCGGTTGCTGCTGGTATTGCACTTAACGCTCACCGGGCAGTCGAAGGTATTGGGTTAAACTCGTACGTGCAATTTATTCATAAATGTTTTCACATTCAAAGCATACTCCGCTTGACGGAGATGAATTCGTCATTGATAGATGATGGATGCACGGCTGCAGCAGCAACGACAGCAGCGGCAACATAAGTCACCAACATGCCGGCAACTGCGACAGCAACAGCGTCAGCGACAAACATGGGCAGCACTGACTGCTTCACGAACGCAGGCTGGCTGGCGAATGAACGAGAGCTGCACGTGTGAGAAATGTGCGACATCGACACCAGCCAACATGAAGGCTAGAAATTCTATATTGAGATATAGAAGCGAACGATGGAGCGATGGAACGAATGTATGTAGATATATGGGACAGTATTAAATAATGGCGCAGGTGTTCGTTGCAGCTAAAACGAAGCCAATGAAGATGACGGTAATGGCAATGGCAATGGCGATGGCGATAGCTGTGACTACGATGGCGACGGCGACGGCGATGACGGTGACGGTGACGTTGACGGTGAACGAGTTGAGCATCGTCTACGTTGGTCTCCCCGAGTGATGAAAGAGTTTAGATTTCGTTTGGCAAAATCAATCATAAGAAACGGCGACTGTTCTGTCGCTGGCGGCGCATCGAATACTGAAAAGTTGAAACGACAACAACAAAGTCCGCTCATTGCCGCATGGTTTGCAGATAAAATGGCTGAATTGTGAAAAATTAATTTTAAGCAGAAACAAAATCAATAGAAAAATTATTAATTCGCCAAAGAAAATCCAAAGCTAATACTGAGAATGAAGTTCATTTTAATTTTTAGTTAAATTTCTATGTTCAAAATGAGTTTCTCAATTAAACTAATAGTTCAAAACTTAATCACTTGCATAAATAGATTTTAATATTTGCAATAACACACACACATAAAAACTGAAAAACATCTATTCTCATTTAAGATTGTATTTCATTGATTTGTTTAAACAACAAATGTTGGTGTAACTTACAGAAATGTAAATGTATTACAATAAATTTGGCAATTGCAATTTCAAAGTTCTGAGAAAAAAATATTTGCTAAGCGAAGAACTTTAAACAGTTATTGGCGCCATCCATTCCGGAAAAGCAAACAACATTAAAAATAATTGCAGCTAAATTCAAACGATTGCCATCACAATTCAGAGACGAAATGGTTTCAAAAAAGAAAAATAAAATGAAAATCGGCACTTGAACAGGTAATGGAGCGGGTAGTAAACGAATCGAAAGTGCAACTGCGAAAACTTTTCACTATTGCATAAATATGCAGGGGAAATATGTTTTCTAATTTTTATAAGGCACTTTGCAAATATGTGAGTAATCTCGGAAAATAGTGCGCAAATGTTTTGAATTTAATGTTTGCTGAGTGGCAATTTACTTATTATTTTAAATGAAACATTTTTTGTTTAATTTATTTTTAATAACTTATCTTTAAGACATGTCTAATTATAAAATTTAGATTTCGCATAATTTTAGTATACAATTTTTCTTTTACTTTAGTACAGAACCATATTCCGGCCTGAAGTGTCATAAATCTTCATGCTGCGTCCACATTTCTTGTATTGATTTCACATAACTTTGTGACAATGTATGTACAGGTCGAGTATAAGAAAGTTCAAAGCAAGAAAAAATAAAAGAAAGAACTCATGTCGAGCATTAAGCAAGAAATTATGATGCTGAGACAAACAGAGAGACTCGAACGACTTACTAAGCAACGCGAGCACACAGAGCAAAGGACATTATTATGTTTCTTGGTGCAATCGACATCCAACTCAGAATTGATTCTCGATGGCCATAACTGTCCTAGCGTTACGGAATTAAAATAAATATCAACGAGAACACAGCGAAATAATCATAATAATAAAAAGAAATTTTCACAACATTTTGTGGTTACATATCCACATTGTAACCAAGTTCTTTAGCTGTGTAGAGTAAAGTTTAGCTGAGACAGCAAACTCTGTCCGACTCCACACTAAGCGTCATTTTTGTCGAATCCGAAATGATGTGATGATGAAGAAAACTTTAAAATTATTGGGTTTGTTATACGATTTCAGGGCATCACGAAAAGAACTATGGATCTACGCAGGTCACAAGGAAAACGTCTTCGGTGCAATTTAGAACAAATTGGTATAACTGATTAATATAGAGATATAACTTAGCTAATACCTAAGTGCACACCAATATCCTATTTTCTATGTTGTAAGTACTTTGGAATAATCAATTGAATGTTCGGGGTACAAAAATCTGCTAAATAATGGGATATTAAATAACTGTATCAATAGTGCTTCGCATAGATTTAAATCTTTTCATCGATTTTTATCCAATATTTTTAAATTTCCAACATCGTCGCTTCATTTATTTCGAATAATTTGAGTGAACCAAATGCACCGAACTAATGTATAGCAGACCACGTGGCAATTCCTTCAGCCCATATCCAAGCAGGGAAAGGGGGCCCAGCCATAAAAAGCTACCCTATCAACTCGTGCAAGCGTCAATATTCTCAGCATTTTTCACAGCTCACGGCCGCACTGTCGTGAACTCAGCAACCTCATCATTGGCATCTCGGTTCGCCGTCTTCTCAATTGCGTACGGCGTCGCCGTCTCCCGGTTGAGATGCTTTGTGCCTCTGTGAATGATGGGAGTTTTGTGTTGCAAATTGCACATAAACAAATATTACGCGAAGCGTTTCGAAAACATTTTTGTTAGAATCTTAGCTTCTAACGGTGTACAGGCGGCGGAGTAAGCGTCGTAAAATTTTAGCACTTTCCGACACTGTTATATGGAGGCACCATTTCTGTTGTTAATAATGTTGTTGTTGTTGTTGCTGTTCTCGTTGTTGTTTGCATTTCAGTTCTTTCTCTTGTGCGCTCGGATGCGTGGTAAATATGCAATGAACGTGCATTCACTTGTGCTTTGCCAGGATTTGAAATATTCTAATGGCTGTTTACAGTCGAATAGAATTTTGTTTAATAAACCATTTTTAATATAACATCAAAATCCACGTTGCAAAATTGAATAACAATGTATATAAACCGATCTAGCATGCAATTCTGCATATCTTGTCAAACACATGATTTGCAAAGTGATCTTGGTTGACTGTTCTCTCAGAGACCTAATGAAATGCTATGTATCAACGATAGGTTTTACTGTAAAAATTTTTAGTTATGAGGTTGCTTTGTATTATATTATGAAAATTATATATTATACTATATTCTTAATTTAATTTAATCGAAAGTCAATTTAATGCATAAAAATTCGCTCATACATATATATTTTGCTTCGAAATGATGTGAAAATCTAATTTTTTGAAGGCATTACCATATGGAAATATTATTTTAAAAATAATTTTGATTATTTATACAAAATGGAAATTCAAAATGGAAAACGGAAAATCACGCAAAACGACAAATGATGATGAAATCGTGCCAATTGAGCAAAGAAAATCACCTACATATATTCGAGGAGAAGCAACAGCTGCTAAGTGCTACTGGCTGCCAACTGACGCGCTGAGATTTCGTGTATCAATGTAAAAGGCGATTTCAAAGTTTGTTGGTTTTTCAGGTTTGCAGTCGGCATGAAAAAGGTCCCGAGCCCATTAGCACGTGCAGACATAACGAGGCAAGTGCGTCGCGTCAGACCGAACTTCAAGTGGGGTGGGGTGGGTTGCTCGCAACGGGAGGCAGCATAATTTGCGCATATTACGGAGAACGCGTTGCCATATTTTTGGCGTGTGGCAATTCAGCCGCCGGGATGTTGTTTGTGCTGCGCGCAGTCGCTTCTTCTTTTGGTTTGAGTTTATTTGCTCAAAGGATGATTGCAACATCAGCGACATCTCTTGTACACTATTGGAGTGCATTGCATTGACGTCACTCCACTTCACTTGGGCCATGCGTTGCCAGCCAACCTTCGTAGAGATGCGTGAAACAGGTGCGAAACACGTTAGTCCAAATTCGGCAAAACACTTTTGGCATTATTTTGCACCATTTCCTCCACTTGGCACCATCCTTCGCACAGAGTCGCTTGCTATATGTGTCGAGTATGTGGCTGCTCTACGTGGGCAATGGTTTGGTGCGGTGCACATTGCCTGTGTGCTGAGCTTGATCTGAGCACGAACTGCACAAATCATTTCCGAATTGCACGAAGTTTGTCTCGCTTTGTATTCCTGCTGCCGCCCGGTCTTCTTCGGCATCCTCCGTGGAAGCTGGTGCAACCTTTTGGTAAATTTACGCTTCGCATGTGGACTTGGCTGCGCCTTCGCAGCAGTAAACTGTGCTCATAACTTGACGTTGTTTATGTTTGTGGGATGTGATGCGACTAGACTCGCTTTGAGGTGTGTGTTTGCCAATATTTTCGACTGAGTTATACGACCACCGCGGGCCGTGTATACATGCACGCATTTGGCGATAAAGCTTGTAATGTAGGAGACAAAATTACTGCTTTAGTTTGGCAGGTAGAAGACTACAATCCGCATCAAGGCATTGTCCGAAGCTATTTCTCCAGCAAGTGTAAAATAAAATGGTATTCATTTCATAATATTCGTTTTTTACTTCTGTCAAAAAAGAAGAAAATAATAAATGCATACTCTTTAGAGCCGCATCAATTTTCTGAATATAATAAAGTTGCATACTGGACAAACAACTTCGGGAGGTGAAAAAAACTTCAAGAGGTCAACGATTCTACAAAGTTGCTAAAGTACTAAATTTGTTTTTTTTTTTTTTAAGAAGTTTTACAGTTAAAAAAAAACAGAAAAATATACTATATGAAAAGTATATTTTTAAACACAATAAGTACCTTAGGGAGACAATGTATTTTTAAGTTGTTTAAAGAAAGTAGAATGGGACAAACTTAATCCACATAGACTTTGACTAATCAAAAACTATTCTTTGAATTTGTCAGCAGTTATCAGCTTAGCCTCAGAATTTAATTTTTTCCAGAATCTAACAGCAGTTGCGTTGTAAAAATACGAGCAGTATGCGGTTTTTGTATTTGCGAGCAACATGGGGATGCGATTTCTTTCTTACATGCCGCATTCCAACAGGGTATCCAGTGTTTGGCGACATGCGTCCATTTTCAGGCAAGCACTCGTTGCCACATTTTCATGTTAGAATATGAGTGGTACGTGTAAATGACACACAAGTGATGCGCTCGCTACAGCGTCACCGATGGATGATTTGATTCTGATGCGTTGCCGGCAACATTTCTTCGAAGTCGTTGACTGTTGTTTCATATTTGAAATGTGTCTCGTGACTTCGACTCTTTCTTCTTTGCCATTTAGTGATATATATATGTATATATATATATTTTTTTTTTTTCATTTTTGTGTTCCACACTGTGTTCCCACTTGGTAATTTTTGTTATTCCCGACTTGCTTCTATCACAAACTCAATGCTGCAACATCACGCACGCTCATATACAATAATATACCTCCATACTCTCTTTCTGTTGACATACTGACATGTTTCCCTGTCCTTGTCCTGACGTGTCATGTCGCTGGTGTCAAATGAATGTTACATATATGCGTAAAGGCAAATAAGCGAACGGAACGAAGCGGACTCAGAGGAAGAGAGGCCAGACATATTGGTAATACACGATGGCTCCCGAGACTCATCTGTTTTTAGCGTTGACGTTTGATTAGTTTTTCGAGATCGACTTGTGTCAATCTGTTCATCCAAATGGTAATTGACAACAGCAACAACGACAACGTTAGCAATATGAAATGACGATACAAAAAAAATCTTTTTTGTGCGTGTGGTAATTCCGTTGGATTATTTATGAATACTAAATGGCACGTAGTATCCTAACACTCTATTTCATAAACGCTATTTTCTCTCCACTTATGACCCTACTACATTTTGATATTTCCAACAAACAAAAAAGAAAAAAAAAAGACACTAAAGCTACATTATTATTCGATTTGGACGTTCCTTTTATCTGAAATAAACTAACAACAGTTCAACTATGTCTGATCTCTGAGTAATTGCATACCTGTAGTAAAATTAATTCAATGCCTATCAAAACATTTCCTAATTCAAAATAATTATTTCTTTGCATGAATTAATAATCGATATTGTTTGTATATAGAAGGGAACAGAAATGTTATATAAAAGAATCAGAAAAAAAGAGTATGTCTATTAGGCAATTTTCTTTTATTTCTGCAGCGAATAATCCTTCACTAAACAAATTAAGTCCTGCACATTCAACCATCAACGTGCCACGTCACTTTAATTTATTACCCTTCTGCAGCTTTTGCATCCTTCTGTTCACCAGCGAAAAAACGTTTGAATTGTCAGCCATTTATTTAGTCGTAATTTGCCCACACCAAAGCCTAATTAAATTTACCGGCGATTAACCAGGCGCACCTCATGTGCACACTTCATCTCTGCACCCGCCCTTATCCTTCGGCCAATATTACACATGCGTATGTAATTTGTTTATAATGCGTAGGACATGCCGACAATGCCACAGGACATTTGTAATGAGCGACAAAGACAACGTCAAGGCTAAAGCAGAAGAATATTTCAACATGAGACTTGAAAGCGACATTTGACAGAAGGACAAACGGACCGACACACTTACAGGCAGTTAGAGAGAGAGAGAGAGAGACACAGATAGCGGGTGCACTGCCGGACAAAGGGTGACTCGGTCCCAGTAGCATTTGTCGGTTAGACAGGGGTTTGACGCTGGAGTGAAGCTTCAAAGGACGCTGTTTTGCGTTGAATCTAAAGCGACGGCTTCACGACGACACATGTAAATGTGGTTGAAATAATGACGAGATGGATATAAGATTCAACGGGCTCTCACACCCCTCGGCACTCCTTTGACAGCGACTGTTGCTGCTGCTGTTGCTTCAGCTTCTGCTTTTGCTGCTGATGTTTGCTGTTATTGTCATTATTGTTTTTGTTGTTATTGCTGTTGTTGATATTGCGGTTGACATCATTTTGTTTGCCAAAGGACCAAAACGAGGCATTATATTCGCCAGACGACTTTTGAAGGTTTACGCGGGGCTAAGTGCGAATGCTTCTGAAGCTGTTTGCGTGCGATGTATTTGTCAAGCGCGCATAAACCCTTAAATCCGCTTCCGGTATAACTGTAGTCACTGTACTTCAATTTTATACCGTTTCAAAATCCCCCGACCCGATTCGCCTTGTGACGAGTTGAATTCACGTCGCCCGGTCACCAACCTGTTTTTATCCCCGATGTGTCTATGTCATTTGCATACCGTGACACTGACATCACTTTGATGAGCAACCCGTCCACCAGTCAGTCAGTCAGACAGTCAGACAATCTGTCTATCAGACCAGCAACTGCAATGCAACGCAATTTAAAGCAAAAGATCCTTCGTCTCACATTAAAAGCGTTTCTAAATGGTTAACTCGCCCACAGGCCTCATTATCACAAACATGGCTTTGTTTTTGCGACATTTAAACTTTATTAAGGCAACTGTCCCTACCGTTTAAAGCTTTGCCATGCGCTGGTTTCATCTTTGCGCCACTAATAAAGACATTCATCACCCACTCACTCAAGATGACATTCTCAAATTTGTAAACAATTTTCGTGTTGTTGGTGTGGGATTTGGAATTTCGCCTTTTTTGCGTCGGTGAGCAAGCGACGACGAGAAGACAATCTTTTTTGTTCCCTTATGTATGTTCAACTGCTTCTACCAGCTACTATTTTGTTGTTGTTGCTGTTGTTGTGTTTGCTAGTGTTCTTGGTTTACTCCTCGCTGCTGTTGTTTTTGTCGCCTACAATTCTCACATCTGCACGCGAAGTTTCTTATCCGACATCACTTTGCGAATCTCTTTCTGCCTTTGCTTTCCTTCCCATGGTAGTCGTATTTCGTGTTAGGTGCATCTAAAAAAAAATGCGGGTGACAAAAGTTCGGTTGTACAAATGCTAAACAACTACAACAATGAAATGCAACACAACAACAACACCGAAGAATTAAATAGACAAATACAAAAAAAGAAAAAAAAAATAAACAATGGAAAACAACAACTGGCACATGCAGCAGCAACTTCGACTAAGACAATTTCACACCTACAATGCTCTAAAAAAGTAAAAAATAAATAAAAGCTCGTTACGATTGATAACAGCAGAACTTGTGTGCTTGAAAAGTTAAATAATAAATATGTGTAATAATTACAAATGCAGCATATGAATTGTTGCCGACAACCCTGAGTATTTAAGTTATGTTTACTTAAGATTTTGGTTGGCTAATTTAGAAATTGTCAACGGAACTTTCTTATATTCTTGTGGCTTCACTTGATTCTCGTAATACCTGTATAGGAAGTGTTACCAGCAAGAAAGAGAAGCATAAGCAAGTTTTTCTTTTGTTGGGTTTTTGTTATTTTGTGGTGAACGTGAAATAATTGTTACTGACGCATCGATTGTCAAATGTCAGTGTAAAATTTTATTACTTAAATGACTTTTTACTGTTATGAGGACTTAATTTATGATCCGCAACAACAATGACACAACTCGAATGCCACAAAAAAATTGACACGGCAACAACAACAACAGCAACAGCAACCAAAAGCAACAATTGCTGCAGTTGCAAATTTTTTATACTCATTCATTTTCAGTGCATTGCGTCGCATTTGTTTTGCTTTTTTCCTGTGTGTGATAATGTCCTCTTTAAATGCAATAATTTCAACTGAATTTCATAGCAGACCCGCTCGAATGCTATGCTGTCCCTTCGCCGTAGCGCTTAAATGTTTACTCGCGTCCCGCATACTGTTACACATACACACACACACACATGCTTATATATATATATATATTAAGGGGGACTTAAGCACAGGCAGAAGCGGCAGAGTAGCCAACCCTTCCAGCCGTCCGTCGGTTTGTCTGTCACGTGAAATAGACGACGGTGACTGCAAGCTTGCATATTTATTACAAACTGACAGACAAGCACGAGTCAGACCTATCCAGAGTGACGACCTACCGGGGGCAAAGCGGCTGTTTGGCTTTTCAGACACGCGCCCCTTATTCTCATTCTTACTTTCTGTCAATGTTATGGTTGTCGTTGTTCTTGCCGTTTGTTGTTATTTGCTGTTATTGTTGCTTGTGTTGTTTGCAGTTGTTGTTTATGTTTTTCATGCATTTCATTTGTGCCATAAAAACAGAAATTATGACGACTTCGCGAAGGATTTATGAGTATTTTTGCAAAATTATTATTATTACTTTTATTGATGTTTTTGTTGTCGCTTATCCCTGCCATTTGGTGCGCCAAATAAATAAAAAAAAATCAAAGTTTTAAAAAGATATTTAAGCTGTTCTTCAAAAGCCTATTTCGGCAAATTAAATACAATATTACATCAAATTTTACTTGAACAAAAAAAAATAATTTTGATAAAAATCAAGATTCTCTCACATACTTGCTCAACAAACCTTTCAGTCTTTTCTGTGTTTCATTTAAAAATCGCACATATATAAAAAGCATGTGTTCTGTAAGAATAGTAGAGGCTGCTGATCTTTGAATGTACGCCACATATTTCTTACTGTGTTAATTTTCTGCATGGCTTCAGGGAAACTGTTTTGGCTTCAAGGTTTTCACTTTCGTCGAGAGACATGATTTTTAAACTCAACTCAATTGAAATGAAAATGCACCAATGTGACATGAAATTTTTCGCCTGTCACCGCAATTTATGTCCATGACTGCGATAGGCATTTCCTTTGAAGTTTCAAAACATTCGCGACTAATAAAACGCTCCTGGGTGCATAGCCCCATAAGCGACTGCAGCCCTCATGTTGATTTTCACGAGTGATTACACAAAACCCACTCGGTTGCCCACTTGCCATTGTTGTTGTTTTTTTTGTTGTTGTTGTTGGTTGCATTTACGAATATTTTGACGGAAACATGTCATAAATAGCGTTGAGTGTTGCCATAAACCAAACTCAACTCAACAATCCAAATGTAGTCGATAGGAAAAACAGCTTTGTAATATGCCCAACTATCTGACAACTACAACGCCTCAGTTATTACGCCCCGGCCCGCTCTCAAACATTTTTGCCTATTTGCCACGTTCTCTTACTTATTTTGACGACATGACGAAAATTTATCAGCGTCCATAAATAGTCCGCTTAGTTTTGTTTTGTTTTGTTTTGAGCCACAACGATGACGATGACGATGACGACGACGACGAAGCTAAAGTTTTCACTTCGATATTTTCAGCCAGGTTCACATTCATGTAGACCCTCCTTCCTCGGTATCATGGCAGAAAATCATTTTGAATATTATTAAGTGCGACTATAAACTCGCATGAATAATTGCTGCAGTGTAATTACAATCCAACAGCAAAAAGAATAATGTCTCACTTTTTGTGAGTTTCGCAAGTTCGCTCGCTTTATTAAATCAAAGACTTTATTGCCTTAAATGCAAAAAGCAAATTAATCTGCAACCGTAAGGGTAACAAAAGGGGTTCGCTAAAAGAGGCACCAAAGTTTCAGCACCATTTAACAACGCAACATAAGCAGATTGTCAAAATATATGCAACTTGTTCACATTATACCTAATAGGTATTACCTATCGAATGAAAGAAAAGAAGTCGGGGCACACCACACGACTATAGAATACCCTGCCGATACCCAGTTTATAATCTGAAAAAACTTAACATATTCTCATGTTGTAATTTTTCCGCCGATCGATCCAGACAGCCATGGCTGCAACGCCTCTATCTGTTTGTTGTATATATTTGCACAACTTTCAAATACCCTTTACCATTTCTTGGGTATAAAAATAAAAAAGTAAAACAACAAACTAAAGCTACTTCAACAGCTATTTGGTTTTGTTTTAATTTTTTCCTCCAATTTAAAATTAACTTTATCGAAAAACTGAAAACTGAAAGTATTCTCATTGAAATTTAGCAACTTGTGTGATATACTATATTTTTCAATTGTAATTATTATCAATTCACAATGTAGCAGCATTACAGCAATTTGCATAGTCACACAATTAGCCCAAACAAACATTGTTGGGGAAACTTCCTGTATCAGATGGCCAAACGAGCTAAAGTCAACAACATTCAGACTAACAATAGCATAGAGTAGGAAAGATATTGCGACTGGCTAAGCAAAGATTTCTAATTTCATCATTGACACATTTCGAATGCGAAACGTTAAATCTGAAAAACTACACAATACGATAAATACTCTGACCGGCAGAGTCGAGTCAAGTTTTTAAGAGAGTGGGTGGGTGGGTGGGTTAGTTCAGTGTAGTTTACTCTTTGGTAGACACTTGTGTATGCAAGAAATTCCTTTATTTTTTTGGTCAAGTCGAGTGACTTACTCAATGAAATGTCAGTAGTAGTCAAAAACAAAGTCACGACCAACAACAAATGCAAGTTTCCTCTGTGCGGAATAAATTGATGGGGGCACACTGGGGGTGAGACTCTCAGCGACAACGAGTTGAGATGAATGTGCGGGAATTCCTTCAGTGACAGTATTGTGTCCTCATTCGCAATTGTCGATGTCGACTTCGACATCCACGTCGTTGTTGCTGCGACATGCAAAATATGTGGCCAAGACGACACTTGAAGGGTCTGCCTCTGGCCTCGCACTCGACGCGACAAACAGTCGTGCATGGTGCGAGCAGGCGGCGAGGTGGCCTCCGCATGTCACGAGCGTTGGCGGTATCGATGTTATCGTTCTTGGCTTTGAGTCTCTTGCATGTTCTCATGTTGGTTCAGACTTAGCTGCTTTGCCTTCTGCTCTTCTAATGTTTTAGCTTCGACTTGATTGCTAAGCTCTGACAGAAATTTTTTATTGTTGTTGTTCGGTTATTTGCTTTTTTGTTTGACATCTCGTAGAAATTGTGGCGGGAGTGGCAGAAAACTAGCAAAAACAAGCGGAGAAAGAGTAGCAGCAGCAAGCAATCGCCGCCACATTTGAATTTTATTGGCTCGCCTGTCAAAGCTGTTTCACGCGTTGCAAAGTATTGTGTCGAAGATCAAATCGAATGGAAAAGGAAACGCTGATAAATTTTTGATGGTCACGGGCGGTCAAAATAAAACAAAATCAAAGGCACATATATTTCATATTTTAAAGTTATCTGAGGTTTCCCAAGAAGGTTTTCGAACAGGTCTCATAAATAACGGGTAATTGAACAAATTTAAATAAAATATTCTTTCAGTGTACAATCTGCTTATGGTATAATAACAAATTAAAATGGTTATAGTAAAAAATAAAAAACTTATTAAAATATTTGCGTTTCAATAATTGTGAACATGTGCAACATGCACTTAAAAAAAAAAAAATTCATATTATATAAAAACTCAACTAATTTGATTTTTAATTTTAATATACAAATATTTTTTTTGCAGTGTAAACTGTTTTGAACCAAATTGAATTCAAAACTGTAAACGAGCGAATCAAAGAATGTGTTGAAAATTGCGCTGCAGCGCAATCATAAGGCATTCACAATTAATGACATTACAGACAAACAGATAAGTGGACAAACGGACATTCAGGCAAGCAAGCGAACCGACATATAGACAGCCCGGCCAACAGACAGACACATCCCATTGTCAATATCTTTTGCGTGAAACTGCTTCTCACCTAACCGTAGCTCGCCAAACTGCAAATGATGCACGCCGCCGTTTGTGCCCAAAATCAAATTCAAATTTCGCAAACAAGCGTACGAGCTGGCACCAAGATGCACACATAGATACATTTCAATTGGCATAGACAACAACAAGCAACGATTGAGAGGCAAGGCATGCCGAGGCAGCCAAACCGTCAGGCAGCGCAGTCAACCAATTGCGAATGATGGCATCCGCCATCCGCGACAGAGCACAAAACACTCGCACATCCGCAAATTTATCGGCTAACATTTGAATAGCCACGACAGGCCGAACTACTGAAAAATAACGAGAGGGGCATAGGAGCAGAAAGAAAAACTAACAAGCAGATACTTACTCACTCTCAGCAAATACATATGGGACCTGACAATTGCAATGCAGATCAGTTTTGCTCCTATGCGTTGCTTATTTTGCAATTATTAAGTGTGGCCAATTACGTGATAAAAAATGCAAACTTGCACAGAGTCTAAAACCCCCTTCCGATGGCAGAGACGATCATTATTCCTGGCAGCTATAATTCCAATTTCAGTCCGTCAATTTCCTCCAGCAATGTCGTTCGCCTGCAGGCAACAGTTGCTTACACGCTAATTGTGCGAAAGGGCATTTTGTACAAGGCAAAAGTGATTTGCGGTTCTGCGTATGAGCATCTATCGTCGCTCGATTTTGCTTGGCAGCTGTAACTGCGAAATTGGTTCACTCATCTTCCTCAATGTATTAGCTGTTGTCGAACTCATATCATATATCATATCATAGTACTTACTTATTTTCGCATGTTAACTTGATTGAAGAAGAGCACAAGTTTAGCGTGACGGCAGCATCGCGGAAGAGATTTATATATAATAATAGAATTATAAAAAACTGAACCAGCCCGATATCAATTTTTTAAACGTTATGTTTATTAGACAATTTAAATTTAACTCAAAATTATCGATAATAATTTTGGAAATTTAATTTTAAATCTATATATTATATGTAATATAATACATAATATAATATACATTTGCCCCACTACAAAAAATAAACAGAGTCATACAGTAACTTGGATCGTGTAAGAAAAAAGAAAAACTTGGTTTTTTTTTTCAATTACAACATTATATAGATCGACAAGCTGTCTCCGGCCCACATATGTGCCAGAAATTATTATTTATATACGATGAGAGCGAATTTCATGTTCGACACATGTCTCCAAGGATTAACACAAGTGACCACAAAATCAACATCAACATGCAATGCCGAAGTTACAACGCTACAGAGTAGACAGCAGCTGGAGAGGGGTGGGCACACGTGCCGGCAAATAGCCAAAGAGACTTTTAAGTGCAGAACAGTGCGCAGCCCGTGACAAATCAGCCAAATAGCAGACAGCAAGTGTGGATGCTGCAGATAAAATGCAGACTGCAAGATTTTAGAAGGCAACTGCAGTAGTAGATGAAGATTTAACGTTAGCAGTCATATTAGCTATGTTTATACAATTTTTAATATTTTTTTTTTATTTTTAACCGTATTTTAGTATTAGAAACAAATGTAGTTGTTTATATACAAAAGCAGCAGTTACAACGAATACAAATATAGTATAGAAACTAACAATATTGAAACCATGCCACACACATTACTCTTCAAAACAGCTGAAGTTTAAATGCAAAGGGGATTTATTTATTTTCCATAAATCTCTGAAGCACGTCCAGTGTGTTAACAGCAGAAGTAAAAAGGCAAGAAGAAAATCAGCGTCAAAAAGTCTGCTTCAATGCGAAGTGTGACCAAGCTGTCAAAAGTCACTAAAAACTTGCGACATGTCTTCCACACTTTCCTAAGCCAACTTCACAACTAAGCAGCAAACTGCCCAGGTCCTTTTTTCACACATGACCATCAAACGAAAAAAGAAAAACACGTAAACAAAAAATGGAATGAAAAACTTTTGAATTCATTTTTAAGTAATTTTTTAATAACGATAAACGGTTCGCTTTGAATGACGGCTGAGTGAGCTTCATGCTATGTCAAGGTGTGTAGGGCTCCTTTGGACAAGGAGTGGCAGTAGTGTAGAGGCATTCCTTTGGACTTGTCTGCTAGCTTTTGTGAAAAGTGTCATATGCGCGTCAAGTGTAGCTGCTTCGTGGATAAACCAGAAAGCAAAAAACTTGCACGTTTTTGGCATTCGACCCCAGCCGAGGTGTAAGCAACCCCATTACTCTCCCATTCACTCACACATTCACTTTGCTCCTTTCGACTGGTCTCTCGAACTCATATCAAAATAATGGACCATGTCAACGTCATTTTCTGACTGGTGTGAGGTTATGTCTCTGCGGTTTTTCACAAAAACAAAAGCAACAACTTATCCAAGAACTGAAAATTTTGACTTACCTCTTGTTGCTTTTATTCTAGTATGGAAGAATGAGATAACGGAGCAGGAGTATGTGAGAAATATTTTTCATAATAAATTTTATAAAAAATAATATAATACACAAAAAAAAAATTATAAATTAAATCCACGAATAAACCAGTATATTGACATTATTTAATTTTTACATTCTACTGCTTAATTGTTTTGTTTTTTTGATTGTTTTGAGGCGCTCAGCTATTAAGCCCTTTTATAGAAACATCCACTAAATATATAAATAAAATTGGATTTTAAATCCCCTCCGGACAAATTTCTAATTCGTTCAACTGGTTTCCTATTTAATGGAGGCTTAGTAAATTAAAAAGTCTTAGAGGAGTTATGCATCATTTAAGATCAGAGTTAAATGTCTTGTCGTATGCGTTGCGAACTATTTTGTTGAGAATTTTGAATTATTAATTGGATAAAATGTTTTGAAGTTGGTTGCCTATTGTAGTTTAGTTTCGTTGGCGTATGAAAGTGTATTTTTTTCAGTGTACCACAATCAGCAAAAGAAAACCGGTCCAAATATGTCAGCTTTGGACACTAAAAATGTGACATCGGGGCTGCCGAGACTCACTCAGTTCTCGGCTCTCTTTGTCGAAATCCATGCAGTTCCTCTTCATCTTCTTTGCCAATCTACTTTCACCATCATCACTAGCTCAGAGCGACCTCTTGTGGTTTGTCTTTGTGCTAAATAATGATGGAAAGTAAACTTCAAGAAACAAAAAAGAAAAAAAAAAAATTGTATAAAAAAAAGCAAAACAAAAACTACTAACGAAATGTGAATAAAACGTGTGTCCTGCATTTTATTTTTTGATGTCCTTTGAGGATATGTGAAAGTTGAAACGTTTCAAGAATTAAACTTAAAAAAATAAAAAAATTTAAAAATAATAAAATACTAAACAATAAAGTTGAGTTTGCTCTCGGTGAAGTTTTCGACGTTTTGTTCGTTGATGTTGTCAATGTGCACTGCTTGTTCATGTCGTGCTTCTGCTACTGTTGCTGCTGCTGCTACTGCTGCTACCAGAGCCTCAGCTTCTGCTTGGCCACCGGCGTTGCCACATTGTTCACGTACGTGTGTCCGCCCTAATGCGTTAGCAACTCAACTCATACTCGTGCCATTTGGTCGCTTGCGTGTTTTGGTTTATGTCCTTTCGCCTCTCTTTTTGTGTCATTCTCTTCTGTTGTTATTGTCCTGTTTCTGCCGCATGTCCGATGGCTTTATTAAAGTCAAAGCACTGGCTGCTGCTCTTCTTGTTCTTGTTGTTGCTGCGGCTGTCAGTCTTGTTGCTCTTGGTTATAATTGTTGTTGCTCCTGTAGCCATGCAATTGTTGTTGTTGCTGTTGTAGCCCACTTATCATCCCTAGTGACACTTTATAATTTCTTTACTTTTAGTGAAATGTCACTATTTATTTCATTTTTCCATCAAAACTTTTAAGTTTTACAATAAATTTTCAGAGGAAACACAAATAGTGTCCACTGGACATACAAATATTCATACATTTACACACATATATACAATATGCATGCATGTGTGTGTGTCTATGGGTATGCATGCACATGGAAAAAAGTTGAAGTAGCGGTACTTTAGTGCAGGAAGCAAACTCAAAGCAGACCTGTTTGGTCCTAAGCGATTCTATCATGTCCCTGTTTGCAGTGCAAGTGATGTTTATGTCATTGCCATTTCTTTTTGTTGCTGTTGCTGCTGCAGTTGTTGCAGAAGTTATTGTTTCTTATGTTGCCAGTCTTCATTTTTATTCTTACATTGATTTTTTCTTATTGCATTTAGTAAATCAAATTTAAATTTCGTTGATAGATTTAAATAAACTGAGACCTTTAGACATTGCAATACCGGTAAGCAAAAAGCTTAGATAATATAAATTATTTTAAAGAACAGATACAGATTTTCATCATATGCATAAATGTCGCTCTCACAAAGTAAGCACTTAATACTCCATTTTTTTTAAAACTAGCATTAGGAATAATAACCTCAAGCTGAAAAAAAAAAAATTGTTATATGATGACCAGCTGATGTTTGGCTGCACAGCGCCCAAGTGGCCAACTCAGCTTTGATGCTAAAAGAACTTTGCAACGAAACCAGTAAACAAATTTTTGACGTTGATGATAATGGTGTGATGAAGCTTAGGTTGGGCAAAGACTGACTTGACGCAGCTGCATCTTTTGACTCTGAATAGTTTGGTTACTTTGTGAAACAGTTTAAACTAGAACGAAACTATTTAAAGTACTTTCGCTGCTCAGAAAGTGCCGCTGGCCAATTTTCTGTTGCTCAAAGTGAACGCAGTTCAACGCGCTGAAGCCCCTTCGGGTACCTAAAGCATAAAAGTCAAATGCACTTTCACGCAGCAAAGTTCTGCAGCATCTGCATCAACATCATCACCAAGCCTGGGCTCAGTTTCGGATTCCGCTGCTTTGCTTGCATCGACTTTTGTCTGTCACGCGAGTTGAGGGAATCATTTTTCAACACTTCATACATTTCCGACGTAATGAAGTGGCCGCCGTTGCTGTATTTAGTTACGAAATCATTGAGATATGTTTTGTTTGTGTGTTTTACTTAAATACTTTTTTTTTTGTCTTCATTTTTTGTGCTTTCGTATACATGTACATCTGTTTACTTTATTCCTATTTTTTCGACTTTATAGCCATCAACAACGATAGATCATTGTGGTCGACACTGGCTTCTGTTTTCCTACGTTTCTTCTCCCTGTGTCTGACTGTGTGTGTATCGCTGCTTTGCACATTGTGTATTTATTCCTTTGTCATTCTGTCTTGGCTTTTACTCATTGCGACTTTTAGTATTCCTTTTTTTACGGTCTTTGCTTAAACTGTGCATTTTTTATGTATTTATTTAGGTTAATCTTTCATCAAGTACTAAAGAGAGTCTCTTTCTTTTTAAAAATTTATTTCGACTCTACTTCGGTTTGAGTATCTTCATTAGTTAAATTTTTCCTTTTTATTTCAAAAAAATAAATATACTCTTTATTTTTTAAGACAGGAACCAGTCGGTCGAACTCATTGTGATTTCAAAAATTCTGTCGGCTTTAATGAACTCCAATATCTTTAATATCCTGATATTATATTTTAAAAATAATCAATAACCTGTGGAATCCTTAAATGAGGCATTCTCAAACTCCTTCTTTTTTGAAGCTTTATAAGTAAAGCGATGTCAGATTCTGACTTTATGTAAAAATTTTAATGTCAATGTTAATAAAATATTCACTCGCTCAGTGTGTTTATCCAAAAAGCTCTTGGCTTGAAAACAAAAATCCCAAAAAAGTTGTCACTGACGTTGGCAATTTTTGTGATAAGTCGAGTAAATGAGTAACTCAAAGGCAATGTGAGGCTTTGACAATGACTGCTGCAATAAATGCAGTCAGACAAACCAACAATTAAATGAATTTGTATGCTGTCAATGTCACAAAAAATAAAACTTAAATTGTCAAATCTCCAGTAGAATTTTATAGAAATGCAAAATACAAGTCTTGTCGTATTTTTCTGTCTCATGCGTCGTCGTCGACGACATTTACGAAGAAATCATTTTTCCCACTTGAGAGTCAAAAACTACTGAAATATATTTTCGATTTTATTTTATTTTGAGTATTTTCTTCTTCCAGAGAATTTTGCTGCTGTGGCTGATGTTGATGCTGCGAATGTTGCTGCACAACTTTACTGTTGCCTTTGATGGACATCTACAAGTACAGCCCACAAAATGAACTACAACAGCAAAAGCAAAACGACAGCAGCATAGGCTCCAAAACTTTATCTACCTCATCTCTAGACTCCCCCACTTGCAGTCAATAAAACTGTCCATATGTGCTGAAGTACGAATCTGGTTTTCCAGTTCATCATTTTGTTGTAACAAAAACTTGACTCATTTGTCCAACTGCATCCGTTAAAGTGTGCGACTGCCTGGCAGAGGTGTCAGGGTGCGGTATATTGGCAGTATTTCAGTAAGTAAAAAAAGCAAGCCTTGACTGCAGTAACGTTTGTTTGTTCGTTGTTGACTCTTTGTCTTCATCTTAACTTTTACATTCTGAAATTTGTGCATGTTCGACTGTCTTGCTGATTGTCATTTTGTACGTACACTTATACACATATGTCGGTTAGAGCGGCTAGCTTACTCTCTGCTAGCATTTGGGTGCTTTTGTTATCACTGCCTGCCCAGCCCAGCAGACTACTACGATTAGTTCATATTTGTTTTAACTAACACATTCACAGCAGCATAAATGTGCTCAACTTGTTTGTATATCATATGTTCGTTTAAAAAATATTTAAAAGCTTAGAGTTTTAACAAAGCAGATACTCGTACGAGTACACGTCATTTACTTATCAAAACTAAAATAAAAAAATAATAATAGAATGTATATCTTTGAAACAATTACAGATAGAAAGAGAACTGTGGTCTTATTTTTTGTGAAAAAATAATTGCGTATTTATGTGGATCAGCTAGTTGTTTGAATATGGAATCAACATAATATACATTACAAAGAGCACAAAGCATGAGAACACATATAAAGTAAATGTAAAGCTTAAACTTACCAGCTTAGAAAGTTTCCTCCAGTGTTCATTGCCAGTATTTTCTACAAATGTCAACTTGCCTCTTTGAACGGAGCATCATGTGATGAACGAATCCTCTACTTGCATTTCAAACCAATGTTTGCCTAATGTCCAACTTGCCATGTATTCATCTGTTCATTCATCTAACTGTCTATCTGCCCATCCATTCATCTATTTGTTGGCTGTCCAACTGTCTACTCAACTTGCCATCTAATTGCTGCAGTCTGCTCATCCGGCAAGCGGGCCACATCCTGATGTAACTTCAGTTCATCCCTTTTCGATTCAGCTCATGCCATTCGGAGCGCATCCTGTGCAAGTGTCCTTATTTTCTTCTTCAGTTATGTCATCATCATCATCATAATCGTCATTATCGCTGTCTTTTCCATTGCCGTTATGTGTTCTTTTAGTTGTAAATTTAGTGTTTAGTCTATTATTATTTTCACATTTTACAGTCATTTGCTTTGTGAACTTCAGCCTCGGACTTCGATGCAGTCCTAAAACTACCTTTACTTGTCACACCCTTTCCTATATGCCGCCATAACCCGGCCAAACATCCGTCCATCTATCCATTAGTACATTCAGACAGATTCGTCAGTCAGACTGCACCATTCAGTATGTTGCCTGTCTTTCAGGTTGGCTGTCTCTCTACCAGTCTGTCTGTCCTTCGGTCTGCCTGTCTTCTTTGCCTTGAACATCCTTCCAGCTGTCTTGCATTTTTAGTTGAATTCAGTTTACTCGGCAAATCGTTTCGTAATAATGTGTCCATGCGTTTGTATTCATGGCGTATTTGGCTTTGAAATCGCCTCCCCATGTCACACCATCGCACTGCTCACGTCAATCCGGATGCCTTTCTCTAGCTGTCCATCACTCTTGTGTCACTTGCTGTTGCAGCTAACTTGCCGCTGAGCTGACGCAAGACTGTGCCTGAAAGGATTTTATATAGTTTATTATTTCAGTGTTGCTTAAATTCAAACTAAATTAAAATTTTTGTTTCAAGCACCAATTTTTATGGGTTAAAAGCATATACATAGTGAAAGGTCACATAGTAAAGGCTGAAAATGCCCAAAGTCCCAGATTTTGTTAGGTAATAGCAATTTAAGAAGCATAATGTGAAAAAAGAAGCTTCCTCTTTGTATCAGTAAATGAACGCAATGACTATTTCTGTAATTAACGACCAACAGCGTGTGTGTGTTGTGAAAAATGCTTAATTCTACTTTAAACAATATACATTTTCATATAGCCATCATCCATTTTCTTGCCTTTACCGCAATTTTTGCAAAGCCTCTCACTCAAAACTGATATGCCATTTGCGATTGAGCCTTGCGACGTCATTAGTTTGCGCACGGGCCATTATATGAGCGACAACTCGGCTGAGCAACAATGGCTAGCGCTAATATATAATTTTGTTCATTTGGAATTCACCGGTGAGTCGCTTAGTGGGGCTTTGATTGGAATGAGAAGAGATTTCAGTGCCAGTATAGGTATGTAGATTTTTTCCTGTGCTGGTTTCAATTATTGGCAAAAATTAATTAAATATTTTCCAAACGAATGATTCGACCAAATGGCCATCGGCTGACGGCGGTGGCGGCAGCTTGCGGAAAGCAAAGGGCAGCAAGCCATCAGTGATGGTGACACTTATGTACTTCTGCATTTGAATTATGTCACATCCATTTTATTTTAATGAAACGTTGATTGTTTCGCAATTAATTTTCTATTGTTTGACAGTAATTATTATTATTTATATTATTTTATTGTTTGCATTTGCACCGAACCAATACAGAAAAAAAAAAAAAGAGGAAAGTCCCTACTGTTTTCTATAATCGCATTCTGTTTGATATAGACAAGCGCAGACTGGCATTATTTAGATTATAATGGCTTTTGAAATGTTCACATAACATTTTTATTTTGCAAAACAAAATGATGCATTAAGCGATAATGTGATTAAAAAATAATGCTCCACAATTTTGTAACAAAAATAAAAAATGACTGTACTAATGCTTAAAAAAATGGCCGCAATCGTACTTTTTGTTAAATACACAATTACATATGAATGAATGTTTGGATCAACTAGCAACTTTCCTATACATAAACATTTACTATGAATACATCTTAAATCTTCGATGCTCATTCTCAACTTCCACTACTATTCTCTAATAACTTCTAAGGTAGTCACTTTCTTTCTTTTATTTTTTTATTAGTGCATATTGAAGCAACCAAGTAAAACTAACTTCAGATGCACGACTATGTATTTAAAAGCCATTATGAACTGTCGCAATAGAGTCGATTTGTGGTTACGTTCATGCCAGACTAGGACTGCCAATGTACGAGTTTCATCACAATTTACGACAACCGATGGCCATCTTCATTACGTTTGAAGTCTGCATGTCCATTGGATCACATCGAGTGCAGTCAATGTGTGGGTAAGCAGATACAGATGCAACTACAACTCGAAACTGGCTTGCATCTCCATCTTGAGTTGGGGCAATAAATCGTTGTTCGTCTTCGTCAGTTAATTTAAAACATGTCAGACATCTCCGACAACTTTCGACAATTGATTGACGTTTTAAAAGTTTAGCAGGCGTTGCTTGCAACAAGACTTCTTGCCTGCTGCTGGCTGCCTTGCTTAGTGTAGTTGCTGTTGTTGTTGTTGTTGCTATTGCTGCTGCATTGCTGTTATTGCCACCGGCTAGTGTTGGCATGGCTATGGCTGCATACAAATGACACAAAGCAAAATTCAACTAAGAGAGGATAAGCGTATGCAAGTCAGTCAAATCGAGACGGGTCTAGTCCAGGCGAGGCGAGTGAAGGCGAGTAAAAGCGCGTCGGCCATCTGGCTGACCAAAATGCAAGTTGTGCCACATTTGTCGTACGGCGACGCCGTCGTTAACATTTTTGCGAATTGCAAAAAGGCCGAACCCATGCAATGTAATTTATTTATTTTCCATTTGTCTTCACGATGCTCATCGTCGAAATGTGTGGTTGTCATGCCCAATGAACGTCTGTGTCGTTGTTTTGAGGCCGAAGTAAGAAGGCACAAAGCCGATAATGAAGTTGGCTTTTTCAAAGCAAAGTTCGCCAACACCAGGCAGCTTTCAAAACACATGTTTTTCTTTTTGCATGATTGCACAGTTATTCAAAATCTGAATAATATAATAACGTTTAATGTTTATACTAATATTTAATTGACCGCGATGTTAAAGTCTTAGAATATAAGTCATCACTTTCAAAGGTATTTCAAAGATATGAGTACAGAGTCAGACAAACTTGTTCAACATTTGAGTATTCCTAGCTAATAAAGTTGTTTATTACACAAGAACAAAAATGTGTATTGCACAAAGAAAAAAAAAAAAGAAAATTGAAAAAAAAAAAAAACATCATTCTCTGAATAAGACAATGGAAAACGTAAGCACAGCTCATTCGTCAAACTAGACAAAGGAAAATTTGAACTCTTCAACAGCTTTTTGGGTCAACGCATTATGTATTAATTTATTTTTATTCCGATTCGCTTTTTTTTTTTTTTCATTTTTCTAGATGAAATCCTGGTAGTGAAGCTTCAACTGCTGCTTAGATGAATGACCGAGTTGTTGACGTCTCAATATTGATGCAATGTGCTTCCATGTTTCAAATGTCGTTTATGATATATGCCAACAGCTTCGCCGGCGAGTTTTCTTAGCATTTTCTATAGAAGTATGCTTGGCTGCCAATTCTGCTGACATGAAAAATAACAAAACAACAAAAGCGATCAAATCCAAGGCGAAGCAAGAATAGCAGGATGTCTCTATCTTAGAAGAGCAGCCAAAGAGCAAGAAGCAACGGCGATGACACGATGGTTCGACATGCTCGTGGAACAGTCGGCGGAAGGAGTGCAATCCATCTCATGTCGATGTCCACGTTGCATTCATATTCATCCAGACGCTCATTCAAACAAAAACTTTTTCTACATACGCCCGCTCCGGCTGAAGGACAAGAGCGATGCTTAGACAAGCAAACGGATAGACAGCCAAACAATCGCAGCTGGCTGAACGATGAATGTGCCGCATATTCTTCACATCCTCCGGACTGTGTCCGCTGCTACTGCTTCGCCATACTCGATTTTGATGTATGAGCATCGTCGTGCCTTCTTTTAACATCTCTCCTAGCTGCTAAAGTTTACACACTCGTCACTCACGCGATTGCAGCTTTCACGTTGTACACTTAGAAAAGAAATGGCACGAATCGCCAAATATTAATATTAACATCATGTTCGTGTAATATAGTATACACTGAAATTGCACATATTGTTTGAAACTGTATTGCTTTTATTTTATCTACAAATGAAGTAAATACTTCTTTTTGCATAATCTCACAAAAGTTATTCCTCAGTGTAGACGACTATGACCTGAACAATTATTAATGTGGCAACATTCATCACAAATTTAAACTTGGCTATCCCAAGAAGAAGAAAACAAAGCGAAGAATAAGAATTTGAGACAGATACACGCTGTCAGTCCAACTGAAGCTTCGGTACAAGCTTGTCTAGCAAAAATCAAGAAAAATTCACCCCAAAGGAATAGAAGCCAACTACGAAAGAAGAAGCGGAAGAAAGCAAAACACAAAAGGATTATTTACGTAGCAAATTTCTACTTTTTTTGTTTTGAAAAATCTGCAGGACATTAAAGACGAATATGATGCATGCACAGCTGTTTATGCGCGTATCCTTCGAAGAGGAGCAATACCCATCAAGCAAAAGCCACCATCATCTGTCCGCTGGACGATAGACAGAGAAGCAAAAGTGCGAACGACCAACAGGACGAGCGACTGAACTCACTAATGGCTTCGGTCCATTATCTCGTCATGTTTGTTACGAAATTTAATTACTCTTATTTATTTTTTCGTCGTCATTGTCGCTGTTCCTGTTTATGCGCTTCTCTGTTCGAGCTGCTACTGCTGCTCTTGCTCTGCTGTTGCTGTTGCTGCTCATGATTTTTAACTTCATCAAAAAAATGTAAAAGAACACAAAATGAATGGGAAAAAATTAAAATCATGAAAAAAAAAAACATTGAATAAAATTAAAAACACTTTGCTCAGCTTTCACTTTGCCTCTTTGTCTTGTATTCATGTTTGCTGTCGTTAAACATTTCGTCAAAAAGGACAAACGTTATGACCAGCCGCCCACTTCTTAAATCAGGACACCAGGGCTATTAATGAAGTTGCTTGCATGTTTCAGCACGCTATCAATAATGTTGCACAGGTAACTGCTGTGAGGGTCACATTATGTTGAATTTCGATTAAATACTTATTTTTCTCAAGAATGCTTACGAATAAACATATTTTCTTTAAGTTTCACACATGTATTATTCTATTTATTTGTTTAAATAAGTACACCGAAGAAAAGGAAACAAATACCTGATTGACAATTTAAAAAATTTGTTATACATGATGTACAAATTATCGAATTTTGGTTGCTTATGTCGTTTACTGGGAATACTTTTGAAGACCGGTTCTGCATTTAACTTTCTGGTAAAAATTCTGTTTCTCTTTTTGGTAATCGTCGAAGTTCAGTTCGAAGGAATTGTTGACTTCATTTATTGTGGGAAATTTACAAACGATTTGTCGTTGTTCAGTGGTAGTGAATTTATAATTCGGATTGGCGCATACATTCATTTCTGGTTCACCGCTAAAGTTTTTAATCAGATCAGTATATCGTTTGAGTTTCTCTTCATTATAATTGGCAGCATATTGTATGGATCGAATTCTATCCTGATCCACCACGGAGTCTTTGATATTTTCAGATGAACTTTGTTCAAATGGATTAGCAGATCGCTTTAGTAGGCTTGATCTAACAATATTTTTGAATGTCTTAGGCGAATGTGGTTGTTCGAAAAAAGATTTGTGCTTCCTTTTGAACTCAATTAAGTCAGTTAAATCCTGTTTATCTGGAAAATAGCCTGCATTGTTTTTGAATTGCTTGGGTTTTATTTGCAAGGGCTTAGCACTCATTTCCACACAAACATGTTTAAATTTGGAACTATTTTTTTTAAGTACAGCTTTATACTTGTGCCCTTGTTTATGCTGATTGCCATTTCCAGAACCTTCCTTAGGTTTTCTTTTTTTAACACAACTTTTATTGGCCACATTCAGTTGGTTAATGCCTGCATCTGTTTCAAGAAGATGAGCCTTTGGCAGATTGCATTCCATGTTTTGTTGAACTTTTAATACTAGTTCCGGTATGCTTAGGTCAACCATATACGTCACAGATTGCTCAATGGTTGTCATTCTTTCCATTAGCTTGTTCAGAAGCAAACACAAGTCGATGATTTGTTTTCTCATTTCTAAGTTCTCGTTTTGAATTTCTAATTGAAAATCTTGTAATATTTTTTGGTCCTCTCTTTCAACTTCTTTCATGGATTTTTTCTTTTCGCTTAGCATGTTCAACTGTTTTTGTAAAATGCATTCCAATTCATTCATCTGCACAAGATGATCATTTTCTTTACTACAAGTTTCTTTCATTAACCGGATCAAGATATCATTGAAAACGCCTTTCTTAATACCATCTTCAAGTTCTTTCTGAATTACTTCGCTAAAATCTACCGACTCGAAAATTGATGGCGGCGATGTCTTCGAAGGGTCTGAACCTGAATAGGATGGCGAGCCCAAATTGGTAGAAGTTGAAAGATTGGTTGTTGTTTCGTTCATGTCTATTTTCGGTTTTGTTTTTTTAAATAACCACTAAAAATTTGTATCTGTTTTTTTTTTTTTTTGCTTGTGTCAAAATTAAAAAGTTGTTTGTGAACAAATTGACAAATTTTGATCAGAGATCTACGTAAATAATTTATGTGGATATTAATGAATATATTATCCAATATTACTCTTGATGGTCTTGTGCTCTTCTAAGTAATTAGATTAATTATATAGAATATATATATAAATTCAGTAAAATTAGTAACTGAAATTACCGATGTTTTTTTATTATTATTATAGTTAACCAAATTAAGAAAATTTAAAGCTAACTAGAAAAAAAAAATATAGTACTAGCTGACAGGGCCTTCGGCTATAAAATTGAAGACAATTCATTAAAATCTATTTAAACTAGAAAGGCAGGGCAATAGTCGGGCGTAACCGACTATAGAAAACCCTGTACCCAATCCAAAACTGAATATATTTTTTGTTGCTTTAATATTTTGTATTCATTACGTAAGGATCTCTCAAGGAAAAAAATTTTTTTTTTTTTAGTAAAACCCATTTTTTGGCCGATCGTTCCTATGGTAGCTATATGTTATAGTAAATCGATATTTATCATATTCGGGAATATGATTGAATATTACTTAAAATAATCAAATCCAAAATTTGGTAACGATATCTTAATAAATAAAAAAGTTTTTTTCAGTAAATGTTGTTTTTCGACCGATTGTTCCTATGGCAGCTATATGATATAGTAAACCTATATACATCATTTTTAGATATGTGATTGGGCATTAGGTAAAACTATTAAATACATTTGGTAATGATATCTTGAAAAACAAATGGGTTTTGGTTATTAAATGTGGAATTTCGGCCGATGGCATAGGAACGCCAGCTATATGTTATAGGTCGAATATCGAAAAAAAAATAAACTTGTTATGGCTATGAATTTGGCGAATCTTCATGCCAAATTTGGTGGTACAGGGTATAAAAAGCATCTACCTAAGAAGAATTAAAGTTCTTGTAACGTCGAAATTTCATCCTTATGCTTCTAATAAAAAGGCGGCTATCAGTCGATATCCTTATGTATTTTTAGAGCTTCGTCCCGTTCTTAAATAACATATACCAAACGTTGGAGGACGAGAATGAGCTTTTGTTTATCTGTTTGCTTGCGCAGCCATTCCTCTGGCCGCTGCCATTGTGCTACTTTCCTTGTAGCAGCTGCTTGCTTGCCTGCTTGCCTGCCCTCCAGCTGTCAGTCAATGTGTCGTGTCTCGGTGTCTCTCCATCTGTCTGTCACTTGCATAGCATCGCATCATCTACGTCGTCTACGTGACATCATCCCAGCATATTTTCTTGCAAAACTAATGCAAGCAAGTGAGTAAGCAAGAAGGCAACAGAGCTGGCAAGCCAGCGCGACGGATGCACATCGTATGGATTTTTGGATTCGCAACTTGCTCTTGGATTACAAGTCTGATTTTGATTCTGGTTCTGGCTCTGACTCTGATATGTGCATTTTCAAGCAACTACATGCTTATGGATAAAAGAAGAGCATAAGACTTTACTGTTCCATATTCCACTCTCTTCCACACTCTCCCACTCATGGCTACAGACGCATGCCCATTTTCTTGAGCATTGTTTGCTAGCGGACGCCAACATTACTTAGGCGGGGGCAATTTTATTGCAATCTCACTTACTCGATGTAATTCATCTCCTTCCAGCCCAGTTCAACACGAGTTTTCTTACTCTTGTCTTGTCCTTTTATTATTTTATTCCTGGCCTTGTTTTAATTCACTGCATCTTCTGCTGCGTCATTCCACAGCATTCTTTGTCCTCGTTTTCATCCTTGCCTCCTTTATCCTTGTTGTCGTCTCTGCGGCGTCACTGTCGCACTCTTATGTCACTACCCGCCGCCGTTCATGGTCTTCGTCTAAGTCTATGTCTCTGAGTTGTAAGTGACATTTGCAATTTTCAAACTATTGAATGAGTGACATGTTCTGCAGACACGATTGAAACTGACAGCACCAACTTCAGTTGCAGCTCTGGCTACAGCTCCTTGTGCTGAGTAGACTCTTGGCATTCTCTTATATAGAGTTACGACTTTGGATGTACGTGTTGTCTGCATCTGTGTGTACTTTAGGCAGTTGCACTTTTGTAAAATGTATTTAATTTTTATACTTGACTTAAGAAATGTTTATTCGATTCTCATCGTGGCGCAATATAAAAATTTTCGCTATTGACAAAATGGGCGCTTAGTTACATCCTTCCCCATACAAGAAAAAAACTAAACAGGTTTTTTGTTTTGAAAACAATTGATGCAGAGAATTTGGGCATTATTGTATCAATTTCGTGTCAATAAATGTTCAGTTTTTATTTAAATTTGGAACTTTATTACCTTAGATTTAATTACAAAAATCTTTGTAAAATTTGCAAATTCATAATGCAACGAAATTGTCGTTATATTTCTTAAATTAAAACAACACATTAAAGTTGGCATTTGATTTGAATATAAAATGTTCCGCATTCAACAAAAATACGAGAATTTCCATATGTAGCTCAGCAAGACAATGTAAAGTTGCGTGCATACGAGTTTTCGAATCAAAAATTCTGTTAGTTAAAATTGTCAGTTATTTTTGGTCAGAGGATAAAGAGTTTATGCTAATTGTTGTGATGTGAAGTTGATGGCAACTGTCAACGATAATTGTCATAATTTTAAATCGCTTTATTAACAAAAAAAAAAAAAAACCAAAAATAAAAGCTTCAATTTAACCGCATTGCAGTTGTGACTAATTCCGGAACAAGCATCAGACTCTTGTTTAGCAGGTCTTTCTTTGTATTTGTGTTTTTTTTTTTTTTTTTCTGATTGGCAAAAGTGACATTTACGATGGTTTTGACTTATTTATGAACCCACAAAACATAAGATCGGATCAAAACCATTTCACTCAACGCACATCTGGGCTCTTTGGATGAGTGAGCAAAGAACAAGAAGAAGGAGATCAAAAACCACATCAGCAATCGCAAGCAAAGGAAGGCAAGTGTTCAGCTGTCAATAAAAATGTCAGTTTATTAACGATGATGAGTGAATGACGGAGTCAGTTAACTGCCTCGGACGCACCTCTTTTAAGTAAGGCATGCCAAAAATAAATATTTTCATTTTTAACTCAAGACTTAAGAAAGCATCAAAATCAATATTGACATCAGCCTCAGATTCAAAACGCGTAAATCTGTCAAGGGCGACAGTTAAGCAAATAAAAGGAGGCCTGGAATTTTTAACAAAATACTTATGAACAATTCTTATATTTTTGGACTCCCTGATATAAAAAAACAAATACTTTATACGGCCAAATACACTTCAGAAATTTAAAATCTTGAAAGCGGTGAAGTTTTTCAAGGAGTTCCTCAAGCCTTAAATTAGATTTGGCGGATGGTGAACCGTATAAAGTTGTCGCTTAGAACGACGAAACTAGGATGACTAATTTTGTTTTGCTATACTAAATCTTTTAAATTAAATCGCTTAGAACGACATTTTGCTTACAGCGATTAGTCGACAATTTACAATACCATCTTTTGCCGACAGCTGCCATGCTGTTGAGGTACTGCAAAAATGTATCTGTTCTACTGATACTGACAATAAGGAACTTATATTTACTACACTCTGCTCTTTATGAAATACGATCATTGATCGATTCATACAATCGAAGCCATGTTAATCAAAAATAACAGTCTATTTTAAGTAATTTTTCGGAATATCGTTTTTAAGTTTTCGCTTAGTACGGATCTCATAAATAAATATATATTAATGTGCTTCTATTATCATTATAAAATAATAATAATATTAGAATTCATTTTGTTATGATTTATTTTTTGTTTTTTTTTTTAAATATGTGTATTGCTTACAACGACTGAATTTTGCCGGTCCCTTGACTGTGTATCATAATAATCGAATAACGAAAAGTAACTCTCTTGAGTAGCTTACTTAAACAGTAATGAATTTTTTTTAAAATGGCATTCTTTAGAAATATTTGAAATGATAAGCACGTTTTAAAAAATGAAGCATTGAACATTTTATTTTTAGCAAACATTAAATAAACTGAGTAAATACACAGTTTTAGTTGACACATTTGCCTACATCCCATTCACCTTGCTGCAGTCATGCAAAACGAAATGCATTAAAAGCATTTAATTTATGTAATAAAAGTGTTGAATTCATTTATAAAATTGCGGTCGAAATTATTTGTCAAAATGTGTGAAGCCTGACAGGCAAGGTTGGACCTGATAGCAGAGTGACGTTGATTTTGACGTTGACTGACAACCGAGATGTCATCGTCATGTGCATATTGCATCAGCCAAACCTAACGGCGCCGTTCTACGCTGGCCACTCTGTTCAATTCAAAGGACATTATCCGGCATAATAAATGAAATTGTTAATGACCTCATTGCGCTGGATTACATTACGTTACTGTGCGTAACGACCAGCGAGCAATTTTGGCCTTTATTTAATATGTGATTTTATTGTTATATGTTCGGAGAAATTATGTAAATTGGGTATTACTGAGTAATTCTCTACTGCAACGTGCAATGACTCCAGATATTACTTCCAAATTAATGTCAAATATTCTAATTGTAGTTACAGTCAAACTTCCATAACTTGAACTTCTGTATCTCGAATTTTCTATAACTCAAACTGAATCGCGTGGCGATAGATTGAAATTTCCATACATTGTTGTCTCCTTAAAGCGAAGTCTCCATAAGTCGAACTTATTCTTTGGATAATGGTGATTCGAGTTATGGAAGTTTGACTGTATTTGATTTCATTCCCGTTTAGTTGATTAAAGTAAAACTAAATACTTCGTCTGTTCAAAGCTTCCATTCAAAGAATCGAACTTAATAGTCTATAAAGCAATTGCATAGATATACGAATAAGAATATTTATTTCATATACGAATAAGATTATTCATTTCATATACGAGTAGTGCATTCATTTTATATTACTGATTTTTAAACAAAAAATAAAAAAAAAACGTAGTTTGGTTATATTTAAAATTTACTAATATGTATAAAAATAAATTGTTCTGTTTAGGTTTTCTTCGTTTTGAAAATAACAACGAAATTATTTAATGCATTTTTTTTTTTTTTAATGAAATGCAAATTGGATTAGAATTGCAAAATTATTCAAACACAAATTACAAAACATGAACAGCGAATGCTAATTAAACGCGTCGGAAGTAATTATTTATAAATTGTTCGGTGTGGCAGTGGAAGGGTATTTTGTGCTTAATCATTTAAGTAATTATAAGTTTGTCAATGGAAAAAATGGGTGTCAGCACACAAGCAAACCATGGAAAAAAGCCCACAAATATAAGTGCACACAAGAAATTTTGTTTTTATTATTTTATTAGGGATTTATACGCTCAGACCACTGTGCAATGCACAATCGCAAAATTTATCATCAAATGTGACATTAAAATTAAAATATCACAAACAGATACAAACGCGCTTAGATGCACACACAGAGACTTTTAAATATTGTACATTGTGCGCTAAAATTTGCATTAAAATATTATAAATATTTAGACAAAGCATTACAATAAACAATATAATGCAACAACAATAAATGACAATAATAACAACAAAATGGATTTTACAGCATCACAAAAAAAAAAAAAGAATGGAATATTAATTTTTGGCAAAAACCAAAAACCACAAATAATTTAATGAAAAAAAAGCAAAAAGTACATACTTAAACAATACAACAATTACAAAAAGCAAATGTGATATAAGCACAAATAAACCAAACCAAACAAAATAAAAACAAAAAAACAAAAAAAGACAAACGCATGAACAAGCGAACAAACGAACAAACATCAAATGCAGCGACAACAAAGAACAATTTATATCAAGTGTAATTATAATAAAACGCCGAAAATAAAATTTAAATTAATACAGAAAGCCGATTATGGCATGTAATATACAATAATAATATTACAATAATTGCAACAACAACAATAACAAAAACACCAACGACAATTATTATAATAAATACACACGAAGACAAAAATAACAACTGTCAAAAATAGCAAGTCCCATAAATCAGCAACGGAAATGTGCAGCCGCGCACCCAAAATAAAGAATCGCCAATTCCAAATAGAAAAACTTGAACTACATGTATACATGTATAAAAATAATTCTATTGCAATATAGAATACATATAGTGAATATTTCGAATGTGTTACAAAAACAAATTGTTTTTGCTTTATATTTATACGAAATTTTACATATTACCTACTAATCTCAGCTAAAAAGACAATCCTGTAAGCTTCAAACTTGACACAGCATTGTCGATTTATACAATTATTATTGATTAACAAAGGCTTTCAAAATTCAGCTAAAATCAACGAATTTTGTAGTTTATCAGAGTAAACACATAAGTTTCAAGTTAGAAAAATGTATTTAGAAAAAATCAGCAGGAAAGTCAATATGCAGTTGGACATAACATATATGACAAATGTCATTAAATCCATTGATTTAACAATGTGCAAAAAGCATAAAAAAGTCATAAGTAATTCTAAATATGCGAAATGAATTAAAATGAAATTGGATTTGGTTATGTTTGTTGACAATTTAAATAAAATTAATATAAATTATGCATTTTTAATTAATAAACGTCAAATGGCTGCGTATGAGTATTTGTGAATTTATTTGTCTGATTGTGATTTTTTATGTCGTTTTATAATTTTTTTTTTTTGCATGTTACAATATCCGCAACTCACTTTCGATTTTTTTTTTTTTTTTGTTTTTTTGGTTGTGTTTTATGTGAGTTGCGTTTTATGAAAAATTTATTTTGATTTGTGTTTTTGTTGATAGTAAAATACAAAACGTGAAAGCCAACTGAAAAACGAATCCTAGCGCGTCTGCTACAAAACGGAAACGAGCTTTGGAGAGTTGTCAGCGGATACGGAAATGAATATTAACAGGCAAAAATTGCATCCATAAAATCAAAAAACTTAATTTTTGCATATTTTGTTATCAATATAATACCATTACCCTAATGTTTATAATACCTAAGTCAGCCTTCGTTATCACTCTGATAGAGGCAGAAACCTTTACCATTGTATGCGTGTGCATATGAATAAAAATCCAGAGCACAATTAAGCCGTCAAATAAACTTAGAAACATACTTCGCTGAGCCTATAATACAATTAAATTCAAGCAAATAAATTCACTCCGGGCACTCATGCCAAATAATGTGTTTTCACTGGTTCAACAAACGTAGACGTCTCATCAAAAATGTGATACCAATCACTCGGACGAGATATGCAGAAATTCCATTGTTCGACGCATTCTAATTATAAATAAATGATAATGAATCGTGTGTAGATTGTCGTAAAGCATAATTAAGCGCTTACATAAATAACAATGAACTTTAAACGTATACATTTAGCATGCATTATTGATAAGTGTTCGAGAAAAGGCAAATCATACAATATTGACGAATCCACAGACGCAGACACATACACATGCAAGATGAAATGACTGCAAAAAGTATAAAAGCATTAACAGTCACTCTTGCATTCATTCGTGCTTATCATTCGCTCATAAAAATGTCAAAACTACATACAACTGACATTGACTGATGACGACGACGACAATGACGATAACCGCTCGACTAACTGCCTAAAAACCTACAACTCACATGCAGTGCGGCAAGTGCTGCATGAGTGTGTGCATGTCTGTCTGCAAGCAACTCTGCTCAAACTCAGCTGGATATCCTTTTAAACGTGTTTTTATTACAGCAAGCGCAATGAAAAACTGAAGTACTTGCATGAAAGCGCCTCTGCTGTCATACATTACACAATCATATCAGAAGCTTGCGTTGAGTGATTTCCACATGATTTTTTTTTTTCATTTTTTTTTTTCTGTTTTTTGCTTCTTTGTCGTTGGCATCTTCATGTCATGATTCATGGCTTCGATTGCGTTTTGATTGACAATATCACAAGCATTTAAAGTGTCTGTTTCCGCTTCCCTTTCACGCCAACCATCATTTTACCCAGCGCCATCTTGTTTGGCTCTTCTTCACTCTTCAATCCAGTCAGCACCACAATCAGTCGCAGTCTGTCAGTGTGCTGCTGTGTTAAATGCCGAAGCTTTGAAGTGATTTTAAAACCATTTGTCATTTGACAGATGAGCGTTTGATTGACTTGTCTGCCCATAAATTCATCACTTACCCATGTGTGTCTCAATTTGAGCAGTGATTCAAAGTTTTCTAGTCAGTATTTTTACAGCACACTGACATGAGCAAGGAAAACAGCATAAATACTTACAAAATTCTACTATACAAATTAAGATAGGATAAATGATAATCTACAATTACAAAAACTACGAAATTAAGGCAGACATTAAACTCTATTTTATAAAGATAAATAAAGCTGAAAAGTAAAACAAAAGCTGAGTTTTAAATACCTTTTTGTTGCATATGTAGAAGTATCTTTTACGCAGGCAATTCATAGTTTAATTTCCAAATGAAATACTTCTTTAATAATAAAGGTAAGCAGGAAAGTATGTAGAGCAGCTCTTTACGAATCAGTACAGAATAAGAGCTACATTCTCGAAGAGTGTGTGTGTGTGAGTGTGTGTGTGTGTGTGAGAGTAAATACGTTATCAGTTTACGACTGCATTGAAAATATAATTAAAATATTTTTGCTAGTTTTAAATTAATAATTCAATTGTTTTTTGTTATTAATTATTTTGCCAGCAGTTCTGCAAATTTGTTTAGGCAGCTAAGCTGGTTTTGTGCTATTATTGCTTCATTTGTGTTTTTTACACCAAAATTAATTAAAAACGACAAAAACTTATTTCATATATACATACATATATATATTTTTCTATACATACAAATAATTATGGTGCACATTTATTTTGCACATTATTTTTGATCCCATATTTAGATAAATACCTAAAAAATTGTCCGGCTCTTATTTTGAATAAATAATACAATGTGCATAACTGTACTTTTTCTTCTATAAATAAAACTTCGAATGAGGAAAGCCATTGTCATTAACTTACACAGTAAAGAACATATTCGTTTTAATGGTATCATCAAAGCACTTTGTTAAATAAAACACACCTTCATCGTCCCTCAGACATATGCTATAAAAAAGCAGAATCTAACTATTTCTAAGCAAGTGTCAGATGGTTTCTGACATGCATTTACTATGAAATGCATATCACATTTTACTTGAATTTATTTGCAAAATATTTTTCTGTGTATAACTTAGTTGTAAAATCTAATCACCTTTGTTTAAAATTTAATGAATGCAATATTTTTTGGGATTTTCAAACAAAAACAGCATTGACCAACACAACGCCATCGACACTGTTGTCAATAGCATTGGAAAAGGATGGCTTGTGAAATAACAATAACAATTACAACAATAAAAACAACAACACTAGCAATGATTTTAAGTAGAGAAAAAAAAAACTATTCTAACCAAACAATAAAAATTAAACAGAATTCAACGCGAATAAAAATAAAGAATCGTCTAAATACAAAACTAATAAAATGGATTTGTATCTATGAGAAAAAAAGTGTATTTTATTTTATTTATCAAATGCAAATATGCATTTTACAGCAACAACAAAAATGGCGACAGCAAATGTTTACGCAGAACTCACAAAAAATGTGCAATTTATTTAACAAATTATCCATTTTTCGCTTTGTTTTGTCAAATGAGGTTAATTTGTGTTTAACCTGACTGAGTGTATTTGCAGCTCTCTCCTTGTGTGTGTGTGTGTGTGTGTGTGTGTGTGTGCATTCGCTTGTATCGCAACTGCCGCATACATGCATAGATGCGCATACATTTTAGTCATTCGTAAGGTACCATCAAATAGGTACAATTTATCTACCGCATTACCACAAAAATATACACACACGTCTATATCTATATTTGTTTTAGACACGTACGTGCGAGTAAGCAAGACAACTGAGGCCTACTCAGCGAAGTGGCGCGATGTAAAAAAATAAAAATAAACTTTTTACCCAACAGGATTCGGAACAAAATTCCTAATGATATATAATTATTAATTTAAATAAAATATTTTGAGATTCATTTTCTATGTCAGACCTAGACTTACCACAGATCAAAGAAAAATTGTTAAAATAAATAACTATATTCAGATCAATGTTCAACCTAAGTTAATTGCGCCAAACAATGTTCTAATTAATCACCACCTGGATCAGTTTGCTCTTTGAGTAATCAGGGAACTTACCATCGTAATGCAATTTCAAATTGCTGACTAAATATTAATAGTTAACTAGCTCCAGGATTCCTGGTCTGTTACCACAGTAATTCTGTTACAGAAGAAGGATTTTCCTGCATGGTAGCAGAAAATACTAAACAAATAATAAAACTGTATATATTGATTTGGAAGCAATTTGAAGTGGGCCCAATTTTGTACAGTTTCGCATGTCTCATAAAAAGGATTGCGGTTAGGTGGAGAATCTCGTTGACGTTGTCATCAAAATAAAAATTAATTATGCATTATTTTGTTGTATTTATTGTATGTTATGCACATGTTGTTGCTTTGGATTAATGTTAGAGTTAAACCGAGAGTCATTTATTTGGGAATGCGTATGAATGCATGGACCTGATCTGATATCACATATCTGCTGCTGCGGCCATTGCCTCTGCCCCTGCCCCTGCCGCTACTGTTGCCGTCGTTAGTGTTCTTGTTGTTTTTATGTATAGTCAAATAAATTACAAATATAATAATTAAGCAGCATTATTTTTGACGGTACTCGGAGAGGCAATCGTAAAAATTCAATGCGAACAATGCCACTAAAAATGCATTTGTGCATAGAATTAATTACGCATAATGACAATTTGATAAAACTGAAAAATTACATTTTATTTAAATTGATTTATTGTAATTAAAAATTGGAAAATCCAATGTAAAACAACGGTCAGGTCGATGCATTGCATTACATCGCCAGACTACGGCATTATTAAATCTACGCAATTTGATCAAAGACTATTCATTCAACATTAAATATTTAGAAAAAACGATAATTAAAAAAAAAAAAAACTTATTTTATCTAACTAATTTTGACTAATGAAATGTGCAAACAATAGTAAAGGTTTCATACGAACATAATTCAAAGATAAACTATCAGATAAAATTTACAGCGAAATTTTCAGAATTCCCTGAATCGGCCCTGACCTTTTCATTGAACCAAATATTCTTCGAGATGGATGTGTGTATGTCAACTTAATCATTGTGGCTAATTTTTCTTCGCAGACAATCGTTGACGCATGCCGCAATGATGTTGTGTATGCTAAATGTTATGCTAAATGAATGAATGAAGCATGCCAGAGTAGTGAATCAGTACTTCAATTTAAATCTGCGATAGCAACTCAAGCCAATAAATCTACGAAATCGTGTTATCATCTAACGCATGCCCCCAATCATTTTTGAGTATACTGGGCAATTGGGGGCATTTTGGGCAGACAATCGTAGTCGGTTACAGTCAATCAGATTTGACGACACGAAATACGCGACAGATATGCACAGATAGGCAAACAAACACGACACGAATGACCAGCCGAGAGCACGCCAACTCGACTTAACGTAACTCAAATTGACTAAATTTCGACGCGGTCTCTCTCTCCTCGTCTGCCCTCGCCCAGCCTGCCAGTCTATCAAGCTAGCGCTACTCCGCGGTTCTCCGGCATTTGCCGCTTCGTCTGTCGCTGCTGTATCAACTGGCAGCTGGAATATGACGAACTGATAAATGTCAACTATTGTACTTTATGACAGTTTATTTCGGTCATTGATGTAGTTTCGTATTTTTTGTTTGCTTTTTTCGTTTTTTTTTTTTTTTTTATTTTGCTTTGTGTTTGGTTTTTTATGCCAGCATGAAAATTGTTTTTTCCATATGTTGTATTTTATTTGAATTTATGATTTTTATTTGATTTTTTTTTAAATTTTATTGTGGCTATAATTTCTATCAACAAATTCGATAGTGAGTTGTAAATGTTTGCTGTTCCGTTTTATAGCCAGACCAGTTGCACCAGTTTGAACGACACTTTTGTGTGTCACTGTTGAAATGATGAGCTGAGTGGGTTAATCGCTTTCAAACATTGAACTCTCATTTAGATCAATCGCATATTGTGTTTGTCTTTGGTTTGATTTTTTCTTAGTAAATGATTAAATGCAGTTTGAATAATTATTGTGATTCGGCTTCCTATGAAGAATAGATGCTTTATTGCACTTTAGCTGTGTCGCATATGCATAGTTTTGTACAGTGTACGAAATGGGAAATTGTTTATAGAGTTCCAATATTGAAACGAAACACATGTGCTGCCTTAGCAGCTGACTTATGTATTCGGAAGTGTCTCGACGTGTGTAAATTTCACTTTGTTTCAGAGATTTAAATGAGTTTAATATTTTTGTCAACATGCACATGTGTACTTGCTTAAATTTGTGTGCATGCTGACCTCGCTGGACCGGAGCTTTAAGGCCAACAATAAAATATTTAACTGCAATGCTGATTTCAATTATTTGCGCCCACTCTGTCAGTTCGAATTTGACAACTTCGATTGACAAGTGGCTCGACACGTGTCTCGCAATAAAGCAACGCAGCAAAGCGAAGCGCTAATGAAAATCGCAAAGTTCGTTTTTAAATGCATGCGACTTTATTTTTAATTTTTTATTGTCGTTTTTTCCTTTTCACTTTTTTTCTTTTTTTTTTGTTATTTTTATTACGTGTTTGTTTTAAAATAAAAACTTAACTGAATGCAGTTGACTTCGGAGTTGTTTCGTTGCACGTTCGCATTTCAATTCATTTCAATTTGTTTTTTTCTGTTTTTTGCTTTTTGGTTTTTTTATTGCTGCCGCACGCAGCTGTCAACGCAACGAAATCCTGACAATCGAGGACACAATCATCAGGACGCAATGAGCGTGAAAATGCGTATACGCAATATTTAGGACAACGTTTTGCATTAATGAAATATACAAAAAAGGTGGCACCCAGGGGCAACGCACACCGTTGGAAATCGGTTTTAATTATTTTTTAAATTTATAATATTTGCAAACTGTCGCTGGCCACTTTTGCATGCAATCCGCTGATAAATAAATAAATTGCAAAACTACTATTGCCCTGTCGCATTCGCATTGTATGTATTTTTTTTTTTTCTGGTTTTTTTATGTTTTTTTTCTTGGGTTTTTTATGCAATAAATAAAAATAAAAATAATTTTTTTTTAATTTTAATTCAATTTGATTACGTCTCAACTGTGTTGTGGATTTTGGCGCAGACTTTGCACAGAGCTGACATTTTGACATAAATTATCCGCTGCGGGCAACAACAACAACAACAGAAAATAGCTTCTGCTGTCGCATTTGATGAACGCATCTGTTTATTGTAATTATACAAAATACTTTAACAAGAGAATTATAAATGTGAAAAATAAGCAAAACAATAAAGCATTTCCATAAAAAGAAAAAAAAAAATTCAATACAATTTAAGCAAAACTGGTTCTAACTCAAACGATTCTATCCCTGTGACGCACATGTCTACTTCAAAATAAAGAAAATCCAAATTCACATTGGATTATTCTTTCACTTTACAATGCGATTAGCCAGCTCATCATGACTTCAAAGCATTTTTTCCAAAATCTTGCATATACATACTTTGCGATCCGAGTAATAAAATATTAAAAATTACAGGTATAAATAATTAAATTTTGGTGGCGCCACCAACAGTCGATCGCACTTTGATTCCCAAAGGGAACGCCACCCACAAAGCAACCGAAAGCATCCGCCACGGAAATGTTTGTCACGTTTCGCCATTGCGGCTGCCCATTAAATGTCTCCAGATTAAAGCAACCGCCAGGGCGGCTGCCTTTGATCAGAGACGGCTTCCGTGCCGCCAATCATAAGCGGATCGATTGATCTTCAAAGACTCCGAGGCCGAGATCGCCGGCAACAATAAGAAATACCAACTAATTTGCTGCTCTCACATTGACGAAGCACTCATTCACGTTCCACATCATAATTTTATACATTGTTTAATGTTGTTGTTCTTGTTATGATTTTCATTGTCGTTGTTGTTGTTGTAGTCGTTGTGCTGCTGCTGCTTGTTTGTTTATAGTGGTTATGTGGCTTATGTACAAACACTTGAAAATTGCCTTCAATTGATTGCAGGTGTGAAATGACGAATGTATCGGAATATACCGGAGTGAAATTTTCCTATATATTCTGTTTTGATTTTCGATTAACAACTAAAAAGTTCAAAGTGTACCGAGCGCATATTAAGTGAATAAAGATTCGAAATTCTGATCAAAGATTTTTCATATTCAAATTATTTTCAATGACTTATCGTTTTGCTTTTTGCTTGTGGCATTATGATTGAATAACCTTTGATCTCTGTCGAGTTTTTGCAATAGGTAATAAGTCTTCAAACATTGAGGAAATAAAAAAATCAATAATGACATTTATCAGAGGTTTTTAATTTACATAAACCTTCTTGTATATTCAAAAAACAATCAGAAAACATTTAATAACATTCGATTCAAAAATGAATCATACTACATACCACGTAAATGTATATGTATATAACAGGAATATTCCGCGGATTCGAAATTAAATCAAAACACATGCAAATTGTAAAATAAAAATTTTCTTTTCGCATAAGAAATGTGCTGAGATAATAATAAATATTCAAAATAAGTCAAGAACATCTTCACTGCACAAAAATTAATATGATCACTCTAACTTAGAAGTATTCGTCTAATTGCTATTCGTAAAATGCTATCAAAAGAAATACTAAATGACCAATATGTGTGAGGTATAATATGTGTAGAATATTCCGTCGCAATGGATTGTCATCAGCTTAATTTTTTCCATTCTTAGGACCCAAAAACTTTGAAGCAGCAGTGAACTGCAATGGCAATTAATGTGGTGACAGCCACACACATATTCATTCCCGTATAAGTCTTCTTTGTCGCACTCGCGTAAACGTGACTAAACACACAAAAAAAAAGCAAAAAAAAAAAAAAAAAAATCACTCCAACGCGATGTGTTAACTCGAATTAAGTGTAATTGGTTAATTGTTTTTTGTTTCCTTGTTTTTACACACATACACACACACACACACAAAAATGCAACCTTTTTACGAGTAAGTGTTTCTTAACATTTCTTAAAAAAGGCGCAAAAATTATGGCGCGCTTTTCGAAGACGTTCTACAACAAAGCAAGCTAAATGTAAATAGTAAAGGAAATGCAACCACCCACACTCACACTCACCAATTTTCAAATAACTAAACGTACTGATAATAACGCAAATGAAATGAATAAACTAACACCATGATTTTACATATGTAGATACTCGTATGTGGCGGCTTTTGAGAGAACGGCCAATTGTTGAACCTACCTTCTAAATTAATGTACCATTATAGGTTTGTATATCCAGCCTCAGAACGATAGCATGGGAAACCCATAGACTGTCCGATCTTTTCCCGAGTCCCCCATAGAAAAGTGATGATGACGACAATTTTAAAAAATAAGCATTTCTTGGCACCTTAATTTGGGTCATGTATTAGCGACATTGCTGGCGTCGTTCCATATACCTAAGCTGCATGTGGCCTACAACTGTGTATATGCCATAGGGTTGGTTTGCGACGCCAGAGGATCCGCAAAGGATCACGAAATCTTAGTCAATGCTTATGACACTGTACGCTTTCAGAACTCATCACACAATTGTATATAACTAACGCCTTCAATAGATCAACTTAAGCCACAAAAGAATAAAGTGTTTTAAAATACTTTTATTTTTTTTTTTTTGTGCATCTTAGTTTCCCACACAAAAATCCATAGCGTCTTTGGTCAAACATTTGGGTTTCATATGTTGACAACCCATACAAACTGTAGGCGACGACAAACATAATTCACGCAAGTTATGTTAGTTCGCCTGCTGCTCGCGTGAGGTCGCTGGTGCCAAATTGCGCTCTTCCAATAAGAAAACAAAAAAAACTGACCAAACAATAAAACTCTTGCAGAGGAAATCACCAGCAGCAACAACAACAAACACGAGAATAAGCCGGTAAGTGACTATTGGCATATGCGCAAGAGAAAGAATACGAAAATAGAGCGCAGTTTGTCGGAGCGAGACTTTTTGTCACTCTCTGGCACCAGCTGCATCGTCGCAATTCTTGTTAGATAAGTAAGAAGATTTATTATGGCAAAGTTTCCCCTGAAAAGATAACGCTCTCAGCTGCTTGCTTGTGTTTCAATCCCATTCGTTCATAACTCTAAGCATACGAACACAATCTAAGAGATTTCAATAAAAGCAAAAATTTCCCCTCCGCTCATTGTTGAATATGAAAAGCAGACGCTCTTTAAAACCATGTTCAGCGTTGTTGCTCTTCAACATTTTTGTTTATTTGTTGTTGCTATTGCATTTATTAAGTTTCCCCTGCTCAAATGCTGCTGTGCTAGTTTCACACATAGGGATTGTGTATTATGCTTTTGCATTTACACACGTTTCGCACTGTGTTGTTGGCGCTGTCATTATGATTTTTTTTGTTTTTGTCTTGTTGATGTTTGCTTTTTTTATTTGTTTGCTTATTCTGTTGTTGTCGTTGTTGTGCATTGTGTTTTTGCTGCTACTGTATGCGAGCCAGAGCGAGAAAGAATATGTCTCCACAAATACAAAAACCGTTTCTGCAATCAAAGTGACGTTGATTTTTTGAGCGTTTCGCTGTTTGATGTTGTTGTAGTTATATTTGATTTTATTTTTGCATTTTGTAAATTTTTCATTCATAATAAATCATTTGTTGTTTTTTTTTCCTATTTGTTGTTATTTCGAGTGCTTCTTTTCAGTTTTGGCTGCGTCCGCGTTGCTCTCACACAACGACAACAAAGCTCATCGCATCGCTTTTACCACCTATTTAGCCACTGTTGTTATTGTATTTAGCATTTATTCAACTTTTTTTCTGTCGATTGAATTTTGTTTCAGCTTGTAGTAACTCGCTTGATGTTGTTGTTTCAAATGTTTTTGTTGTGTTATTGGATTGGTTCAAAAATCGTTTTTCCCGTTTTCGTTTTAAAAAAAAAAAATTGGATTTCTTTCCTTTTGCTTTTTGTTTTCTATCCGCTCAATGCAAATTGTTGCTAATTTGGCATTTGTTTTTGCTATTGTTGTTGTCATTTTTAAATGTAGGCAAATTTGTAGTTTCTTTTGATTGCAGTTGTTTTTGTTGTTTGTGTACACACATATGCACATAAATATGTATAACATAACTAAGTATTTATTTTTGCTTTTCGTTTACTCTTCAACTGTTTGATATATCTTTTTGTGTAATTGAATTTTTTCTGCTTTCGAAGCCATTTTGTGAAATGTTGTTTTGCCGTCGGCAAATTGAATTTCACTTACTTGCATATGTGAGGCTAATTCGATGCAAACTTTGGTTTGAAACACATTATCTCAATGTATGGAAAGGTCTTTCAGTATGAATCAATCAGGAGATTTCTTATGGTAGACTCTCTCATATCGAGGGCATCATTATATCTATGCAATAGCTTCGGTTAGCTCTTGATCGCCCATGGTACTAAGGAATCCGCAAAGAAAAATAAATATTATAATTATTTATTTATACAGAGTTTATAACTTATGAAAAATAAATATATAAACTATATTTAATTATAAGCTATGGCTGCGGGGCCTTAAGCTCATTAGAATTATTATTTTTAGTTTAATTTTAAAAAAATCGACATAAGTGAATAATTCGCTTCACTTTCTGTGTTTTTGACTGTCTCAAATATTTTTTTTTTGTGGAGTGGTTAATGTAACACATTCAACACAACGCTCTAAAATGCGCTACAATTGCCCAAAGCCCCCAAGGCCTGCCATTCCGAGTTGCACTCCGCATTCAATCCCATCAACTTGGCTACTTCTTTTGAGTCTGGGCACCAGATGTGTTGTGTTGTGTTTCGTCTGTGGCTCTAACTGCCAGTTGTGCTTTGTTTCGCTGAGGTGTAAATGCATTTTTATGCCGCATAAAATCGTAAATCGTTTTAACTCCACTAACTTTATTGCATTCTTTTCTAATATGCTGCCGCCAGTTGCCGACTTTTTACTTTGCCTTTGTTTTTCTTTCCATTTCAAAGTCATTATTTAGGAATTAATAGGAAATTGCCGCTAATATCCACATTAAATATTTTTAAACAAATTTTAACCACATTTTACTGTAATGAGCATAATGCCTTAATAATGATGCCATTGAACCATATACATTAGAAATGCATATTATAGAATTGTTATGCAACTGATTAATTAAACTTTGTTTATTTTTATCAAAAATTTTGCCCTCACATCTCATAATTACACTCCTGCTGACAGATTTCTTTCGAACCCCATTGAGTAGTTTAATAATTATTTAAATATTATTTAAAATATTATTGCCAATATTAGCTCGTTTAACATGTTTTTTAAGGACCTTACAAAACAAATCATGACAAATGAACATTTGATTTTCTTCATTTGTTCTTAAACAGACAGGGGCAACAACGAAGACAGAAACTCAAACAGAAACAAAAACAAAACTAGGGCAAGTGATGGCAAAGGGGTTATTAGGCGTTTATTTGTTTGAGTAAAACACGGTCTTTAGCTTTATACAATTTTTCTCTGCTTTTTTCGCGTGTGTGTGCGGTGAAGCCTATTAAAAATTTAACGATCCAACAAATTACTACACGTCATAAAATTAAAAAAAAAGAAAAGCACAACACAGTATTACAAAAACAACAGCAAGAGCCAGAAAAGTAGACACACGAATGAGAAAACACATTTAAGCGCATAATGCGCTGCCTAAAACTAAAAATAAACCAGCTTGGCAATGGCTGTGCACTGTGTGAGCTTGACAGGGGGTGAGGTGGCAGACAGGCCCGGCATGGAAGATGTGGCAAAGCATGCCTGGATGTGCATATTGCATTATTATGTGGCAGTGGCGGTGGCACAGCCTTAGACAGCCTCAGCATCATTATCAAAATGATTTAAAAGCGAAATGTGGTGGCATTAACTGCTTCGACTGCATTATTTTGTTGTTTCTTTTTTTTATTGGTTTCTTTTTTGTTAGTTTTTGTTATTTTTTCCCGATTCTTGTTTTATTTTCTCTGCTGGATTTTATGCGCCCTTTTCCATTAGCAATTCTTACTCTTATGCCTAAAAAACAAAAATGAAAAATTTTGTTCTTTTCGAACGCAGATTTTGAGCTGATACACGCATGCATTCACTAATTTAATTTGATGTTGAGACAATATGTTTTTGACCTGATTTAATAACAAAGGCCACAAAATGTTTAGTTTAGTTTGCATGTCAGAAAGCATGTTTATTTTTTTTTTTTTTTTGTTTATAATTCAGGCATCAAGTGACATTTGTGGTTGTAGGAAAATCTCGGAAGGTTTTAAGTTAGATTTGATGTAAGGCTACGTGAAGAAAATTGTAGCTACAGAGTTTGTGGCTATATTAGCAGAAGTAATTTTCAAGCCTATGAAAATTTCTCCTTAATAAAACAACAGTTATTCGGAATCGACGTTAAGCAGAAGATCCCTTCTATTCGTACCCACACACATATATACAAATAATAGCAGAGAGATTTCTACGCTTCACATTCGGAATAGTAGTTTCCTACGTTACATGTAGAGGACTAAGGAAAGTTGTTTACACTTTATTATTTATTTATATTACAACCCTTTTGTTTTATTTTTTTTTGGGATAACTTTTCCAAAAACGTTACAATAAGCATAGGCATTTTATCTGAGAAGAATTCCCTTAAATAGCCCATTTTCTAGAAGATAAGAATAAGACTTTTTCAATGCGAGATTTCTTATTAATTTTCATCTGATAGGATAACATTTTCAAGTTTCCGCTAACTATGTACATATTCGTATTTATGTCTACAATGTACAAACACTTCATCAACGAAGAAACAATGTAAAAAATTAAGGATTGGCAATATCAAACTCAATAAGGACAACATGAGCACACTAAGCGATCAAAGTGGACAAGTGGAGTCCATTAAAACAGAAACAGCATGTCAGGCATTGAGTGATGAATGTGTACAAATGCAAAACACGTAGAATGAAGAAAAACAACAACTAAATCGACTAACTGCATGTGAAATTAAAAACAAAAAAAGAAAACTCGGAAAAGGACGTGCAAACACAAGCCTTCAAGCCAAAGAAAGAAAACTAACAAACATTGCGGTACATGCCGAGGAAGTGTTAAACTAGGCAAGGAGAGGGCAGGGCAGACATGTGGAGTAGAGAATGTGACAGAGTGCCTGAGTGATATGTGATAACTCTGTTGCAGAGGCGGCCGCACTAGCAACAAACACACATCAGCAATGGCAACAACAGCAGCGTCACTCTCTAACAATGAAAGTGGCTGAGGCCCCATAAATATTCGCGTATTTTTCGGCCAATGTCCTGCACACACACACACATACACATGCACAGTCTTCTCGCATGTGCACGCTCGTACATCCTCAAAATGCAATGCCAGCAAAAATTACTCCAATCAACAGCAACTGGAGCCAGCCAGCAACGCAGCCAACGAAGCCAACGAAAGCAACGAAACTGGCGACGATGACGATGGCGATGACGGAGGCGACAATGGCATCGGCACGCATGCCAGGCTGTTGGCTATAATAAATGGACTGCAAGGACAACGGATATGACGGCAATTTAAGTCACTCAGTTGCGCCCCTCACTTTGCTCGCTTCTTCCACTTTCTGCCATTATCGTCAACGCCATCAAATCGTTAGTAACATCCATCGCCAGGCATCATCGTCATCAACACTACACTGAGAGAAAAAACAAAACACAATCTCTAATAACAATTAACAAATGCATCTTCAAGTTTTCCAGGCCAACAGAAAATTTTCGATACCGATATGACATAACTCAGTTTGGATTGAGTATACACTGAAACTTAAAATATTCCTTAGTATTTGATTGGGAAAAATATTAAATTAAATTATATTAATTTACTCAACGTTCATCATTTAAAAACATATGGAATGTGTATTTCAATTAATGACCCATTATTTTGCTGAGTGCAGCGACAACGCAAGCATTTTACGATTGTTGCACAATGGAAAACAATGAAGTAGCCGAAAAAACAGCTCGAGGGCAGTGTGGGCGTGGCATGGGCCAGTTGACTTATGCAAAGGCGACTTCCGCTTTGGCTGCTGCTGAGGCGCGGCGAGGGACCGAGACTGACTGGCACACATGTTGCAGATGTGTCACTCATTCGTTCACTCGAGGCACTGCAGCCAATTGCCACTGTGCCAGCCAGAGGACTCGAGAGCACAAAAAGGGGTCGGACGACGAACGGAAGGACGTTTGAGGAAGTGTAGCCACATGCATGAAGTCATTCACTCAATTTATCGCTTGATGAATGTCCTTGCAGATACATTGTACATACATTGCCTCGTTTTAGTGTTGACGATGCTGCTGTCGTGTGCTCCTAGAACTCTACCTCGATAGCCGCCTACCTCTCTCTCTCTCTCCTTCACTCTTACTCTGTGTCGCTTTCTCTTCGCCACCCAGGGAGAGGAGACACACGCACACACATTTAATGGCCATTTGAGCAGTTGATAAACGTTTCGCTCGTTTTCGGCTGATGGAATGTCCTTTCATGTTGATCCTGCATGCATTTTGTTTATTTATGCGATAAAGCATGTGGCAGCGCCACTCTGCAACTCCATTGAGTCACTTGTCAGTTGCGTTTAGTTTTTGCTTTTGTTTCTAATTGTTTTTGCTTCTGTTGTAGTTAGCATTGTTGCCATTGTTGTTGTTGTTGTTGATGCTGTTGTTGTTGCTGCCATTGTCGGCTATGTTGCTGCTGATGCTGTCAGAGTTGCTGGCATTGTGGCTGCTGTCGTTGCTTGCGTCCAGTTTTTTGTCATTCATATTCGCATGAGTTCTTTCATTTTGATTTATTGCCCAGTGATTCACTACTCAGTCACTCAGCCACTGGCGTTTTTTGCAACGATATTTGCTATTGCCGTTGCCGTTGCTGTTGCTGTTGCAGCAACTATTATGATGTCACACAGCTTCAAAGTAAAAGCAACATAAATTAATTTATTCATATACGATCAAGTGTTTCATGTACAACATCTGTTTTCATGATTATTTGCCATTGCACCATTAGAGATTATCATTTCCCTATTTTTTTATTGAAGAACTGAACACTGATTGGCAAAAGCAGAAATTGTTCCATTTTGTTAGTAATTCTCATGAATGTTCTTGATTTTAATTAATGGCCAATCGGAGCAGGAAATGGTTAACATTATCAAATATTTATCCATAAATAATTTCGCTCATTTTGATTTTACTGTCTTTCTAAGCAATATCTCAAAAGTTTTGCTTATTCCATCAATTGCTGTTGTTGTTGATGTTGTTTGTGAAATGCAAAACGTCGGCACGACTTCCTGACACTAATCGTCCAACGAGTTATATTTATTTAAATCGTCGGTAATATGAACTAATTGACGTGCTTAGCTGCGATTCCTAGAGATAAGTCGGTACACCGCGAGTCACTCAAATCAAAACTCAATTCAACGACAACACTGCGGCCGCTGGCGGCTGTGCGCCTCGGAGAAGATTTTCACATTAATGCCAGAATTTATCTAATGAATTTTCACTTAATCCAAATCAAATGGCGATCATGAAGCAATCATCCTCATCAGCGAAAGCAAACTAAGCATCCGCCAGCAGCAATCAAAACTGTTGCCAACAACCAAGCAGCAGCAGCAGCAGCAACTGTTGCTGATGTCGCCGTCAACAGTCACGGCGGCTCTGTCCCTTGTCGCTATCCACAGATTGAATATTATTTTGCGCGCGAACACATCATGCGCCAAAACGTCCAACAATGTCTTCCACTGAATTATAACTGAACGGCCTATAAACGCTGCGTCCGGGAGCGACTCGGAGCTCGGGGGGTCCGGCCGACAATGAGCAACGTCAGCAGCAATGTTATGTCGTTGCTTGTCATAATCCGATCAGTAAAATGCAGCAGCTACAAGACAAACAAACCAGCAAACGAATGCTCGAGCCGAGCGTACGAACGGATGAGCGAACGCATGCACTAACAACGAGACGAGACATGACGGGGCAGGCGGCAGGAGGAGACGTGCTGTGGGGTAATCTAGCGCTCGGAGCTGTGATCTGTGAGGTCGTCAACATGTTTTGCGGCGGCTGGTCTGAAGATGCGTCTGGGTCGCTAATCGGGTATGCTTGGAAAGGTGTGGCGCGAGGCAGGGGGGGAGGGTGTATGTAAGGCGCGTCGTTTCACGTTGATTTGCATTTCATTTGCATCTCTTTAGCTTCGCTAATAAAGCTCATGACAGATATTCAGGCATAATTAGAGATTAATTGTTCTATTCATAATTGGTGCAGCAGAAGCACTGCAAATACGCTCCGATCGTGCTCTCCATGTGCCCATGTCTAGATGACTGCATTGCAGCATGTTCAAGTGAATGAAACATGAATCATGCGGTTGAGTATGACAGCTAATCCACAAATATCCCAAACTTGTACAACTACATAAAACTGAAGGGTCGACTGGATCCAGTTTTAATGATTTGTTTTCTTTCAAAAGTTGTTACCTAGATTAGCGAAACTGCCAACAAAATTTAAGCACGAGGTGTGTCCATTATTACTAGACGACTTCAAATATTTGTATGTTAATAATAAACAAAAATAAAAAGCACAAAATTAATGAAAATCAAATGATGTAAATCATAATTGAACAAAAACAATGTCGAACATAAATAATTGTGTGTAGCAGGCATTTGCGCAAATTATCAGCCAATCCCATGCATAAATAAGAGCGAATATCAATTTCTGGGTAAAACCAATTACATTGACCGAAATCGAAATGCGTCTATGTGCGCTTAACGTCAATTTTCTTGGGAAATTGTATTCAATTGCTCGGAGAGCGCCTCTTCGATGCGGACACAATGGCTCCGCTAGTGAAATAAAATTAATTTATGATAACTATTTGCAGGACGAAGAAGAATAAGTAACATCGCCGGCGAATGCCCCGCACGCCCGCTGCTCTGCGATTAGGCGAGTAATGCTCGTCATAATTCTATATAATCTATGTACGATTTGAGTAAAAACAAAAGACGAAAAGAAACGATAATAAGAAAATAACATAAATTCGGCATTTTATGTGCGCTCTGCTGGTCTGTGCTCTCTCTCTTCTTTTTTTTTTTTGCCTCGCTGTTAGTTTTTTCGAGTCGATGTCCTGTCATTACGAATAATAAAATATGCCATATTCTATGCCATTTTCTTGTCTCTCTTCTTGTTTATTTTGCTTCTCTTATTTCTCGTACATGTCCTGCGGAATGTCAAACAACGAAGAAACATAAACTTTATGGTCAAACAAAAACAAAAAAAAAAAAAAATTAAATTAACAACAACGAGGACAATAACAAGCCAAACAAGGACACTTCGTCAATTTTGTTCATTCGTTTAGATTGTTTTTTCTTATTTGCGTTTTTTCTTTTCCTTTTTTTTTTTCTTTATTTGGCGCGAATAAATAAACTTGTACACATTCATGAGCCGACACACTAACTGCCTCCCTACGAGGTTGATGGGTGTGCTTTGGCTAGCTATTCCCATTGCGGGCAGCAACTCCCATCTTTCCCAATACGAGTCCGCATAAGCAAACTAAATAAAAAAGTCTATCCGCAAAAAAATAAAATAAAAATTGAATAACTAAGAGAATGGTAAAAAAAAAAGTATAGTTTATTTGCTGATACACACGAACCACATTCGTAACTACCCATATGCAATGTCGATCGCCCTACGTAGGTTCTCTAGAATTTCCAGACTTTATTTTGATAGTAACGTGGAAGCTTACTAGCCTGCATTTCACTAGTCTAGATGATTTCACAGGGATTTCAGAACTTGATCTCTTATCGAACTCAGTTGTGGCTTTTATTAAATTTTGACTGAAATATCATTCGCTATATTATACAAAACCATTGACTTTGAATATTGGATATTATTAGTTACATATATACGTTAGTTAAGACTTTATAACACCTCACCATGGCTTTAGACAATCTCGAACATATATTCGGACAAAACATTTACTCATGCTGAAGATTTTACAAAAATTTTAATTTTAATTTAAAATGTTCCAAATATAAGTCTGCTTTTAAAACTTTCATAGAAGTAAGCTTAACGTCATATACATACATTGGTATTAGAATAGAAAAAAAAAAAAAAGAAAAGAAAAGAAAAAATCTTGGCCCTGCCTTAAAAAGCTACCTCCACCGACATGTGTACATGCATATAGTACATGGCTTTGCACAACCTCCGGCTGGTGGCTGGCTGTTGGTCGAACATTACATCGGCTTCTCTGTTCATCCGAATGCCAGTCTTACTGTGTGTCCATTATCCTTGTGGCGTATGTTTGTCTTTCATCATTTTTTTATGGAATTTATTTCTTTGCTTTTTCGTCTATTTCGTCTCCACAAACATTTTTGCTGACCAGGACAGCTTTGCCGTTTTTTTTGTAGGTTTCCATTGTTGTTGTTCTGTCGTTTCTGAGCATACAACTGCTTCTCGATGGCTACTGCTCCCAGTTGTCATGTCCTGCGCTGGTCTCGTACCTACACCTACCGCTCACTCACATTTCCCTCAGAAATGCCACTACGTGCGCGTTTGCTCGTCTCTGGCGTTTTCCTTTTTTCTTTTTTTTTTTTTCTATTTTGGTTTTCCTTTTTCTTTTTTTTTTTCTTGTTGTATTCAATTTTGCTGTCCATTTTTTTCCTTTGGTTTTACGTACACACATATGTGTCTGTGTGCCTGAATTCTTCTGTATGTATTTGTATCTTATGGCGTACATTTTTCTTATTTGCAATAAATTTGGTTATGAATGTTTGTTATGGCTGCCGTATTCGTTGTGGCTGTTGATGTTGCTTGGCATTGTACATAATTTTCACAATTTTGATGTTAACTTGTAAAATTTACGATTCGTTATTCTGAAATGATGTCTCACAGTTTCGGTTTCTGCATTATTTTGGGGTCTCGGTTTCCTGCTGTCACAGGCTTACTCCTTTTTTCCATACATGTACATAAATTGTCTAGAAACGTACATTTATTACCTCAACATGGAAGACTGATTTTCAGCTTCAACTAGGACCATACGAATATGTATGGAATCTCGAAAAATAAAGTTTATTATAACAAAAAATCGTATTTTTGATTTGGCAATGAAAACATTAATTAACTCAACTGTTTTTTTTATTGCTAAAAACGATTATTTTGTGAATTGGACTTTTTCCTTGGCTTTTTGAAATATAATAGTCAACTGGCTAATAATCCGTTTTAGAAAGGGGAATAAATACATATTTGAATTTGAGTTGATACTGATCCTCAGAAGAGTAAACATATTGTAAATAATTGGTGCAGTTGATAAGCATAATGCTGGCATGTTTTTTGCCAGCTAGTTTGATTTCGGTTCGGAGAATCCTAAAATTTGTATCTACTCGATAAACTTTAAATACAAATTAAATTTACTTAATTTTATTATTTAGTAAAATAATTCTATAAATTACTTTTTTGTGTGAAATATTTAATTTTATTTCGCCATAAAATACTGTCCTCGTTTTTCTTTAAGAACTGCTCAAATATACTATGTTTTTATATTCTGTATATAATATATTATATATATGTATACTACATACATATACATATATTTAGATATGTTCATAGTTCAATTTGTAAAACGCATTACCAAAATTACAGCAATTGTCATAATTCATCAAGAATATCAAAAACTGTCAACAGCGATGTATTCTTTTCTTTTTTTTTTTTTGTTTTTGTTTTTTTGCTTTAGCTGCGCAGTTTCTTTTTCATTGCTTTCAGATGTAGCGAAAACTATTGGGGGAAAAATAAATTGAAATCCCTTCGCCTGGCGTTCATTTGCCTAAATTGCTTTAACATAAATTTCGCACACCAGCAAAAAATAAATCAAACAACAGCAAAAACAAAAGCGAACACTCGACGGCGGCAACAACAACGCCAGCAACATTGGCCACGATGGCGACGAAATGCAAAATTAAAATTTCATGTGAAAACTCGATGCTCAAGTGAAAAACGCCAAATTTAATGTTATACTTCAATAAAAATCTGTTGAGGCAACCCAAAAGGCGAAGCAGACGATGAAATAAGTCGAGGCAACAGACAGGCAACATGTTGCTTGGCTGTTGTTGCTCCCCCGCATTACCCCCGTTTCCACCAACGATATTGAGAAGCAAATGTAGCAGGCGAACAAAAAAAAAATTTTATTATGTGTAAGTAAGTGCACTGAGGGGAAGAGTCTGCCAGTGAATGTGTGTGTATCTGCACGTAACGGCAGGAGAAGCGTCTGCAGCGTCCGCATTCCTGCATCGAACATTAATTTACAAATATTAGCAGCAACAATAACAACAACAGCACCAAAAATGTTTATTAATTGCAACGAAGCGACAAAACTTGCGCACAAAAATTTACTGCAAGAAAAACTAAAAAAAAAAACACGCAAAGATCTGCAGGCGCGGTAGTGGGGAGGCGCTATTGAACGCGGCAGCCTTAAATGACAAGAACATATCAACTTTTTACATTGTTGACATGAGCAACAAAACCTCTAGACAGAAACGAAGAAGGAACAACAAGAAGAAAAGATTTCTGCGTGAATGTGTCGAGTTTGTTTTTTGCTTGTGGAACAAGTAAGTAACAAGTGAACAACAAATGGGAAGTATTAAAGACTGACGGATGTGTGAGCGAAATGAATGAATGAACGCATGCACGATCCCAGCTGCAGCAGCGGAACAGTAGCCAGAAATCGGTTAAATATTGCTTAACAAAACCTTAACGATTTGATAACATATAAATATAATTAACAACAAAATAGAATATATTTTACTATGAACAGTGATTTTTTTATTAGTTCTTGTCTACATTATATTCTCTTCGATTAGTCAATCCTAACACATTATAACCTTTATATAATGAATATCAAAGATAAGCAGCCGCAACTGCACTGTATCTAAAATACATTCTGTTTTGAATCTTCAGATTGTAAGATTCTAATTTACTTTGCTGGAATGTTACCCAAGTTAAAGTGTTCCATAAATTTCGAACTGTTTACGTTAAGAGCTTAAAAAACAATGAACTCCATTAGCCTCGAAGATTTAATGTCTATGGATTATGTGTAGTGGTAAGGAAAAATATGGCAATTAGGTAGACGAATTTTTGTTCATATATTTCAATTGCGTATTCCACAGTGGAAGACAATAAACAGCAACAATGTTGACGCAACATGTTTTGAAAGTTTTTTGTTGTTGTTTTTTTTTTTTTTTGTGCGCTACAGCAATGCGACACTGATAATTAGTGCTGGCTAGAAGACTACAAAAAATATTGTCCAAGCCTTTGGTCGCCTTTGGCGGCGATTGCTGACAATATATTGGCAACATTTCATAAGTATTAATCTTGCATGCAATTGAGAGGCAGTCTAAATGACTTCATCATGGCTGCATCGGACACTGACTAATAGACACACAGAAAGGGACATAAAGAGAAATGTAGAAAGAAAACTGTATAGTGAGACTCGGTGTTGTTGGCCGCTGATGAGCCATGGTGATACAATATTATCAAACCATGAAAGGCATTTACATAATATTTTTTAATATGCTCGATTTTCACCGAAAACGCAAAGAAACAAAACGAAATTTTAAAAAAATGTGAATATGCATTAAAATAGTTGTAAATCACAATCAAGCCAATCGACAACACCCACCACATCGAATGTTTTTATTGCCGCAGCTCAGCTGTCGCTGAGCTCAGACAGGAAAGGGCGTTCGGGAGTCGCGGGCAGCGGCTGTTGATGTATTTTCGTGTGTCGCTCTTTTCACTCACCGAAATATATTGCCATTGTCTGTCATAAATTCATTTTATACAAAAACATTTTTAAATTGGCCGAAAACATTTCATTATGAGACATTTTACAAAATTAGAACACTAACAAAAGTGACACAGCACACAACATCGCAAACTACCACTAAAAAACAACAACAATAACAAACCTAACAAAAACAACTGAACTAACAAACTTATAAATATTCGTTGACAATTAGCTAAATCAGCATAAAGAGATGAAGATGAACATTGAGCGATACGAGATACAAATATTAAAATTTATTAATGGGACATGCCGCAGATACATTTAGACAAGCGTAGATACTTGGATAAATACACTGTGAATAATTTTGCTTAAGATTTGACAAGAATAAGTAATAACTAAATCAAGATGCTAAATGAAAATATAATGCTGGCAACAATTGTAAGTAAACTGAATTTATCACATAGATCAAATAATTCACTTGCGCCTGACCGAGTTAAATTAGTTTAAATGGATTTCACCTAAAATTTTCTTTATGCCCCATTGGAGGGAAATAAATAGGAATTTATATTTTACATTGTGGTGGTTATGTGTATTTTTTCCTTAAGAGTAGGTGTCAAATAGTGATAAGAGAACATAATTTTTTGCAGTGCATTGTAGGCATATGGATACGAGTACACACGCCTTCTCACATAACCACATTAAAGTGGGCCAAGCGTAACGCAACTTACGTAAAGTGAGTGAAACAAGATGAGTGATTGCAAAGTGCGGCAGCGTCTGATGCTTCTTTGACGCAGACTATGACGACTTCTTCTGCAAGGTTCTTCTGCCATCATACACAACTAAATTTCGATACGTGAAATGCGCGACATACGTATGTAATATATTGTCAACAGAATGATCATTTAATAATGGACCTGATTGCTAGTTTGGGAATGGATTGCCTTCATTTTTAGGCCGCGTGCATAAATAATCTCCAAAAATAAATTCAAAAATTTTCAAATTAAAACATCTCATAAATCGAGCAAAATAAAGCAAAACACAGAAAAATGTAAAATTTTTTGAAAAGAAACGAATTCATCATGAAAATAAAAACTCATTTATGTGCTGACGAAAGTTTCAAAACATTACGATATGAAATAAAATTAAAATATAATTTCCTGCTAGACTGCTTCAAAATTTGATTCATTCTACTAATTTACTTACTAGTTACTTTACTAACTTTACTTTGAAAACTTTCTTCACAGGTACATAAGAATGCATTGGAACGTTCTTTGAAAAACATTGACATTCACCTAAATTGCTGCGTTCTGACTCTTTTTTTTAGCATATCTTTAAGTTAACTAAGTGGTACTCACATGCACTGCAGTTTCGTACTCTAAGAGAGAGACAGCCATCAGAAAAGATAACAAACGCTACCGACGCTGATTTTATTTACTGTTCGCGTAGTAAACTATGCACTAAGCACTATGATTAAACTCAGATTTAAACACAATTTACACTAATTTACAGTAAATTTAAAATTTAAAATACTAACTAAAAAGAAACGCAACACTTTTTTCATTAAGAATCGTACGCACGCAATTAAAGCTTCGACGCAACTAAAAAACAACCAGAGAGACAGAAAGAATAACATGTGAGAGCCAGGCTCAATTTGTTTTTCTTATTATGATTTGTTTACCAAAGCACTTGAAATATAGTGACATCCCTTAAGGAATTTGTCTTTGTAATAGTAGAATTTGAAATAGTCAATTCGTGTCTCGCTTTCACGTTGAATGCCAACTCCTGTTTTTCCTACGACAGCTGAATAAAATCACTAATTGGCGAAAATGCACTAAAAAGCTAAAATCTTGGTAATTGATCAGTATAAATTATCCACTAATACCAAAAAAATCTTTTTTAAAAAAAAATTAATAAAGAAAGTGATGAAAAGTAAATTGAGACGGCAATAAAAAAAACTGTGTTAATGGTATTGTTAATTTAAATAAGTGTATAAAAGGGGTAAAATATTTTAATGAAAAATCAACGTCTTATTTAAACACGAAAAGTAAAAATAATATTGAAAAACACAAGTTAATATGTTAGCAAATAAAACAAGCCAACATGATTTGCTAAAATCCGCAAGGCACACTGACGACACTTCATTTTCACTACTTTGGCAACCATTCCAGAGCCAAAAGTCACTGGATTTGTATTGACGGTATATAAATAATTTTTATATTTTGTTTTAATGAGACTACTATTACTCTACTACATGTGTGCAGCGGAGACTCCCAGTCTCCCCCAGTTTACTCAGTGCAATTTAGTTTTTATTTTCCTATCTCTCTCTTTCTCTCTCTGACTATTAAGTTAAATTACTATAAGCCAAAAGTTGAACTACACATCTTGCAACGAGTCATCCAAAAATATTTTATATACGCAAACGTAACTGATCGAAAATTAATATGTTTTTTCCAGTTCTTCCTTAACATATGAGTGTCATTTGTTTTGCATGTGCAATTTGACAATTCCTACGTTGAATTATTTTATTTATTTCTTAAATATTTATTAAATATGTTTCTTTCATAAGCCGAACAAAACGCCCACGCACGGCTTTTCACTCAGAGAGCCGCAATCCAATGAACAAATATTCTTTGTCAGCAGATGACTGAGTCGCCCGGCAACTGGCGATGAACGCTGAGGTCGTGGTCTCTGAACAGAAAAAGAAAAATAACCAAAGCGTCAATGTGAAATCGTGCCGCGCATTTGTCCAATTTATGAGCATGAGGAAAGAGATATTGACGAATTCAACATGTAAAAGTTAAGTGCATCGCAAAAGTCGCAGCTGACGACAAAACGCGGAAATTTAAATGAGTGGGACGACGTCGATGAAGAAATTGTCTCGCTTCCCATATTCATATGCAAGCTAAAGGGTGTGAAATTGTAGGGAAATTATGTTTATTGTTGAGACGTCAGTTAGAATCACGACTTACACTTGTTCTTATATACTGAGAAAAATACATCCACACTTAAAAAAAAAAACAAAGTACACAATTTGAATAGACTTTTAGAGTCTTGCGGTATATGTTTATAGATAATATAAGATACGGGATATAAAATTTGTTTCATTCAGGCAACTGAAGACAGTTACTTGGACTAAGAAATAAATAAAATTATTAGGGAAACCGATATATTTATTAACTTGGAAATTTTTTCAAGTGTAACTCGTGAAATTATTTACGAGTTGCGGGTGAAAATCGCAATTATCATTTTTTATTATGATTTAATGAAGAATGCACGAGTGAAGTCGGCAAAGAAATTATTCTTAAAACGTTTTTTAATATCTTTCATCGTCATCATAGATCTGTGTGATTGTCTGTATTTTCTTTTTTTCTGCTTTATTATGATGGAAGCGTTTTTTGGCGGTAATTGCTTTTAAAAACAGGCAATTTCGGCAACGGTCAACAAGTTAATTAATTGTGACTAAATGCATTTCTTAATGGCTACAACATGTTTATGGGATTATCGGCGTCGTCGCTTTTGTTTGACTTTGGCAGAACACACATATCACTGTTTAAAATCGCATACCCTCCTCCGCATACTCCTACCTCACGCTAGCAAACACACATACACTCACACATGCGAGCGCTGAAAAATTTGTTTCATTCGCAATTTTCCAAAGCTGTCAAAATGACAACTGGCAAATATTCAACTGCTGTTGAAGTTGGACCTCATTAAGTGTGCAGGATTTAACGACGGCGAACAGACTAAAGTTTCTAATTAGAAATAAATCGAAAAATGTTCTGCCGTTGATTTGGACTCTGAATCAGAATCACAACCGGAGCATTTTAAAATATCAACTGTCAAATTTTCTGCAAAAGTATCTCATATGAATTTATGACAATGTCGTGCGTTGCTGCCAACCGAATGGATTGCAAGTGAAATCTGTGCGATAGGCAGGCAGGGAGGCGGGCAGGCAGGCGGACTGGCAGGCAGCCACGTGTGGGTAGTTCTGTAGTGACATTTTCTGGTGGGGAAGCTGGTACACTGGCTGCGTTCATGCGGTTTGGTTTGTTCAGTCCAACGGACTGACTCGCATGCGACTGTTGACAGTTTTAGACACAGCTGAAAAATCAGCAAAATTAGAATTTTTTTTCGTTTTTGACTTAAATAAGCTGCAGCGCACAACAAGCAAATTTCCTACAGCGTAATGTGAGTACAGCATTTGGTTTATAAGGAGGGGTCTGAGGTTTAGTACATATTATTACGATTTCAGCACTCACTGTCAGCAGAAGCGGTTGACGCTGCTTTCATTATGCTTCACTCAGCCTTCATTCTTAGCTCAAGGTTGCATTTTGGGGATGATTTTTAAAATAAACCAAACAGACAATCAAAATGATTTCAAGATCTTCTGTCGTAAACCAAACAAAATGTAGAACAAAAGGCATCGACAAAATTAAACGTGGATGTGGCGGGGTTTATTTTGTTAATGTGTAATTCTGGCTTTCACAACTTTATGTTCAAAAAGTTCATTGAAATTTTCCAGCATATTCAAAATAAAGATCAATAATGCAGCTCAAATGGCACATGAAGCAAGGCGAAACATATTAAAATATAAAGTATTCAATTATCACCTACACCAATTTTCCAATTCCATTTTTAAGAGATTTGTTTAAATCAAGAAAACGTTTATTTAGAAGTAACTCATAAAACATATATCAAGTAAAATGTTTCTTTAATCAAAAAGTCCAAAGCCCATATCTTCATCATCGCTTTCTGACTCTTTCTTCTCCTCTTTCATTGGCTCCTTCTTTTCAACCTCAGCAGGAGTTGGAGGGGCCGCTGCTGCCGGACCAGTCGCAGCACTTGGCCCACCGGCTGCATTGCCGACTGGCATCGTAGCGAGTTGCGAATGTCCCGACTTGATCAGTTGACTGATGTCCTTGCCGTTAAGCGCCATTATAACCTTTGTTAACAATTCGCTGTTTACTTCAATACCCACTGTACTGAGTATATTTTGGATATCCTTCTTGCTGGGGTCTACCTGTCCGCCCAGCACAGCCAAAAGATATGCAGCAACGTAACGCATGGTGTAGATTCTACAAAGACAAAAGAGAGAATAGAACTCTGTGAGGGATTGAAAACAGAATTTATTAAAATAAAATTAATCCGGAGACAACTTTCACTTTAGTTATGCAAACATAGAGTAAAAATATATATTCTTGACGGTTTAGGGGTTTGGTGATTTACGACTGCCACCCGACATTCCCTTTGTCATTCAGACACAAAAGATTAGTTGCCCTCGACATTTAAAATTTAAAAGAAAATGCAACAATGTCAACGACAACTCAAATGAGACCAAATGCCGCGCCCATACCGGCTTCTGCACAGTCATAAATCTTTCACTTCCTGCAGTTTAGTCAAAGACTAATCTGGAACACTTTCATTGTGACGTGAAGAGTTTTATGCAAATAGTCGCCTATTTTGTCAACACACGTTTCGCATTTGCAACACTGTCGAAAGGGAAAGTGAACTGTCCATTGGTCACGGAAAATTCGACGGCTGCAAATATTTTGACTTTGCTGCAGTTACTGGAAACTGCGCATTGACCTTTTACATTACTGCGTCTCTTCTGCGTAAGCGCAGCAGTCTTCGTCATGGCCTAATATTGCCGAATTAGTTGGGTTCTACTGTCTCCGACCAGCTTCTGCCGTTTATCTTGCGTACGCGTGGAAGACGCGAAACGAATCTCTTGTACCTATTACCTTTAGTTTATCCACTGTTTATTGCAAAAGTGAAAGTTCCTTTTACAAAAATTATTTGCAGGTAGATTCGTTTATTTTCGGGTTTCGTGCTACACGCAAAACGCAAATACAACAAAATGTTTCGGCATTGACATTTCACCAAGGAGTTTCTGTTGTGTGTGTGTTGTGATTGATTTCTGATATGTTTAAGGATAACAAAGATTATTCGTCTTGTAGGCAGGTTAAAAAAAAAAAAAAACACAAAAAGTGAAAGTGCAATCTCTTGACAATTACCTTTGCCGTAAAAGATAAATGCATTGAAAAAATTCCACTAGCCACCCCTCTATACGCAGAGTTGAAGACTTTTTAAAAGAATAATCTATTTAAAAGAGAAGGTATATTCTTGATCACTATTTCATCAGATTTTTCGAAAAATTTAAATCCGCTTATTTTCTAGCTGAAAACAAATTTATGGGTAATATTATTCAAAGCGTCACCTTTAATTAATCAGCATCGCAGAAGATGCATGCTACTGTTCTACTTAAATCATAACGAAAAATAGTCCAAAAAGTCACATCGAAAATGCTATCGAATTTCATCAACGTGCAGTAATCCCCTGACTACCGGCTTCTGTTAGCGAACTGCGCAATTTCTAGCTAATCAAACGAATACAAGGCTGATTTGGAAATACAAAAGCAGAGCGAACTGTAAACTACAGCCAGGATGGATGGCAGTGAACCGAGTCGAATCGAATCGAAATCATGCGACGAGCAGGGTTTGAGCAAAAAGATTTCAAAAACACTGAAAACACTGAAAATACAAGATACAGCAGAGCATCAAAATCAAAAATTAAACGAACGCAAGAGCAGAAGTGCTTAATTCCTTAGCGGTGATGTCTTCCAGACGAACTGACATTCAAATTAAATTGGATTAGCAGTTCCCTTGTCAATCTCCCCGAAAAAAAGAACTCGACGCAACTCCACTCCTAAAATGCGAGCGAATTTGTAACAACCTCCGCCGCAGCAGGGCCAGTCCAAGTGGAGTTGGCAAGCCAAAATATCCAAAACGCGCTACATGTCGGCCGAAGCGATCGCGCAAATCTTTTGAAGCTGACAGTGACATATTTGTGACAGCTGATGGAATATGCAGAGCTATTTGGCGCGGTCGGTCGGTCGGTCGGTCGGCGGTTTGGGCGCTCGGGCATGAGCAGGCTACTGCAACCTCACTCACTCTTTTAGTCAGTTAGTCAGTCATCCGGCCTGTGACTGATCCATCATAGTCGCCAGTGTCAGTGTTGTCAACTTTATTATAATGTTGGCTGCTGCGACTTCAGTGTGTGAAATGATGTGATGCGTGTATATCGAAAAGGTGGAAGCGACGCTGGGTGAAATGAAGCCAGTTGCCTCACTTTGTGCCACAATCGACGTCAGCGGCTCCATTTGATCGTTGCATTACTCTGCGCCGAGCTGCGCTGCTTGCTTGCTAATCCTTTTCGCAAAGACTTGACAGCTGCCTGGCATCCTTCTTAAATTTTGCGGTGCCATCAATCAGCCGGATGTGTGCGTCGGCCCCGCCGATCTTTGGTTTCAGTAACGTCGGCCACTTCGTATTTATTCTGCTGTCTCTGCTGCTGCTCTTGCTGTTGATTCTTGCTTCGTCGGACTAATTAGTCATTCGTTAGTTTGTGCGCTCACTCGATCGCAATACGATCAAATTCTCATTTCATTGGACTCATGGCTACTGCTCGCTCCTCTCGACTCATATACGGAAACTGTAAGTACGCATTGAGGAAAAGCGCTTAGCAAGTCGATCGATGGGCCCAGCAGACGTTCGAAGCCGTTGCATTTCGTTTATTTGCTCCATCAGTCGGTCTGTCGATCATTGCACTCGCATTGACTGCCGGCACTTATATGTAGTGGCAAAAGCGATCAATCAATGATGATTAATGCTAATGCAAGGTCAGCGATTTATGCTTCAATGTTGCTGTGCAGCGACAATCTTTCTTGGTTACAAGCTTTCCCATTGCCGTACACATCAATCATTCATTAGCAGCTCAAGTTGTCAAGCCAACTTGGTCGCTGTTTTTTTGTTTTTTTTGTTTTTTTTTTGCTTCTGAATTGCATGCAAAAGATTAAAAATCGTAGCATCTTCTGGCTGCATTTGCGGTTTCATATTTTCCTCTAAATCTTTCAGCTGCACTTGGCTTTGCATAAGTTAAAAGCATGATGCGAATATTCAGTGTGTAAATAAATAAACTATTTAAATAAGAAAAAATAAGTTTAAATAAAAATGAATTTAATAATTTTAATAATATAAAACAAAATAACTTATACGATAACGGAGACTCCCTCTTACTTACTACAATTACCTTAATTATATTCTAATCTTGTTTGTGGCAGTTTTTCGGGAAAAGAATATACACAGAAAGCTTCACGACTGTGAAGTATACAGACTCATTATTATAAGAATAAAGTGGCGCGATCATTATCGTTTCTACCAAATCCAAAAACTAAGCAGATAAAATATTTAAGAAGCTTTTGCATAAAAACCAAAAACAAATACTATAGACCTGAAAAAAAAAGCTTTAACACGAATGATGTTGAAAATAGTTGGCAAGTCGCATTCTTTTAAAAATCGATTGCATCAACTGGAGTCTAAAACAAAAAAAAAAAAAAATAAAAAAGAAAAATGAAAAGAGAAGAGAAGAAAACAACAATAGAGGCAACGCAGGAGCTGCAACTGCGAACAAAATCGAACCAAGCCAATCCAAACCAATGACAGACAGAAAACACAAGCCGAAATTCCAGAGCACGTATCCAATAAATTTAGTTAAATGCGCACGCGTGCGATCAGCAGACCAAAAGACAGGCCACGGACAGAGCGACAATCAGACACTGAGAAACGATCGAAGACGACATGCGAACGAATGATTGCGAAAGACTAAGAACGAGAAAAAGAGAGAGAGCGAGAGCGGCGAACGTGTGCAGAAGCAAAGAGTAAAGGTGAAACATGGCAAAAGGAGTGCAACAGGTTGGCCTGCATCACGTCCAGAGTCAGCTCACAGACAGACGCAACGCGTCCATGGACATCGATGTCTTTTTCGTTGTATCCTCTCCCCCCCGCCCACTCTCTGGCAAAACGCAAGCGCAAATACATTTTCGACTCTAACAAGCTGATGAGACATGAGCGCGCGAGTTTACCAAATTCCAAAATGTCAACGGGAAATCACATTGTGCGCCATTATTTTCAACTTCGCAGATTCAACTTTGTCTTCGACGACTGGCGGCTGGTGGTGGCGGTTGGTGACTTGAGAATCGCGACTGCGTGAACTGAAGTGGCAGCCGTGTATGGCTGCAGCACCAGCGACGAGAGCTAATGCGATGCAGTGTCGTCGTGTCTCATAAGCCATAAACATAAATAAAGGCACCTTCAGCTCAAGCGGTTGCTGATTCCACTGCGCCAGTTAAGTCGACAGAAAAAAAAAAAGAGTCGCTCATTGTAACAACACCAGCAGCCAAAGCAGCAAAGACAATGGAGAACAAGCTTAGCTGCCAAAGCACACCACTTCGTAAAGCAATTGAATCGCTTGGACATGCTGGAAAATGTCACAAAGCACAATAGCTCCAAACAATGATGGAACAACACCATGTAAAGCTATGATGATCTGTGATGCGCATATAAGAAGGCGAGCACAAGACAAAAATGTTAGCAAATAATTCGGTTGGAAAGTTGTCAAAAAACCAAGGATATGTAACTTAAAGTAAAATATATATAAGATTTTAAAGAGAGATTGAAAGTGAAAAAGATCTGCATGAAAAATGTTCAAATTGAAATGTAGTAGACATGTCCTACAACGTCTGGTTTCCTTTAAAAACAAGAAAATCTCAAACTACTATTAATGAAGTAAATTCATATACTTTCTCTTGAATGCTGAGTGGACCTGAGAAGCCACAAATCTGTCCAATATTTTTTTGATATAAGGCGTGTGGAAAATAAATTTGTTGAAATAAGTAAATTCAAGAATTGGTTTTCAATGTAAAGCATTATCCCAAAAACGAAATTTAAATCTCAGCATAGATGTCGCCCGCCCTCAACATATACAAATTTTTTTGCGGAACGGTCTTTCGGTTTGAACAACGTTCGCCCATAACTCAAGAGGAGTGACCAACTATCGAAATCTGCAAATCTACTATAGGCAAATCTGCGACTCCGCCAGAAGCACATGCGGATAAAAAGCAACAACTACAAATAGAATGCAAAATGCGAGTTGAAAATCTTGAGAAAAAAAAAGTGTCGCCATCCTTTGGTTGCTTTGTTTATTTGTTGTGACTGCTGGCATGCAGCAGCAACAGTTGCATTGACAATGCAACAACACCAAAGGTTATATGATGTTTGTTGTTGGTGATGTCTTTGCCTTAAACAAAATTGAAAGGCGGCACAAGTTAGCAGTCGTCTACGTAACGTTTTAAGTTTCATTGTTGTTCTTGTGATTCGAGTTCAAAAGTTTTGAGCTGACTCTGCCTGTCTGCCAATGCCAAAGCGTTCAAGTCGTTGACAGAATGCGAGCGATCGATGCAAAATTTCGAGCGAACGTAAAGTAGCAGCAAGTCAACTTCGTTATTGCACCGTGAGAATTTGAACTAAAAGAAACGATCTTTGGTCAATTTCCATAAGCAACTCGAGAAAACATTAAATTAGTTTATTAAAAAGCTTTGATTAAGGTCTTATTTCGTATGAAGTACATTTCACCTGCTAACTCATTAATGAATACAACTTATTATATATAAGGCCCTAAAAAGAAAACAGTAACATTTCATCCAAATCAATCTGTTCTAAAAACGTTTTTAAAATGAATCCAACATGTAGACTCAGATTATATCCTCTATATGCCTAGAAAATTGCTTTCGGTTTAATGTAGCATGTTTTCTCAGTGTAGAATTGCATTATTTTTGTCAGTTCCGTCTGTCCTGAGGCTAGCAACAACGAAAACTGCAGAAACAACAACAGTAACGACAATTGCATACAAACAGAAGGCTCAGAGTCGCAGAAAAAAAGAGGTTAAAAAGATAAAATTGGATTTTGTAGCGTTTGGCTTCTTTTTCTGTTTTTCATGTTTTTTTTTTCTTTTCGTTTTTTTTTTTGCCTCTTCTCCCAGAGCTAAAGCATAAAAAATACTGCTCCCGTCTTTGGCGATCGATCGCGTTTGATATATTTGCTCCTCGAGCGCATTGCCGACGCTATGATGGCGTTGATTCTTTATTGTTTTTGTTATTGTTGTTGTTGTTGTTGTATGCAGCTGCTGCAGTTGTTGATCTTTGCTGTTACTGCTTATGCTTGACCGCACCTTCGCGCGGCGATCATCATCTGCATTGTTGATATTGTTCTTGTTGTTGGCTATGTTGTTGTTTTTGTTTTTGTTGTCTTTGCCATTGCTGTTGCCCGTTGCGGTCTCGCAGTGTTTATGTCGTTTTTGTGAAATATCAGTTGCTCATGTTGAGAATGTTGGCTGCTTGTTACTTTTTGTTGCTGTTGCTTCTTTTTGTCTCTGTCTTTGTTGTCATCGCTGTTGCTGCTGCTGTTGTTATCGTGTGTGTTGTTACTGTTTGACTCCTCCAGCAAAACTGTCTTTTTGCAAGTTACCTCCCCTGCGCCTACCTGCCCACTTGGCGCAAACCAAGCTTTTCTTTTGGACTCATTTTTATGGTCAATGCTTACATTGGTCACTCACTAGAATTTCTCTCTTGAATTGCAAATAGATGGCAATGAATTAAACTTGAGTAAAAATAGGAAAGATCGTTTCGCATATATTAGTCCCGATTGCAACGCATCGCACTTCTGCATAAATTTATTCACATTACAATTTTGGCACTAAATTGAACTTGTACAGACATGTAATTTTTTTACTTTGAATTCTGCATGAATTAAGTTAACGGCAACGAGCACAAAATGGAGTGTAAAAACTTCAAAACATGTGATTATGAAGGCAAAAGCAAAGAAATAAAATGCATTCGCTCTACTTAATCGAATCCTTATAACTAGGTAAGAAATATTACGGTTATGCAATTAAAAACTGCAGATTTCTATTCAATGCAATTACACACGGCTTTTGGCATATCATAATATCTTACAGCAAACTTAAATCATAAAATGGAACTTTCAAACAAATCTTACATTATTAAAAAAAAAAATAAAGTTTAAAATCTATAAACGAATCAAAGCCAAATCAAATCGCTTAAACTTGACGGGATTTTCTATTAATGTCCATTAATTTTTTGACGTAAGAAAACCATACCAATTTACATAACGATTGCTGTACAAATTAAACATATTTACCTTATATCGATTATATTTCGGTTCAGAAAAATTGGAATCCAGCCGAAGATTTTTTTTTATTCAGATTAACCTTATTTATGGAAAATTCTTGCTTCGCTGAAAAACTTTTCACCATTTGTGGTCACAAACACATTTAATATGAAAGCTGCCAACTGGATTAAGTCAAACAATTAAAGTTTCCAACACTTCATTCAACGAGCCACTATTTTTTACCTAATGCAAAAATACCAGAAATTTTAGTGCTTTAAAACAATGACTATTTGAACAAAATTAAAAAAAAAGGGATTTAGTTACGAAAGATTCTGCATCGAGTGTATATTCATAAGTAATTTACAGCTTATTATCACTGAATGCAAAGTTTAACATTTTGGACTTTAAAACTGAAAGTGTATGGATAATTATTGATCACAGTTATTTTGTTTAAAGAGCTTCCAGTACTGACACCTGATGTGAGAGGGTATTTAATTAGTCGTCCGTTAAATTTGTAATTAATTTAATTATTAATTAGGTAGGTGCCTAAAAGGTTTAATTCCAGCTATTCCCATATCAATATTTTCAATATGTATATGCGTTTCAAAATAAAAACGAAGCAATTATGGCACACCCAGGTTCAAACAAATGCGAGTGTTGGGTGTACTATACATTGGGATACATAAAAAACAAAACAATTTTATAATGAATTTGTTTAAAAGCTTCATACAAAAATTTAGCAAATTTTCGACACCAATGCCTGCGGTTAATTTTAATTGGATTCTGACAAAAAATCCTTTAATAAAATTAAACATCAAACATTGCGCGCAATTTTTGTCGTATTACGCTGACATGCTCAGCAACAGCAGCCACACAGAAATCGCGGCACAGCGACAACAACAGGCAGGCTGAAGCAAAAATGCGTAGAACGTGCGCAGGATTTAATTTAAAAACACGCCAAGTCCAACAACACCAGACGAAGATCAAAAGACATCAAAAGTTTCATAAAAAAGCATTGCAACAAAATGAAATGAAATGAAGAGAAGAGATGCGATGCGATGCGAAGCGATGCGATGAGAAATGTGCCGAGCGAGCAAAAAAGGTGAATACAAAAATCAAAAACTGACAAAGGCGCCAAGCGAAGCTAGCACCCTTGGTAACATCAGCTTCCACTGCGACTCGCAGTCGTAGTCGCAGACACAGCCACAGCAACAGCAGTTGCGATTAAACGGAAACGGAAATCGACGTGAAAAAGGTTGCAGGTGTCGTTTGACATACGGCGGGGGTGGCCCGAACACGAACACGCATACGAAATATATACATACACACTAAACCAGGAAAATCCAAACGCCCGCGAGTATTTTGAGACACAGATTCATCCCCAACCTGCGAGTCAATTGATTAACCTCGCGTTAAAAAGAAAAACATTTTACACTCAAAAGAAATTTTGTATGATATGGAAAATGTAAACCCATTCGATTAGTTAGACTTATACAGATTTCGAGTTATATTACGTTCGAGTTATAGAAGTTCAACTGTAATTTAGCAAGAAGAAATACGAAACGAATAATATTGAAATTTTGCTCAAATTGGTATAAAGTAAAACACCCAAGCAGCACAAAGTAGCAATTAAAATACTTTTTTAAAGTGTATATGTTGCTAAAAAAGAGGCTGGCTTTTGGTTGAAAAAAGAAAAAAAATATAAATGCAAAATGTAAAAGAAGAACGTTAAAAACGCAAAATCAAATCAAAGTGTTGAAGCGGTTAAGTACTTGACTTCATTGCTCGCTGAGAAGTGGGGAGAAGTCAAAAAGAATATGGCAACTGATACTGTGATATATTCACAGCTTCTGCACGTCATTGTAATACGTTAAAGGGTTAATTGTTGACTCTTTTAAAAAAAATATCGCTGCCATTTTAATTTTTGCGATTCCAAGGTCTTCCGGCAAGCTAAAAGATTTCGTTCTGCTCCAATGCGTAGCATATTCGTATTACAAATGAATTATTCCCAAAGGAAAATCATTAGAAAAATTTATATAAAAGAATATAAAAACTGAAATAAGGCAACATAAAAAAAAAAAATTGATTCAAAATAATGTTTACTTAATATACGTAGAAGCATATTAATTGATAGCATTGGAAAAGCGGTTCCATGGTTTCATATTAGAGTGACTATTATAGGATCTCGTTTGAATCTTGTCACTATTACTAATATTAAACACTACTTTTGTATGAGAATAACATGCAGAAACTAACTAAGTTTTGCAATCAAATTGCAGAAGTTCCTCTTCACTAGCAGAGACACTTTAAAATAAAATGCCTATTATCAGTTTGGCTAAAGAATGCAAGAAATCAATTTTAACTTCAATATCCTTCTTCACTTCATAGAGATTGTAATGAGTGCTGAAGGTATATAGAGGCTATCAGTGTTTTAAATCATTTCTTCAGTCACCGAACCCTTTAATTTGCTCATTTACTTTTCCAAAACATTAAACTCAACTTGCAAGTTTCAAAAAATGCAATGTAGACAAATAAAAAAGCTATCCAGCTGCACAACAACCAACCATCCCCAAAATATCGTACAATTCATTTGGAACTCCTGGCGATAGAATGAGCAACATTGAAAAGTACCTTCAGCTCAATAATTTAACGGAATTGCCTAGAAGCACGCGGGCTGCGAACGGCTGAGGGAAGAAAAATTTTGGGAAAACATTAACATTAGCCTAAAATATTGTCCCATAATTTGCCTCGAGCAAAGTGGGTTGGGACTTGAACGAAGGAAGAAAATAAAATATTTCAACAAAGAAAGGCAAATGAACGGGCAAACAGAATGAAACGAAATGAAGCCACTTTTGGCGGGAGCTGTTAGAATGCGCGGCGACAATTTTAAAATGCCAAACGCCCGTTTGTCAAACTGAATGGCAAGTAACTGGCATCGCAATGGTTGGAGTTGAAGTGGAGGTTGCAACCCTCATTCGAAGCCTTCAGGCGCGAAAATAAGCTACGAAACAAACGAACAAACGACTGAGCGAACCCATCACTCAAGTCGCAAAATTAGGCAATTAAAAATATGCCGAAGGCGCTTGAGCAAATGAATGCTGCCTGCTGAAGAAGCTGAGACGGTGATGCGGTGATGTGGCACACGCCAACAGCCTGACTGGTTGGCTGGTTGGCAGGCATTAGAAGCAGCTTAGACCTCCTTGCACATGAATCATCGGCTCAAGGGAGCATTCGGCAGTTTGCAGTGCAGCGGTTTGGTAGGAAGATTTCGGGCGTTCGCTGAAATTGCCTAAAATTGTGGCAACACACATTAACCACCTCCTGCTCAGTCCCATGCCCAAGTTTTAATACCAACAGCGTTCGCGAATGAGTTTTATTTATTGTTTGCAAAACGAAGACGAAATTCCATGACGTCTGTAAAGAAAACATTTTTACCCCCCAAACCAGGAATATAAAGTTGGGAGTCAAGCATTGACGCAGCGTCTCATTGGGAAATCAATTATTCGAATTCGATTTTTTCGATTATTTCTAAAATCTTCTTTTTTGTATAAGTTGTAAAATTGCGTATTAGGTCGTTTATAAGAAAAAGGCCTTATCTGCTTATATCCTGCTTACTTTTTGCTACATCTATGAAAACGAGATATGCAGTTTCTCACTATACACTCTTGTACATTGACCTCCCATAAGAGTCGTCATATAATTGTACACCATACATATAATAGGTGGATGATCTAAGCAGGTAGGGCTTGAGAGATTTGAAAGTATTTGCCAACAAAGTTGGCTGTGCATCTGCTACATGTGTGATAAACCACACAAAGAGTCCTTAAGTCCTTGCGCAGCTCTACTTATATCCACTACTTGAGCTGCAACGCGCCTCTTAACTCCGCATAAGAACTTGATGTATGTTGCCCTTTAAGTGACTAGCAGCGAAACTAGACTAACGTCAATTTTGAGTTTTAAACGCCCATCCAAGAAAGCGAACAACGAACGAGTAAACGAACGAATGATAGGATGAACGAATGTTGGTTACTTATTCCAGGCGAATGGGTTTTTTGGTGCCTTGGTTTGTCAATAAATCGTTGCGAGTGTCTTGGCAAACAATCGCTTGCCTGCTTGCCTGCTCGCCTTCGCTGGAGCTGCGATAGCAGTTAATGTCAGACATGCGAAAATATATTGCTCAGTTCAGCAAACCATCAGCGCCAACCTAGCAACCCCAAAGTGGCGCTTGTGTTTAATGTTGATGATGGCGCTGCTCAACAGCTCAACTGTTCAAATGCTAACGTTGACGATGATGATGACGATGACGCCGCTCACAATGACGATGAGGGTTACTCCTTAGTGTGACTCCCCTTCTTCTCCTACCACTTTTCCCCTACGACCGCTTCCGTGGCTCATCAACTTGCTCTTGTGGCTCTCGTCAACACTCTCATCTATTTTTCCTCTCCAACCGACACGGCCCCCCCCCTCCAACTCAACCTTATGGCCTTCTTTTCTGCTGGCTAACATTTCTTCAGATTTTGGCTCATCCTTTACACTGCCTTGCCTTGGTCTCATCATCTATAATCTCTGTGTGCGTCGTTTCTTTAAGGATTCATGTTTTTCTTTTTTTTATGTTTTGTTGCTTCTCTTTTCGACTGTGTGTGTTTGAGTGAATTATGGTTTTTGCTGATTTTTTCTGCGTTTCCTTTTTTGGCTTTAGTTTTTATCTTCTTCGCAATATTCCCATTCACTTGCACAGTGGCAGTTTCTATTAGCAAATTTATTGACAGCCATAATTTTCTATGCGTATAATTAGAAATTCGGCAATTATTATTTTGTGGATATATATCAAAGTTAATGACTTTAAGTACAGTAGCATTGCTGAATAGCTGAGCAAAGGATCAAATGTTATACGAAGAACTAGTAAACATAGTTCATAGTCTGAGTAGGTTAAGTTGCATATTTGTAAATAAACGATTGATTGTATAGTATCTTTAGATTAAGTTTCGATCTGTATAATAGAACGGTTTAAGTGTCAATTTGTTTCATTATACAATTGCTTTTAATTTAATTGATTATTATTAATCAAGAACTGAACTTTTTTTTAAATATTTTAAAAACTCCACGATTCTGTGTTAAAAAGTTAAAGTAAATGACCGACTACAAGCATTTGAAGATTTGTTGATGTATTCCTGTTCAAGTATCGTCAGATATTGTCAACTATGCTGGCTATCACTTAAAGGGGTCCGACATTGTGTGCCTATGGCTGCAGCTAAGATTCGAACAACTCAAATGCTGTGTTAATTTGACCAAATTCACAAGATCATCAAACAGAACGGCCCAAGCCAATTGTCTGTAAAGACAATATAATATGGCGGCGCGAGTTGAACTCGACTTTGACTTGGCCATTGTGGGCTGGGCCACAAATCAACTGTGAAATACGCAAGTGAGTTTGTAAGTATCCAAATCCGAACAGAGCGATAAAAACACAAAAACAACAATAAAGCGAAATAGAAAAAAAACACAGTCAGAAGTGGCGAAAAACAAAAATAAAATGACCATAAAATGAAGATGTAAATTATACGAAATGAAACTACCAACCAGTAACTGACCGTACTCTTTTGTTTCATGTTTTTCTTTTCATTCTTTTCTGCTTTCCAACACCAGAGGCAGGTAATATCAATCTATCTACAAGCTGTATCTAGAAATACGAGTATAATAGCACAGGGCCAGCCCCTCAACCTACATCGGAACAGGCAGCGGCAATGCAAAACGCAAGAAAGACGGCGAGAATGTCAGAACGCAATGGCAGCGAACGTTGCCAGCAACACCCTCCCAGGCAATGATTGATTGCTCATCATTTTTCATTCTAAATGAAAATGCACCCCGCTGGCTGAGCAAAGCGCTCACCCGCCCGCTTACTGACTCGCTCACTCATTCGCACACTGGCGAACTTGTTGGCGCTGTAGTCGTTCACTCAGCCGTTCGTTGGTTCGTTGCAATCAGCTCAGCTCGCGCACCTGAGCAACCTCTGACTGACTGACTGACTCTGACTGTCTGACTGACGGTGATGCCGGCCAAGGTGAAAAGGTGCGATTATCACCGCGCAAAATGTTTTTAGCGTGCCTGGACAGAGAGAATGAAAAATTTAAGTAGTCGCGCCTTGCGTCTGTGTGACTGTTGGCGTATTTCGGCCCAAACAAAAAATGGCTGCCAACATGGCTGCTCCTCAGCGTAGTCGCAACGAATTCGTCGTTGCCTTTGCCATTGCCTTCGCCATCGCCATCACCAACATTTGCCATTGCGGCAGTCGTCGTCGTCGTCGTCGTCGTCGTCGTCGTCGTCGTCGTCGTCTCTTCTGTTGCCTGTCAACTGTCAAGTCAATGACTACTAGACGTGAGCAGAAGGGCGAGCAATGCTACGCCGCGTGCCTGTAATGCTATGCAATATGGGCGCTGGAATATGTTGGTTCGGAGTTATTAACCTGCGCCGGGGCTCAACTGTATCTACTAGATACTTTACTTAAGCTCAGTACTTTGGCTCGGTACATTTTATTTTGTTTTCTTTCTTTTCTGCCTTAATGTTTGTCGCGCGCACTCTGCAGCAGAAATTAAACAAACTCAGTATAAAAACAGTTCTGAGTCCGCCTGTGCGCATCATCATTAATCATTTTTATTTGCTTGGCTGCCACATTTGTTGGCATTTTGCTGTGCTGTGTTTGAAATGCGTCAGCAGTGGGCTAGTGGGTGGCTGGGCGCTTGAATGATTGGGTGGTTGGTGACGTTAGCCACCCTTAACTTAACCCCAACTCACTCACTTTGAATCCCACAAACTTTGTCAAATGAATTACGTGTGGATAGAAGAAGCACAAAGAAGCTGCGTTCGCACTCGTTCTCTCACTCATCGGCTCACTCGCACAAACACAAAGCATCTGCTCTTTCATTCATTTACGCATTTGCGTGCTCACTCACTCACTCACTCACGTGGCAGCTTGCTTATTCAGTCAGCCAGACAGTCGGTGAGTCCGTCAGTCAAGCTTACAGCTCGACTCACTTTGAGTTTGCGTTTTCATTTGAGTTGCCTCCCCCAACTACGCGTCCACTTTTTTTCAATTCTTGCCGTTGGTGCTATTTTTGTTGTTGCCATCATAACATGGACAGTAAATTGTAACCATCATAATGTAACAGCAACAGCAACAGCAACAACACAGCAACTGTATAAATTATTACATTGTGTACTCTTAGCGCACATAAAAATACATTAATAAATATTATTTATGTATATATTCGTATGTAGAATAAATTTCGTTGTTGTTGCTGCTTCTTTTTTTACTGTGCTTCTTGGCGCGTAGTTTAATACAGTGTGAGAAAAGACGATTAACCAGAAAATGCTCCAAGGCAAAATTTTTATACATTACATTACATATCCTATTCATATTCAGTAAGATGCATTACTTTATATGACCTTACAAGATCAAACAGAAATTAAAATATACATACCATGAGGATGATCATCGTAGCTTTTTCTAAAATATAAAAAAAAATTTAAGTAATTTTTAAAGCCATATCCTGTATTTGGGATTTGACTACACCAAGAGTAAAACTCTAATTAAGGCTTTCGCATCTTTGGATGAATCAAATCATCTGCTTTCAAAAAAACTATTGTCGGCCGGAACCAATTTTTCTTTTAAAATTTTAGAATTAATAATTTGTTTTTTTTTTCACATTTTATTAATGAACGATAAACTAATTTTCGATATAACTTTTTACTATTTGCGCTCAGTTTTTGAATATTATTTTTTTATATACTAAATATGTTAAAATAAGTGAAATTTTTTTCCCAGTGCATTTTCAATGAGAAGTTTTTCTCTGTGCACACAAGGCCTCATCTTCATCTTGACATTCGTTAAATCAAAAAATTGTTTGTTTATGTGTCATTTTTGTTGTTTGAATTTATGAGTTTGCTTGGATTTTACGCGAATGTAAATATTTTTTATTTATTTATTTTATTTATTTAAGCCAAACCCTCTACTTTATGGCCTCATTTTGCAAATAAAAACAATTTCGAAGTTCAAAATTTAAAGTCGAAATAGAATTTTCAAATCTAATGTATAAATGTAGAAAACTTAAATGGCATATATTTGAATCAAATGGATATTTTAACTTATAATCAATACTTTGATGCAAAGGTTTAGCTAAGCACATGATTCATTAACTAACATTTCAAAATGGATGCTATGCAGCGTTCTAACTTGAAATTATTGTACTGCGCATCAATCCAACTCAGTCATATCCATTTAGTCCATTTAACTTTATTTTAGCTCATCAATATATCTTCATTGGTTGAATACGCTTCTGAAAGTATTCGCGTCCAATGAATCCATCGGCCGAGACGGACAATTCACTACAATTTAAGATGCTTGGAGTCGCTTTTAGCTGCTGCTGTTGTTTTTGTCTCGGCGTTAATTTATAGTCACTGATTGGGGCGTTATTCTTATTGATCCAGGCTATAAATTAACAAAACCTCTGACATTTCATATACATTACCAACATTTTAGCATTTGATTTGTTATTTATCATACCGACAATCGACAATCGACGCTCAACGTTCGACGCTCACAATCAACACAACTCATTTGAGTTCACTTGGACTCAGAACGTTCGATGTGGGTATATTTATTTATTTTTTTTTTTTATTTTTATTATTTTTGTTCGTTTGTTTGCTTCGTATTAAGCTCTCCTCTCCCCTCATCGGAACCGGTGTCTCTTGGTTACCTGTATAACTAGTTTCCATTTTTAAACATGCATTCGCTCTGTATTTTAATGATGAAATATACTTTTTGAGTTAAATATATCAAAAATTAAAAAAAAAAATTTTATAAAAGAGCACAGAAAGAATGTCGACGGTTTTTTTTTTTTTTTTGTTAATCGAATACCGAACACGAATTTTTGGGTTTTTTGTTTCGTTTTAATTTTGATTTATATTGCTTTGAATTTAATTTCGATTGGGTAACTAATTTTTATTTAGCATTTGTGCAAACATTTGTTTTTGTATTCAAGTAGCAATCGTGTCCAATATGCATTTAAATGCTCAAATTAGACTCCCAATATTAAAATACAGAAAAAAATAAATAAAGTTCGCAGCAATCCAATCATAAACTCGTTCGTTCTTGTGTGATTAACTTCAAGTTATGTGTTGAGTGCGACCAAACTTTAATAATTAAACTTAAAACCTTAAAAAAAAGAATTACCATAAATATTGAAAAAAAAAATATACTGTTCTTTATACTATATAATAAATATACAAAAATTTGACTAAAATGAACTTTAGTAAATACCAAACCGATTATTTAAAAGTAAACTGTCTATTATATTATCTGAGTGACCCAAGAACTTTGGCACCGTGAAAATGATCAAAATTCGTAATCAAGGTTCAAAAATCAAATCTGAGCAATGTACTAAAAAACAAAAATTATTCACAAAAATAGAAAACTACAAATGTTAAAACCTTCTAGCGGATGAAAAAGCATATCGAAACTTAAGTCGAAAACGATTATAAATGGCGACCTTAATAATTAAAAGTAAAAACTATAGTTACTAAAACAAAAGCATCGACAGAAACAAAAGAGAATCAAATCTGACCACCAACTGACAACAATGATCGAAACCCCAAAATATGTATACAAGCCGTTGATGGGTTTCATTTAAACAAAATCTTGATTTTCATCGCATTCATTTGTAGCTCAATCTGTATCTGCGACGTTACGCATGTATTTGTGTATCTTAAAAATTTAAACCAATTTAATATGGAAGAAAAATGAACAAAAATGAAAAAAAAGCGAAAAAAAAGTTTAAGAAAAAATTCATCCGATAATTTATGGAACATAAATAACCAAAACACAAATACAAATCATTTCGTTCGATGACAGTTTTTTCAACATCTTCAAGACTAATAATTTTGGCTTTATATACTAAATATAAACAACAACAATAACAATAACAGCCGAAGGAACAACAACATCAATTATTGTTGCTGCCTGTTGTGTAGATGACGGCGTAAGCAACAACAACAGCGACAACAACGAAAACAACGACAATAAGACAACAGCGAACGACGGCTATGTGTCGATGTCTATGATGTTGCTTGATGATATTATTGGTCACTCTGATTAGCGGCTCCACACTCATCCGCCCATCTGCCGCGACTCCGCCAGACACTCGCCCAGTTGATCATTGCGCCGACGCAGCTATCTTTTTATCTGTTGCCGCCTCAGCCTCAGTCACTGCCGTAGTCTCAACCTCAACCTCAGCGTCAAGCACCATCAACGACATCAGCGCAGTGACTTCAATTTATGTAAATTAGCTCAGCTGTAGGCAAGCGGTTTGTTTCACGTTCGTGATGATGATGATACTCGTACCTAGCGCAACGAATTATAAATTTATTGTTTTTAATATCGATAATCTCGTTGATGTTTTCAGTTGTGTGCGTTAAGCAAGCAACCATAAAAAATAACGAAAAAAAACATTTTTTTTTCAAATTTAAATATTTCTATAACATTTTATCCCCCATTTGGGAGAATTACTTCAAGTCGATATTACAAAAGTTTTAAACTAGAATATTGAGCTTTGGCTTACACGAATTTAAAAGATTGAAGGGAAAAAGTACAGCTGCAAATAAATGTAAATTAAGTTAATAATAACTTAGACTTAGAATGGGTTTATCTTGTTGAAAAATATGATCAAAGATTCTCAAAATGTTTTTTGTGGCAGAACAATTATGAATTCCTATGAAGAAGGCAAATTTCACAAAAATATGCTGTGTGATAAGTCGAGAAGTTTTTTCTTTTTCGAACTAAAAATTATCTGCATACTTAAGCCTGAGCGCACTTTACCATAGCTTTGAGAGTCTGTCGAATTTGAATCCTTTAACATGAAAATCGATAGCCATGTTCAATTGAATTGAGAATGCAAAATGTATGAATTTTATAAAGGTACTTGTGTAACAACCAATTCTCCCAACCCTCAGTGAATCCGTGTGATAAGTCCAATAGATATCATATACCTACCTATTTGTTTGTTACACTTTTTCCAATTAGGAAAAACAGTAAAGCATTGCTCAATAAGCATTTTTTCTATATTTAAAGCTTGCAATAGGGTCTTAGGTTTTTTTAAAGCATAGTAAAAACTTACTCTTAGCGATATTGTAGAAATCTTTGTTGTTATGCAATACTAGCTACAGCATTTTTATAAAATGGTTCTGTTGAGCTGTGTGTGATGTTGTACTTTGAATTTAGGGTATACGATTTGTTTGTACCTCCATTAAATGGGCTTTTTATTTTTTCTTAATTAGCAGTTGATAATTTGTAAAGTAGAAGGTAATGTGTGGAATAAACGATAAAAGTCTCCGTCACAGTTTACTTAATTTAACGAACAATTATGAAATCTTTAATGAATATTTAAACTCATTGTAGATACATATTGCAACCGGAAGACGAACATAAAATAAAGACAACACAAGAGTAAACATATTTGCACGCACTAAATTTGAGTTAATTAAAAATCGCGCCACAGATGAAAAGACCTCCGTGAAATTTCGAAAGATCACAACACAATGTTCGTATATAATTTTATTGATCGCGATTGCGTGTGGTTCGCTGGGGCCGAGGCTGATGATGCGCTCATATCGAGAAGCCAAGACGCTTATTGGTTCGCCTTCGTATAATCTCCGCCTTGAGTTCTTTGTTCTGTTGTGTACACCGATAGTTCATTTCTTAATTGCTGTTTTGTACAAACAATTATTGAGTTCGTGATAGAGATAAAAATGTATCCGGTAGATAAACGCCAGCCAGTAATTTTCTCTTGTTTGCTTAATTTCAACTTAAAGTCTTAAACAAGAAACCGACTAGCAAAAGGAAATCAAAAAAATTTAAATATACTTAAAAAAAAATGCACAAACAAATTTGAAATTTATTTGCTTTTGGAATTGTTGTGATCCGAATAGATTTCAACCTGTATTTCCTGAGTTAGTCCTTTAAAAGTGGCGACAATTAGTTGATTTGTATCATTACATTCACAATTATGCACATACTTGAACACTTGTCAGGGAAATTCGATTTGTCTGCAAAGCAAACGATGTATGAAAAGTACTTAAGAACATATAAAGCGACTAATACATTTGTATTTCAAAGAAATATGATAAGGAATTGTTCTTGCATGCACTTAAAAATAATATTTCTTGAGCAATGTAACAAAAAAATAATGTGTTCATGTTGTTTCTGTAAGCAATTCTTTCTCGAATGTCTTAGTGGAGCAACTGAATGTTGCACTGTCTCAGCAGTTCTTTCGTAGGCTACAAAAGTCCTTTTGAATTAAAATTTATAAATATAACAGTGAATTTTTCAAAGTTCTGACAGATATAGCTGTCACTTCGTCTAAAGTATTTTTACGAACCTTCTATAAAAAGCAAATCAGTCTTTAAACATATATAATCTAATAAATATAAAAACCGAAATCATTGTTTAAATTAAGTGAAACAATTAAAGTGACATAGGGGGCACATTTCATATTGCTTTGTTAGCAAATCACTTTGATTAATACTCATATGGTCTGACATTATTCCTTGAAAAATTAAATAAATTTAGACGTTACCTTTACAACAAAAACTGAATTAAAATATCAAAGCGTAAGTTAAATGTCAAAGGAACTGACAGAAACGTCGCCGAGCCTGCACGCACGCACTTTGACACGCAATGAAATTAAAAAAAAAAAGAAGAAAAACTGGAACTTGTTAGAAGAGAGGTTGGGGCTTACTTAACAAGGCCTAGGGACGCTCTCTCTTTAGTGGGCTGACAGGTGAATGGCTACGAATTTAGTTGTCAAAGCGGCGAGTGAGTACTCATTCATAAATAGTTAAAAAGTGTCAGAACCATTACAATGACAACCACAATATCAACAAAACATAAAAATTATGACAACTAAAACAAACAAAAATTTAAAAGCGAATAAATAACCAGGAAAGGGTGCAATTCACAACAATTGTAAAAAAATAAAAAATAAAAATAAAAAAACTGAATATGAAAACGTATTTGATTTGAAGCAGAAACCAACTCTCGGCAAACGTCTCTGTTTTGCCTGTTGGTCCCTTTTACTCCCCATCGTACCTGGCATATCGTGAAAAGTGACACATGCGTTTAATTTGCAAGACACATGTTGCCGGTTAAATCGCCATTTATGTAGGTGCCGCCACTCTGCCTCATGCCATTTCATTTCACGCCGCGCTCACTCGCGCACTCGTGTTCTCGCCGTGCTTAAGCGTTAGATGTCGCACCGGTTGTGGCCAGTTGTTGTGCTGTTGTTGTTGTTGTTGTTACTGTCGCTGTGGCTGCTGCTGCTGTTGATATTGGTGTAACTGCTGTAGCCGCTGCTGCTGTTGCTGCTGCTGCTGCTGCGATTTGTATTGCAGTCGGAAAATGCATGTTCGCAACAAATGACACCTTCATGTATGTTGCATGTGCCACAAGCAACATTTGCATCCACATGTGCCCCCGCCACAATATCCTCCCTACAATCTCGCTTTGTCACCTAGCAGGCATTTTTTCTTGCATTCAGTTATTTTTCTATACTCGCATAAAAATTTGCGCTTGCCCCCCTGCCCTTTACGCCTTGCGAGTGCAGCCGTTCTTCATAACTGCCACCCAGCCGCTCCCGTTCGCTCACGTTCTCACCCGCCATCGCATCAACACCAGTACTTTGAGCAACTTGTTGCCCATTTGGTAGCTGCACTGCATTGCTTTGTTCGCTTCGGTTCGCTTTGGCTTGGCTTGGCTTGGCTTGGTGTGGTTTGGTTTGGTTTGGGTGTCGCTTAGTGCGGTGGCAGTCGAATGGACAATTCAATGCTCCTTCCTTTTTTCTTCATGTGCGAACTTGCATGTTTCGAAACTTTTTCATAGCTGCTATTGCCTAGATGTCTCACGGCAGCCTCGCTGCCTTTTAAGGCCACATTGGCTCATTTTTCTCAATACAAACAATTTTTATATTACTCTTATACTATTCTTGACGTTTGTTTGTGTTGTTGCTGTTGTCAAGTGGTTTGTGTTGTTGTGGAAATTCGTGTAAATTGTTTTTGGCGAAATAATCGAACGCGTTTGGCTAACCTTTGAGCTCAACGAATGAACCTGTTGACTGTTAGTCGTTAACGTTAACTTCCTGGCCATTTACTTGGCCCACGTTGCTTGAAGCAATGCAAATCGCACGTATGTATGTATATGCAGAAAGTATTTGAAAGAACATAAATATATGAAGATTTTATAAATCAAAAGGCGTGGAATTTCAAATCAGATGCATAATATAGTATTCTTCACTATAGAAAAGCAGTTGTTATTTCATTTGTTATTAAATTAAAAATCAGGTGTCCTTTTATATAATTAAATTCTCTTGCTAATGTAAATATACTAATTGTGGAATAATATTGTAGCTTACGATAATACAAACTATTTATTAGTTGATCTGTTTCATGGTCTCGTATCCCACTTATTATATTATGTAATATATTTTTCAAACTTTATTTTATCTTTAATTTATCTTTAAAATGCTAACTTTTGAATTGATTTATCATTATTGCTTAATAAAGTGTGAGTTAATTAAAAAAAATACTTAAAAATGTATAATGGAGGTGATCAATTAAAAACGTAACTTTTCACACATTGAATTCCTTTATTTGAAAACAAATTATATGCATATAAATAAATAATCAATTATTCGTCAACGCCCAATTTTAATGTTTTTTTTATTTTTTTTTTCATTGGTTTTTCCATATAAGGTACTTGAAAAATACAAAACAATTAATATTAAAAAATATTATTATTTTTGTTGCATTTTTGTCGTTTTCCTGTTAGTGAAATAAAACAAAAGTCAATATGGAATAAATAAAACCGATACAAATCATATCATAGCCTAAGGCAATGATTTCTTTTTATAGCAAAATGTGAAACAAAAAATTACAACAACAACAACAACGAAAAAAGCAAAGCGAATGCAAATTTAACGATTTGAAATGTTGCAACAATAATTGTCACAAATTGAACTCATGTCATGATTTGCAACTGGCAGCCAAGAGCGTTGAGCAAACGCGTGATAATGGAAAGGGGGATGGCGGGACGAGGGGTTGGCAATAAATGGCCGAGACGAACTAAAGCGAGTGACAGGTGCAATTTAAAAGCGAACGAGAACGAACCAACCTAGTCGAGTTGAGTCGTGTTGAATTGAGTGTGAGAAAGAGCAATCGAGGTCTAAATCATAAAAATGACTCCACAATGTGACGTTCATTGCGATTACAGAACGGGCGCTAAACACGATATATTATTGCATAGACTCACTCGTATGTATCTGAACATATGTAAGCAGGTGTGTGATTGCCCATGGGCACTTTAAGACGCAGACGAGGTGGCTGAATGCAGCTAATAAGGTCACCTAATGTAGTCAATTGTTTAACAATTATTTTCATTTACACTGAGACCTCTTATAGTGCAAATTTACATCTTAAGAATATGCACTTGTACATGTATAAGTTTGGAATATTTTATTTTGGCATTTAATACTTATAAAAAATTTTTCCATATATTGGCAAACTATATTCTCCATCTTTCAATTTTCTCCAATTTTCATTACTTATTTATTCACATGTACATATATATTTAATTTTAATTTTTTGTTCTTGTTTAGTTTACAGAGGACAAGCCGGAAGTTGCTTAAAGCATTGAAGAATCGTCTGTTTGTCTAGAGACCACAATACAAATCAAAATGTGCTTAAAAATCGCCGCTGCTAAAAAGGCTTTTATGAAGAGTTGAAATTCCATCGAGGGTTAAATAGTTCACAGCAAAAACTCAGTACAAAAATTGTCGGCTTCGTTATTCTTCTGCATTCATAATTTTTTATAGATGAGAACCATGAAGTGCAGCAGTGAGTAACCCTCCGTGGAGGTAAGCATTCGCTGTTCGTGAGTTCTGGTTATGCGTTGCATTTAACATTGGGTTGAGTTAAGTATATGAAAAAGTACCTTTTTGCGAAACACTGATGCTAGCAAATGGTGAATCAGGTCTTAAAAATCATATCTTAAAATATTTGCTGTCTTTAATGAAAGTTGTCTGCTATTTGCTAGCATAGAATAATGTTTAATACAACTTTGTCAAATATGTGCCTCTCGTGTAATGGAACTCCTTAAAGTCATGTTTACAAGCAAAACTATTGGTATACTCATACATTGTTTGCGTTTCGCTTAGCTGGCAGTTCGGCCGGCGAACACAGACTTCTGCTGCTGTGCTGTTGCTAGTGCACCTGTTTGCCAATTCGAAACGAGGTTGTGAACCCAACTGTAATTTTTCCTTCTTTGACAGAACATGCAAAAATATGCACCGAAAATATTTCTGGACGCCGTTAGCCAACTTCTTCTGAATCGCGGTTTTGTTGGTTTTGCCGTTGCTATTTTGCTTTGCTCATTTGAGCTTATATGTGTTTGTATATTTTTTTATTTTTTATGTTTTTTTTTTTTATTATTTTCTGCGGCCACCAAGGAACTTGTTGCAGCCAACCATGTGCGCAATTTCAATTCCAACACGGAGATTGATGTTAGCTACGTCTGACATTTGTTTCGCGCGTTTGCGTCAGCCATCTCGCTTGCACGCACGGTATGCAAACTCGTTCGCTTACATTTGCACTTACGCATCGAGTCGCATGGCTGTGGAACAGGTTTGGCACAAACATTTTTCAGCGCGATTTCAGTTGGACAAGCTGTCGTGTCACTTCGGACGGACATCGACATCTCCAACTTGTGCACATGCGCATATACGCTTTCGTCCGTCGTCGCCACGCCGATCGTTTGGTCAGTTTGTTCATTCGTCGTTTGTCCGACAGATTTACTGGATTTTCCAGTGCCACGAAAAATTGCAGTGTTCGATCATGTAAACAAATTCATTAAGTTGCACAAATATTTTAATTATTTTGAATCTAACTCCGCCATATAATAATGAAGAAAAATCTAAAAAATATGCAAACAAATTTTTTAAATAATAAATCAAATGTCAGCCATTAATAATTTACTTACTTCAAAAATAACAAATTATTTGCATATTAACAAATTTCACCTTTAAAAATTAACTAATATGTCGTCAATTGTAAAGTCAATTTGTATACATGCGATTTACTATTTTTCTTCAATGAATTTCAAAATAGTTAAGCCATTATCAACTTCTGAAACTCGAACACTGCTCGCTAATTGCAGCGCAGCCAATCTTCGGTACCTCTATATTACATTTTTTTGAGTTAACTTACTGTATGTATAATGATTGCTAACTACTCATATGGACTTATTTAGTAAAGTAAAGTAAGTAAAAAAATGTTACTTAGCAGATAAAGAAAAAGAGCAAATTGGCAAAGTGAGCTTTATACATACATACTTATTTGTATATGTATATATACATGCATACATGCATACATAAGAGTATATCATAAAAATCCGCACACGTGAGTTTATCAACCTGTTGCTCGTGCACACCAAGTGCATTTCATGAAACCCCCGTTCAATGGAGCTGCGCATGCAAGTCCCACCCACCTCAAAGGCACTGTCAGCATAAGCATAAAGACCTATTTGCACTTTAGCCTGCAACACAAAGTTGCACAATTGTTGTTTTAACACATCAAGTTGTTGTTGTTGTTGTTGCTGTAGCCATAAGCCGCCTCAGTTGGCATTGTCCAAAATCGATTGTGGGAAACGAACCAAGCGAAGAAATAATCGAGAGTTGGCGTACAAAGCAAACCAACCGTCCGACAGTTGGACCGACTGACTAAGCGACCGGCCGGAAAGTGAGCGACGTGGCGGCTTTATATTCGCATCCATTGGATTGCACTGTTTCGCGCCTCGACTTGTGTGTGTGTGTGTGTGTGTGTGTGCGTGTGTGGGTGGTTGTCGACTGGGCCCAGTCACTTTGTCTTTCCGATTGTCTGTCTTCGCGTCCGTTCTTGTGCGTCGTCACCGTCACCGTCGCCGTTGCCGTTGTCGTTGCCGCCGATTGCAATGCGAATGTCGTTGTCAATTAAAATGCGCGTCTCTGACGGCAGCAGGAACTTGTTGCATCACAGCTCTACAAGCATTGACACTTGTTCCAGTTTTCCTTGTTTCCCACTCACAATTTTTGACATCTGAGCTGCGTACATCGCGTGGCTGCACCGCTTCGAGCGCGTTTTTGCCGCAGCTGTCATCGGCCGCGCATATCCTTTTCGCTCTATCAGCAAACAATTCACAAAGTCAAGTGTGGACACATGCACCTAGACTCAATGGAACCGATGGATCAAACACTCCGCTCTCCAGCTAAGCCTTCACTCAGGTATCCCTGCACACTCACACAAAAACTGTCAGCGATAAGCGCGCATTTCCCAACCATCCGCTTCTGCTTCCTTCCGCTCTGTCTGCCGTTAAGTCGCTTTGCCGTTGCAATTGTCACCGAGGCCGTGTTCGTGTTAACTTCGCTATTGTCTCATTGCAGTTGCAGTCAGCTTTATTAATTTTACTGCCTTTGTTTTTTGTTGCTGTTTCTTTTTTTTTTTTTTGTTATTATTGTATTTGGATTTGGCCAACTTAGCACATAAAATAGTCATGTATGTACCTCAGTTCCTCTCCTCCGTCTGCTTCTTGATCTTTGTCTTAATATATGATATGAAGGTTTGTGTCTGCGTACAGTTTGCCCTGCACATTGTTGTGTAAATAATAAGTGTGCAGCTTGAAATTTTGCTGGTATAGGTCGCTAAGTGAATGAGTGAGTAAATGACTAACTGAATAAATGAGCTGCCTTTCGGAGCAGGTTGGATTCGGCAGGTGTTGGAAATGAATTTTGCTTTGGGCCAAAAAGGTTTTGTTGTACCCTTTATTACTTTTTCTTTAAAGAGACGGTTTTGCATGACAGCCATTAACTAGGTTACACGATTGATTATGCAGTGCGCAGAATAGTAACAAATGTGAATTTTTCCGACCCCAGGGTTAACCAAAGAGCTGTTTTTAGGTCTCTTAATAAACTGTCAGTTTGAAAATGTAGCTAATGGAACTTAATATTTAATTAAATTAATGCTGTAAAATTGCAGTTACATATATGAATTTATATAGACAAGTGAACACATTTCTCACTTCAACAACAATTAACAATGAATGTCAATCATCAACATATGATGCTGGTGAGTCAAGCTTGCAGCAATTACAGTCATATCATATGCGAAATTGAAAAGTTAAGTGGATTCGATAAATATCAAAACCCTAAAATTTAAACAATTAGGAACAGGAAATTAAATGTAAATATTAAAAAAAAGAAAAACAAGTTTGGCACGAAGAATACATAATATGTCAGCTGCCACAAAATGAAGTCGAGGAGTAGATTTGTTGTTGATGCTGCATCATGGCAATGGTATAAAATCGAAGCTACAACTTATAAGATATTTCCAATAAGCACAGCCAGCCTCAATAACCAATTCAAGAGAAACGAGCAGAATAAGCGACAACAACGTCTACTCATGCGGATCCTAAATTCCAATAACAAATTTAACCAATTTACTCAAATGCTAATTTATGGACGATTGATCCGCAGGTAGTCACTCTGTCAGCGTCAGAGAGAGCGACGTGAGCACACAAGGCGCTCCTATACACTGCACACGCCTACCCTCTCTGCCTGTCTTTCTAACTCTATTACTGTCTGAACATGTTTCTTTTTTAGTCACCTACCGTGCACGCAGCCAAATCAACCATAAATGCAACAACAACAACAACAGCAAGAGTAACAGCAGCAACAACACACGATCATTACGATCATGATCAGCAGCAGGAGAACAACAACACAACCATGCCAACAAACATGGAAGCTACTAACTCACGCTGTCTGTACAGCAGAGGGGGAGCATAATTAACCGAACAGCGTCAGCCGGACAGAGAGAAAGACAGCAGCCATCACATGGAGCAAATGAATTACGAATCAACGCAGGCCAAAAACTGATGTTCTTATTGCCGGGGTTCATGCCAACCATCGCACACACAGCACAGCAATATGTATACGAGTAAGCACATACACACGCAGCAGCGGCTGTCAATTTTGACAGATGAGCAATTGCTGCCATTGAACGAAAAATTGATCGTGGCCAATAAATGCTCAACAAGAGCCGAGCAAAGCGATAACGTGCAGCCTGGCACACACACTGGCATTGAATAGAAAGAGACAGCATATAATAAAAGCGAATGCTCATTATATACATAAATACTTATATGATGATTATACTTATACTTGTATATACATTTGTGAATGTGTAAGGTTTTCTTATAAGTGAATATTTTATCTAGTGATACAATACATAAGCATACAAGTAAATTATAAAATTGGTATTTGTTATTAAAAATCTCATAGCAGAATTTTTAATATTTTAAGAGTTTTATTTTACACTTTTCCGAATTACATAGCAACAATATTAAGCAGTAATGCTACTTTTAAAGTGGCTTCCTCACATGATAATACAAACAAGTTTTCTTTTTTTTTTTGGCAAGCGATTACGTACTTCCGGCTCTTAAGAATTGCAATTAGGTACTTATTGACTCGCACTTCAGTAATAAAAAGTATTCTCGTTCGCTTTAAAGCCCGCATCAGGCATGCGAACGTTTAAACGCACGCATGTGTGCGCTACTTAAATGCGGTTGTTTTTGTTATTATTGTTGTTGTAGTTACTCAAGCTACAGCAACGGCGACAGCGACAGCGACAGCAGAAATAATAATGTGAGTCAATAAATCGACAATCAAGCAATCATATACAATTTATTTCCCGTCATAATTATCGAGTGAGCAACAGTAATGGCAGCAGCAACGGCAACGGCAGAGGCAGAGGCAGAGGCAACAGTTGAACATGGAACACTCTGGGCAGTATCTGAGTGAGATCTGTTCACCGTGCTGCCGCCCGGACATACCCTTACTCTAAAGCTTAAGTGCAATATATGATTATGACGCTTGCTGCCAATGGCAAGCAAAGAGACAAACCGAAATACCCGTAGTACAGACAAACAGTCGGACAAGCTGACAGACAAACAGACATACAGCGAGCGCACATTTGAGTTATTCTCGTTTGCCCTGCAGCTGAATTAAGTTGAGCTGAGCTTCAGTTTGCGGCAACTGCAACTACGCAATCCCCTGCTTGCCCATGCGACGCCATATTAGATCGGCCACTGGACGCAATTGTCGATGCTGCAGCTGCGGCCCTTCTTCTACCAATGGCGACTGCGTCGCTGTCTCTGTCGCTGTCGCTGTCGCTGTCGACGCCTGCAACTATGGTCATTTGTGCATCCGGCTACATCATCGTCTTTCTTCATCGTCTGTGTTTGTCTTGATTCGTGTGGCATTTGATTTGTGGCGTTTCGGCTGCCGCTTTGCCTCCCTGTCGCACTCTTTTGTTTCAAATTTATAACCGCTCCAATCGCACTAAATTATTTGATTTTGTTGTGTTTCATCATTTTTATTACCGGGTGCAGTCGATTGTGCTTAGTTTATTTCGTTTTTCTTTTTTTTTTTTATTTACCTGCATTGTTTACTCCCGCCTCCTGTTTTTATTTTTGCGTTTTTATTTTTTTTATTTTTTGTGTTTTCAAGATTGAAAAAAGCTTGTTTTGACAAGCCTTTAGTTGTTCCTCTGCCGTACTTTCGTTCTTCATGTCAATCTTTTCCTGCCTTTTCTTTTCCGTTCTTTTCGTCTCTTCTCGTTTGATCTGTTCTTATGGAATTTTATTTATTGCCGTGTCCATACCTCTTAGGTGACCATTTTAATCGATTTTTATGCACGTTCCAATTGCATTCACTCTCTCACTCATGCTCACTTACCCAGCACAGAAGACACCCTCCATCCGTCGTCAGTCAGTCGAACATGGCTTCGTCTCCGTCTCCGTCACCGTCTGCGCCTTCGTTTTCGTCATCGTCTGCCTCTCGCTGAGACTGCTTCGTAACTTTAGTTAAACTTAATCGATGTTGGTTAATGCTTTTCGTTTGTTTTGTGGTCATTTAATTTGAATTTTGTTGCCATTGTTGGCTTTGTTGTTGTTGTTGTTTTATAGAGTTGCGGTTGTTATTCCTTTTTGTCGCTTATTGTTTTTATTGTATTCATTGTCGTTTTCGCTTGTTGTTGCTGTTGCTTTTGCTTTTGTTTTTCGCCTAGATTGACGCATTTCTTGTTATTTTAGTGACTTATCTTGTCGGCTACGGTGTCGCTTCGTTTCGTTTGTTCCCTTAGTCACTCTACAAAATGGTTGTGGTTGTTGTTGGTTCATTTGTCATAGTCGTCAGAAAATAGTCAATAAATTCGATTGATTTATGCACTTAAAAGCGATTAAAATTTTGTATCATTTTATAATGAGATTCTCTATATTCTCTTGATAGTAAAGTTTCTCGATACTGATTTCGATATGTCGATGTGTTTAAAAAGCACTCGGAGTACAATCGTCACTTGCTCTTTGTTCAAGCAAACTAAATAGCGAAATTTAATTGGATTCGACGTAAACTAAAGTTTCTTAGGTAAATAATGAATGAATTAGGAAGACTTACAGATAAATATATGTATGTACAGAAAGCGGCAACCTTCAAAGCGTAAAAATTATGATTAATATTTTGTAATTAATACAAATAACAAAAAAAATAATAAACTCAGTTGCAACCATGAGCATTTTAAATAATGTATATGAGCATATGAATATAAATGGGAAAATCTAAAAATGAGAACAGAAAATGGGAAAATTACAAACACGAAGACAACTGAGCAGGAAAAACAGAATCAAAATCGAGACATAAAAGCCATAAATTTCATAATTGACTTTTCTTTCAGACTTTAAAGAAGAGTAGACCAAAGAAATGCAGCCGTTTTATTAAATTGAAAAAAAAAAAAAACTACATTAAATAAAAACAAAACAGAAACAAAAAACAAAAACCAAAATTTGAAATATACATAATCAAAGAAACGCATTAATCTTGCCGATCCATTCTGCAGACAGAAAAGTCAGTCAGACGACGAATCGATCTTTAGTTCGAGAGTCTATTCCCGAGTCTCGCAGTCATCGATCCAGACACACAATAATTACTTGAAAACGAGCCAAGTCTAGGTCGAGTTCAAGAACAGACTCAAACGGAACGGAAATGTGCATCATAAAAATATTAAAAATGGAGAATTTGTAAAGAAATGCTTTCGAGACGCAATAATAATTTTCGAGCGCTGAGATAAAAGAGCATCGCAACCTCGGAGTGTTGTTCCTTCGTTACACTGCATTAACGCTCAATGGGATTTCAATAGCTCTTTTGGTTGTAGCCAAGGCCATAAATCTGATAAACGTTTGTTACACTCTTTCTCTTCGTTTTGTTCTTGGCGGGCTGCTGGTTTATGTAACCAAGTGTAAATCATCATAATTTTCATAATTTCACATGGTGCGCCCTCGCAGCTGCGCAGGCAACAATGAAATGCTATGAAACACGAATGCGCCTGTGCAAAAGTATCTAACGGATATGCATGTGTCTGCGCAGCTTATGGAGGACCCGTTCTGCTAAATTAGCACTGAAGCAGCCGTACCTAGCTCTGATTTATGAGCGAAAGTCCTGCAGGCGCTGCTTTCACTTAAGCCACAGTGTTCGAAAACCCGTAAATAATAAATCGATATCACATCCAAGGGCAAAACTATTTTTGCAAGGACTCATAAATGTTTAGATAAGATTCATAATATTCACTTTTTGTGATCTTGAATTTTATTGAATGTAGACTAACATGAAGAAATGCTAGAAATGTTCCGCGCTCTTCACATTAATACATTGATTTCTTTTAAGAAAAAGACTGTAAGAGAAGTAAACCGATTTCCAATAAATCGCAACTTTATTGGTTGTACTCAGCACACTGTGCGCAGCGCGCCGCCAGCGACGTCCTTGTGCGTAACTATTTAAACATTATACAGTGACAATTTTTTTCGCTTCGCTCTGTTTGTGTTTGGTATCTGATTTGACTGTGCGCCTCGGGCGGCGTGTGTCCTTTATGTCCTGTGTCGTGCTTCTTTGTTTTAGTTTCGTAAATTTGCCTAATTCAAGACACCCAGCATATTCGAGTAGAACGTGACTGAGTGACTGACTGACTAGTCAGACTTGGCAAGCGTGTATCTGTCACAGCCACCCGGGGTGTGTCACTCAGTTTCTTATCTCTCGTATTGCTTGCGTTTGTGCTCCTAGACTTTTACTTTGGAATTTCCTTTGACATAAAATATTACCAAAAATTATGAACTGCTTTTATACAATTTCCATTTGTTGGTTTGTATGTTCGTGCGTTCGTCCGTTGGCCCGTTCGCTTGATGCTTCATTCTTTCTTTCTTGCTTTCTTATTTCGTATATGTATGTATATGTGAAATCGTTGAAGTTCAAACAACCGAAGTCAGCCATCCATCCATTCGAGCGTTTGCGTCCGTCCACTCAACGCTTGTAAATCACTCAATTTTTGACATTTTTAAATTGCGTGACATTGTTTTATTATGTGTGTGTGTGTTCGTGTGTGTATATATGTATGTGTACGGCATGCTCCGTCTGTCCCCGCCTCATGCTCTTTCCCACATTCTGCGTGTGTTAATTTTCGTTATGGAGGCATTTCATTAGATAAGTCGTTTTAGCAGCCGCTTTAGCCGCCGCCATATTCGCCTCTGACTGTGACTCTGCCCCTAATCAACCAACAGAATGACTCCGTCTGCTCTCTGCCAATGCCTTAGCAGCCGCCTGCGCCGCCACAAATTTAGAGAGGTGGATTTTTATTGTCAAAACTTGATTAGTTGTTTTCGATTTTATTTCTTTTTTCCTTTTGCTCTTTTTTTTTTTTTTTTCTTGGTTCTCTGCCTCTTCTTCATTGCCTTTTTAAGATATTTCATATCATAAATTTACCGAAAGGGTTATTTTGTGTGACATGACAAATGCGTTTCAAAAGTCTTACAACTCAAACACTCCTTTGCTCATTTGGCATGAAGTCGACAACGAATCGACAAATCAATGAGAACGAGACGAAGAGCTAAACTCGATTTAGATTAATTAAAAGTTTAGCTACTTCTTATACAGGCGTGTGATCTTTCTTTTCATTTTAACATATACACCTACCTGGCTATTATTTTCTATACTCATGTGACTGGAATCTTGAACTTTTGAAAAAGTATGTGTTTTTGTATGTCAGCTTGACCAGCCCTTCCTTTTTTTAGTCAGTAGTAAGCCAGTAAAAGCTAAAATGTTTTGCAATTCCGGATCCATTTTTTAAAAATGTGGTTGGTTTTTACTTTTTTTATTTGAAAACGTTTTTCACTAAACTCGTCGCAACTTTCTTTTTTTTACCAATAAGTGCCTATTAATTCTTTTATTGTCGTTTATTTTCGAATTTGACAATCCGACTATGTGAGCATTTTTAAATAAAATTAAGGATATGTGCATATAAATTTTAAAAAAAGAAGCGTAATAAAGCAATTCTTCGAGTCAAGAAAAAAACGCATTATTTCCAATAGGCAATCCCCAACAATGCAAGTAACATTAAAATATAATTTCGTCTATTTGATGCCATTAAAACCATTTTAGCGATTAATGAGCGAAGGCGCTGAGGGGTGGTTATTCTTATGTCCGGCTGGAAGCGAAAGGGAAAGCATTTGGATTGATAGAATGATTTAATGTTGGCAATAAACGAGCAGACCAAAAACAGCCAAAATAGGAAGACGTATGCCGGTCCGAATAAGCCAATGCAATTGTACCCGCCCGGATGAACTTTCTCCACACGACAAATGATTTCAGAGATACTTTCAATGACATTAACGGCGACACTAAACAACTAGAAATCAAGATGGCTGAACTGTCTCTCGCATGTTCAAATGACATTTAATGTGTCAAATAAGGGTTACTCCCCACCCTTGTGCAGCCCACAGCCCACAGCCCACAGCCCATAGCTGTCAGTTCGCAGCCCTCGGCCCTCAGTCCTCAGTCCTCAGCCCGCTGACATCAACCATTTAGTGTGCTGTTTGTTCTTCTTCTTTGTCATTTTAGTTGGTGATTTTCACAATTTTTATGTGAAATTGATATCCATTGTGAAACACGAAATACTTGTATATCTAAGTCATGTTAAGACGATGTGAATGATGCATTCGCAGCCATATCGCGTTCGTGCTGTCTCTTTCTAAGTGATTGCGCTTGTATACGGGCTGCGGGAAGAGGATGGAGCGGAGAAGCGTATATGCGTGTGCGTACATAAATCTGTCAGTTTGCTTTCTTTTTTCTCCTTTTTCTGTCACTGCGACTGTCAATTCACACAAAAATTATGATCCTGAAAAGTAGATTATCCTTGATTTATCGCATATCATTCGAAAGTTTGAAAGCCGGCAATGAAATTGCGTTTCACATACATACAAACAAACAAACAAACATTCGAGTCAGCAAAGCAGCGCCTATGCGTCGGAGCAGGCAGGGAAATGTATCTTTGTATCTTAAATGTCGTACGCAGCCAGTGACAGCATTCAGCATCGACGGCTGCAGCATGTGTTTGTGAATGTGTTCGTTTGTTCGCATTTCCCTTGAATCGCAGTATCTAACGTAACGTCAGTAGATGCTTTTCTTTCATGGTGACATTTTTCCGTCGTGGGTTAGCCTGCAGGACTGTCTTATTTTTTGTTTTATTACTTAAATGCCTCTTTTTACCCTCATTTCTTTTAGGAGACTTGCGTCACTTCTCGTCTTCGATAAGAACACGTCAACGTCGCTGTCCACATTTGAGTGAAAGTATCTTACAGATGTGCTGCACTGCTGTGTGTGCATTTACGTATTCTTTTCATTTCTAGCTGGTTTTTTTTTTTTTACTATTTTCATTTTCTCTTTTTACTGAAAGGATAATGCCTGAAAGTGATAATAAATAAAACCAAATGCGCTTTTGTTTACGTCAATTGAATTATGTGCGTGTGAATGTCTCGCTTCATTTATTGTGACCATCGCAGTTAAAGTTAAATTCCACGACAATGTCAGTATGATTTTGACTTTACACTAACTGCGAAGGTTCTAAAATGTTTATGTAGTATTCTTAAATTAAAAATCTCAAATTAATATTCTTATTTTGCATTGCCTTTACTTGTTAAACATCTCTACCTACATTTTAATTTTTTAGAATGTAAAGAAACCTCATGCATTTTTTTGTGTTTTGTTTTTATGGGTATTGGGGGACTTCGATACTATGGAACTTGGCACCCATTAAAGAGATCTCTTTAACCAGAACTTAAAGTTCAGGATATCCTTATTTCTATATGCTCGATTAACTCTGTTCATACTTTTCATTGCTGTAATTTTGATTAAATTAGTTTATCCCTTTTTTTTGTGTTTTAATTGAGTGAAGGTTGTAAAATTGTGTACAACGCATACACAATTAAATTACCTCGTTTTACAATAAAAAAATTTATGTACATACAAAAGTACATTTATATGAATGTATCAAACGAAAACAGAAAAACATTGCAATCATTTAGAAAAACATTTGTTGACATTTGTCGCTTCCTGTGCAAATCGAAAAAAAAAATGCAAATTTATTTACAAAACATGCGACATAAAATGAAATTTCAAATGACAAAACCGACAAAAAATACTGATGCAATAAAATAGAATTAGAACCGGAATCAATGGGCAACAAAAGCACACGCGAAAACAAATGAAGCCTTGGTAGGAGTTAAGGCGTCAACAGAAGCGAGTGAGAGACAGGAGTAGAGGCAGCGGCAGCGACAGCAGCAGAGGCAGAGGCAGAGAGAAAGCGTCTGTGTATAATGTGGCGCATCTAATATTCATAAATATCTTCAATCTGCTGTCACTGTGAAAATAGTTGCGAGATATGCAATTAAAATATATAAAAAAAAAAAAAGAGAAAAAAAAAATACCCATGACAGGTAATAAAAGTTATTTATGTTCGCTTCGAGGGTAGCAATGAAGTGAGTCAACGAGGAAGTGAACCAGCAGCAGTTGGAGACGAAGAGCGACAAACGCGACAGGATGCGACGGCTGTCAACATGCTAAACGGGGTTCGTTGCCATTTTGGTTGAAATGAAGGCGACATCCGCGGACGAGGCAGCAGGAGAGCAAAGAAGAAATAATTCATATTTGCTATCAAAAATCACAAATCAAATTATGACGATGCCATGTGATGGTTATTATACGAAAACAACTGTCCTGGCGAAGTCGAACGTTTTGACTCACGTGCCGCGAGGCACTTCCTGTGAATCGTCCTGATGTGGTTGCCAAAGCGTGTAACATTAAGAAAAAAAATATTAAATCACAACCCAGTCCAGACTAGATCAAGTCAAAAACTCGATTCGAATGCGAATACGAATTCGAACTCGTGCAAAAGGTCGAAAAAAAAGAGTCAGGATATTATTTTTATGATATCTGTGTCCAATCTTATGATTTATGCCACAGCACGAATCAGAATTATTTTATTCAACGATGCCGACGACGAACTTGTTTCTTTGCGCATTGCTGCCATTTTGTTTGATTGCTTCGCCTTTTTTCTCGCTCGCTCCCATTTGCCCAGCCGCTCATACGTTCCGTCGATCGTGCATTTACTCGTCCTTTTTCGTCCTTTGCTTTCATTTAATTTTATACAATTGAGTGATTTATTCGTGTCACAAAATAAAAAAGAATTATGAACGCATTCGGCTTTGCTAAGGAAAAACGCAAAACACCAACAACAAAAACAAAAAGCAAAAACAAAAAAAATCGAAACGATTCCAAAGAGCAAAATAAGGGTCGCTCTCGGTCGTCGCCGGTTGTCGTTTGTCGGCTGATGAAGGGCAGTCGAGGCAAGAAGTCGAGCGAACAAAAGCGAGTGGTTGGTTTTTCGTCAATTTTGGCTAGCAAAGGCATTTCAGTGCTCCGCACTCCTGCGCTCTCCGCTGCCCAGCCAAGTGACATTTGCCACTTTTCTTTCGCTGCTATAGCTTGAAGCTGACGCTCATTGAGTGACTGACAGACGGTCGTCGTCGTCGTCTTCATCGTCGCCGTCGTCGTCGTCGTTGCCGTTGCCGTCGTCGTCGTCGTCGTCATCGTTGCTCCATTGCGCGGCCATAATGGAAGTTTGCTTCGGCTGCGAAATTCTCGTCTTTGTTCGCCGCTTGGCTGGCGTTGATAACGATGATGGCAGTTTGAGCTGGTGGTGGCACAGAATGGGATTAGTTGGGATAGGATGGATTGGTGGTGTTTCTATTTATTTGTATTGTGCTATTTTTGTGTATCTGGCGTTGAAGAAAACTCATTTAAGTAAATGTGATTAAATCGATACGGGTAAACTTTTTAAATTTATAATTATATACAATTTAAAGTTTAATTGGGCGGCCATAGCGTAAACTCGCTTTTGAAATTAGAATATTTTGAACAAATCCATGTCAATATGAAACATTCTTGATTAGTAATTTTATTTCCAAATTTATACATTTTAAAAATGAGATAAAATTTTAACACAAAGTTCAGCAACTGCTAGCAATAAAAATCAATGGCATTCGTTTCTTTCTAGATATTTTAAAGTCCAAGAATAGTAGAATAATAAATCATAAAAATATCAAGCTTAATATAGTTTATATGATTCATACTCATTATATCATGAAAATTCAGACGCATTATTTATCTCAGTTTCGATTTCATACAACTTGTCGCACCTTTAAAGAACCGTTAATCTCTTACTCTTCACATTTGAAACAAAATACAGTTTGTTTAACATTTTTCCAACTTATTTGCAGCTTAGTCGCATACAGATTTGTGTTCTTGCTGAGCATAAGACTCAAATAAGTATTTAAATCTTACAAGGAAAAAAATCACGTACAAACGCAGACGATGCAATATGGAATCAATCGATGGATTGGCTAGATAGTTCTAACAATATGGTTTCAGATAAATGCGCATAAGCAACTGATGCTAAAAGCTACTTAAGCTAAAATCAAAAAGACGAAAAAAAAACTAACTCAGAATGGCAGAATGTCATTTTGGACAACTATGTAAGCCACGACAGCGACAGCTGAATACATAATGTAAAAAACTGCAACAACAACATGCAAAGTGCAGCAACACAAGAAGGCTGCGACCAGTGAAGCTCAAAGATCTTCTTTGACGAAACCCCAAACAGCAGCAAGCCAAAACCAACAAACCTCTTATACATACATACACACATATAATTCATACATACATATGTATATACTTATATAAATACGTAAAAACTTGACTATGTACGATACGTACAACAACAACAAAAATATATACATATACATAAAACTATATGAATATTTTGATGGACAGAACAATGGAAAAAGGGGTGGAATAAATATCGTATATAAGATTGAAAAACGAAATACAAATAACTTACAAAAACAAAACAAAATTTAAGCCAAACAGCAGCCACAATAACAACAATGAGAACAAAGTGGTAGGAAGAATGAAGGACTACAACAAGAATGCTGAAGCCGCAGCACAACAACAAGAAAAACTAAACATTTTCGATTTGCATTTTACGACCCGACTGATGAACGAAAGAGCTAACCAAACGAAATACAATAGCAACAACAACAACAACAACGACAAATATGGAAAGCAACGAATACAACAACAACAACAAATATAGCCAATGTCAAGCGAGGGCAACGTAAAAATTGATGGATTCTTCTTCTTTGCTGCTGTGTTTCCTTCATGCCTCGCTCTACACCATCCACACGACCTGCACTTGCCTACTCCAAGCCAACCCACACTAACAACAACAACAACAACAGCAACCATGACTACAAACAACAACGAAACGAACGATTGCAAAGAACAATGGGAGGCTGTACCACAGCTACTCTTTCGCTTGTGCTCACGCTCGCGCGCTCTCTCTCTCTGTCTCTCATTTAACATGCAGGTCCGCACTTCGTCAAGCGAGTCTCGGCTGCAGCCGTCAACTGTGGCGAGAGTGGTTGCTCGCAAGTGGCATTAAGACCGGTACGTCCAGTGGACCCCGTTAACCCGGGTGCCGGTGCTGCCTGTGAGCATTCTCCGTTTCTTTTCTTTGTTGGTCGTATTTGTTGTCGGGCGCATTGAGCTGTCAACTTCAACTCATGTCTCAGCAACATTTTGAGTTTGCTTAGGTACATGGTTTCTTTGCTATTGTTTTCATATGTTGTGTTGCTATTGCTGCTGCTGCTTTTTCGTAATCGTCGTTTGTTGATGGAATCTCGCACTGCGCGCAATGCACGATGACAGCAAAAGCAACAACAACAATGACAATAGCCACAACAACTGTAGCAACGTTGAAGGAGCGGCCGACAAGCAGCCAATCAGCTGCTGTTGCTTGCTCTGTCGTTTCGCTTTGGCTTTGCTGGCGCGTTTGTTGTTGTTCAGCCAGGATTTTTGCGCTGCTCACGTGCAAGTCACTTTACTGATGCTTGCTGACATTGCAAAATGGTCGACATCTCATTCAAGCATCTGCCAGTGCTTACGTGTTAACCTGTTTTCTTTTCAGCTGACGCGCGTACAGTATACTGAGTGCACAGCCCATACCATACCATACCGTATATCCACATACTTGCCTACTTAATCGCCTATCGTCTATCGGCGCAGTCATTTCACTTAAACGTTTTCGAATATGAAATGCTTTCTTTCATTGAGCTTACGCAACAAAAACTCCGACAGAAATTTAAAAAATAAAAAATTACACTCATCAAAACATCATTATAGAACACACACACGCAGACGCACACGCACACGCACACAGACTGTGCGACCCAGCATACTCGCTGCCTATTGCTTTATGGTTTAATTAGTGAAATACAAACGAAATTAATCTTACACAGTTGATCATGCCCCTTAAGTACCCGCGTTGTCTCTCTATCCCTCTCTGTCTCCCTTTCTTTCCGCCTGCCCGTTTTACACTCACTTTAGCATCGCTTTGCGTTGCCATAGACGCCTACAACATGGCACTATGGTGCTTCAGCTGCCTTCGTTCGTTAGCCTGGTACCTGTTGTGTAACTTTCTCCATTTGCGCATTTGTTGCGTTGACTATTTGTGACATTTCAATTATTCAAATGCCGCTCAAGTCCATTATCAGTTTCCCTTCCGACGATCGCACACTTCTCGCTCGCGGGTCGTGATCTTCTCAGTGGCTTGCGCTCATGACCAATTGAACATATGTTTTCTTCGGTTTCGGTCCTGAGCTCGACTCGATTGTGCCGCTCTTTACGAATGACGTGAGATTAATGCGCCAATTGTTCCTTCATCATTTGTTGCTCATACTCAAACATCTTTGCACTTGTTGTTCCATTGCCCGCGCATCTCGCACTTACATCAGCGCTTCTCGCATTTTTTCTCGCTCTCACTCGAGCTCGCACCCGGTTCGGCTTTAGACTGATGCTGCTGATAATAATGCAATTACTATTTGAAAAATTATGTCTGACAGTTTTGAATTTGTCATGGTATTTATCAAAGTCGTCTTTTCTCCGGTTCCTCTTTATGTCTCTATATACGGATACTTATATGAGTTTCCCTTCAACGTATATACATATGCATATAATCGTATCTTTCGTTTCTGGCGCTGCTTGCCTTGCATTTCGCTTGGAAAAAATTAACATGTCACTTCCATCGTTGCAGGTAACTTACTTTTTTTTTTTTTCTTGTTGTCTTGTGTATTGTTGAAGGATTTATGTGCTGGCTCTGTGGAGCCTTTTTGTTATTTTTTCTGTTTCTTCAGTTTTTATATTGAAGATTAACAGACTGAGAGGAAATGGTGGCCTGGTGCTTTTACAAAAGGCTAATTAATTGCTCAATTTATTTACAAATGAAAAATTTAAATTTCTGAATGTAGAAATCATTTATGCTTATGCTTATGCAGGACCTTTCGCAATAATCAACAACAAAGAAAAAAAACAACCAAAGTCGTACAGCTTCTAAAATATTTCGAAAAGACATCTTCACATACATGAGTTAAAAATGACTGTTCGAAGTTTGAAAACGTTTTGCTTCAACAAACAAAAAACAAAAATTTGCGAGTCATCAACCATTATAACATAAAACTGTTTCCGTAATCCACTTTCAAAAATTTTTGAAATTTTTACACAAAGTGCATAATTAACTGTGTACTCAAATGTAATGCCCCATCGAAAGAGAAAAAATTCTCATACGCGCATTGGGAATGGAGCTGCACCAAATCGCAGAGCCATCATTAGGCATAAAATATTGTTGTGAAGCGTATTTAAGTGGTAAATGCAATTAACGCAAAATTATTTTACCAAAATGCAATAAGGGCCATTTTGGAAATTTGCGCAAAACGCGCAACGCACAAACTCATATTTGTGCTAATTGCAGGACAATTGCATCAGGATCAAAATCAGCATAAACGAGTGCACATTAGTAGCGAAAATGTAACAGCAGCAACAGCAACAGCAACAACAACAACAACAATAACGGCATATTCAACAGCAGCAACTGCAATGAGCAATACACATAAACAGTTATTGCAATGACAATGATATAACAATCATATGCAACACCAACAAAAAGATAAACGAAAACAGCCAAAGCAACAACAACAACTTCACATCAGCAATAGCAACAAGAGCAACAATAAAATGCACTTCAAATAAAACAGCAGCGAAAAAACGTGAAATGCAACGCAGCAGGACTCAAAGTGGAAAACAGGATTCGAAAAACATTGAACCGAACTGAACTTTTGACTGAAATCCACTCAAAATGCGAAACGCAAACATTTTTGTGCGGCAACGTGTGACGCGAATTTATGAGCGGGGCAGGACACCGAAGTACTGAGAATATTTCAGCAGGTTTTCAAGTGAAATTTGGCAGCAGAGTGTGCCGTCGCAGTCATTGTGGTGGCGTTGGCATCACTCACCGTAGTGCAACTGAGATTAGGCGGCTGCGTTTATGCAACCGTTAAATATTTGGTAACTGCGGCTGTTCCTAATTGGCAGCATGCATTTGAATGTTAATGTGCAGCTGAGGTTTGCCAAACGTGCACTGATCTGCAGTCAGTCCTAGTCGGAGGCAGACAGAATACATGACAAAATGGTAAATGTCCATGCCCACACCAAGAAATCAAGTGAAAAATATTCCAAGATCTATTTTTATAGTGACCAAACTGTATATGTGCTGTCATAATTCATTTCGATTTGAACGCAACGTCTAAAAAATACTTTCTAGTGATTTACAATTGTCATAATTAAAATTAAAATTATGACTTTGAACGAAGAAAACACGTCAGCTTAGCTATGTCTACATGACTACAACAAATGATCTTAAGCCCTATCATACCTCCTGGTTGCCAGCCAGGTGCATGGCCAAAGCTTCTGTTATCTTAAGGTGTTGTCCGTAAATTGACCGTTAATCTATCAAAAGCGATAATCACTTCTGTTTAATTGCCCAAATCAAGATTAGGTTGGCGATTCAGGCAGAGAATGATTGATTTATAGCTTCTACTTGGATAGATACGCTTAGAAAGCTTCAATTTTTAATTGAAAAGCTATTTTGAAGCCCTTTCTAAATCATATCTTAAAATTTTATATTACTTTTGAATTTTAGTATACGTTAAATTTTCCAAAGAAGTTGAAAACATTTTAGTTCTAAAACATGTGAATAATAAATTAGAAATCAAAATCTTTTAAATCAAAAACGGTAACGACCTTAAGAAATAAATTCTGTAAATTTGACAATGCGAGCGTGTAGAAACAACAAAAGAAAGCATTTCAGGCTGCTGCTGCTGAAAGTGCAGTTCAGTTTTGTTTACCAGAATAAGTCAGCTCGGCAACGTTTTGGGTTGGTTTAGCGGTGTCGGCTTCGGAGTCATTCATGACAAGACGTTAAAGGGCATGACGTGGCGACAGCAGCAGCCGCCGCTGGAGTTTACTTTGGTAAATTCTTGCTAAGCAACCGCAGCAGCAGCACCAGCATCAGCACCAGCAACAGCAACAGCAACAGCAACAACAAAAGAAGAAGAAAACAAAAACAAAAAATCCAAATGTTCGTCTATTTCGATGGCAATAATTCAAAAAATGAAGACGGCTCGATAGTCATAAATCTGTCAAAAATCCATTTCTTCCATTACACATTCGGCTTGGCGTTTCCTTTCTTGCTTCGCTTCTTCTTTATCGGTTGGTGGTGCCGCTGCTATGACACGCTCTCGTTCCTTCAGCCGCTACCTCTCTCTTTCTCGAGCTCCCGTTGGCTATGTGCGCGCCGAGCGTATCTTTCACTTACATACATGTGCACTTCAAAAAAAGAAAATAATAAAACACCCTGGCAGGAGTCGAAGCATTATTATAGATGCTGAAGAAGACGAAGTGGCTGAAGATGCATGTCGTCTAGTTTTTAGACACATTTCACTGGCTTTTGGGTGTTGCCGTTGTTTTTGTTTTTTGTTTCGCTGCGGTTCTGAAAAAAGAAAAAAGCCAAGCAGAGACACAGTTTGAGTCCATTCAGTTTGGTTTTCTTAATATGCTATTTGTTCTTTTTTTTTTTTTTTTTTTTTTTTTTTTTTTTTTTTTTTTGTTATGCGAAACATACCAAAAAACAATAAAGAAAAAACTTTTTTCATTGTTAGGTTGACGTACAAGTTTGAATCATTATCAAAACCCTGTGTTCATACCCACACTCACACTCTTGGCCTCACTTATATACTTTCTCCTGGTTACTCAACGGGATCAGCCTTTGGCTGAGCATATGACAACCGTAACCGAGCAGTAAGTGTTTCAAAAGTACCCAAGTCAGCAGACGCGACTGTTTGCGTATGCGGTTTGACAAGGCATTCTTTGACTCAGACGCAGCCACTCGGCCGAAGTCTGCTCCACTGTCGCTTAAACCCCCTTTCATGCACTCCCGCACTTACACGCACATACTCACACACTCCCTCTCTCTCTTTCTCCGGCACTGGAGATAAGATGAAAGCACATGTGTATAGTTTTCTTCTCTGTTTTTTTTTTTTTTTTTGTTTTGTATATGATGGAAAGCAGCCATCGCACCATATTTCAGTCAATTAGAACTGTCATAATTCATTCTTCGGAGTTATTTAGTTGCGTTTCATTCGAGGTTTTCATTTCAATTCTGCTTTGTATTTTTTTTCTTTGTTTTTTTTTGGCTGTTTGGCTTGCTTTTCGTTTGCATTGTGTTGCTGTTGCTTCCATCTTTTTTCTCGGCTGGATTTTTATAATTTATGGTTTCGTTTATGATGAGTTCCAGAAAATTTAACAATTTTCTTGCTCATACGAAAGTGTTTTTTTTTTATTTTCTTCCAGTTTTTTGTTACTGTATGTTTTTCAATAAGATTTTTTCTCTGCATCTCTTTGAGTTATCTTGCACAATTATGCTTTTGTTGTATTATGTGTTATATAATTTGTTGGCTTAAGTATCCAGCTTTTGTATCTGTTCAGTTACAACATTTATCCGATGCTAATGGTGCACTTAACATTTGTCATTTTGTTAAGTATCAATTTGAATTTCATTTTTTAAATGCAGTCGATTTCAAATCTTATTAATGGCAACCGCCATCTTCATTCACAATATATTATTTGTATCAAAATTGAAGTAAAATTGCAAAATGATCACATAGTAAAAAAATGAAGTATAAACTCTGACGTTCCGAATCTAAAAGGTGCCTTATAATCGTGGCAAAACCCACCTAATCATTCACTAAGAAATCATTTTGCTCTTAGTTTGGTCAAATAAGATTTAGCAATAATGAGAATTCGATGAAAAAATATTTTAATGCAATTAGGCAGGGGATAAAAGCTCGAAAATATTTCAAAGGCTTTATTCATTATTATATGAGTGAGACAGAAATGAGAATTCACAATTTATACTCAATTTACTATTGTGTTTTTAATTATAATTATCATAAAATAAAACAAATATTTAATTAATATTAAAGATAAGTTATAACAATATCAGTTTATTAATCTTTTTAAATTTCATTATCCGATTTTCGAGGCATATACAGTATATATAGTATCTATAAACGTCAACTTTGTCGACGTGAAAGAAACAAAATATTATAAATCAGTCAAACTCAATCGCTGTCACATTGACGATTGATATGTACGTCAAAATTGCAAAATAGCACATTTCCGATGAGCAGATAAGATTTCCCAAGCAATATTTATTGTGCGGGCTATAAAATTGTTAATTGTAAAAAGCCAGACGATAAGTGAGTGTATAATGGTAATTTCGCTCGAGTGACATTTCGAAAATTTATGGAGCTTTGAGTGAACTTCGCCGTCGTAGTCGTTGCTAGTGAATAGAATCTTTTCTACCTTTACTAAATTATTCATCGAGTGCGACTTTTGGACAGCAGAACAGTATGGAACAGTTTCCTTTTTTTCTTATGTTATAATTCTTTGTTTTTTAGTATTTTTTTTTTTTTTTCGTTCATTCTTTAAGTAACTACGAATTTAGCCAATGGCCAACGAATCAGCAGCTAGAGTACAGGCACCCGATATGGCCGAAAACAAGTTCAAGATGCAAACAATGGATCATTATCCCAGATACAATCGCCAAGCGCATTCCCATAGGTTACACGCCATGATGCCATCGATACGGCCATCGCCGCTCGCCGTTCGATGTTGCTGTTCCTTACTTTATTGATTACATTCTTTTTGGCGAGAGAATGCTATGCGATGCTGTGGAAAAGGAAGCGAAGAAAACAAAATAAACAGAAGTAAACGACTGTTTGTTCTGACTATGGATGAATTTCGACGTGAACGCCATAATGCAGTTACACTATAAGAAAATTCAACTCTGCGCTTCACAAAAAATTTACGAAATAATAAAAAGATGCTTCTTGGGCATAGTTCCTAAGCTGAATCGGTAAAATGTCGGAAATACTCCAATATTATTACTTAAAAGACATATAAATCCCATAATTTTGCAATTCATTACAACTGAAACTAGGCACTTTCAGGTGCTAAAACCGATATATGGTAGTAAAAAATCCATTTACTGCATTAACTACAAAGTTAAAGATAGGAGTATATATAAAAATATCGAAAAAGCCTTCAACTTCTCGTTAGAATCGCAAAGAAGGGAAATTTCGATTGAATTTGTGAGTCTTTGTTTCAACTGTAAATGCCACAAGCAATAACAAGCGCCTGTCATGCGATCGTTGCTGTTGCAACACATTACATCGATTACAGCGAAGAAGCTGCGTTGCAATATGGGCACCAAGTGTAGGAGGAGCAGAGGAGCAGCAACGCGCGCGCGATATGAAATTCAATGCCACATTTGCTGCATGATCCGCATAGAACTTTGCTCCCGGCTCGATGCTCGATGCACTGTGCTGCTGTTGTTGTTACCCTTGTTCATATTGTCGTTGTCGTAGTCGTTGTGGTTGTTGTTGTTGTTATTGTTGCTGTTAGTGTTCCTGTTGACTGCATTTAAATACAAAATATCAAAATTAGCATTTGTAACAATAGCGAATTGGGTAAAAATAATGGAACTGACCTGCACAACGATCAGAAAAGGAGGCAGTCAGGCACCTTCACTGTGCTCGTAAATCAGTCGCGTTGCCTTCCTTTATTTAGTTTTATTTTATTTTATTTGGTTTTCCTTCAGATGAGGGGGAGTCCAGTTCGTGTACAGCCACATTGAATATTCGTTGGTAATGTGTGATGGCATCGCAGCCAATGACAGCAAACTCAGGCGACTCATATTGAAACCCATCGAACGCGGACTTCATTCAATGGCCACAGACTTATTAATTGTGGCGGCATGCGAATGTCCAAGTAAATGTCACTTCCGCGCCATATTTGTAACAACTTTTTCACTGAGCACGTTTTCAGTGTAACAGCGTAACACAGCTGACAGTCTAAGCCTCGGTTACTCTCAGATATGCGCAGAAACTTGTAGCCAATTCTTTCGGCTTACCACAAACTTAAACATTTTATTTAAGCGCGTGCTTTTGTTGATCTACGAAATTGTCAAAGGCAAACAAAAACTATATGCATATTTTTCACATAGTGAGAAAATGGTGCACAACTGCAAGCAATCAAAATAACTGCAGTGGCCAAAGCATTAGCAAAGACTCGAAACATTGCAAGCCTTAAAAATTCGAAAGTAATAAAAAAAAGACTATTGTGAAGAATTTGTCTTTCGCAGCATATAATGAAACTTATACAATAGTTTGCCCATTTTGCTTTGTATGTTTATTTGTATCTGACTTAGGTGAAGCTAATTTTCTGACAACAATCGTAGTTTTTCAAAGATGCTTTTACAAATAGAAAACAACAAGAATTGCACACAAGTAGCCGCTCAGAAACAGAAAGCTGCAGATTTTTATTGTTTATGCCACAAAAGTTGCAACAATAACAATAAGAAAACTACAACAACAACACCAACAACGATAACAACAATAATAACGAAAAAAGATAGTTGAAAAAATCTACAGGCATAAGCATAAAATTTACGATCGATCGATTCAAAAATAACTATATGCGAAAATGCAGCCAGAAGTAATGCAGATGCAAAGCAAACAAAAACCAAAAAAAAAAAAACAAAATAAAAAGTATTGGGAAAATGGCTGATATGGCAGAAATGAAGGTAGCCATCATCGAAAAATATTCACGGAGTACAAAATGTTCGTTTCTCATTTTTTTTTTCCTCTCCTCTTCTTCTTCTTCTTCTGGCTGTGTAATATGTGTTTTTGGTTTTTGTTTTTGGCCTTACCGCGCATGGAATGGCTGAGTTATAATTCAATGATAGTTTTATCGTGAGCATGTTTATACAATATTGGCCGCCACCGGTGTCCAAGACCCAGTCTCTGGAAATCGTAGTGTGACTGAATGGAATCGCATTGAGGTACCGTTACCGTTTACTGCGACGATGAACACTCGAGCGAACCAATGAGCGACCGTTTGTTTGAACTTGTAAAAATGTCGGGGAAAACAGTTTGCACTTAATTTAATTTGTACAACAAACATTTATTGCGAATATGAATGCCTGCGAGCCATACAAGAAGTCAATGATGGTGTTCGCCATATGTTCGTAGCCAAGAAGCGGTCAGGCCGAGGGGGGGCGCAGCTTCTGCGACGCGTCTGGCGAGCGCCGGTGCGCAATTTGCTGCCGATGACGATGCTTTGGTCGCAGCCGCTGCCGGTGCTGTTGATATCAGTTTCATGGAACTATGGTCACGATTTCGTAATAATGTTGCTTAAATACGCGCGCCGGCATTGACGAAGAATGCACAGAGAAAAATTCTTGCGTCAATTGTAGTTTTTATGAATAGGAGTCTTTGAGTATATGATGTTAACATTTAATTCGTTTATTTCTTATATAAATCGAAACATTTCTTGCAGTCGAACTTCACTGTTACGAACTTTTGTACAACGAAGTTTTCTTTATAACGAATTAATATCTAGAACCCTGCAAATTTCGTTTAATTTTCAATATGTTTTGTTCTCCTTATAACCAATTTCCTTATAGCGCATTTCCTTTTCTAACATTTTTTATACACCCATAACTCGAATTCTCATGAGTTTTTAATTTCCCTATAACGAATTTTGTTTCGATTTTTTTCTTACCAAAACAAACTTAAAAATGTATTTAGGGGAAGTCCCGAATTATAAATTTGATGATAAAACGCGGTAAACACAATTTACATCCGTTCTCAGTTTGCAGTTGAAGAATTGCGCACCTCTGTCGGGATGAAAGATAACGTGCCTGAAAATGTATTTGATTCTCTTAATGTGCTTGAGAGTTTTCATTGAGAAGGAAAAGGTGAAACATCAAACCCAAACAGAAATTACCAATTATTTTAAATAAAACTGTAAACCAAAAACACAACTTTTTCTAAACAATTCTATATTATGAATTTTCTATATAACGAAGTTTATTTTTGTCCCTTGAGATTCGCTATATAGAAGTTCGATTTTATTTAATTGTATTATAGAAAAACTTTCTTCATTTAAACGAAAAAATTCCCCGGCATTTTGCCTTTGTATAATTGTTTTATTTTAATATGACTTCAAAATATAATAATATTCTATCCTAAATTGCTTTTAAGTGTCTTAGTCTTATGCGATGAAGTATTAAACTTTTGAAAATCTATTCAATGAAAAAGAAAACTGAAAGCCAAGGCTCTGTAGATGAAAGTTACTACATGAAAAGTTACTAATATTTAACTTAAAGATAATATGCAATTTCATTGTTCGATTTGGATTATGTGGCGCTTCAAATGTTATCAAGTAAATGAATTATTTTGAATTTGGCGAAAATAAAAAGTGATATAACATTTTTTTATTAGCGAAATTTCTCTCGGTGTATTTGTAAATATCCCAGCTAACTCTTTCGATTGCGACCAATTGTAAAAAAACATTCATTCGTTCAAGATTTGTTTTCGGGATAAAAATAAAATTGTTCATTTAAAGTAGCTGCTTCTGTGTGCGGACTCGGCAATCGAATCGGCAGCAGAACAGCAGCTCTGGCTCTCAGGGCATACGCTAGACTTGAGTTTGGGGTCTGCCTCCCGTTTCTAAATTGGCTTTGTTTATGAGATCGCATTATCGAAAGCAGCCAATGCAACCGCAATTGCAGCTACAGCCACAGCCACAGCCGCAGCAGCAGCAGCAGCAGTAAAGAAAAAGGACCTGCGGGTTAATTTTTTAGCGCTACTTAAATCTATTCTTTTTCTTTTTCGTTTGTCTTAAGCATCGATAAGCCTTGCTTCTTCTTTTTCTTTTCTTTTTTCCTTTTTTATTAAAGTTTTCCAATTGGCACGAGTAATAAAACTTTTACAAACCTTATGTTGCTATGTGTGATCACGAGAAATACCACAAATCAGTTGATAAATTGTTTAAGATTTTTCTCATATCATACAGCACACATCAATAAATTAACTAGCCCGGCGAATTCCGAAATGTTTGCATATTCTATGAACGCGCGTTTCAAAGAATCTCAAAATGTGTTAAGATATGCAAAGCATCACGACAAAATGTTGAAAACTCCAAAATAAAGCCAAGCCTCTCAGTTGCGTTGTGCATTCGCTGCTCGTTGGTCAATAATTTCAAGAATTGACAGCAACTAAATAAATCACTCTTACTTACTTTTGGGGATCGCAGCGCGACCAGCCAGCGGCAAGGACAAGCGATCGTGCCATACTTGTCGACTGACGTCAAAATGTCCCCAATGCAAAATCCTCGCTCGAGTGCCTTACCGATCTCGTTCACCCAACTCTAAATAGCCCATTGTCTTTTCAACTCGCCCGTCGACCCAGACACAAAACACGAACAATTGTTTGTCTGTTTTTTGCAAAAAATAAAATCAAGGATCGTGTTCTGTTTCACAACAATCGATCGTTTGATCGTTGGCAAGTACGATCGACAAGGATGCGGTGTTGAAGTCTGTTTCTTTTGTCGTTTACGTGAGAGACAAATATCATTGCTTCGAAATTAACATGAATATTTAAAAGGTAACTTTTAAAACAAAAGATCCCCATCTCCATTTTTATTCCTTTTTTTCAATCCTCTTGATATTTATGGCTGATATGATTTGCAATATCCTAAAGTTTTAAATTTATTGCCTTCAGTTGGCAGGCTTCAAAATTTTTTTGCAAAGGCATTTTAAATACACACTAAAATTTATTTTGGCAACTGAAAAAGGGCTTTTATAAATGACACTTCTTTAATTAGGTTTAAAAACAAACCCTAATTGAGGTACGATACGGCCAAACTCATTTACTGAAAGCGTACACGAATGATTTAAAACTTTCTGGAACTTGCAAGTTGAAAATTTTTTCCCTGCAATTCTTTATTATGACTGTCAACTGGCTCTCATAGTGAAGAGTATTTAAACTTATGCTGCTAACAATGCAAAATACGGGAAAATATGTTTTGGACATTATTACTTACTTTTAAAAGTCTGCATTTAATTTTAATATAAACATAATGCATCTGTTTCACCGAAAATAAACAGGGATAACGCTAAATTTACATGTAGCATTCATAACGACTACTACACTAGGATTTCCTTCAAAAATGATCCTGCAGGCAACCCTGAATATATCATTTAAATAAACTAATCTTTCTCTACTTCTAATCTTTCTCCCATGAAGTAGTTATAAGATAATTTTGCTGTGTAATCACTCTCTGAAACCTGCTTCATTCCGTGGAAGTTATCTATCAAAATCATATACACGCTAAATGATATTTTTCTTGAATTAGTAATACCAAGTTAACGAAGCCATGTTCTTCGTAGGTAGGTATGCAAGACAACAGATTCAAATTCCTATAATATTTGGACGATACGAAAGACCAAATGCTAAAATCAATAGTTAAAAATAAATAGCGAAGCCATAATTTACATTTTCATGCGCATGCGATGTCAATGTTGTGCAGCAACATCTCAGTTTAATGGCTGCAGCAGCAACTGAAAAAATTTGAATACAAACGAGATGAAAACAACGGCAGCAGCAATTGCTGCTGCCTATGTACATACTCGTAGCAAAGGCGCTGGCGCTAAATCAAACAACGGCCACGAAATTGCAATAATGACGACAACAACAACAACAACAACAACATCAGCACCAGCAACAGCAGCAGAAACAACAGCATGGGCTGAATCGGAGATGTTGACGATGATGCTGCTGGGTCTGCTGCTATGCTGTCGAGCTAAACGGGCAACAACGCAACCAGTAACCAAATTATCAGCTCAAAATTATTGCAAATCGCTGCGCATGCGCAAGCCAAATCGCAACAACAACCACAACAACAAAGCGAACAGCAACAACAATAGAAATATAAACAACATTAAAGCATAACAAAAACAACAACAAAATCATATGCGCGTCGAGCTCAGTTGCCACTTGCTGTGCTCGATTGGGAGCGTGTGCACATTAACTTATTGGCTGCCGGTTTGTACATTTTCGCATTCGCATTTGCTGCAGTAGCGGAAATATGGTTGCACATGCAGCTCCCAGGCAAAGCCAACCGAGACCAAGCCCGCACGTTCCCACTGTCAAATCTGGTGCTACACCCCGGTAGCCACTTGCAAAATGATCAGACAATCACAGCAGAGCTTTCGAAGTGATGGGATAGAAATGCACCTGGTACATGGATTTGGATTTGGATTTGGCACATGAAGTCATGAATAACTGAGATCAAAACGAGCTAAAACTAAAATAAAAGTCGAAATTGGAATTTGTATGCAATTAAATTTATTAAACGATTATTTAAGAGATTTAAGATATATTCATACATTTCCATGTAAGTCTGTTAAAATTGTACTATAAAATTTAATTAACAAGTTTAAGATAATCTTCATAATCTTTGGTAACTCAATGTGACTGTGATCTACAGAAAGTATAGTTTTATGTTGCCCAATAACGTTATTAAATTATTGATTCAATCTGATGTCTAAGCCCTATATAACAACTTCATATATCACTTCTACTAGAACCTTAAATGCAGCTATACAATAAATGCATCCGATATCACTATGCATCTCAAACAGCGGGACGAGTTCATTTGCTTCATATCAGAAGTTTATTCATATTTCATATCGATCTATATATTCACCATGCGACAAACAGCTTAATATTTAATTGGTATTAAAGATCAGAAATTTTTTAAACGTGTTTGTATCCAATTATTAAAATTCATAAGTCGATTTTTAAGACAAAACATTAACTTTTTGTTTTAGCAAAATCTTGAAAAACTTGACTATTGTTATTTTTACCTATAAATAATTTGTTGAGTAAAGTAAATTACATATATTAAATTCTGAGCACGTGCAGCATTTTTGCAGTCTACTTCGAGTATGATTTCAAGACAAAAAATTTGATGGAAACGTTAGTTGTCCTTTACCATATATAAGTTTTGATCTAAAAAGTGTATAAATTTTCGTGATTTTCTTTTATATAAAAGTTCAAGATATTCTTATACATCCCTGAATATACGTGAAGTATATTCCATTTCGCTGCAGTAGTTGAGTAAAATCGATTTGCATGTTACGCGTCGATAATCGTACATCAAAATGCTTTTCACTCTCCCCGCAGCGCTGTTGGTCCGCAGAAAGAAATACAATTTTCCATAATACACGCGCCAAAATGTGAGAAGAAAAGCAATTCCGATCACGATCTTCTTTTCGCAAAACATCGGGCGTGCGCTCAGAGGCCATTACCGTATACAGAGTCGCTACCTTTTAACTACCAGTTCGCCACTGATCCATGGCCGTTGTTGCCTTTGATTTCTTCTATAAGGCCGAGACCGTGTTACACAATGAAGCTTCATACCGCTCTGTGCTGTTCCTTCTATAGGTTCTGGCATTGTGCATGCCCCTTGCTGATCTTATTTCATTTTTCATTTTTTCTTTTTTCTCTTCTCTGTGCCACTCATTGTCGTCTCTCGGCGGCACTTCTATTTACACATATGAGTCACACATGCGCCACGGCAGCAGCCACCGCAGACATCATCATAATCATGATGGTCGCCGTTGCGTCGTTCATCGACGTTACATAAATGACCCGAGTAACCATTATCAACTTTTTGATACGGAAAAGCAGGTTTTTAGCTCAACACTGAATTCAGATGCCGAAGTTTTACTGTTTTGCCGACGGCTTTTGTAAAATCTTGTTTTATAGGCGAATATTTATTTTATGCAGAAACATTACCATATTTTTGAGTTTTACATGACATTTTCGTTTTGAAGTATGATGATGAAGGCACTGAGTTCTGGCTAACAATGAAAACTATTTAAACAACATTGAACCAAAACAGAATTTATATTCTAAAAAAGAAAGTTCATTCGATTTCCCAAATATAAAACAATAACATAACATATGTATTTGACTTCCAAGGTATTAAAATCAGATTGGGTTGAACTCTTTATTATTATATTAGGCCCTCTCAACTTTGCTAGTGATCTATTTCAAGCGATTCACATATACCGCTATCATACATTGGCATTACCATGTATACACCCCATTATTTTTGCGTTCACTTTAATTCGCAAGATCCAGCCAACACAGTGTACTCAAGGTAAAAGTTTAGAATTGTTTTGAATCTCTTAATTGAAGTATTGGCAGCCCTGAAAAGGGCTTTGTATTTGTGTAGTTTTTCATTGTTGGTGTCTAGTTGAATGCAACAATTCGTTGCATTATAAATGTCCGATTTTGTTGTAGTTCTGTAGCTCCGCAAGCCAGAATATTCCAAGAAACAAGAAGAAGGCAAATCTGCAATAACAAATGAACAAATAAAACACAAACATACAGTGAAAAGTCAACAAATATTATATTTATAAGGCCAGAAAGACTTCATGTCGCAGCCAAACATAGTATAAATCAATAGGAGCTGGTACAGAAAACGATAAAAATAATTACCTTAGAAAACTAGGTGCGACAGCGTGTAAATGCTTTGTCCCGTCCATTTTTAAATAGTATTGGTATACTCTTCTTCGTTTTTTTTTTATGCCAATGGAACACGCTTCCGATGTTTATGAGACCCCAAAGTTCGGTCGAAAGCTGAGTTCCGAGGCGTCAACATTTCCGTCATGCCAATGAATTAACGGCAATTTGACTCGTGTGTCGGTCGTACCGGACCGTAACAGAACTTTGCATCCTCTGATGCAACGCCAACCGGTGTCTGTTGTCCTTGCAAGCACTCGCCATAGGACGCCAACAAGGACGACCAATAAGCGTCAAAAAAGCGTCAATATAAAAAGCGCCACTCTGCGGGTATAACTGATCGTGGGAGAGAGAGCGTTACTCCATACCGAAGCGAGCAAGCGAACACTGCTCAGCGCCATCGTCGTACGTTCTCACTCTCCCCCTTTTTGCACGACGCTCCCCTTCCTTTTCCCGACGCAGAAGTGTGTATGGCAAACAAAAAGTGTAAAAAAATTCTGTCTCAACACGAAAATGAAGAAAAAGCGGCGAAGGCGATTTAAGCGGTCTTCTCTTTCTTGACGCAGAACTGACGCAGAGCAGCAAGCGAGTTCGAAGTGCTAAGATTCTCAGGAGATTCCGCTGGCAATTTGGGCGTACGATTGGCGGCATTTGCACTTGCCGAAGCGGCCGAGCCGCTGCCAAGGGAATCAAACATTGACGACAGCGCATTCAGCGAATCACTGGGATACTTCTTGTCGCCGCCATCGTAGGATTTAATGCTGGAAGCAGGCGACTTCGGTGTCACCGAGCGATGACTGTCGGTGGGACTACGTGGCGGCTGCACACGTGGACTGCCGCCAGGTTTAGTTGGTGTGCCACTGCGCTCATTGTTATTGGTGTTGTTGTTGTTGTTATTGGTATACTCACTACCATTCAAAGCCTCCGACTTGTCAGCATTAGCCCCTGGGCTCTTGGTTGCCGGCTCTGCATTTACCGATTCGGGAAACTCCTCATATTCGGTTTTAATTTCCATTTTGATGGCTTCATCGGAAGTCTTCGTCTCCAATTCCGACTGCTCGGAAGTGGGTTCCTGTTTGATTTTGAAGTCACGCTCACTTTCCCGCCGGACGTTCATAACCATGGGCATTGGCTCGTCTTGTGGCACCTTGTCGGGAGTGCGTGATGCAGCCTCTAATTTTCTGGGTTCCACATGCGTCTCAGCGCTGCATTCGCTGCCGCTGCGTTCGCTGCTTGTGTAGGCACGATAGTGCTGATAGTAAGGATCTGTAGTGTCTATCAATGGCTTATTATAGTCAACGGTCTCATCGATCCCCAGTCGCTTGAGTATACTGGAGGCCACGGGCGACGTGTTTTTGGTCGAAGAATTGGATGGACTGGTTGCAGGCAAGCTGGCGTGCCTTGGTGGTGTGTCGAAGCTGGTCGTGAACATCTGTTCGATGGCGCTCAACACCGAATTCGAATTTGAAGACTTGCCGGTGGCCGCAGCGGCGGCCGTTGTTGTGCCATTCTTTGGTTCTGCGAGCATCAGCTCAGGCGATTTAGTCTTTGCTTTGGCCACTTCTTCGGGCGATTTCACACCTGTGATGTACTGACGCATACGCTCAGCAAAAAGTGCCGCATCGGACTTATCACCAGCTCCCGGTCCTAGGCCAGTGCCATCCATGGAGATCCGTGTACGCTGCAGTTTAGCCTCCATGACGCCGCCGGCATCATTGACATCAGCGTGCTGTGCGCCACCTTTGAGCTCGAGCAACTTGCGCACTGGCAGCGATTTCTCGCGTTTCTTAGGCGCTGGACGCTTGCGATTGCCCGCAGCGCCGCCACCCAACGACTGCATCAGTGGCTCTGCGTAGTGGTTATTTTTAGCCATGTGATTGCTGAGCTCACCCAGCGAATTGAATGCTTTATCGCACACCTTACACGTAAGCACAGCACTCAGTGTGCGGCTTTCCTCGGAACTGAGACCGGTTTGACCATCTTTGGCATCGCCACCAGCTGCGCCACCGGCAGCGGCGGCGGCAGCGGAGGACTTCATTGAGATCGTTTGCTCCTGCGAGAGTATGTTCGTGTAATGCTGCGTTTCCTGCATGTGCTTGGTCATCTCGCCCAGCGAACGGAAGCTCTCGCCACAACGCATGCACTTAAGGATCTGCATGGCCTGCTCCACGCCTTTGCCCAGCCAAACGTTCTGGCCGCGCACCAGTTTACGCGGCAGCGGAGTTGGGGGATCACCGCGATACTGGAATGCGTTCTTGGCAGCGGCAGAGGGGCCATTATTGCCTCCACTCTGCTTGCGCAAGTTGTGCCCATGCGGCGAGCCACCTCCGCCAGTCTGCATTTGCGGTGGTGGTGGCTGATGATGGTGATGGCGATCATTGGCCGCATTAGTCGTTGGCAGATTGCTGAATGGCGGCACATTAACGCCGCAATGCTTGCTGTCCTTCATGTGCGTAGTGAGTGCCTCGAGTGTGGGGAAGCTCTGCTTGCACCAGACACAGCGGAAGACGGAGCTAGCCACGCCCTTATTTTGCCAGTGCGATTGCCAGATGTTGTGACGTGCTTTCGTCACGCCCTCGTTGGCTGGAGCTGACGACGTTGCATTGGAGTTTAAATTGGATGAGCCGCTGTTGCCTGAGTTTGCATTGCCGGCATTTGGCGAAGCAGAGGACATGGAAGGCGCGCGTGTCGACTTCTCTTTGCGTGGGCCTTTTACAATATCCGACATTTTTTCCAGCGGATCGACGACTAAGTCTGTTTTGCCATTCCAATCCGGAAACTGGCCAGTGCGGAAGATATTTGCCGCTGCAACCGCCGCCAGGTAGGGGTTGACCGCGGGCATAAGTGGCGCGGCTTGTGGTGGGGCAGTGGTCGAGCTCGGAGCACTGTGGGGTGGACTGTCGCTTTTAAAGATCTTTTTAACTTGTATCTGGCCAATAGTAGAATCGGGTGCGTGCTCTGCATGAGCACTTCTCTTACGGGTGCCTACACTCAAATCCAAGGGATTGTTACTTGCTTCACCGCCATCATCGTACTCTTCTTCCTCCTCAGAGGCAGGCGGCTCAGCGGATTCTGCACGGCCGAAGAGGTTTGTGCGAAAGTCGAGCGCCTCCGAATTATTGCTCGACGCTGTGGGCGATGCTTGCGGTGGCAGTTTGAATGGTGCTGCAGCTTCTGTTGGCAGGGGCAGCGGTAAGCGAGGTCCTGCAGCAGCGGCTGCTGCAGCGCCCAAGGGAAAGCCATATTGTTGCGCAGCCGCAGCGACCATATGCAGATAGGCTTCCATGGATGGCGGTTGCGCAGGCAACGACTGTGGCACAGCTGGGAATGTTGAATTCAAGGCGGCCGGAACTCCGCCCATGACCGTGTCTCTGTTGTTGCTATCACGGCCACCATTCTCGGAGGAATTGGAATCGTGCGAGGGACAGCGTTCGCTCGAATTTGCAGACTCCGTCGAACGTGGACGAGCTGTAGGCAGAGCGCTAAAAAGAAACCAAAAGGAAACAAAAATTAAATGAGAAAATATTAATAACTTCATTAAATGAAGAAAAAAACCAAAAAAAAGACGTTTGAAGATATGTTACCAAAACGGATTGTCCATAAAACTAACAGATACTAATCAAAAAGCTAGAACTATGAAACCTTTTGCTCAGCCACTTAACTACTTTTAACTCGAATTGAATGATAGAAAACTTTCTAGTGAAATACAACAGGCAACGCTCCCACACAGCAATCAGCTCTTTCTATTTAGTCATTTTTATTTGCGGATCCAATGAGCCACATGAACTTTCACAGTCACTCTTAAAATCCTATAAATCATTTGCGAGCCCACATAAATACAAATAAAACAAAAAATGCGGAAAAAGTAGCAACGAAATAGCAAGATAAGAAATCAAAGCTGCAATCAAATCTAAACTCACCAATGCTAAACGTCAACGAATAAAAATAAATTTTTTTTTCTTTTTTTTTACTGCGTAAACATAACTTAAGAAACATCCAAACATATGTCAACATTTCATTTGTTATTCAAATGCAGAAGATGTAAAAAAAAGAAAAAATAAACTATAAAAATGCCGATACCGATATGAAATCGTAAGCATGCGCTGAGGTTTTTGTATCTTTTTATTATTATTATTTTTTTTCCATTTTCATATTTTTTGTTATGAGTTTTGCTCATGAAATAATTTTGAAATAGAAGCATTTAAATTGACAATATTTAGCTGAGCGATCTTTGCTGTCGTTGCCATCATTACCATGATATCAGATCATCATCATCTTCATTATCATTATCATGGTGATATCCGCACGATGCCAATTGGATTAAACGCGCAGAAAAAAAAAATAGACGACAAATTAACAATCAACAAAATAATTTTGCGTAAATTTCAGTTAAATATTTCAAAAAATATTTTAATTTTATGCTTGTCGTAGTTATTAGGAAAAGTGTCGTGCCATCTAAACGAAAGAGTAGGATTTTATTGCTCTTCATAAAAAACCATAAAGTTGTCGCAGTTTCTGACGATTTATTTGTTGTTGGATTTCCTTGGATTTAGTTTCTATTTAAATCGTTTTATTTTTGTATTTTAAATGCTTTTGTTGTGTTGCTGTTGTTGCCAGTTTATTATTATAATTTTTTTTATTTGTTTTTGGCGACTTTTTCAAGCAATAACTAATTTGCCTTAATGGTTGTTGTTTCACCTTACATATTTAGTTGGCGATTTATTAGATTTTGAACAGCTGCAACGCTTAAGATTTATACCTTGATAATGTATCAAACGTTTTTTTGTTTTTTTTTATTGTTGTTCTCAAAAACATTCGATAATAGTATCTATGAAATACTGCTGACAAATGTAGCTTAAACGTCATTGCGCCTATTAGCAGAAATACCTATTATATGAATTGCAGTGAATCTCGTAAGTAGTCTGTCTACCGAAATGTTGATTAAAGTATCGAGTATGATGCAGCCAAGAGTATAATGCTATCAAACTGTATAATTAAGCAGAAATGCCGAAACCAAAAACTCTCCAATACATTGCGATAAGCCATAATGACACAATCTTCAAATACTCTGATAAATTTTATAGCTAAGCAATTCTAGTTTCGAAACGCATGTCTAATATAGTAAAATAAAACTACAGTAGCTACCCGACATTGTATAGAATAAAAACAAAACTGAGGCTCATTTACATTTTGCAGATGGTTTCGTGTATAAAAAAAATAATTTATATAAAAATCAATAAATAAAAAAGTAATAAAAATGACAATAAATAAAATAAAAACTTATTCAGAATAATCAACGGTAAAGCTAAAAAATAAAATAAAAGGCTAATGCAGTCTATTTTGTACATAAACAATCCAGGAGGAACTCTGTTTGATCATAAGGTCGACTGAATCTATTAATGGTCTATTAAAGCTCTCTGAGCACTTGAATATATTGATGTAATTGTCATTGCTGCAAATGCAATCTCACTTTACTCATCGGAGTTATGCATTGCATCTGCTTCTCGATATTATCTGATCAACAGTTTCAGCATTCAAACGCAACTTATGATAGGAAGTGTGCAGGCGAGGTTTAGTCAAATAGTTAGAAATTGTTTGCTGTATATTGGCTGGAGTAGGGGCATCAGGATATGTTTTCTGTTTGTGTTTGAGTGCATGCTTCTCTGATTGCGTGTAGCGAAAAACCGGAAAAGGCAGCCCTAGTGTAATCAAGCAAAACTTACCTGAAACCTGAAACCTTCCAATGGAAGTAAATCAAAATGATTTATTCACGCATACAAACAAAGTTAATTACAGCTTTGAGTGTCCAATTAATTACAGACAACAAATTGACGAGTTTGAAGTGAGCACATGAATCTCGCATATATATATACATACATACAAACTCAGAAACATACATGCATGTACATATACATATATAATTAATATTTATATAAAAGTTAAAATTCAATAACGACTAATGAGTAGCTCACATTAGCAGAAGATAAACTCAAATATGCGGTTATGCAATTAAACTACTTACAAATAACTGCGATCAAAGATTTCAAAGCACAGACAACTCGTTCTGAGTAAATGATTTATTACAAAAGCTAAAAGCAAATTCATACGCATAGAGATTAATGCAAATACTAGATACTCTTTCCATGCAGCTTGCAGTGCCCGCATGCAACATGTTTTCTTTCCATTTGGTTTTTTTTTTATTTTTTAACAATGCTAGAGTATATTTTTTTTTTTTGCAATATTTAGCCAATTAATAATCTACAAAAAAAGGTGCAAGTAAGCAGCATGATTTTTAAACACATGCTCATTGATTGTATCTCACTGCAGCAAAACGATACAAATGTGTCTTTGCATCTGAGTATGCACAAATACATATGCGAATATACGCACGCACAAAAATCTATGCAAATTAAAAACACACCATAACAGATTTTTCCATACATACTCATATGCATATATGTACAGCTATCGTAGATATATATTTGATTTTATTTTTTTTTTTTTGTTTTTTGAATATGTCTATCTTTCTACTTTTGATTTTTGTATTTCTGTCTAAACTCGCGTGCATGATTTATAGGGTTTATTTTTTTACGTCATCGCCTTGGAATCGGTCTGAAATTCGTGCTCAAGTATCTAGAATCACTCACTCACATATGTAAGTATATTGATATGTGCAGTTCGATGCAGATAAAGCAGCCGAACCGGCACAACCGATTTGTAATTTGTCGCACAAGCGCAAAACTTCCAACTCCCCAACTGCTTAGCTACTTTTGATACAAGATTCGGAATTTTTTTATTTTTCTTTTCTGTGTGTTTGCTAGTTAATTAAGTTATGATATTTAGCAGCCTAGCTAATTGTACAATTTTCAAACTCAATTTGCGATTTGTATCGCAAGGCAATCAAACTCAAGCTAAATTGCGCCAACGTAGCTGCACCGCATGGGTTGCCGGCTTCGTGCTATGCGCGACATTCTGTTAGTCGAACCTGCCTTAATTGCTCTTCGAAACTTTGTTGATAACACTGCAGCAAAGACGCACACACTGTGCCTCCTCTGATTGAATAATGCCTGGTGTGGTTTTCATTGCGAAAATATTGTTTGATTTGCAATACCATATTCGATACGTAATCGCAAAATTCCAGATAAGCCAAGGGTCATAAATTCAATTCCAAATGGATCGCACCTAATCAAGAGAGAGTCTCGTGCTGTTCAAGCCAAATTCACTCGCCAAATGTCACTGCAATGCCACTTGTTGGGCATTACGCGTTTTTTGTGGTTTTTTGTTGTTTTTTCCTCTTTGAGAATATTTGTTAGTGAGCTTATTTTTATGGAAAATATTTTGCCTAATTTTAAATGCATTCGCAAAACACTAAACTTCTTTTGCACATTTTTTATGCATTTTAATTTACGTACACTAAACATTCATCGAAACACACAGTTTTCAATATTCAGACGAACATTGCTGCCTGTGTCGTCGACAGCTGATTATATAACCAATGTTATTGAAAATATTTTCGTTATTTTAAAAATATGCTTATATTTGTCAAAATAACCTGTGGCAAATTCCTCAACACTTGTAAAACTGGTCAACATTTTAACACGCAAAAAAAAAAAAAAATAACAATACAGCGAGTCGGTATATTGGAGTATTATGTAAAATAACTTTTACACATCAGTCTCAAGCCAAAAATTTGTTGACAAGTTTGTATGAGTAAAAATTGTTATATTGTTTACTAAGATTTGGTTTCTAATTTTTAACAATGCTCTCTACAAATTGTTAATTAAATGTTAAGTCAATGGCTAAAAATAATTAGTATTGCAAATACTCATCTAACGATGGTTTCCGTAGGGAATGCTAGAGAAAGTTCACAAAAATAAATTCCGCCCTTAATTAAGTCGTTAAGATTGTTTTTAGGCCAGATTGTCAACAGTTTATACTAAAAATCTATGCAAACAAATCATTTCTTATATATTATATTGGTCTCCTACGACTAAAGAAGAGGCTAAGAAACCATTAGGCTGAGCAATTCTATTATAAAGATCTGCGCACAATCGAAATTTAAAATTCTTGGTCATTGTTTCATGTTTTTGACATTTTCGACAGGTTTTATAGAAGTCCCTATGTACTTACCTAGCATTCAGCGCCTGTCTATAGATTTCGAGCATTAACGCTTCGTGTAACATTCTCAGATTTTGCTGAATTTTGAAGGTTTTTATTTAAATAATTTCAGTTATGAATGCAATAACGCAAATGTCACGCACTTTTTTTTTTTTGTAAACTACTTTTTATCTTAGGTAACTTAGATTAATTTGACACAAACTGTTTTTTTTTTTGTTTTAATTTTTTTTTTTCTAATTGCTTTAATTGTTTTGAAATGGTAATTAAACTAAGTTTAAATATTCTGATTTTTTCACGGTTTTCAATTATTGTTTTATTTACTTATGTATATATTTTTTTTTGCACTTGGTACTGGCGTTTATATATCTTTTAATGTAAGTTATGTTTTTTTTATTTATTTTAATATTTTGTTTTATGATTTGTGATTTTTAGCATTTTAGCTACGTATAACTTGTGTTGTGTTGTATGGCATAAATATTATTTAAATTTGTTTGTTTTTGTTTTTATAAAATATTACTTCAATATTTTAAATATTTAATTAATTAATTGCATTTAATCGTATACTTCGTTTGTTTGTTTGTTTGTTTGTTGCTTTGTGGGCGTTTTTACATTGTTATTGAAATCAGTTTTTGTTTTTTGATTTAATTTTTTTTTTTTTTTTTGTGTATTTATGAGCAAAAATATTTACTTGTTGAGTTTGTAATAAAGGTTAATTATGAATTTTAGGTAAATATATATTTATTTATTTTATTTAATTAATTTGTTTTTGTAAGTTTTTACGTATACTTTGTTGTAGAATTTGTAATTTGTTTTTAGTCAGTCTTTTTTCTTAATTTTTACGCACATTTTTTATATTTTCGCATATTTTTTATGAAATTAAAATTTGACTAGATATGATTTTTTTTTTTTGTTTTTTGTTTTTTTTTTTATTCAATCTGTTAAAATGTATTAATTTGCATTGCGTTTATATCGAATATTTTCTTCTATCGGTATCACACTTGAAATTATTTTATTTTTCTTTTCAAATTTTGTTTTATTAACGAACAAGTTTTTATATTTGTATATTTTAATCGATTTGTGTTCGTTGCTGCTTTTTCACAAAATAATAATTATGCTTTATTTGAATTAAAAATTTTATTGAACACGCGCGTGCCGAATTGGTTATTTAAAATTTGTTGTCTTTCTTTTTATTTCATCCGGATTCCGTCGTTACTCGTTTGAGAGTCGAACAGCGAATGAATTCCGTGTCGTCACTTCTTCTTCTTGTGCTCAGCGAACACTGACTGACTGTCAGTCAGTTTCGGCTGTCTCTGCTTTGTGCTTTGCGTTCAGCTGCGCTGCTGGAGCGCTGCTTTACTTCTGCCGCTTTTACGCCTGTCAAACTGATTCAGTCAAGCATCAGACGTATGCAACAACAACAACCAGCAGCCTTGCGACGACAATGCGTTTCTGCCTGCTGATTGATACCAAAAAAATGAAGTTCACTTGTGGGCTGTTATTGTTGGTGTTGTTCTTGCTGATTTTTGTTGTCGATGTGACTGCTGTAGCGGGTGCGCGTTGAAGCTGCTGCTGCTGCTGCTGCCTCTCTCACTCTCTGCTGCTTTCGCGTTGGTTTAGTTGCTTGTTTCGTTTTGTCGTCTTTATTGTGCTGTTGTTGTTGTCGTTGATGACGACTGCAATCGCGCTCTGTGACAAGAGTTGGACTTGAAAAACACGACACACGATGACGACACGAGCACAGTAAACGACGCGGCGACGGCAAATTCTGATTCGATTCTGATTCGATTTCGTGGCTGCGCCTGCTTATGCTGCTCGCGTCAACTTGAGTGTCAAGTGTGGCGACGGCCACGACGATGACGACTGTTGTTAGTGGCGCCCGGATTGTGCGTAGCGACGTCAGCAGCGCAGTCACTCAGTTCGACTCAGTTTAGACTCCAATTGAAGTGAAATGCATGCACCCTCTACCTTTCTTTATCACTCAGTTACTCTCTATCTTTCTGTCGTTCACTCACTCTCGCGCACAGTAGCGACGGCGGTGTCGGCGGCTTCAACAGCGTCGCGCACGTACTAATTAATTACAATAGCAACAACATCAACAGCGTCAAGCGAGCTGCGACAAACTTTTCACCCTGCGTTTAGCGTCGGCGACGACCACGACGTAAATTTCGCCTTATGCAAAGGTTTTTTCGGTTCGTTTTTCAGCACAACTTCCGCGCAATCCAATTGAATGCTTTTAACATGATCGCTCGCTATAACGGTCTGTTGTTGACTGATTTGAAACGCGAGAGCATTATTTTGAAGCATGTGTGCGCATCCTAATTGGAGAGAACTGCAGAAGTAATTCAATTGTTGTTGCTATGAGCGCAAAACTTGCTGAGAGCAGAGAGAATTTTGAATATTGATTTGACCTGCGCGCTAACCATACATTTCCCCTTACATGGTTTTAATACCAGAGAATCTAGTCGGAACGCGAAGGGGCGGCTGTAATAAATCTCTTTTATTGTACTCTTACTACACATTCGACTAAAATGCAAATGAAACACTGTGTTTCATGCTCTTTATTCGTTTCACATGCCAAACGTTCCTCAGTGGCATTTGTATTTGTTTTGTATATTGTCGATTTGCTTTTGCTCTTTCATATTGTTTTTTGCTTTTTTTTGTTGTTGATATTGTTTGTGTTTTTATACCGTCGGTATTTCGTCATGTGTATGTGTGCCTGGTGTCTCATCGGCTCGCACTTGCTTATTCACTCATACACTCACTTTGAAAGGTATTCATCTCATTTTCATTTCACGTCGCCGTCTCGTCAACTTTTGTTGCTGTTGCTCTGCTCGCATCGCGTCGCTCTAGCTTTGCAGTTGTATTTGTTTGGTAGTCATTGTTTTTGTTGTTGTTTGACAACACTTCTCCTTCTGCTGGCGCGTCAGTGGCGGCAAGGCACACACGCTTGTACATACGTATCTATGTGCTACGAACGGGCAGCGGGCGCTCACTCGTTTCATTTCATTTCGATTCCATCACTTCTCCGCCGCGCAAATTAAGATTTATGACAGTTCAAAACAAAATCTTGGCTCTCGCTCTCGCACAGACGCATAGGCGGCCCCACTGTGTACATCTTATTCGCTTACACTTAGGCTCTGAAGCGAGGTGTTGGTGTTTTGTATCTTGCTTGTTTGGCTACAGGCGTCTTTGCTGTTGTTGCTTTTGATTTTTGTTTTGTTGGTAGGAATCAGATACAGTTTTTTTGCATGACTTTTTTGCTTTAGGAACCCTTTTCGCACTTTTTTACTTTGACATTTAGAAAATCAATTGCTTATAAACTAAAACCTGTGCAGGTAGAAACATATTTTTATGCATGTTTTTTCAATATGACAAGGCTGCGCCGTTGATCAAGGATTTCAGATTTTAATAATTGAGCTTATGGTATTACAAATTTGAATAATCCATGTGCACTAAAGCAAAATGGGTGATAATGTTTTACAAATGTAAAATTTTGATTTCCCTTATCTCTAAACCGACTTTTCAATAAACTCATCAATCAATTTGGTCTATAAAATATGTGAACAATTATTTACGAATCACTCCCAGGGAGGGATAAAAAGTCCTTTGAGGTTATAGTATTTATTTATTTAGTTTTAAATGTTTTTAGATTTAGCATACATATCATATGTATGTAAACTTATTGATATATTAGTGAAGCGCTCATTAAAATTTGGCTTCACATGCCACAATCTTGACGCGATTGAAAAAGGCAAATTCGAAATGCTCTCGGAATTCGACATTTTTGAGCACGAGTGTCCAAACGGCATCACAGAAACGATAAGTCTCCAATTTCTGAGCTGAGAACATGATCCGCGATTTAGAGCGTTGCTTTAGAATTTTGCTCACACTTTCATCAAACTGTCGCAGAATTTTATTTGCGAGCTCTAAGCTAATTTTTCCCTCCTGTATAAATTTCAAAAGTCATTTATTAACTTAAAAATAGCTTTTAGTCTTGTAAGCACTTACGATGATCAACTCTTCCACTGTATCCTGCAAAGTGGCTCCAACGGTGCAATTCCTGTAAAGCTGATAAGCCATGATTAAGGCACGACTTGCGTTGAATATCTTTTCAAAAATTGAAAAAGTTCGTATGTGATAGTATTGCGTTTTTGTAATTGATTTCTCTGACTTAAACGTCATCAGAATAGAGAAGAAGTGCTCCACTATGCGTCAGAGTGAGAAAGAACCATTTCATGGTCTGCAGTGAAGCATTGGTGAACAACGAAAAATCTGAAATGTCAGAGTGAGGTGATAACCCTTACAAGATTAGAACAGTGTTTCTTAATGCGGAAAGTTGAAGTTAATAGCTTGGAATGATTTGATCCAATGTCGTATTCATAAAGGGATTTAACAAAATTTTTTAATTGATTGGACCATTCGCATTAAAAGACTCATTGCTAATAAGAACCTACGGTTTCGGTTAAACAGAGTTTTAGAAACTGGATTTTTTAAGTAAAAAAAAAAATACTCATAATTTTTACCAAAAAGAGATTTTAATTTATAAAAGAACTTTTACAAAAATGATCCCTGGCAGAGAATGTTTTGCCAACCTACCAAACAAAAAAAGAAAAGATTACAGCTTTTCCCTTCGGGGTAAAAACATCGGATCATTTAATATGCCTTATACAGTGCACTCGCGGTAACGTGAACTAATTAAAACCAAAGGAGTTCATGTTAGCGAAATTGTTCACGTTAGCGATTGTTAAATTTCATGAAAAAAATATAAATTTAAAATAAAAATTATTAAATAAAATTCATAACAAAAAAATACGAGATCACGAGAAAATATCAATTGAAATAAAATTACATAGCAAACAAAATTGCTCAATTAATTTATGCATTAAAGAAATCCGTTATCTTTTTCTTTTCGTATAGCTGAAATATTACTTTCTCCCTTAAGCGTCTAAGTAAACTCATGCCACTTTGATCCACCATTGCATGGAATTTAATATATTTCATACTTAGAAAACGTATGCAGTAAAAAAAAATTGTTCACGTTATAGAGCTTTCTGACTTTGTTTACGTTAGAGAGTAGTCAATGTAAACAAAAACTTGTTCACGTTAGACGGTTTTCACGTTACCGTGAGCACACTGTACTTATATCAAATCGTATCAAAAGCAATAATTTTAGATAAGCACTATGCTTTTATCGAAATTGTTAAATTTTAAATATAACAATACTTAATTATAATAAATATTATAAAATTATTTTCATAAAAAACCAATTTCAATGGATAGTCCAACTGAAAGACGGACATATTTAATGTCGAAACCTATTATCAATTTTTTTAGGATCCTACCAATGTGGCGACCGTGTTCGAATCTTTAAAAGAAATTCATTATAAGTAACGTGTTCAAAAACATTATGAGGTTCCTGAGGTTTCGATTTTATGTTTTTCTAAATATTATCCTATTGGGATATTATGTTGAGCTGCATTTTGCTCAAAATCTTATTTTAGAACTGATTTTTGTTAAAGTTTTCTTATTTTGAGCACAAAAATTCTGCTGTCGGTACAAACTTCGTTTTTTACAAATTTATATTTTCATGGCTTACGACGAGGAGCCTGAGAAAAAAAAAAAAATAGCAAGACTGAGAAAAAAATGAAAATATATATGTAAATGTAATCTTTGCTGGTAAGTTGTCAAATCCATTAAGTCGATTCAATCAATTTACATATTTATTTTCAGTAATTTTTTTTCTTTTCTTGTAAACCGGTAATTTTTTGATTAATGCTGTGTCGTAAAATTCTCACTCGTCCATTACTGGAATTTAAGTGAAAATGGTGAAAAGAACAGAAATGAATGCATACGTACATACATACATATGTACTTTATGTATGTAAGCATATAGAAGCGTTTTTATCTTTGACGGCTGCTGGCAGGTTGTGATGTGTTGTCTTTGTCCTAGTCGGGCTCTGGTGCGGCATGCACTTGTTTCAGACTTAACGTTGGCTGAGCTTAATGCAAAAGGGGATCATAAAAATTTTACGATTCACCAATTAACCGATAATAATCGAAATCATTCGGTGCCGCCTGCAGTCGCCGCCTGCGCGATGGCCGACCGTGTTGCTCCTGTAACTGCCAATCGTCATATAATTCTTCGCAGGTTGTCGCCATGTGACGGTCATCTACGTCACATGAACGCTTCTGCTGCAGCTCGAGCTTGAGCTTCAGCTGCTGTGCCTGTCGCTTCGCGCTCTTGGATATGGACGTTGATGATGATTCGACTCTGATGGCGGTGGCGTTGATGACTCTTGGACTCATTTGAGTCGACTTGGATTCAGTTGGGCCTTCTTGAGTTGTTGTTTTTCCCATTCGGGTAATAAATATTTTTACGATTCTATAATTTGATTTGGGCATTTTTATTAAATATCCCCCTTATACAACTACAAATGTATGACCATATATATGCAGCTACATATATACATATGTATGTATGTATGCAAACATAGGTACATAAGTAAGAGTCAATCTTGACTCCTCTGCGATCTTTTCTTTTCGTTTTGATGTCACACATTAAGTTTTTATGTGTTCGCCGTAAAATTCGATTGATAAATTATTAGTATTGGTATTATTGTTGTTGCTGTTCGACGCAAGCCAAAGGTAGGGGCATCCGCTGGTTTATGTGCCCTGTCAGATATGCTCCGCAAATTTGCGTAGATGTGAAAATGTGAAATTGCTATTTAGACTTGTCGTGGAATGCGCATTAAAACTTGAATTGTTTCTTATTAACATAAATTCAATAATTTTGTTTTCAATAATTCTCGGCTTATGATCTGCAGAGGTCTCTAGTTTTTTGATAGCGTAAGAAGGTAGGTAGGTTTTTGCTCTCATCTTTGGGAATTAAATTTTACGATTTTCTTTTAAATTCAATTAATTTAAATCAAAAAGGGCTAAATGAAATATGAGAATCTATAAAAAGAGCGCGTTTTGTCATAATTTAAAAGAAGCAGTCTCAGTTTCAACACTTAATTATGTTCTTGCAGGTATAATTATACATTTGCATATATGTTATTTGTACAGCACCCAGAGTTTTGTGGTTTCCGCATAAAGCTCAAGTTCGGACATTTCTGGCTAATCGTCGTTCTTCATTAAAGAATTCACTAGTTTTATGGTAATTGGAATATGTCCTGGATGTTTTAGAGATGCAGCGGTTGATCAGCATGTGGCTATGAATATAAAGAATTGCCTGCCTTAATGTCGACTCCGATCGGCCGGGTTTACTAAAGAGGCACCTTCTGGGGCTAGAAGCGAGGGTTGAGCCTCGTGGCATACTCTACACACTGACACTGTGCCGTAGAAGCATGTTTGCTTTAAACATTTAATTAAAAAATAATGATTCTTTGTTTGATAATCTTCCGGTATGCACAATTGCTTCAGCAAAGCATATTTAATTATATTTATGTTTTGACTAATTTTGATAACCTTAAATTCGATGTCGTGCGCTAAAGTTTCCATAGCTGCATATGGGGTATAAGTAGTCCCCTTCAAAAGTCATTTTCAGTTAATAAAACACTTGTGCGTGGTACTCCAAATTTATTAAATTGAATGAATGAAAACGCTACATGATCCGATTAGTACAATGAAACAATAATTTTTCTTGACACTCAGTTGATTTGAAGCTCACTTTATCAGTGAAGCGCTAAAAGCGACACAAAACGAAAAAGTTGAGACTATTGAAATGCGGTTAAGTAAATTTGCGTTTTTATACTTTTTTACTCGCTGCCTATCAATCAAATCAAAATTGAAAACAAAACGAAGAAAATTGATATAAAAAATATATATGCAGTATAGTATATATTCATAACTTGTCATAGTGAGCTGAACTCAGGTGAAGTAAATCGAATGAGGTAAATTTGAAGTGCGGTGCGGTCGTGAGCGAGTCGCCGAGCCGCCGAGTCAGCTAGCCAGCGAGCAAGCGGACACTCTGATGGATGACGAGATTGATTGAGTGATTGATCGATCGATTGTACGTTCATGCGTTCGTTGGCACACTAACTCGCTGCTTAGCTGCTTTGGCTGCTCTGGCTGCTTTGGCAAATGAGTGAGTGACTGGCTGACTGAGTGGCTCTTTGTTAAGGTAACTCGAGCAATAGCTCACCTTTTCATTCACCTTCAGCAATGGGGAGGTGAGGGCGTGCGGCTGCCTGGGGGTGATCGGCAGTGCGTTTTTGCAGGTGCGTCACAAATGCGAAGGCTTTACGAATGTGTTCACTTCGCTTTCTTTGATTGATGAATGACTACGCGAACTAGGCGCACAGATTTTGATAGCATTTAATGTGGCCATAAGCCAATGTGGGTCGCCGACTTCGCTGCAGTCGGTCGGGCCTCACTCATGCTCATGCTGATGGCCCAAGCGACTGCCTAAGTTGATTGATTTCATACAATTATGCGATTGATCATAGAAGTCGTCTGCGTAATTAATTTATATACATGTGTATACTCACTTAGGAATCGCGTAAATTTTTTGCTACCATTCAACGTGCGACGACTTGACCGATCGCCGATCAATATTCATGTAAAATTATACATTTTCACTATAATTGCTACGAAGCGTTAAATATTTTGATGAATACGTAAAAACAGAAACAGTAAAATATTAAGTTAATTTACAATATTTTTTTTTGTTTTCTATTAACTGATCAAATTTGTGGTGTAGTTGTGTTGTTGTGGTTGAGCTGCAATCTGTGCCAATTGCTGAGTGGAAGTGTGGATTGTGGCCTGTTGCAACTTTGATAAGCAGTATCTGAGGGAGTCTTTTGTTCCACCTGTAGATGGGTGCTGCCATACTGCAGGTTAATCGTTTTAATTATTCCAAAATAAATTATTTACTCAAAGCGTAGAATAAACAATAATACACGGATTTTATGCCCGTTTAATGGGTCTTTAACAGTGCAGTTGGAGTGTATCTGTAAAATAATATAAGTGCCTCGTACATAAATACGCGCTGAGGTCTCATAAATCTTTCACTTGTTGAGTCAAAAATTTCCAATTTCATTTTATTTTTTCGAAATATATACAAATGGGAAAGCAAATTCAACAAACGCTTTCAATATTTGTTTTGATTTGGGATACATTCTGAGTAACGTTGAGATTCAAATAAATAAATTTATTTTCCTAAGTTTCCCGACACACTTAATGCTCTTCGTCGCTGTTGTTGAAATCGTCATGGTTGTTGTTGTTGTTGTTGCTGTTGCTGTTGCTGTTGCTGTTGTTACTGTTCCAAACACAAATCAAAACATCTGTCATTCACCACAGCGGATACCAGAGCAACTTCGGCTGCTGCGATGTTGAGATACAAATTATCTAAATTGTATCTGCAGCAGCAGCGAATTCATCTCTTCGTAGATTTTCATTTGTTCGCTTATTTTGCTTATTTTTCTTCTTTGGACGGTTTGGTGGTCTGTTTGTCTGTTTGTCTGGTTGCCTGTGAGTGCCCAAGTGTTATATGCACATATGTGTCTGATTGGTTGATTTCTTATTGGATTTTATTCCATGCTTACTTTCCTTGAGTTGATTTTTTTCTTTTTTTGTTTCTTCTTTTTTTTTGTATTCAGGCGCCTTGGTGAGAGATTTCAATTTAAACATTAAACTGACAGATTTATCAGGTATTAGACGATACATGCGTCAACACGATTGCAGCCAACAACATGAGTAACAATCCAAAGCCATACAGTTCTCAGCAACTTCCACTCTAACAACTGAAATATTTTCAACAGACTCAAATGTTTATTTCAAATAGAAATCATTTTATTACCGATATATGTGCATATGGTCTTGTAAATCTATAAGTAATCGGGTAACCATTCATCATCGTGAACATTTAGAAACATTTCCAGATGTGTGAAAATCCGATTAAGTAAAGTTCAGTTATGTACAAAAATCGTTATAAAAAATACTCAGTCTTTTATTGTTTATGTGTATGTTAAAATAATAAATAAAGAATAAAAAGAATTTCAATTAACCTTACTATAGATACAGAGGTTCTCTTTGTTTTCTTTGTAATAATTCACATTTATTTTCAATAATGTGAAAATGCATTTTTTTTCTGACTGCTGTGATTTTGTTTCACGTAATTTTGCTATTGCGATTGTTTTTTTTAAAAAGATTTGGCGATTTTTTTTCTTGTTTCGTTTTGGTTTTTTTTTTTTCCTGGGGAATTGATCAATCAAAAATAAGTATTAAAAAGCAAAAGTTCCTGGTGTCAAAGCATTGAAAGCATACTTCATTTGTCTTCGTTCTTTATTGCCGTCACACAATAAATTATCGTTTTGTCTATTTGTTCTATCAAATTTATCGATTGTCGGTATTGTGTTATTTCATAGTTACTATTTTGATATCTAATTTTGTTTTTGTCTAACTAATATAATAGATATTATGCCAAAATCCATGAAACAAATAAAAAAAAAAATAAATGAAAAATAAAATCACACAAAAACCTAGGCGCTGTCGACAGCAACAATTTGAGTTACTCAATATATTTTCAAAGTTGAAGTTGTCGGCAGAAAAGTTAATCCAGCAGTCGAGAGCTGAATGAATAAGCGAATGAACAAACGTAAAATAACTCAAAGGTAAAAACTGCGACATCCAAATGATTGAAGAGTCATCCATCCATCATAATGCGGTTTAGGCCAAATTGAGAATTAATCCGTCAATCAAAGCGACTCGAAGCGATTCTTTTTTTATTTTGCTTTTTATTTTCAAATGTTCTATTTTTATTTATTGTTTGTTGTTGTTGGCGACGGCAACTTGCGATTGCTAAATTCACAATCGATCATGGCACGTCTTAGCCGCGCACTTTAAGTTGGTCAAAAGTGCTGAGACAAATCGTGTAAAACTTTTATAAATGATCGCTTTGTCGAGAACAAAGTATTGGCTTCGTGGCTCTTTGCCACTGGCGCTAGTCTCATTCATAACAATGCGCACTCATGTAAAATTGGTCAAGCAATTTAAGCATTTAAACTTGTCGTTTGATTGATGTTGATCCACCATCAACTTCACCAACCCCATTGCCAGCACCAGCACCACCGACCACGGTACCTTCACCCGATCCCGATCGCTTGGCCGGACGTGCGGTCGCATAGCGCGGACTTTAGCAGCAGGCATTGCGGAATGCTAGCCGTGAAACTGAAATCGAAACTGTAACTAAAAAAAAGAGCATTCGGTGCGAGTGCTGGTATCAATTATAAAGACAACGCGCTTAGCGGCCTCATCAAAGTGCACGAGCTTTTGAAATTGCCGCCAGCATAGCGCCGCCTGGCACAGGCGATACGCACCCCACCTTTAGGCATTCATTCATTCATGCACTCAACGGCACACACCGTAAGAAAATCGTACTCATTATGTGTAACCCAAAGCAATTAACTGAAGAGATGGTTTAGAGACTTTTAATTATTGGTTAATTCGATTTTGACAAAGTTTGGATTGTGAATTAAATTTTTAAAATAAAGTCCGAATTCGATAGTACAAAATAATGATTGCAGGCCCAATTCGGATTAATGAATTTTTCGGATTACTGCATTCTTTAAATATATGTAATTTTATTAAAGAATAAGTTTTAATGGAAAATTAACATTTAATTGTTAAGTTTTATAAAAATATAAAAATTAAAATTTTTTTGTCTTTAACTGGCAATTAATCACAAAAAATGACAAAATGTACACACTCAGTCACATTCTCAAGAAGGCAACAATCCAACATTGTATTTTTGCTGTTACTATGTATATTTTCGCAGTCAAACCATTATATCGAGATAAAATTTCTGTTACAACGATGAATTCTACTGAAAAAATAAGGAAAACATGCAATTTGGATCACAGAATTGCAATTAATTCGAATTACAGAGTAGCCAATCCAAGAAAATAATTTTCGGATTAGCGAGTTTCGGATTATTGAATTCGGACTGTATTAAGAAAATATGATTATCTTTTTTTTGAAAACAAACCCTGAGAAATAGAAAAGGCAAACGCTGCTGAAATTAAGCAGGTTTTCTCACTGTGTACGACTACCACTCACTCATGGAATCGGCCTCATTATCAGTTTGACATGCGGATTGCTGCCCGTCAGTTGAAATGCGCAAATTAGTTTTTCGTCTTTTGGACTGTCTGATTAGTTGCCAATCCGAAACGATTTAAGCCTGTCGGTAATATCTGAAATATTTTCAAAATAATTATAATAATAATTTCGTTGGCCGAAAAGAGGTTGGCACTAATGACGGCCGCGCCGCCCACCTGGCTCCTTCCGCGCCTTGCTTGCACTGCGTTGCGCTGAGCTGGCGTGCATCTGGCGGCGTTGTCGCCAGTTTCGGCTTCAACGCCGGAGCTTCGCACAATAATTTGCATTTTTGACCGCATGTGCCACAACCGCAGCAGCGTTAGTGGCTGCACGTTGACGTCATTAGCAATGCGTTGCGTTTTGTTGATTTTTGTAATCACGTTTTTTTGTTTGCATTTTCATTTTTTTTTTTTTTTGTTTTGTTTTGTCCACATTGGTTATTGCTGGCGCTCATTATTTAAATAGCTGCATTAACCATTTTGTTTTAATTTAATATTCCCTTTCAGTCTGATTTGAGCAACGCAAATTGACAAACTCTCCTTGGAAGTTACTTTTCAACAAACTAATAATAATACTAAAACTAATTAATAAAACTAATAAAAATATTAAAAATTAGATCTTAGATCAGAATCTTTTCAAACATCCCTTTATGTAAATGTATATGCAAATGCTGCTGAAATATATTGCATTTGCATATACATATGTATGTGTGTAAGGATCTCTATATGCGTATCTCGTCACTAGAGCAGTGCACCTTTTGTTTGTTAATTATTAATTGTTTTTATTGGCGCAGAACCGTTGTAGGCGAACCATTAAAGTATTATTTATAGATAATGTAACTATAAATAATCATAACAAGCGGCAAAAACCAAATTTCTCACCATTTAAAAATTTATAATCCGCCGCCCTGATTGTTATTGCTGTTGTTGCTGTTATTGTTGTTGTCTCACATTGTAATTGTTGTTGTAGTTGTGGCTGTCACCTGCTGTTGGTGCATTGTGTATTTGGCGCGTTAGTTCTCTCTCCCTTCACTGCTGTCCGTTTCGCGCTTGTTCATGTTTTGGACCGACTTTCAACATGAACCGCAAAAATTTTTACAAAAACGTGGCTGACAATAAAAAGTCAAAATTATGATATGCGAAATGGTCGCAAAATATTTTCTTTTTTCGGGCAGCAACAAAAACTATTTAAAATATTACAGTGGCATGGCCGATTGGTTTGGATCGGCGGTACAGTGGGGCAAAAGGGTTTCAATTCAGCTGAGGCTGTGTAGTGATTAAGTTGTGTGGCTGAGCTCAATGTCGCCGCTGCTGTCGAGTACAAAAATAACAACAACAACAACAACAAGAACAGTAACAGCATCAAATACAACAATAATAAAGTTTACCGGACTATGCAAAAATTATGATTATGACAAAACATGAATTTGCGAATGTTGCATCCGGGATGAGCATTGAAATAAAAAAATTCGGCATTTCACTCTCCACAGTCCACTTCGATATGTTGTGGAACAGAATGTTTGGTTTGTCCCAACGAGGACTCCGGGAGTGAGTGAGTGAATACGTTTTTGGACTGCGCTTGGCTTTAATCGAATTACATGCAAATGAAGTAGAAAATTTATGAATCGCCGGCAATGCTGGCTACAAAAACCCAAAACGGCGAATTTCATAGGTGTAGTCTGAGCGTTTTTAGGGGTCTTTGATAAAAAATTCCCTTTGACCTTCTAAGGATTTTTAATTCCATTCTTTTCTTTTATATATGAAACATATCAAAAACAAGGAATGGTCATCAACAAACTCAGTTTCGGTAATAATCATAGTGGCACACTAGTATGCAAAATAAATGCAGAAAACGCTTTGTATAGTAGCACTCCCTTTTATTTTGAAATACTCGTCTACCGCCCTGGTTGGCACCTACCATTATTGTGTGGTTTGTTTTTTGTTGTAGCTGCTGGCTTTTTGTTGGCGAAACAAATTATAAACAAAATAACAAATATTTTTGCAGGACTAAAATAATAATGGAAATAGGGAGAGAGAGGGAGAGAGTGCGAAGCGAAAGAGAGATTTAGTAACTGTACATGGAAAAAATTGGCTGGGCTGTTTCACAAAATTATGACCATCAGTGTTAAGCTCTTTGGGATCAATTGCAGCAGCAGCCAATAACCAATAGGACATCGAGGTCCGCGGAATAGTAAATTATGCATTGGGATTTTGAATTTTGATTTTATAGTTTGGCTTAAAAATGTATCCAAAATTAACGACTCTTTGTTGATTATCAACGTCGCTCGGTAATAAAAATAGTTTATCAGTTTAATTGAATGAAAATGAATTCCAATAAATTGCCTTGGATCTTAACTCGGTTCAACTTCGTTGGAAAGAAACTTTGGTTATGTTTTGCAGCTGCGGCGTTTCTGGCCAACGTCAATGCAAAAAAAAAAAACAAAAATTAAATAAAATAAATTCAATCACATATCGAAACAGAATAAATGCGTATAAATTATGCAGCGGGAACTGTCGGCGCTGTCTTCTTTATGTTGAAAAGAATCTTTTACGTCTTCGATTGTTTACGTTTTAAAGATAAAGTGAGTGAACTAATGAACGCTTCTGCTGATTATTCATATTGCTTTTGTCAATTAAAAGTTTTTTTTTTTTTTTCGAATTATATATGATTTATCTATCCCTATAATTCAAATCCTTTTTTAAAAAGATTTTCGATGGCTTGTAAAATTTTTCCGGTATTTAAAATATTTTATTATTATTCATATATTAGTTAACTAATAACTTGCAATTTATGCCTGTTCAAACTGAATTCTGCAATCCGCCAGATGAAAGGCGGACGATGCCATTGGTGTCGCCATTGTTGAGCCACTTATCACCCCCGCATGTGTAGTGTGCGATCGTGTCATCTTTGTGTATGCTGAGCTGTTACTTTGTTTGTTCATGCCTTGTCATTGAAATAAACAAATCAACCACTAATCAGCCCCCTGCCCCTGCATCTGTCTGCATCTTCGTCTGCGTTTACAAGTGCTGCATCGTCAACGAATTCTAAAAGTGAAGCTGAAAGTGAGTCAAGTCAAGCCATCCGTCGTTGCCTTTGTCGTCGTCGTTGTCTTCGTCGTTGTTGCTGTCGTTGTCGTCGTCGATTGCTGTCGCCTGCTGTCGTCTGCTGACATGTTGCGCATGCGCCTCTGCCGTACTTCCTTTACACTCTTCTTTAGTTGCTGGTAATACTGTTGCTGTTATTTATGTCCATCATTATAAAGTTACCCATTTTATTGGCTTGCCCTCGAATAAATAACATTCAATAAAGTTGTTACTTTATATCGACAATCGTGCGGCAATCGCTCGTCAGTCGTTCGTTCCAACGGATCTCCTAGTTGGTGGTTGGCTCCATCGATCGGTTTCATCACAAATTGACATTAAAATTTTGAATCATTTTGAACTCTGCATTATTTTTGTGGTTTTTTGTTTATGTGTAACACTTTCACGAGAAAGTATTGTGCCTCTACTCGATGTGCCTTTAACTGAAGCATTTGCTGTTAAACAAAAACTAAAAATCTTTCCTTCGTTGACAGAATTTTTATTATGATCAGACAGTTGCCATTTTGTTAATTTAAAAATGGTTTATGTATAAACACGTTTATGAGTAGTTTAAGTGAATTTTTTGCAATCTTCTGCAATTACTATAAAGCCAGAATGATGAAAATCTATATCGGTATCGATTTATTCTGCTAATGCGGATTCTTTTAAGAAATATAATATGAAATTTATTAGCTTATATGTATAACGTGCTAGAAAAATTAAATTCAATAATAAATTGCTTTTATTGCATGATGAATATTGCTGCCAAAGGAGTAGCAAAGCCGAAGTGGTCTGAGGATGTGACTGTTTGGTGGTATGAGAGGCTTAGAATATCATTCTGTCAATACAAAGATAGTTTAGTCTATGGCATGATTACATTTGGTGGGGTAAATCAGAGATCTTGGCAACAGGTGTGTGTATACTAAGAATGTGGTGTGGAATACTTAAGGTATTGAACCTGAATCTTTAATGATTAGCCCGTTGTGTTAATTTATGCAAACGAAACTGCCGAAAGTTTTGAATTCATTTCGATAGCTCATCACAATAATTAAAATAAATGTTTTACGACTTCGAATTTTTTTGTTTTGAAAGAGACTTAATTTCATATTAACTTGATTGAGACGAATTTAGTCACAAATGAAACCAGATTTTTATTACTATAAATCGAAATATCATATGTGGTTGAGGTGTTGCTTGGGGAGAAGCCACAGCGGCTGATGTGGCGCATGTGGGACTGGCGCTCACGCGTTAATCCGCTCGAATCTAAACGACAGCTGTGACTTTTAGAAATGCGAGTGAGTGCGTGAGTGAGTGAGTGAGTGACTGACTAAACGGCAGCGAGTCGCTGGAGAAGCTGAATTGCCATTTTCGGCGGCTGTATACGATGATGATCAATTGGACGAATTTTGCCTCAGCAATTCAGTGATCGAAATTGGCATTTTTTTTTTTGTTTGTTTGTTTGTTTGTTTTTAATTCCGTTTGGCTTTGTTTTATATGATGGGTTTCTTTCGTTTTCCATCGCTGTGAATGGCAATAAATTTTTTATTTATAATTATTAACACAAAAACATAAAAAAAAATATGTGCTCATATTAAAAAAAAATTTTTGTTTTGTTTATTGCTAGAGATATTTTGTTATTGGCGCTATCTTGTTCATGGTTCGGTTTCTTTTTTGTCGCTTTATAGCGCTTATTGAAGTCTTTTGCCATTCGAAGCGAGTCGACCGATGTTTATTACTTTTTTAATTGTAATTTATTTGATTGATTTATCGATCATATAAATATTTATCATATTGTGTATACGAGTTTTGCAATCAGCGAGTGGTTTCATTTTTTCTTCTTCTCTTGTGTTTTTTATTTTGAATTATAATGTATTTTTATTTATATATATATATATACATATATGTATATGCATTTTATATTATAATTATTTTTTAATAAACGGTATATAGATAACAAAATATATTTAAATCTTGATGATTTTTTGGCACGTGTTCGATTACGTGATATTTTATGCTCATATGGATTTATATCAGTAATCTGTATTAATAGATAAAGACAACTTTTATCTTAAAATTGATCTTTGCTGTTGAGGTATTTATTTTTTTAAACCCTATGATAAATTTTATAGCACTTACACAGATATTTTTCACAAGAAAAAATTGGAATGGTTTGTTTTGCAGAAATAAATAATTCTTAAGATAATCTTACCTTTTTGTAAAAGAATGTATGCAATATGTGCATTGTTCATGTGTTAGGTGTGACTTGGCAACATTTGATAGAAATATTTGTATTCGATCCACCCTAGACGACAATGAAATAATTTTGCACAAGTTGTCAAAGAAGATTCCATTCGAACGATTTACGGCTTTTCATTATTCATATACTTTGCGAATAAGTTGAAAACGTTAATCCCGTAGCACAAGAAGTCGTCATTAAAAATAAATCCATAATAATTCCTATGACTATGGATCGAGTAAATAAATCGTAGCACTTGACAAGATTTGCTGCAGCAGTTCTTTCATTTGGGTTTCGGTGTGTGGGTGGTTAGCTTCGTTTGGCGTCAATTATATTCCGTAGACATATTTCCGGAGACAAAAACAATAAAAAATGAAAAATGGATTAGCTGCAAGAGGCGATATGTAAATGCCGTTTTTGCTCCAGATAAATTTCATTGTGAATGCGTTGCCGCGATCAGTGACCACGTGTCCGATGCGTCTTGCTGACAGTGACGAATGCTCAGTTTGGAAAATTTTTGATAAACACGAAAAAATCATTTATACGTTTTATTAATTTTGCATAATTAATTATTTCAAATTTTTACTGCTCCGTTTTTACGTTCCTCTATTTATTTTTTTTTATTTATGTTTTTTCCCTGACTTCATTGGCTTGAAAAATTAATACGATTGTACAAATTATAACAAAAATTCAATGCGTTCAAATTCAACAATGCCATTAAAAGTTTTGCTTTAAACAAAAACAACCAAAGCAACAAAACTATTTCTTTGTTGACTTTATGTCTTTTTGACTTTGTTTGCTTCTGTCTTTTGTGTTTGGCTTTTTGTTATTGTTATTTTGTTGATTTGTTAACATTAATATTAAATTTAATGCTTGAACTTCGTATTAATCAAAACATCCAAGCGATATTAATGTGACAAAATTAGCTGAACTGACATTGAATTATGGCATTTAGTTATGTTTTCTCTTGTTTTGGAATTGCGGTTTTTGTATCTATAAGATATTTATTTTTTTCTTTTACTCGGTTTTTTTTATTTTTATTTTTTTTTCATTTCAACAAACATGAGCTGTTATAGGATTGCTAATTAGAAACTTGAGTGATAACAATTGGAATAGAAAGTTGACGAAGCATTGTTTTTTAACCTTCACATCTGAACTTGTTGCATAAGACACGAACGGAAGAGCAGCGGAGTTCGTCTCTTTGGTATTCGGTATTGATCAATGGCCGCAATGATGGCTTGAACCAAATATGAAATCGTTAACGGTAAGGGACATAGCCAATTAGCTCGTTTTTATTTGTCAAAACTTTAATGCTGGAATTTACGCAGTTGTCTATCCGCTTTGTAGTAAAATAATTAATTTGCATTTTATGGGTATGCGAACTATCAAAATTTTATGTGGAGCTATAAAAGCTTAGACATAAAGAAATTTTGTATTTTTTGAGTTATTATTACTTTTAATGCTCGGTTTGTTTCAAGCCTAGACAATATTTTTTTAGATCGCACATATGTTACGTTTTTATTAAACAAGTTCTACGTTTATTTTACAGGGTGAAGCACACAACATTTTATGTAAGTTTCTTAATTGCTTAGAAAACTATTCCTGTATTTCAAAAACTAAAAATTAATTGTGAACTTATGGCTATCGTAAATCATTTTTAATATTTTAACTTTAAATTTAAATAATACAATATTTTCCATATTTTTAAGTTTAACATAATATATAAAATCTGACAGATACATATGTATGTTTTTTGAAGTCTGAACTTGTCAAAGTGCTTTAATGAATCAAACCAGTGAGACCATCTCTTTCGATTAGAAACGTGTGTAAAACTTATTACTAATGCGACTAAAATACATTGTTCTTTTCCGAGTAAGTTGCTTTGGAGAAAAATTTAAACAAATGCCTTCAAGAAAAATAAATAGAGGCAAGAGTTCGCTTGGTTACTGTTACTTATTCCGTGCAGCTGATGCTGAGATCCTTTGTGAAAGAAAGACCAAACATGCCACGAATAAATGAATGAATGCCAAATGTTTATTTTACACAGCTGAATTCTCATTTGTGCATTTCGTTGTTATGCTCGTCGCTTTTTGACGTGCTTTCCTCACTTGCCCTGCTTCGAGTAATAACATAAAATTTTACTATTATGCGTTTTAGCTGCTTTCAAGCATTTTAATACAATACATATTTGCTTTTTTGCAAAAATGAAAAAATATATGCATACAACAAAGAACAACAGCAGTACAGTATAGCAGCACGCAGCGAACAGTCAGCAGTAAGCAACCCCCACGCGACAAGGAACAAAAAATGCCTTAGGTTTCATGCAGGACATGCAATGCGTCTGAAATTTACATTCAAATGTGAGTCGCAACAGACGAAGTCGCGCGTATATAAGATTCATACAACTCAAGGCAAGCTCTGGCCAAACCCTCCGCCTCCTAAGACGACTATGTACCTACATCCGTGAAGCCAATTCTCCTGAGCAGCACATGTTGAAAGTCAGTTAACAGTCAGCAGGTACACTCAGATTTTGTTACGAACGTTTCATTTCATTATAAAGTTTTCTTCTTATTTTCCGTCACTTATCCAATTCATTTGGTTTTCTTGTATTTTAATTAAAAGGATTTAAAATTTTCCATGATAAGCAAAGAATTATAAAAGATCGAAAGAGGTTCCTATTCGCACTAATACCAGATAAAAGTCAATGTCACAAGTTCACGGAACTCTAAGTTTTCATATAAAGATGTGTATAGCTGTCGAATCGACAGGTAGTCGCATATTTCTTGGCATAAGTCGCATTTTAGGATTCTTCATATTGATTTGAAAATATGATGTCACGGACTTGGTCTGGGTTAGATTCTGTTGCCCTTTTTTTTGCAGTGTACGCGCCTGCAAACGACGTATGGCAGAGCATTGCCTGCGGTGGTTGTTGGATGGATTTTTCTTGATGAAATTTCAAAAATTTCCCACTTTGCGCCAAAATGACTGACATTAAATTGATTTGCAAGCGTTAGACATGACGTACGTATACGAATCGGATGCGAGCGATGAAGTCTGTGGAACCACAGAGGCCCTGTGCACTGACAGACAGGCAGGGAAAGAGAGAGAAGACATCTGCTCTGCGGCAAATCAAAATTCCAGGCACACTTGCGCATTTCATTTAGACGCTAATGTTTCTGATTCTGATAAGTATTTCATTTTTTCCTTCTTTTTTTTCTTTTTAGTTCTTTTCTTGTTTTTTATTCACACGGCATTGAGGTGGGTTGAACTGGGCTGATTTAAGTTTAGTTGGTTTGGTTTGGGTTTGGGTTGGGTTGCGTTGGGTTGCGCTGGGATGGATTGCGCTGGATTGCTGCATGGGTGGGAGTGAACGGGTAGGTTTGGCGCAGTGTTAACAATGCCTTTGCGAAAAGTGTGTATGGCACATAAGCTCCGCCGTGGCTCATTGGGCTCTGGGTAGTAATACAAATTTAAAGTTATGTGGCAATGCTTGTTCTTTCATTCTTTCGCTTCTACACTCGTCTCTCGTCTTGTTTGCATTTCATGTTGAAAATGAGAAATGAATAAAATTTTATTTTATGCGTGCAACATGTGAAATTATTCTTTTCTGTTTTCCACTTGCATCATTAAATTTTACGATTAATATGTTATGCTGCTGAACATACGCGTTTGTCCTTTATTTTAGTCGTAGGTTTGCTAAATGAGTTTACTGATCGAATACTTATCGCCAGGAACAACTGCTGCGTAATTTAAAATAATGTTCGATTATTTTGCTGTTTGAGAAAATTCGATTTTTGCTTAACAAAACTGTGGGTGGGACATAATATATATTCCCGCTATAAATTTGTAAAGACTTGAGAAACGTTTGGAGAAATGCGAATGAAATGTTTTTCGAAAAAAATAATATAAACAAAGTAACTTTCTTTTTGAATCGGCGTCTTATTCGTCTCTTTTCGTACAGGCACGAGATTGTTTTGGTTCCTTTATTCTCGATATGTTTTATCCAGGGAGTAGATCGTCTACAAAATATTTGTTTCAGTCAAGTTGGACAACATGTGAACACATTTATTTTGGATAACGGTTCCAGTGCATTGTTAATGAAACTTACACTAAAAAGAGTGATTTTTTAATGTTCTGCATCATTTCAAAGCCTTTTCAATTTCGTCATACTCATGGGTTTTTTGCAATAATTAAAATTAACGAACCTAAAAATGGCCAGGCAAATATTTGACACGAGCCAAATTGCAATTGCAATGCCAAAAGAAATAACACAAAAGAGAAAATAGTAGCGATAAATTCGACAAAGCGAAACGCTTTACAACTAAAAGGCCTACGAAACATCCACTGCCAGCAGTAATGCGTCCACCCACTGCTGCCCACGAAGGGTTAAACCGTTGCGCACTTAACCCTTTCATTTCAGGCGAGAACATATGAAAAATCATTAGTTTTTAGTATTTTGCCAAACAATCACAAAATTGCCACTCGAATGTATTTTTTATTCATTTATTGTTGATTCTCGCACTTTTTTTTCGGACAATTGATGATTTTTTTCCGCTTTTCTCGTTTTGTTTGCTTTTCGCCTCATAACGTATTCAAAATCGAATCCAATTGAATTGGCGGCAATCAGCGTGAAAACTTTCACTTTCGTTTCTAACACAAGCAGAAAATCACCCCAAATTGAAATAAAAAATCATTTTTCGCACAATAAAATATCCGCAATGAAAATGCACACACAAAAAGTGCGCTAAAATGGTCGAACACGAAACGTGGGGCCCTTCGACTGCCAACCTCCCAACCTCCCATTCTCCCCATCGCATAAATAGTTTTTCACACCATGCAAAGCTGTCTGAAACGGATCGGGTCAAACCATTAGTTGCGCCTCAATTCGCGGCCATTTGCCATCGCAAACCGCTTCTCAACTCATCTTACGCACTCTAACCTGATTTGCCCCCCCTGGGCGCACTCTGTTGTTCGACACACAATCTTTGGTCAATTTGAAACTTCGTACTTGTGCTCACATATGTGCTTTGTCTGTTTTGCAGCCAGTTTACTTATATGTGGATTATTTTTAATCGATCAAGGTAACCAATTTTATTTGATGTCGTTGCTTTGGCTATAGACTCATTGCATTTTATTATTGGCATATTCCGACATGACTCTGGGCCATATAAAATTTGAGATTCATTTAAAACCCTTCTTTTTCAAATAATTCACAAATAAAATATATTAAACAAATATATATATATATAAATAAATATTTTAACACAACAATCTTTTATTAATAGTTTACCTAAACAAAAAAAAAAATAAACAAAAAAAAAATTGAACGCAAGCAAATACAATACAACTCCTAGCAGAAGTGCAAAAAATTATTGCATGGTCAGAGATTTTCTAATACCAATGCCATGATTCAGAAAATTTGTTTGATTTATCGTTTTACTTAAAGCCAAGTCATGCACATTTCCATCTGTGAACAAATGGCAAATGGCCGCAGCCATAGAGAGCAGGCAAGCGCAGGCGGGGGAAGTGTGCAGCAAAATGATGCCTGGGTCCGAATTCGACGAATGTGACACTGGACAAAGTCAATGTGGAGATGTTGGCCAATGAGTTTCGAAATGTTTGAAAACTTTGTGTGAATCACTTTATGGAAAATGTCACCACAAATCTTTCCCAACTGTGCCAAATCTTGCCTAAGTCTTACGCGGCACACTCTAATGACATCGACTTCGAAGATGTCTGGCTAAAGTTTTTTTCAAAAGAATGCGAAACAGTTTGAATGTAGACGGCTGCGCAATCCATCGCAATCAAAGTTTCAGAAAATGTCCCTTTTTTTCTGTGCTTTTATTTATTTAAGCAGATAAATACTGACAAGGACAAAGTTGAAATGTGTTTATGCCAATGAAAATTTCCATAAATGGCGGCAAAATACTTTCATCCGCGTGAAATTTCACATTATTATCGACAAAGAGAAGCCGGAGGCGTCTCTCTCGACAGTGGGCGGCCAGCAGTGGGCGGACGAATATCGGGTTGTGGGGCCTAGATATGCGAACGGGCATCGCATAAATTAATGCGTCTGTGCGCGCGAGGAAATTCAAAAGCAAGCGAGAATATGAGAACAATTTTCAAAAATTTTTGATTTATCGGGTCAAAGTGTCAGCAACGAATACAATGGCATTCGGCCAACATGGAGGTCGCGGGTGCTGCGTACTACTGAATGTCTGTCTGTCTGCCGGCCTGTCTGTCTGTCTGTATTGCATATACAGCATAATTCACATATAAACGAAAAAATTCAGTTTCTCTGCAAAGCATAAATTTTTCAAGTGTACTTGAAAAGTGACATTCACTTTGAGAACCGACTAGGAGCTTAGTTGGAGCTTGAAACTCATTTGTTAATACTAATCCTAATATTTTAGGGACTTCACTAAGTGATCGACTTAATAAGCAGAAGGTTTGCTCTATTCAGAGAGATCTGCCTATGCTGTGAAGAATATATAATATTTTTTATTTTGAGTAACTAGTTCCTAAGTTATATTAAAGCCCATATACTCTAAAGCGTGGTCTGGGTCTATCCATAAATTCCGTGAAATTAATTCTATAAAATAGTTCCAATTGGGCATCAGTTCATAAGCATTCGCATATGCAGACGAGATACTGTTAGCGGTCGAAAGGACATCAGACATTATTTCATTATCGAAATTCACACAATTCGCATTTTATTTCACTCATTGTTGTTGTTGGTGTTGGTTTTTTTTTCTTGTTGTTGTTGTTGTTGTTGTTTTTGTTTTGTAGACCTTTCCATGCAGACTTTCATTCGGTTTTCGCTTTCGGATGTGTGAGTGCATTGAAATCCACTTCATTTTATGCATCGAGGACATTGAAGGGTATTAACAGTCATTATTCAATGATATCTCGATGCGGACATTGCAGGACATCATCATTCGTGTGGATTGTGCGTCGCTTGCCTCTTGGTCTTGATCATCGGTGTCGTTCGCATTCTCGTCCACATCCTCTGCGATGCCGTCGCTCATTCAACGTTTGCTCATTCGTTCATATGTTCGATTCGTTGGCTCGAATCGCATTTCGAAATCAAACATTGAAATGTGTGTTGTGTGTTGCGTAGCAGCTATGTGAATATTCGGGGCTATGTATGTGTGGGCAGCGGCCATTTTGTCCAGTGCATATATCCTTAATTATGATTATTGTTATTTTCGACTGGAAATGTCGCATTTAATGCCTCGATTCGATTCGCTTGCCTCGATGGCGTTGTCGCTTCGACGAGACTATGAAGCTCGTTATGTTGTCATAAATTTTACGCTTTGGCGGCATAAAATGACGTCTGGCCCATTAAAATATCGATGCAGTCACTGACAGCAGTAGCTGTTGTGTTGCATTATGCTGATGCCTCCACTCTTTTACTCAACTCCTTCTTAACTGTTATTTATGTTGAGTAATTTTTAAATTTAATTTTTTTTTATCGATTTGGTTTTTGTTTTTCAGAATGGAAGTCATTTCACGGAAAAACAAAAATTGCTGTGGATTTATTATATGATCTATTAAGCTGCTTATGATCTGAAATGAAATTTCGTTATGTTGACTACATCGCAATAGTTTTAATATTCTGACATGTTTTTCTTAATTCATTATTTTTTGAATTATTGAAAGCATTTAATATATTTTCAACATTGCGGTTACTCAATTATATTTCATAGATGGTTCATATAAGAATTACTTTCTTCACAATTTTTACCATTACCAGATTGATATGAAGTGTAGCTGACTAATTTAGTGTAAGTCCATATCATTATCATTTTAAAAATAATGGAATCAATGCAAAGCTATATGTTCCTCCTATTCATAATCACAGACACTTAGGAACTAGAGAAAATATTAAGCAAGGGGAATTTTAAAATATTATTAGCAAAAAATTTATAAGCAATATCATATATAATAATATAAATAAATATATACTTAGTTTCATTTATAAAATTACAATAGCTGGCTTACAAATAATTTTCCATCTTTTTTTGTAAAATATAATAAAAACATTTTCAAATTCAATTTACTCACATTGCAAGTGAGTTTTGTCTTTTTAATTTTTTTTTTTATTGTGTTTTTTGTGAGCTTCAACACTTTCCGCATCAATTACGTCATGTTAATCCGAATGTCCACTGCATGTCCGCAAACTGACCGACCATACATCAACTGGCGGCGACCACACCAAGCGACAGACCGACTCATTTTCACATATCCATATAAATATACAAGTGTGTAGCTCTATGCATGTGAATATAACCGTATTTGTGTGTGTAGTGTGTGTGTGTGTGTGTGTGTGTGTGTGTGGTGGCTATGTGCGTGTTTTTTGTGATTGGTGCAACATGCATGCGACGCCGAGCCAAGCCAAATCGAATGGACAGCCAACAACCAACAACCAGCGTCCAGCAGATAGTCAACAAACCCCAAGCAACATTTCAACTTCTTTGATGTGCCCTTTTTTTGTTGCTGCCATGGGCTCCGCTGCTGCGGACACGGCTGCTGCTGCTGCCACTGCTGCTGTTGATGTTGCCATTGCAGTCAACTCTGGACACGAGCGAACATTTCAATCAAACGCACTTGGTCTGGGGCGGAGGAGTGACGTATGCATGTGCGTGTGCTTGGGTGGGAATTGGCGCATGAAGCGTAAGGTGGCAGCGTTGAATGCCGATCTGCTGTCATTCCAATGCCATTCCCGTGCAACATGCAAAAAAGTTCGTGCAAAAATGAATGGCGAAACAATCGAATCGGAGCGAGTTAAGTTGACTCGACGTTGCCACCGCCTGTCCGTCCCACTGGTTGCCCGGCTGTCTGCTTGCTTGCCTGCAACTCAATTCGATTTAATTAAAACCAATTTTCGACTTTGAGCGCATTCATTCGTTGCAATCTTTTTTCTTTTTTCTTTTTGATTTTTTTTTTTTTTCTTGGTGCACTTTCTTTACGTTTTTTCCTTTTGGTTTCATGTCAACAACAAAATGCAGAGCAGCAGGTGGGTTGTTCGCTTTTCAATCGAGCTGGGGAATCGCTTGTTGTGTGGGTGGCAGGCAAAGGCTTTCTTGGTTCACTCAAAAAAGTTTTGTTTTTACAATGCGAATCAACAATTTTTGTTTTTCGTTTTTCATTTCCATGCTTCATGTGCAAAAATAAAGGAAATGTTTATCAACGTTCGTGTGTGTGCAGTTGAATGCGAAGGATTCTTTTTTCGTTTTTGTTTTTCTGATTCGCATCGAAATATTTTCAACTGAGTTGCATTTTTTTGAGTTGATTAAGTCGGTAAGACGTGTTTGGAAAACTGATAAATATATTGAAAAGTTAATGAAGTAAAATGTATAAAAACTTGATTTTCTTTTGTAGGGATGCCGAATTGACTTTATTAAACTTTTTTTTTTTTATGACATTTGGTAAAAATGAAACTCAACAATACCAATTTAGTTAATACTAGCAGATCAGACGATTTAACATTCTTTAAGGATACCATCTTTATCATAATGATAAACAATCAAATTATTAGGTTTTGCTCAAAAACATTATTTAGATATCCATATTTAAAACTTAAATGAGTTTCTGTATTCATCACTTAGGAAAATATATTTCACTTAGGAAAATTTTAATTCGATCAACAGCAAGGAGATTAAAACAAAATGAACTTTTTAAATGTGGCAAATAAAACAAGATAGCCTCGAAAGTTGCGCTCATGTTCACGTCAAAATCAGACAAAGCACAAATCAGTGTACCCCCAAAGCATAAAGTAAAACCCGATTCCACTTCCACTTCTACTCATGGCAACATATCATTCATGTGATTATTGCATTCCATGTGCTTGCATGCAGCGATTGCCGACATGGACTCCGCTGATGCTGCCGCTGCGGCTGCCGTCGCCGTGCCAGTCTTGGCAATCGCCTCTGCAAACGCCATTGCTGCCATGCTTATGTTGCATGCATCACTTGGCAACAACAACAACAACAAGAGCAGCAGCACAAAACAGAACAGCAGCAACTTGTTGCCAATGGTGCAGATGATTTTTTCCTAAATGATGTGCATATCGTTTTTGAATCCACGTTGCTTACGTTCTGCAGTCCAAAATTTTTATTGGCGTTGGAGTGGCTGATGTTGATGCCGACGACGACGAAGACGACGACGATGATGATGATGAGGATTTGATGGTAGCCGCGTAGCTAAAAACGCTTCTGGGACAAGAACAACACGCTACAAATTTACAATGGCAACAGCAACAACAACAAAATAAACATAAAAAAAAAAACAAAGAAAAAACAACAAAAAAAGCAACAGCAACTTCAGAACCAACAACATGTTGTTCAAGACGTGTTCATCGGTATTAAACGTTTCCATTTTTTTTTTCTTTTTTGTTTTTATTTTGTTTCTTGTTTTGTTTAATAATTGCGAGTTTGAATCAACATCGAACGGGCGACCGACTGATCGAAGAATACATCAATAAAAGCGCATGCAATAAAATGCAGCAACGATATCAGCAACAACAACAACAAAACAAAAACAACAGTGTCAGCATCAACAATGTGTGAGTGCAATAGAACTCAGCATGAAAAGTGGCCAACGGCTAATCAAAGCGATTGTGTGCAAGTTAAACAACGCATGCAGAATGGCAAAGGAAGCGAATAGCTGGGAAAGGGAACGAAGGGGGTTGCGCTTCGTTGCACGCACATGCTTGTTTAGGCACACAACAGTTTAGGAGCTGCCATAAACCTATAACTTACACTAACAACAGCAACTCGAGACAAATCGGGAAGTAGAGCAATTTTTAAGTGCTCCAAACGACGGGGATCCATTGAAAGTAAAAGCTGCAACACGAAGCTTACTAAGTATTATTATTAATAAGAGCTTTTGAACGTTGTTAAGCTTTTTAAGCAATAGTAGAATATAACATATCATAATTCTGGAGCATTGGACTCCGATAAGTTTACAGCATATTAATAGACCTTATAGATTTACTTTCAAAAAGAATTTTATTTAAAATATTTAAGAAAGGTGAGGAAAGGAAAACAATAGTTTCTGATGCGCTAGCAAAATTCGGATTTAATAGTTCTAGATAATGACCAATAATATATATCAATATTATGTATATCGGTTTACTATATCATATAGCTGCCATAGGAACTTTTTTGATTACTAATATATCGTTACCAAATTTTGGAATTTATAATTTTAAATAATATCCAATCATAGATCTGAATATTATAAATATCGGTTTACTATAACAAACAGCTTCTATTTTAACGATCAGCAGAAAATGACTTTTACTAAGTAAAACTTTTATATTTCTTGAGCTATCATTACATGAATAAAACAAAATATTAAAGCAAAAAAAAAAAAATGTATTGAATTGTGAATTGAAATTTGATTTGGGTAAAAGATTTCATACCTTTTAAATTTCGTTTGTTGTCTAAAACTAGTTGAGGAGAAGTTTCCCCTGCGAACAGACAAAAACATGATACAATTTGTTTGCATTGCACATGTCATGTGACAGCTTCGTATCGGTAACGAGATAGAAAGAAGAAGAGTTTATTATGCAATGGAATCGAACAAATTAATTTTTGCACTTACTGAGTGCTTCAATAAGCTTCCAGTTTCTGCTGCTGATGCCGTTGCCGTTGCTGTTGCTGTTGCTCTTGATGCTACTGACCGTCATATGGATTTTCTTTTTTACCTTTTTTGGTTTCTTGTTGGTTTTTTTTTTTCTCAATTTTCTTTGCTACTGCTGCTGCTGCTGTTTGGGTTGTTGTTGTAACTTTTGAGATTGCATTGCAAATTTTCAGCTCAACTCGTTTCCAAACCGTGCATTTGGCAGCCAAACAATATTATGAAGCATCGGTTCAAGCAATTTCTACCTTTACTCAACCATTTTCCTGCTGCTAATATTGACTGTGATGCAATGCGCTCGACTTCTGTTCTTCTACCTCCTCGCAATCGCACAGTCACGCACCTCCGCACCGCACCGCTCCTGTTCACTGTTTCGATTATGAAATGTTTGCTCGTATCTACGTGTGGAACATGCTTTCATTTTATCCATTGCATTTCTGTTGTGAATTTTTACTTGAGTATTTTTAATAAAATAAACCCAGAAACGTAATCAACATAAAGGATTTCAAAAAATATAAAATTTCTGTGCATGAGATGCTTTCAGTATCTGTATCTGTATCTGCATCAGTATCGTTTTGCGTTGCACTGCTAAACGAGATGCCAGAGAGATATCATTGATACCGAGCATAACATCCTTCACCATCCCACATGCTATGTTGAACACTCTACGATTGCAATGCACTGCAGTCGTGCACACAGAGATAAAAAATGTGTGAATAATTATTTCTAAATGTAAAAAATATAATTAAGCAATATAAATAGTCAGCTATGCTACAAATATGCTGCAAGAGAGCCTTTGTTAAGATTTTAAGCAAATTATCGACGCATAATTTAAAGTTTTCTTTTAATAATAAATATTTTTATATAAGTAATTGCTAAAAGATCCCACATAGAGTTAAGTTCAAAGGTAAATTTTAAAATTTCTTATAATTATATGGCAATTCTAAAGAAATAAGTTTATCGTGAACACGTCTAAAAGATGACTTTAGAAATATTTCGTTTTCATAAATATTTTTCACGGTGTTCTTTTGCTGACTGGCTCTTTGAGATACTCGTACATTTGCAATTATCGTGACTTGAACTTGTTCATATAACAATATTGTTGATGTTTCTTCTTTTTTTTTACCACATACTCCAGATGGACATGTGGTCATATGCACCACTGCACGCTGTGGCCAGCAAAGGTTAGTGTGGGGAAGGAGTTCGCTCAGCTTGGTTTGTTATGAAACATGTCGGTGACAGTTTATTAAATCGATTACTTTCGGGTTTGATATTTTAAATAAACATATTTTTTTATTGCTTTCTCGTGCAACTCAGACTTTTTCATTTCATTGCCTTTCGACTCTTCGTTCGTTTATTTTGCTGCTGAATAATCCTTGTCCATCGTTGTGTTCTGTGGCCCTTACCAAAGTCATGCCTCGGTTCGATTGCAATTGTTGTTGGCATTTTTCGTTAGCATTTTATGTTGTATTTGTCATTCGGGAAGATTTGTTACTTAAAAAATTATGCCAAACAACAAACAGACACAAAAACCTTTGTTATCCTTCGTGCTCGTTCGACGTCTGCGAGTATATCTGGCATTTGAAAGATTAGTCATTGTTAGTCAAAACAGAATATTTAGGTTTTGCATTAAATTGACTTCGCAATTGACAGCGCCTGATATTTCCTGATACCTGGCCACACATTCAATTGTATATGTTGAGTTTTTGTTGTGCTGCCATTGAATTTTAGACATTTTAATGTTGCCAATATTAAACCAAGCTGGCATATAAGAAGCTGTGTGATTACCTACACTCTGACATATTCAACGTATTGTAGTTCAAAATAATTCTAAAAAGAAGTGAGTCTACACCCCTAAAATCGTAAGTTTAAGCATTGCATATAAACTTTTTAGGTAGTTTTCTTACCGAAATTGCGAACCATTAAATCGGACACTTACACGCAATCGAGGCATACCAAAGGACATTATGGAGGCAACAAATGACAAAAGAAATAAAACACTTTTAAATGGCAAAGAAAACGGAACCGCATGCAATAGAAAAGGAAAAAAGAAAAAAGAAAACAGAAATAGAAAATAGTAGACATAGATACGAGAAAAGAAAGACACCCATACGTCTATAAATTAGACTAAATCAAACGAAATGAGGGTGCATCTACAATTTACGCGTGTAAGTCTCCATGGCGGTACGTTTGTGAGTACATGCATGCATACACACACGTGTAAGCGAGCCTGTGCAACTGCCAGGACATTAGATAACAGCGAAATTTATTGTCATTGATGCACATTTGACGATTTTCCGAAGGCAACCGAAAGCAAACTACACGAGAAAAGAGTGCCAGGAAAAAAAGCGGTGAAGCGGTGAAAGTGACTGAGCGTAAAATATCTTTTTAAAAAGATTGCTCGCCATAGCAAAGCACGCAGAGTGAGAAAGAGAGAGAGAGTGCATGAAAGAGAGAGGGGAGCGTCGGGGAGACATGCAAGTCAGAATCTACACGTTGCTAGAGTCAAACTCAATGATGAAAGCGATGGAAGGCCGCCACACCGTCTCACGCACACACGTTCCTTGCAATGTTGCCAACTTGCTGCGTCATTGTGCGGGTGCTATGGACATATTTATGTCGCTTTTGGGAACATTTTATCCTCATAAATATTACTCATGTGCGCTCATGATATTTTCTCACACGTACTTGAGTCTGTGACTCTGACTGTACATTTGGCAGCCTAAGCGGCTGACGGCAGCAAACAAAACAGCAACTACTCACTTTTATTTGGTCTTCTTCTCCTTTGTATTGAGCAGCTTTGCCGCAGCTTGAATGGCACAACATTTAACATGCGAATGCTGCCAGCGAGCTTTGAAAGCATTCCGCTACTCGATTGCAGAACAATCAACAGTTGAGGCTTTTTCTAAGGACTCTGAGTCCTGCACTGAGGAACTGCCAGCAGCTTTCCCACTTCAGTGTTTCTTTTCTCTATACCCAACACCTAACATCTACTTAAAATAACACATATACCAAACCTTCTAAGTATTAGTCATAAATGAAAAATAATTCTTTGACATGTTTAATTAGTCATTGTTTTAATTAGCATATATTATTGCAGCACCGGATACAATGATTTCTTGTTTTCAATACTGTGACTTAGAGCTGAGACTATTTTAACAATGTGCATACCTGAAAAGTAGCTTGAGATATTTATGAGATGTCAACACCATCAAACTGTCAAAGTGGCGGTTTACGTTCCCAAAAGATTATAAGAGAAATCACAGACCTCATTTAATTTTTTTTATGCATTTAATCTCCCTAACCTGAACGTGGCACTCATCTCTTTTATACAAAGTTGGCTACCTCTGCCATTAGCATCATTAGGTCTTTGATTTAGTGTTGCGTGTGATATATCAACTTGAGCAAGAATTTCCTTAGAGCTCCGATGGTTGTTAGTTCGTGTTGCGTTTATTTTGCTTAGCTTTGTATGTGTTGGATCTTTTCAAGAAATGGCAGAAACAGCGACACTATTAAATACATTTATTTCTTTTTTAGTTTAGCTTCGTTTCCATGGGTCTCTTGTCAACTATGACACATGACGTTTTCCTGCTTTTTTCCACATGGCAACTCAGCCACTCCTGTTTTGTATCTCTTCTTTCTCACAGTCTGCCCAGCCATTTGTAGTGGAGTGTGCTGCCAAGCCTTCAATGAGTCTTCATGTCTTTTGCAATCAGCTACAATGTATTGCTAATAAATCACTCATCATACACTCTGCTGCGCAGAGCGAGAGAGACGGAGTAAGTGCCACCCCATCTGTCACTCCTGACCAAGCAACGTGATTCACTCATGCCTTCAACGTTCAACGACATTGACTTGCTTTCGGTTTTTTTTTGTTTTGTTTTTGTTTCGGTTTCTGTTTCGGTTTCTGTTGCTGAATTCAGATTCAGTCGTCATCGTTAGGTTCGACTGCTCAGGGTGGTGTCGGTGGTTTGACCCAGTACTTGAGTGTTAAATTGGCGCTTTAGCTGCTTTAAGTATATAGTATATGTATATACAAATACATATGTATAATATGGCAAACATATGTATATGTCTGTATGTACATATATATAAACATTGGTCGCGTTTTAAATTGCATGACGTCAAATTTGCGTCGACTTCGTTCTTCACGATTATGTTATGACCTCAGCTCCTTCACTTCGACTGTCAATGGTCTGTCCTCATCATATATTCTTTGCCCATTATTCTTTTCAACTTGATTTCGCTTCATTTTCCTTTGCGACTTTTTCCTGCTGACTTGGTCTTCGCCGTCTTGTTCTTATGTTGCGAACTGATTGTCTGTTGAAAGTGCGAAAACGAGACGAAAAGCTTTTATCTGGTTCTCCCATCGATAGATGTCATCTTGAGTGATTTACCGTCAATTGGGGATGTTGTCTTCAATGAGTTTTCTGCTTTTTTCTCGCCTTCTTCTTCTCCTTCAGCAGATTTATGTTTATATTTATTTTACGGTACGATACGCTATGTTGAGCAGTCTGTATCCGTATCTGCGCATCTTCTTCTGTATGTTGTTGTTAAGAAAGTTTTCAACGTCGCAGAGAAAAAAATTAATCAATATTAAATGTCTTCTCATTTTAAATTTAATTTCTGCATTTTGAGGCAATGCACGACTAACTACTTTAATATACGCTTAGCAATGGATGCATGTTGAATTGTAAATTTAAATGTCATTTCATTGGAAGTTTTGTGAGATCCTAGATTTATTGAGAATCATTCGGAAGGAAATCAATAAGTTAGATAATTAATTTTAAATAATAAACCGATTAAACTTGCCTGAAGACCTAAATGATGTGCCTTTAGGCAAATCTATATCATAAATATATTGCAGCTACATGATTATGCAGTATATTGCTTTATTTACGAGGAGTGTCTCTAAAGAAGAGCTTTGGAAGTTGACCTGTAAAATGGAATTCGCGACTAGTTTTACAATTTTCAGATAAGCACGATAGATGTCGGATGCGTGAAAAGTGCAAAATGCAACACGATCAGCGGGCGAGAAGATGTTGATAAATCGCGCACAGTCCAATTGTGTTGGAACTGAAACGAAACTGAGAGAGGAAGCGATTGAATGATTTATTTTTGTCAGGTTTTTAACTTAAAATTAAAACGGTAAATCAATTTTTGACAGCAACAGGCATCGACAAAACTGCCATCGCTACTGAGTCAGCCGTTGACGCTGCTAATGACGATGATACCATGACAACCCGCTTACTTCCGCTCTGCCTACCAGCTTCTCTCTGCAGCTGCATGATTTCAATACAGAGAAATAGAGGCGCGACAGACGCTGACTGCGGCTGTCAGTTGACGCCGAGTTGATGTAGCAACAAATGTTACTGTCAGATAGCTTCGAAAACTACTTTCAATTTATATAAGCAAAAACGAAAAAAGTACTCGGGGAAAATAAAAAATGAAAGCATGAATGAATCAACTGCGCGAAGCCTACAAATGTCGGTCGAACGTCTGCCAGCCACTCAAGCCGACCAGACTTGACTCCAGATCGTCTCTGGCGCACAATTAACACTTTCGCAACGATGTTCAAAGGCTGAATCTAAGTCACAAGCGAATTCTTGGGCATTCGCAGCCAAAAGACACTTTCATGTATCTGATTACTTCATTGAATGTTATGCGCGCTGCGGACTGAGCGGCTCTTGGTATCTGTTCCAGCGTATTTACATAAATGATTTTTCTGCTTAATTCGCTGAAAACAAAGTCATAAATTGTCTGCGTTTAATTCTCTGTCAGTTGAATTGTAATAAATTAATATAAATTTCTTGTCAACAAAATGAAATGGAACCGAATCAACTGTTTCAGTTTCTCGTTTCTTTTATTTTCTCCGTCCTAAACATTCGAAAGCTGAAATATGTTTGCTATTTGCAAACATGTGTAAGATTTTTCATTGTGACATTTTTGTTTAACACATTACATCATTTTAAGATAAAGAAAAGGAAGTAAAATTGGTATATAAATTTATCATATTTACCTCATAAGTATTCCCAACCTCTACAGTGCTCCTTAGTTAGTTCGAGTTGCGAGGATTATTGACTTAAATCTTTCATACTTATAGTCGACTAATGGAGATGTTTTTACCTAATGCTCCGAGAGGAATGCCACTACGCCATTTCTACTCTTTCCATGTTAAAGTGACAGCAATCCATCAAAATCTCTTAGGGGATGATTTCTTTCTCTAGCTCGCCCTCAAAATTGCTAAAACAATTTTTTGGTAAAAGTTTCAGAAACAACCCCGACAATTGATTGATAGCTGTAATTTCGTTTCATACTTTGTTATAAGAATCATAAGATTCCCAAATTCAACATGGTGCAAAATTTTAACCAATCAAAGAAAGCCAAACACTCTGAATTCTTTTGCTTGCTGTAAAGGTTGAGAATGCCAATAAATATGTTATTTTAATTTAATATCAGAATGTCGTCAGCAATAGGGATTGAAAGCTAAGGCCATGCCGAGTTTTTTGCTTGGTTAAAGCAAGCTCATTTACATAAAGCCGCTTCAAAAATAATTTAAATTAAATAAAATGTAAAAACGACTAATTTTTTAATTGATGTGTCAATCAAACATTAAACTGTTCATATCAGCGACTCATGTCAGAGATTGATTGCTCTCAGTCTCTTTGCGCTCGAGGCAAAAGCCATTGGCGCAGTCGAAAGCTGGCTTCAAGCTGCCAGCTCCAAGCAACGAAAGAAGCACGAAACTGTCAAAGTTGCGTGTTGCAACTGATTCTCGATTTGAATGATTTTCAATACGCAAAAGTCGTGAAACTATTTACCTCCGACGGACGTCTGGCTTCGTGTGTGTGGACTCATTAGGCAGCGAACGTTAATCATTTCAATTTCGATTAAGAATGAATATGCAGTGCACTGAAAAAAATAATTCATTAAATGAATTTTCCAATATTCTCTGCTCACTGCTGAATATCGACTCCAAGTCAGTTGACTAAACAATTTTGTTAGCATTTTCATATACTTTTGCTAATGTAATAACATTTGCGTATTTATGCTTGGTAAATGAACTGTTCTCACGGTGTAATACTTACACGAATTTAAGTTGGTCTGCTTCGTTGACTAACTTGGAGTGGTGCTAAACAGGTCTTTGCATGGCCATTCCTTCCATGCAGGGAGTGGACTGGCTGATGCACTGCCACTGTGCCATGTATGTGGCAATGTGCACATCAATTAATGCAACTGTCGCCTTTTTTAGGTAGACACACTCGGAGTGTAGATTTTGTGTCGCTAACGCGCAGTTTAGAATTATTTTTTCACACAACTTTGAGATACAAAGCGTCAAAACAAAAACCAGTGAATGAAGCTTTACCCAATCGAACTTTTAAAGATTTTATTATTATTTATGCTCAAGACATCCGTTGGCAGTAAGCACCGGAAATTCGCATCAGCTACATCATTTATCACCTGAAAACAGAGAAGTGATTATTTTCCTATGAATATGAATCTCAGGAGCAGCTTAAAACGTGTTCAAGCAGCGGTCATTGTACAGACTTTGCATCTTGCTGACTGTGACTGTCTCTTGGCTCGTTCGTCAGTATAACTGATTGACCATGGACGTCAATCACATCAATCGAAATCAAGTCAAATCAATGCGCTCGACTGTTCCATGCGACTGCGCACACCTGTCATAATCAATCACATCTCCGATGACGCTGTTTGCCTGTTTGCTGGCTGCTGGCTGCTGGATGAGGTGATTGCGCATCAATTATGAACTTATAGTATATCGTGTGAATAGTCGCCACTGAACACATTGCCAACACACTCGGCCAACCTGGCTTCGTTCTTGGTCACTCTTGTTAGTCGCCCGTCACGCCAATTGACAGCTGAAGCAATCACATGCGCGTTCACTCTTCTGAGTAGCGATTTATTAATGTGTACATATAATATGATTTGAACAGAATGACTTTGCAACAAGGTCACCGTCAGAGTGTCAGAGTGGTAACATGGATTATTATTATGTAAAATCGTCCAGATTCTGCATATAATTTTTTCTTTACTTAACAGTTTCGATTTATTTATTTAACTTCAAATCAAGTTAAAGTCTTCACAAGCATCCAAATTGATTTGGCTTATCCTTCTTTAAGTCATTTGCGCCTAGATTAGCAGAGTTCAATTCATTCGCATGGCAACAGTTCGATGGCAACATCACATTAATTTAACTTCCATAAAAAAAAAAAAAACAAAATATAAAATAAAATAACATATATGTAATATTCGTGCAATTGAAATATATGTGTACTATAATATATATTCAATGATTTGCCAAATCTGTTTAGGTTTGTTTTAAGCAAATCCATATCGAGCTATTAAAAATATTTGAAAAAAAGTATTTTTTTATACGAATATAGTAATGTATATAGTATGTTGTCACACAACATCGTTAACAATAAATAACAGCAACTTAACGTGTTACAAAAGCAACAAATTCAATTATTGTTCATTTGGAGCCGTTAAAGTTTTCGCATTTCGCAAACAATTTGAATCGAACGCAATTAAAGCCTCAGCTGTCGCTTGAAGTTGACAGGCTTCATTATTAACGAACCAGTCTGAATAATTTAGGACTTTGCCACGATGAGAAAACATTGAAGTGGATCGAGCAATGCGAGACGGATTGAACCGATAGCAGCAGAGACAGCCGCACCGGCACCAGCAGAAGAGTGGCTTCGACATATGTATGCACACATGAATGCTGTGCGGCGCAAGCGAGTGCAGCGGCTCTAGGAGACAGCGACATGGCAAGCGACTCAAATAGAAATACTGTATGGTCGCTTGCCCACGCGCACCTGAGAGCTGCGTCCGCAATGCAAGCGGCGCGCATATGTACGTGCATGTGGCCGTCATTATTGCGGCGACAACGATGTCGACAACGACAACAATCCATAAATGTCGCTCGGATGACACGAATTTATTGATGGATTATAATAAATTTTGCACATAAGACTCGCGAGACACACACAAGTCGCTGTCGGTTAATTGAACTACACTCACATATGGGAGAGCATCAATCAAAGCTTGTGCGTATGCAAAGCAACGCGCGGGGCGGGCGGAGCGTCACACTATCTTAGTGTCGCAAAGGCGAACGACAATAAAAACTGAAATAAGACCGAACTAGGCGGCAGACACACAATTTAATAGATGTCACATTGACTGACCCACTGCACGTTTGGCACTATTCACGATCGTATTACATAAGCATATTTTTATATATATATATATATATATTTTGTTTTTTAAGACCATGTGTGCGATTATTAACATTGACATTCCAATCCGAAGCCGGAGCACAACGATTAAGAGTAATTAAATGTCTGGCAGCAATTGCTCTCGATCATATAAGTACCATAGAAACGTTGTCTGCTTATCTACTATTAAGCATTAAGTGATGCACACATTGAATGCAGAATATAATTCGATATAATTGGCCAAATTATTAACATTATTAACCTCCAATTACTTATTACAGATGTTCTTCACACTTAAGGCTTTCCTATCTTTCTAATCAATTTTTAATTATGGTGAATAAAGGAAACTAGAAAACAAATATTATTCAGAGAGTAGCTATCTTGAGTGTAATATACACAATTTGTTATAAATAAATAAGGAAAGGATACACAAGCCTATCGTCTGGCATTTGTGTATTCTGTAAATCCAAGCTTTCATTCATAATCCTACATTTGTGTAATTGTAAAGTTGTTAAGTTAATTATAATAAGAATATTTGAGAAAGGTCGTTGCACACTTATTACAAAATACGTAAGCAACTTGCACAAATTAATAAAATCTATTAGCTTTGGAAAATGCATTCAGTTATGCCAAAGCAAGAGGTAATCGTGATTTCAAATCAAAAGTCACGATATTCAAACGATGCAACATGATTGGGTCGCGTCGAGAGCAGCAAGTTATTCGCTAAGTTGGCTGGGATGGTCAGAGATGAGAGAAGCAGTGAGTGCGAGCAGCTGAGTATGAGTTGAAAGCTACACAGCATGATGGTTTATTAGCAGATGCGAGATATGTAGATATTCCGCATGCTCGATGACGCTGAAGAAGACAATCGAAAAGCGAGCGAAAAGCCAAATAAATCAAACTGATTTATTGACGACGACTACGACAACATCGATCGATGACGCTGGCTCCGAAGTAGAAAATCCAAAAAAGTAAGAAGTCACACGTATGGGTAATTGGTGAAAGAGGTGGGCAACGTTAAGGGACACCGTCGCATGCCTAAGCAGAAACAAATCCAACGCGTGACAAGTCCAACAGCTGCAGGTCGCTCGCTCCAATTGGCTTTGTCTGATTGGGATACATTGTGACTGGGATGTGGCTGAGGCTGAGGCTGAGACCGCGGGATGCGTACTGTGATGATGATGATGATGACGGCAAATGATGCTGCGGTGGCTGTTGCTGACATAAACAACACGCTAAAGTGATTGTAATAACGCGGCCATGGGTTGGTAGAGTTAAAGGATCGCTTCAGCTGCAAAACTGGCCAATAGATTTTTTCCCCCCTATTAATGTCCATTGTTTCGTTGTTTCGTTCTTTCGCTTGTTGTTGCATTTATTGTCAAATCATGAGGTTCCCTGCTGCCAACGAAGCCAAACCCCAACGATGAAAATGCATTCGAGTTACTGTGGTGAGAGAAGGCAATGTCGGGCGTACCGTTGCATGGGCGCTGCAGATAAGCGCCAAAGGGGTAGATTCAATCTTTTATTAAGATTTTAAATCAGCCATTAATGCAATCGGAACCGTGTTTCCTATTATCACATACATAGTATAATCTGTATGTTTGATGTGTGCCAATGAGAAATTCAAACGAACTCGAATGTTTTACAGTAGTGGGGATGACTTTCAGATATTAAATAATTCTATAATTCCATGCATTTCGATTTAGCAATTAAATCGTGTCATAGTGTAAAAATTATGGTCTTTTTGGTTTAAACACACATATGTAATATTTTCTATATTTTCACTGCAAATTGAACTTTATACCCTATACCAAAAAATGGTAAAGGGTGAATTAAAATTCTGCAAATGTATGTAACAGGCAGAAGGAAGCGTGGCAGACCCCAAAGCATATATATTCTTGATCAGCATCAAAATTCGAGTCGATCTAGCAATGACCGTCTGTCTGTCTTTCCGTCCGTATGAACAAACGGATCTCGGAAACGCTTAAACCTACAACCACCAAATTTTGCACGAAGACTCGCCCAATCCATAGGCATAACGAGTTTATTTTGCTTTTTCGATATTCAACCTATAACATAAAGCTGCCTTAGGAACAATCAACGGAAAAACCACATTTCCTAACCAAAACCCTTTTGTTTTTTAAGATATCGTTTCCAAATTTTGGATTTAACTCTTCCAGCTTATGTCCAATTATATATACTAATATTATGTAAATCGGTTTACTATATCATATAGCTGTCATAGGAATGATCGGCCGAAAAACAACATTTAGTGGGAAAAACTTTTTTGTTTATAAAGATATCGTTACCAAATTTTGGAGTTGATAATTTTAAATAATATCCAAATATATTCCTGAATATGATAAATATCGGTTCTCCATAACATATATCTGCCGTAGGAACGATCGGCCGAAAAATGGCTTTTACTAAAAAAAAAGACAATTTTTTTGTTCTTGAGATATCCTTACATAATGAATACAAAATATTGAAGCAGTTAAAAATAATATGCAGTTTTGGATTGGGTACAGGGTTTTCTATAGTCGGTTACGCCCGACTATAGCCCTGTCTTTCTAGTTACGAACTTTAAAAATGCTGAGCTTATCATTATTTTATTACTTAATCGGTCTTTTATTCATTAGAGGAAGTGTTTTGATTTTATTTTAAGCAAATGCTAATCAAAGCAATTTCAAATATATTTTAGTTCAGACAAGCCCCAAATCCCCGTTGAGGATTTGCATACTGCGCCTTTGAGCTTCGAGAGGATTGCCAGACCATGATTTGCTGTTGCCTCTGCTGTTTCTAACTTCATTTTGGCATTTATGTGTTCCATTAAATCTTACTCACTCACTCAGACGCCCGTGCGTTGAACCGTTCGTCCATTCGGTTGCATGCAACATTGATGATACCCAGCATCAAAACTAGAGAAAATTAGCTAAAAACCGGCCAGCATCGGCCAGCATCGGCTAGCACCGGCCAACCCATGTCCATGCTCGGGGCTTTGCGCATAAATACCGGCAAACGTTTTTCCAACTCAATCACCGAAAACCAATTGTGTCGGAACGTTCGTGCTTTGGTAATTATTTTGTGATGCGTTGGTTGATGCAGACGCACCCTGCAAATTCCCGACTGAACGGAATCAAACCCATGAAGCTCGATGCTACGACGCAGCAATCGTTGAGCTTCAACGCACACTCACGCAGAAATGGAATTTGTGCTTGGTGCAGCTGATGCCGACTCGTAAATATGCACGCATGTCCCCAGGACCAAGGCACCAGGCGCCACAGTGCGTGAGAGAGTGAGAGAAAGTCAGCCAGTGGTGACTGTGTGTGTGTGTGTGTGTGTGTGTGTGTGCAGCTATTTACGACTGCCTCTGTGCGTGTTCGCAATAGCCAAGCACGTTGCTCGAGCTCTCGTTCCATTCACGTTCAATGCTATGTAAATTCAAAAAGGTTCATGAAAATGCAATTTTATTTTCAAAAACAAAAACAAAACAAGCTAACAGAAAGGAAAAAAAATGAAAACCGAAACAACTACAACAGCAGGGAAACGCACTTTCGAGCAGATACTCGCATAAGGATGTGGAGCAGCATGGCAACTCATATGCATATGGCAATACAAATCGCAACGAAACCGAACCCAAAGTGACCATGCGTCCAATCAGCAGTGAAATGATGCGTTGATGGTGCCGTTTTATCACAGCAACGTTTCAGCTACAGTGGAACAAAACTAATTCAATTCAAATTACTGCTACCTCAGAAACAGTATAAATGTAGTAAAGCAATGGGAAATCAAATAAGGAAATCAAAAAGGAGCACTGTGAGCCACATAGAAATGCTGCATTGCTCATCGATTTTAAGTAGATTGCCCGATGACGAAATCTTTTAGTTCCAACTAATAACTCTATTTAGAGCATGAAACTGCCTCCGTGACAATTCATATTTGGGTGGCAATGAATTTCAATTTCTGCTCTTAAACTTTTATTCGGAATCCAAATCTGGGATATAGCAGCAGCAACGAACCGCAAACGGCTCCAGACCATGCAGAACAAAGCCTTACGACAAATTACTGGTACGTTCGGGGCTCTACCCTGCATCTGACCACCGTCGAGAACCAAGTCTGTTTTTTCTCCAGCAGATACAACGACCGTTTGCTAAACCACAAGAACCGGCTGGCTAGATCCCTGGCCACCTCAGTCCCCATAAGGAGACTTAAACGACGTCACTTTGGACATCTTATCTAGAGACTGGTCTAACTTCGGCCCTTCTGTTATTTAATGTTAAATTGTTATTTAATGTTAATGAAGTCTAAACTAAGAAACCCTTTTGTAACACAAAAACTGGCGAATGTATAACTACTTTACACCAGGTGTCTCATAGCACAAACTAGTTAAGTGCTGATTAACGCCTAGATAACATTAATAATAAAAAGAAATACAATTTCAAAAAAAAAAAAAAAAAAAAAAAAACTTTTATTAATTTGAAAGTAATTATGTTATACAAGGTGAGTTCGAAAGTAAACAGGACTTTTTGAATCTAGCGCCCTCTAGTGGCGCCATCTATATGTCAACTGGTGCGTTAGAATCTGCTATCGTTTATCGACTTCCAGTAAAAATTTCATGACATTTCATCTATTGGAAGTGAGGACATTTGGGCTTACAAAAGGTGTGTGCACGGTTTGTTCCGCACAAATTGACTGACGTCCAAAAATTGCTCAGAATTCAACATTCGAAGGACATCATTAAAGAGGCAAAAAAAGACCCGGACTTCCTTTACAAGATTGTGACTGGAGACGAAACGTGGTGTTTTCAATATGATCCCGAAACGAAACGCCAGAGTGCTGAATGGAAGGCGCCGGACGAGCCGAAACCCAAAAAATCGCGCCTGGAGAAGTCAAAAGTGAAGACAATGCTGATTTGTTTTTATGATTCCAAGGGTATTGTCCACAAAGAATTTGTTCCACCCGGCCAAAACGTTAATGCGGTATTCTACCTTGGAGTTTTGAAGCGTTTGGTGCGCCGTATTCGACGTGTTCGGCCCGAATATCGCGAAGATGGAAGTTGGCGTTTGTTGCACGATAATGCGCCGTCTCATCGATCGACGCTTGTGTCCGACTATTTGACCAAAAATCACATTTTAACCATCAACCACTCCCCGTATTCACCTGATATGGCACCGTGCGACTTCTACCTTTTCGGAAAAATGCATTTGCCGATGAAAGGAAAGCGTTATGCAGACGTAGAGGCCATTCAAAAGGCTTGCATCGGCATACTGGCGGCCATACCGGGCAACGAGCTAAAACACTCGTTCGACATGCTTTTGGACCGTGCAAAACGCTGTATTAAAGCAGAAGGAGACTATTTTGAATAAAATAAATTGATTTTGCCGAAAAAACTATTTATTCTGTCTTTTTTTTAAAAGTCCTGTTTACTTTGGAACTCACCTTGTAATAGCCAGAAATAGGCAGAAAACCGCCTTCATAATACTTAAACTTACTCTCTCAAAGCAAATTGTCAATAGAATAGTTTTTAATTAATTCGACACCATTGTGCAGACATTGAAGCTTACGGAGTTAGCCACGCACGCAACGCCAGGCAGTGGGAAATTTGTGCTAGCCACGCAACACGATTGACGATGGCAACAATCCTGTTGCAGGACCTTAAATATCGGCAATCAATGACATCCACTTGTCCGGCGAAATTAGATTTACTCGTTGGAGCATTTTATGCTTTTTATCAACTGCAAGAGGATGGAACAGGATAGTCGCCAGATATCGCAGCCAAACTGAAGTGCCCATGCACCACAACAACAACAATTGCTACAACAACAGCTGTGCCTCAAACGAAGCTATCAAAGGCAGATGAAACCATTGCAACAACATTGCAATAATTCTGCTGTTGTTGCTTTCGGTGTTGCGGCTTCCTTTTCAGCGAATTGAAAAATGAAAACAATATGGATGTGGAGAATTCAATGCAAAAACATAATTGCATTATATAATCGAAACGAAAAGCTTACAAACATTTCATATTATCGAGAATAGATTATTTTATATGCAAATTGTTTATTGTATCCTTTGAAAGGATTGTTCTAACCAGAAATAAAGAAAATGCATTTTTCTTTTACTCTTGACTATTCTTTCTTGTAGTTCAATTTTAGTCAAGCCTGTAGGCGAAAAGTTTGCAAACGCTTGGCATGGGATTATGTTGACATGTATAAATTGAAAAATTTGCTGCGGTGCCAAGAACTGCAAGTCAATATTATTTTATTTTTGAATTTTTTTGCAAGTGCATAACTTAAGCTAAATAAAATAATAGTGTCCAATGGTTTAATATAGAAAACTGCAATACTAATTATAAGTACAATAGTAGTTTTTGAAGCTGACAAACTAGCCAGGACGATTGTTGTCAGATTAATTTTAGCTTTAATTTTAAGGAAAGCCAAATAGAGCCTCATAACCAAACTAATCTGACACATCCCACGCATAAAATACTTATCAGTTAAGCATCGTTTGTCAAACAATTATGCCGCAGGCTCTTGGCCTCACCTATGTGCAGCATATGCATACGAAATTCGCTAGTTTGCATGGAAAACTTTGCCTAATGATGACATCCATCAGAGTGCGCACAGGTAACGCCCACAAGTCGGAGTTTACGCGCCATTATCAACACGTCATAACTCAGTCAGAGGGTAAAAAGTTGGCATCCTGCAATAGCTGAGCAGTTGCCATCAATCAAGGCGACGACGAGCAGAGCAAGATGCCGACACATATTGGTCTCGGGGCAGGCTGGCTGAGTGTGCGAGTGCATGATGAGCCATGGGCAGGATGAATGCGAGCTCATCGCTTGGTTGGTTGTTTGTTTCGCTGCATGTCGGCTTCAAAGCGCACAGCCCCGTTTATTTATGCATAACATGCGGGCTAAAGTGATTTTAAATGGATAAATGTACCTTCAAATTTGACGATGTTGCCGTTGATGAGCCTCACTGGCACTGAGAGGTTGACTGGCACAGCCGCTGAGTTTGCGATGATGAAGACGATGATGACGGAGCAGATTGAAGCGCCATTAAATGCGCCAAACAAAACAGCAGCAACAGCAAATTTTAATAAAAACGAAAAAAAAAAGACAGAAACTATAACCACACGAAACGTGTTACAGGCGGCAACTGCAAACAAAAACAAAAAAAAAAAAAAGAAATAACCACCAAAAACGCAATCTGGCGCCTTTCTGGTCGTTCATTCGCCTCCTTCTACACCGCCATCGGCGACATTATGGACACGTCTGCTAAATTAAGAAATCACTGTCGAAAAAAAAACTGTTAACTTTGGCTTTGGAGCGTGTTTAATAAAAACAGCCTAAATGAAGAAAAACGAAAGCTCAAAATAAATAAAAAAACACCAACGTAAATCCGACCTGCGAAGGGCAGCCAACTGCTGTCTCACAGAGTCGGTAGAGTCTTAGTCCTTATAATAAAAAACACAGGAATGACACTTTTATCATTAGTTGAGTAAGTTATTGAGGAAATTTCAATAATATTTTAAAGCATAGCCAGCATCTTTTGTTAATATAACTAATTGGATCTTCGAAAGAAATGTTACAACAAATTATGTAAATGATGCATTTAAGGTAATCTCATAATTATGATGAGCAAACTTCGAAACTTTCAAAACTTTTACTTATCAATGGTTTAGTTCATTCGGCAAATTAGTTTCATGCTTTTCTATATTAATTTCCCATAATTTTTACTGATCCTATGTGAGGATTTTGATTCCCAAAATGTTTTCGATTTGTTTGCAATTTTTATGTATTTTTTTTTAAGTTTTTTTGTAACCTTCTTTTGTGGTTAATACTCGTTTTTAGATTTATGAACATAATAATTATAAATTTACTAATTGATTTATTGGCAATGTATAAACACCTCTCTGTTTAATTTATGCCAAAACGAAGCCATTTTTTGTTCTGTACTCCATGCTCCATACTGAATCGACAAAGTCAATGGAAAGGCAGATTTCTTGGCAAAGCGGATGCCAGTGCAGAGCTACAGTGAATATGAGAAACAACCTGTATGCCATACAGGCAATCAGCACACATTCCATGCAAGCTGAGAAGAGCGCAGAGAAACTTCATCTTAACGCAGACAGAGATAAAGTTTAGCGCATTTCACTCGCAGCGATGATGTACAGCGAATGTCCTGGCACACAAGCATTCATTATATGGGAGTCAAGTGTGCAACCGCAGGCAGTCAAGCATCCAACAACGCCAACAACGCCATCAACAACGACAACAAAAACAGCAACAACAGCAACAACAGCAGCAGCAATAAGCAACACGACAACACGGCAACAACTCAAGCCGAGACGCAAATTAATTATTAATCAACGAAACGCAAACGTATCTCAACGGCTGGGCTTAACCCCAGTACCGAAAAGACCAAAAAGTGGCAGGCGAGGAAGCCCGGCTTGATATTCACAGATAGGCGTTCTGCCTGAACGACAAACAGACAGACAGACAGCAGAAGAAGAGACAGACAGGCGAAAAGCTACTCGAGGCAGGCGCGGCTCGCCATGAGTGATTTATGCAGGTGAAGCGCAAATGCGAGAAGCGACTAAGAAACTAACGAATCGCATGGTGGATCGAAATGGCAAGAATCGCAACGGCTCAAAACTGTGACGAACGGCTTTACGAGCCACAAGATGGACGACGATCCAAACATCATGCTTCATGCTAAGACAAGTAATCAACACAACGGATTCGGCTTCACTTTATGCTTTATACCCTACAGTCCGTGGCCCGTGCTTAGTTTTTTTTTGAAATACGAAATTATTGCCTACATATCGGTAGGAGTACTAGGCAATGTAGATTCATCATATAATAATTAATATTTACTTAGATCATAAATTAGTCAATAATTATCGCATCTCAATAGATTGTTTTTAAAAATCCCTGCCAATCGGTGACAGCGACTTGTCGTTGCCGTGATAGTCAAGTATTCGCTGCGAGAAGCGCATCGCTTAGATCGCTGCGCATTTAATATTGGTTCGGTGGAATGCAGAGACATAAGCTTGTAAGGTAGCTGCTGCAGAGCTTCTAAATAAAGGTTCGATGCAGCCACATACTCGTACATGTGTATGTATGCTTATAACACTATGTATGTGTGTGTGTGTGTGTATATGCAGGCTCACTAACTCACTCACCAGACGATCGTCTACTCCCATGTCCATGTCAGTCAGTCAGTTATTGTGTTTGGTGTTGGAGAGTCAGGTCTACATGCAATGAACGAATGCCGAGGCCAGACCAGCGAGCATTAATGTGGCTGTCCATTGCTTGTCTGTGTCTCTGCATATGTCTCTCCGTCTGTTGTATGGTATATCTCCGATTGTCTGCTCGAACTGAGCTCCAAGCATACTACACCATGTTTATGATTGAAGGAATGACCAACACACACACACACACAGAGAGAGACACACAAATACACACATACTTACTCACTCAGTGTGATCTTTGGCAGAAGATCAGCATGCGATCCACAAAACGAAGACACGATCGCACATAAATCGCGACTGTGTCTGCATTGGAATTGCGAATCAGAAATGCCAGAATTGAAATCGGATTTTAAATCATATTCGTTCATTTTGGCGGCTTGTTCTTTGGTTCCTTGTCGTCTTCGTTCACTGCTTTGCGATTGGATTGGAGTATGCAACATCGTGGTACGACATTCACTCAGTCAGTTAGCGCAGATCCCATTGCCCATTGCCCATTGCCCGTTGCCCCTTGCCGCCTGCACTGCCCCTTCTCCATTACATGACTCCCGGTTCCGATGGCGATGCAGCATGATTCACAATCGACGCAAATCTCGAATAACAAATCGCATAATTACGGCCCTGTCGTCCATTTCTACGCTGGCCATCATCCAGCGGGCGATACTCATTCGCATGCGCAACGCCTTTGGCTGCGCAAAAAGGTGTTCCGCAACGGCAACGGCAACGACAACGGCAGCGGCATCTGAGTGACTGACTGAGCGCAATAAATATGTATCGCAATGTGAAATATTTTAGTTAAATGGCAATCCAATAAAAAAAAAAACAAAACAAAATGAACAACACAAACTTGGAATTGAAGCAAATAAATCAACGATAGAGCTGTGTCGCAAATAATCATATTGTAAATACACATGAGTATAAGACATTAATACTCGCATGTATTTCAGGTCCTCTTTGCGCGATAAATTGCAACGATTTAACAGTAAACTCAATAATAATTGATTGCAAGTGCGTTCAAGAGGGGTCAAATACAAATTACCTAAGTGAACTGCATGAAACTTAAGCTTAGAAGATTAAATTTCAGGTATGGCTATTCGAAACTCGTAGTTACTAGCTCCCACAGGAAAAACTATGGATATAGTGTATAGAAAGTGATATTATAAAATCGGTTCTTTACTAAGTTTATATCAAAAATCACTGCCCAATGGTAGGTAGTTATTTTCTCAATTTTACCAGCAGTTGCCTCTGTTGCTTAACACATGATAAAAGAATTAAAATGTAGCGACACAATAGGATCGGTTACAGCGTAAAATGCTTACTCCCAATGGGCCACTGCTGAAGTCATTTGTTATTTCTTGTTTTTAATAAAGTGTACTTCATTGCCATCTATTTGAAATTCTAGTGAGAGATTGACGTAAGCATTGACCATAAAAAAAAGTTCAAAAGAAAAACTTGGTTTGTGCCAAATGGGCAGGTCGGCAGGGCAGGTAACTAACAAAAAGACAGTTTTGCTGGAGAAATCAAACAGTAACAACACAACAGCAATAGAAATGACAACAATATAGATGATGATTGCCTTGCATAGGCAAAATAACAGTTTGTTGTGAAACTTAAGAATTGCACAAGAACGCCTAGTAATAATACAGCAGTTGTCGCTACCTTCTTAATTCTTTTATTGTGCTTCTAACACACTTAACAAGATATTTCAGTTCAGATTTTGATTACATTTTTTAAGTGATAATGAAATACAAAATCCAATGATTATTTTCCCTAGTGACTGCACACAATATGTAGGCTGAATTCGGCGCAACTTTGCCAAAATGCCCTGCATGCGAAATGGCCTTCACTTGATGGCGCTTTTTATACCTGTCCTAAAATTTAAAGTATTTGAGGTGCAAACAACAACTATAAAATATCCGGATCTGTGCATATATACTCGTCTCGACAAAAACCACAACCGTTTTGGCGGAAATGTTTGCCTCGCAAAACAATCATGCATTAACAAATAAATTTGTAAAAATTCACATTATACAAAGGCAAAAGAATTTACAAAAATTAAATTTAATCATGTTGCTTGCATATATGGAAAAAAAGTAAATAAAATAATTAACCTATCAAAATAAAAAAGTTAACACTGAAGAAAACGTTTACACTGTGCATCGCGCAAGGAAAACGGAAAAATTTTAAAATTAAAATACATTCGTTTGAAAGCGAAACACTCAAGAAGAAGAAGCGCAGACTCTTTAGAGGGTTTGTGTTGAGTTGTTATTTTAAGAGCGCCAATAAGGTCGTTCTCTTTTCCTAACTAACTAACGCTCTTTGTATGCTTCTTCTTTATTTTGAACTGTTCCCCGTTTATTTACGCACCAGTTTAATAGAAGAAGAAGAAGCATAAAGTTGCTGCGGTCGTTGCGAAAGTGTACTGTCAAAGTTAATTATTATAATGTTATTAATTAAAGAAATTAAATGTGTAATTTTAAATAAGTAACAAACAGCGTAAGTAGCCTTTTCTCTCCGCAAAGAGCATGTCAAATACCACATTTTATCCAAAGTTCACAGAAATGTGTCGGCTTGCAAAATTTCATTGCTGGCGTTTGCATTTCATAATTACCCAAACATTTACTTTACGACGGATCGGGTTTGTTGCTACAATCTGCAAATATGCTTTATAAACACGATTGCTTAATACCGGAAAGATAACCAAATTTTTTTACGTTAAATTTAGCTGTGCAATTTGTGTTTTGTTTAAATTTCGTCGGCAGTGCAATCAGCTGTTTCAAAATAAAAATGTAAGAGCGAGAAAGAAGACGACGCCGACAATTAAACTCTTTGCAAGAGAGTGTATAGCGCTCTCTCGAGTCGGCAAACCGGGCTCTTGCTTTGTCTTTTTCATTTGTCTTGTTTCTCTCTCAGAGGAACGCCAGTTGTTCTGCTGAATTCACAAATTATCGTTGTTTTGTGATACACTATGTAGCAAAAGTATAAACAAATCAAATACGATTAACACTAAACGATCAACAATCATCCTGTCAACATAAAAGTTGTCTAAATTGCATCAGTCGTTCAATTCCATTTATTTCACAATTTGTATTATAAGTGTGAATACATGAAAATCATTTTGCTTACAAACAGTTGCAACTCAATAACTTTTTATTGCCACTTTTATTTCAAAAAGTTGGGTCCAAAAATTTTATATGGGATTCAAGTTTGAGACTTATATTAGATCTTAAAAAGCAGAAGACTGTTTCGATTGGTATACATACACATTTATATCATGCAACAAAATTTCGATTGTGATAATTTGAACTTTAGATTCTTAGCATCCTTTAAAAAATAATAGTTTTATCTCAAAAATAATGCGTTTAAATAATATATTACAATTTATTACTTTATTACTGCCAAGTCAACAAGTGACTGATTTTTTTATGCTCAGTATAATCGTACGTAAATAAGTGAATAAATGCAATGAGAGTTTCTGCCGGCTGAATAAAATCTCTCTTCGAAAGAGAAATTTGCAACACATCATCTCACAGGCCACTAATATTTAACTCAAAATGCATTCGGTATGCATATAATGGCAACATATTTGAGTATTTATTTTGAAGTTGATATTGTATTGACTTTTGAGTTATTTTCTGAGCAAATGCAATTTTTATCTGATTCGATTTCTCGAAATCATTAGAAAACAGAAAAACCTGTTCATTAAAAACTGTAATTAAAGCCGAATTTCCTATAGCTTCGTTGAACCAAATCGAGTGGCAATAGCGCCTTTCGTCGAATTTCCACACATTTTCGTTCCCACGAACTCGCATAACATAAATACTGAAGAACATGGGAAAAGTTAAAGAAGAGCAAGTTATTAAAAATTTTTAATAAATAACCAAAAAAAAACTCAATTAAAAAAAATATTCGAATAAGTTAATTCCTCGAGAAAGTTAATCAGCCTTGGAAAATTCCGAATAACTTTTCTGAGGTTTTACTTTATCTCTATAAGTCGAACAAAAACGATGTTGTGACTTTAATGAATCGAAATTTCTTGGTAAATAAAAAAAAAAAATGCAAAACTAAATGTTGAATATAAAAAAGGCATATGAAAATGGATTTTTTTTTTGGCTGAGACTAGACACTCGCTCCTCCAACCATATGATAAATGCTAATTCCATTTGCTAGCCGATTATAATTAACGATTTTCTAAGTAAAGAAGTCTCTCGGTTCTTGCTCGTAATGAGAACCGAGCCCGGTGCAAGTTTCGAAGGTTTATGTAAATACCTATGTAGTAATTACCGAATACTTACTTTTTTTGGATATTGCCAAGAAATTATACAATTATTTGAAACTAGCTTTACACGCTTGCTTCTCTACGCGTTTTTTCTTTTCTGGTCTTGAAGCAGTCATATTTTAAGAATTTTAATATCTAGGCAAATTCCAAGAACTATAATGATTTATTATGAATTTTTTTTTTAACCTTTTTTATGGGGTGTGGCACCGCCTACTTTTAATAGTTATCTTATTTCTTCCGGTGCCCATACTTATGTAGCAAATTTGATCAATCTGCATCAAGTAGGATCAGAAATATGACGAATTTAGATTTTTTTTATATTTAATACTATGTATATGAAAATTGAGTATTTAAAATAAAAAAATCAATATGAAGTTCACATTTGAAAAATCTAAACTGCATTTTCTATGGCTTACCGTAGACTTATCAATTTTTCTATCACGTTTTCATTTCGGATTTAACCCCTTTTATTTCTGTTTTGTAAGCGTAATATTGTTACCAGCCAGAAATTCCTATTTGCTGTTGTAAATTCATCCTGCTTTCAAATGAGATTCGTTTGCTTGTTCGCATGGCATTTCTTAATTCCATTTTCCTTTTTATGAATTTGTCAATCAATCACAAGTTGGCCACATCCTCTCTCGGGTTTCACAAAAATAAGTTCGCTTGCTCAAATGTTGCTTTCTCACTCGGTTCTGTTGTTGCGCTCGCTCAGTGTGGGATTTGCGCTCTTGAGCTTGCCATTGGGTGTTAGAGCCAAACCGATTTCAAGCAAGCAAATTTGTTGAGAATAACAACCAATAAGAAGATAAACAAAATGTGTTAACTTTTTTAAAAAAATTTCTGAATTTAATTTAAACAATAATTTTCGGTTTTTTATATGTTTGTATATTGAAAATTCACATCCGACTTATCATTTTTGTGGTATATCCAAAAGATTGGATCAATGGTCACGGAAAAAATTGTGATTATCTCTGTAGTTTTATCATCGATTATTGTCTTTTCCTTTCTATACTGAAGTAATTATAAGGCATATTACTTGATTCATAGTTTTTTTCTGCCAAAGGCAAAAAGTAATATCTTTTCCTTTGTTTTTTTCTGTTGCTTTTTTTTTTTATTTAACATTGAAGACATGTTTCTTATGTTTACAAACAAAAAAAGACAATTTTTCGCAATTACTATTAACATAAGATATACCGAAAGAAAAACAAACGCATTCGAAATTTCACCCTGGACAATAAGCGGAGGTTATCTGGGTTCCTTTGGTTTTCGTCATAAATCTATCAAATTTAATGGCCTCAGCACTGCACATAATTTTATGTGCTTTGTAAGGCAAACGATATACGCAGAAATAAGCCAACGACGACCCACCACCCTCCAGTGCGTCCACCACCCAGGCGCGCCAAAAGAAAACTCAACACCGAATAACGAAAAACTACCCACACACCGAGCCCTGCTGAGCATGAGAACACCGAAACGCACACATCTCAGAAGACTCACAAATTTCATAAAGTGGCAATTCAATCAATCAATTCTGACATGTTTCAGCAATGGCAATCATCCCCATTGAGCATGGAACGGTCATTGTGCGGGTGGCACAGCAGTGGGCAGCACAGAAAGCACACTTCTTGCGGGATATGTGTGCGGATGAGTTTTGCCTTGGCAATAAACGTTATGCCCACGTACACAATCACACAAATTGTAGAGATTTCCAAAAGCACACTCATGAAAAAAGAGAAAAGGCAACCCAGCATGGAAAAAGAACAAAATAACTGCACTGTGCATAAATTTCTGCGGTGCTACCCAGCTCGCTCAGAGCGTGTTTCAATCAAGAATTCTGTCAGCCACTTATTTTATTTTTCCTTGGTAAATTTACACTTTTACCTCATTCTCAACTCTTGCGCCTTGGCTTTTTGGCAGTTTAAATAATTTTTAATTGTCTTTCCCAACACTTCGCCCGGAGCTGCATATTTTACTGCATCCCCTTGCCGCTCCGTGGGCCCCATTTATTCATTGCCGTGGCGCCTTCGCTGTTGTTGTTATTATCCTTATTTATTTACGTTTTGGTTTTGTTCCGACCCATTAGCTCATTTCGTTTTTCTTTTGTCTTTGGTAATTGCAATAAATTTTCGTAAAACGCGGTACACACTCAATGTATTGCTTTAACACAAATGCGAATGCGAAAAACACAATGATGTTTTTTGGTAAATCAAGGTACAGTAGAGACAGAAACGTGCAAAAATGTTGTCGTCTTTAGCGGCCAAAAGATGCCTGCACTTCTTATACTACTCGATTTAATTACTTGATCTAGTGAACTATTAAAACACGTTTTGATCCACTTTCAGTTGCTTCTTCGCCTAATCTACATTTATAAGTTCACCATGACCTGTGTGATGATGTAATGTAAGGCGGCTGCTAGTTAGTTTTTCCAATTGAGGGTTTGGCAATCCTCTGTTACTTTAAATTAAATTCTGTTACAGACTTTGTTCCCTAGACGTCATCAATTTAGTTTCCTTTTTTTCCACTCACATTTAGTTCTGGGTACCATTTTCAAAAACAAATGGCCAGCGGACAATGAGATTCTTAAAATGGCAAGTACGTTGAAATAGATTGTTTAAATTAGCCAGCGAATGAATGAGTTCATGAATGAATGCATAGGCGACTGGCCGAAATGCAGATGCCAGTTCAAGTGGCGAAGCAATTACAAAATGATTGAATGGTAATTTTGCCAGAAAAGTTGTTATGCGCCATTTTTGCGAGTCCCACAATTAATAACATTCGCTCACCCACAATGCACAGCGAAAGGCTGCGCTGCGATGAACCGAGCATGGGCTGCATAAATTCTCATTATTTATTGCTGGGGCAGTGTTTGTGATGTTTTATTTCGTGCAATGGCGAGGAGTGGCCAGCGTATGGACCAGCAGGCAAACGGCGACTGACTAAATAGGACGCTGAAATTGGCGCATAAACCGTTAACAAAGAAAAAGTATTGTCCTTGTTGGTATTAATTGCCTAACAAGGAAAATAAAACCCAAAACCACTTCAAGCCAAACGAAAGCAAAATATTGTAACTGAAAAAAAATGTTTTAATTAATAAAATTGAATGAGAAAAATTTAAAGAAATTGTTTGGTTTTGACTCCTTTTTCATTATTCTGCTTCCTCCGGTTCTTCCCAGTAGAAAAGCTACTCATTCCATGGTCTCGTTTCGTATGCAGATGATTTATGAACAAAAATCCCTTGCAACAAAACTGAATTAGGCGAGTCTGCAAAGCACAAGGCTCAAGTAGCCCATCAAGTAGAAAAACATAAGTGCACCTAATTTAAGGGCATTGACCTCGATAGGAACTTTTTATTTCAAAATTAAAAATATTGCAATTATTATATCTGCAAATGATCAGTTTGCAAGTTGAACTGCTTATGCGAACTGTACAAATAGATGATCTAAATGAAAGTTTAACAGAAGTCCATACCGCCAGCCAAGAGCAAGGCAAAGTCTGTTGTGGCTTACAATGTTTGGACCAAATAATATTCGTCTCTATTTTATATTTTGACACGTTGAAAAATCTTTGAACTATGTGTAGTATTTTGAGTTTTGCATTCATAAACGTATTTTGTGTAGCCTGCCAGCTAAAATTCCTAAACCCGATGAGAAAAATGCAATGCTAATAATTTGTAATTTTTCCATTAGAAGGTTGAATAACAGATCTGCTGAATAAATTCATATTTTTACTTATATGTGCATTTTGAAAAAAAAAAAATACGAATATTTGAGTTTTATTCCTAGAGGTTGCTTAACTTGTTCTTTTTATTTGTGGACAAGTTTAAAAATATTTACTTAACATCCTATTATCCTTGTTGGTTGTTTGGAATATGCACATCCACCACGCCACCCTGCTTGCCCCATCCCTGCTGTGTTGCGCAATGTTATTTTGTATAAGGCACATTAAAACGATAAACTTGCCACATATTTTTTGTTTGTTTTTTTTTTTTTTTTGTTTTTGCTGCGTTGTTGTTTTTAAAAAAGGACGAAGGACACGTCTTGTCTGTCACCCTGAAATGTCACTCCGGGGTGAATGCGCAAAAAATCCCTAAACAAAACCATGAAACAAAAGCAGCAGCGAACGAACGAACGACTGACAAGCAGAACAGGCGAGTGAGCCAACGAGCGAGCGAGCCATGGGATGTGTGAGTGAGAGTGCGCGATAAAAAGGACCTGCACACATACACACGGACACAGGCACTGACACGCAAAAGGGCCGCAATACCATCAGGACAACACAGCTAGGACACGCGCTGCCACAGCCACAGCAACAACAATAACAACAACAACAACAACAACAGCTATTCAACGATGGAAGGAAGTGTATGCCAAGCGAAGTGAGTGATTTATGGCGCTGCAAGTGACGAGAACGAACCAAAATTCTTCAGGATAATGTCGACATAACGAGATTGTTTTATGTACACGTTTTTCCTCCTCCGGTTTTCTTCTCTTTTCTTTTTTTTGTTTTTTTTTTGCGCCTTTGTCGTTGTTGCTAATGTTTGTGTTGATGTTGATGTTGTTTGTGTTGTTGCTGTTGTATATACATAATGACATTTTTGCTGCTATTGCGCAGAAAATAACTTGGCTCGCATTTGATTAGGATGAATGTTCGCCTGTGCGTCTGCTCGAGTAAGAATACACGAATATGTGCCTATGTAGGCGGCTTTTGTATACATATTTAACGCTTATTTCTATGTCGGTATTTATTCTCAAAGGACTTTCAATCAAAAGCCTAATCCGTATATTTAGTATGCAGTAATGAGTTAGGTTCAGTTTCGATTTCTCTTTTTTCTTCTTCTGCTTCTTCTTTTTTGTTACTTTTTATTTTGATTTCCTAACAGGTGCCCATGTGCTTATTCAAAGCGAAATAAAATGTCTTTGTTGTTTTTGATACGAATAGGAAATTTTAACAAAAAACATATTAATAAGCACATTTTATAAATTAGTTTCATAGCTGTTAAGAAAAGTAGTGACATCATTTTTAAAATTTAAATTCGATCAAGTTTTATTCGAATTTTTACAGTTTAATTTCGTCAAATAAATGTTACCAAAAAAAAAAACATTCTTCTACAGAAGTACCTAGACAAAGGCATTCACTTTCCTCAATTAAACGAAACTTGTTTGCCGTTTGCTTTAGAACCAACAATGATGACCCAAAAGCTTTATCCGTGCAGAAAAGTTGCTTCGCCAGTGAAATTGAACGCCACCCTAAACGTTGTATTCAGCGGCCTAAGCGGACCAGCGGCCAGCCAGCGTTAATTTATCACTTAACCTTCTCTACTTTGGAAGCGATGGCGACGGCCAAGTTTATAATTTTGGCGCATTTAATTTCGTGTCGCCAGAGGGGTGGCGGCCGAGGGGACTGAAAGAGCACAATGGCGATGAGCATGAAGGTACTTGAATGGCTCTGTCCGTCAGGACATCAGCGTGAGCGCAAAAGAAAAAGGAGCAAATAAACTAAAATAATAAACGGCTGCTTTACAAAAAAGACATCCTCCTCCAGCTCAAAAACTTGCCGGTGAAACGTTCTTCTGTGTTCCATGATGCCCATTGCTGTTTGTATTGTGTTTCTTCAGAATTCGTTTTTCCTTTTTGTTGCCTTTTTGTTTTTATTTTGGTTTTTTTTTTATTCTTGTTTTTTAGTAATGCTCTGCAGCAGCTTTTTGCAAAATGAAAATGTAAAAGGAATATTCATGAGGAGATTAGAATTATTTTTCGTGCTGTCATTTTCATTTTCACTCCGACCCGACATTGGATACGGCTTCGGTTCTGGCTCTGGCTCCGGCTGGGCCGGGCCGGGCCGGGTGCTCTTTGTCCTTTGTTTCTGTTCGCTGTCTTTGGTACGTTTGTTTTGTATTCTCTGCTTTCTCTGTTTTTGCTTTCACTTTTTTATGTTTCGCAACGCGAGAAATTATGATTTTTCTGCCAAAAGGGATTAAATTCATGCTCGTTTGTCCTGTTTATGACGAGCTGCGCGCGAATAATCGTTGTCGTCGTCGACGTACTTGTTCTCGACATCCTCGCCTTTTCGCTCTTTCGCAGCTTCGCGCAATTACCCACTTTCTCGGTTACTCGCTCACACTCCTCTTCGCTCGGTCGCACAGACACTGACATGAATCATACTGCCATTTTTGTTGTTTGTATATTCGCATTTAAATATTTTTTCTCGTTTTTGTGAAATTATTATGAAAACGCGTAAAGGGATTTAATAAATAACTGTAACTGCTTCATGCTCACTCTTTTGCACGCACTCTCCTTCTTAGTTGCACTCTAAGTTGCACAGTGGTCACAGTGAATGCATTTTTATAAACTTATTTACTCAATTTTTTTTTTTGTTTTCCTTTTTTTTTACTTTCGTAGCACTTAATTTATTGGATATCGTAGGAACCTTTCCAACGAAAACCATATACTATATATATATAGTATATAGTATTAATCAGTAAACACGTTTTAAAACATATAAAATTATTTTGAATCTTTTGTGTCTGCTAAGTCTTCCTTAGTATTTGAATGAATATCCTTACCCATTATATCGGATATATCTGATATGTGCATAGTCCGTCAGTGGTTTAGCTTTGCATACCATTTGGCTATGTGAATTCGCAGAGCCCACTGTGCCTTGTAACAGTTACCGTAATTCATTTTTTGTGTGTGCTGCTCTTTTGCTGCTCATTTTCTCGGTACTCTTTATTTTTTTTATTTTTGTTCGTTTGTGTGGAATTATGTTTTATCCTGAATTATGGATTTTGTTTTGTTGTTTTCTGTCAAATTCATATTTTGTGCTTTTCACCCTGATGCCAACTTCTCCGCCCCGTTGGTCGTGCACCAACTGTGTAATAACTAACATTCTCGCCTCCACCATCCCAACCCTCTTACCGACGATTCTTCAACGCACAATCGACTCATTTACATGCTCAAAATTTCGTTCATTTGTTTGTTGGTTCGCTACGTTTGGTTTCGCTTCGGGGACTATCGCAGAAAGTGCTGTGCTGATTCCATTGCTTCTGCTTTTGCTTCTTCTTATTGTTCTTCTGCTACTTTTGGGTCTCGATTTTTTTGAGCCATTAATGAGAATTTGTTTCTATTGGCTATGTTGTGGGTGGGAGAGTATATTGCAGGAGTTCGTTGTGGTAAAGGGGCTTGGCTACTGTTTGTGTGCGCTCTTTAGTTGTAAATTTTCGACAAAAGTTTTTCAAATAACTTCTACTTAATGTTCAGAATTATTATTGTTTTTTAGCCGGAATTAGAAATTATGAAGAATGGATCATGCCAAATGCTCCTTGGTGCCTTTACGCAAAATGAATCCCAGATTGTTTAATTGCTAAGCAATCGTAAATTTGAGATTTAAAAGATAACTGCTGTAGGCAATGCAATTCCGAATAATTTTGAAATGTGGAACTAAACCGTTTCATCTCTGTCGATGACCATCAGTAGTACTTGGTTGATTACAGTGTTTTTAAACCTTTTAAAAGTGATCTAAATTAATTCTGGGAAATCTCTTATAATGAAGATTCACAAGAATCAATCCATAATTCAATTTTCAATGTATGAATTGCTCCATATCCATAAATAAAGTTTTGATATGTTCCTTCTATAAGCGAGTGTTATCAAGTCAACCTAATTAACACCAAAAATATAAACACTTGTCATTATATTTTTATAATGGTATGACTTCCCGATGTACCAAAAGTACAAAATATGTAAATACCCAAAATCTCTTTTCTAAAATTTTGATCAACATTTAATGTGTTCTTTCGAATTTATCATATGAAATCCACAGTTAAGAAGAAACTTAAGAGTGGCATCTGATGAAATTCATAGCAAGATGCGGCATTAAGTGACAATATATTAAATATGATGCCAACAACGTTAACAGGGGTGAAAGTGAAAGTGTTTGCCATGCATGTGTATCCCCAACAACAATTACGCGCATAAAACTTTATGCATCTGTATGTGTGTGACGTGTGTGTGTGTGTGTGTGTGCGTGCTCGTCGGGTGTTTGTCTAATCTAATGATTTATACAAAATTTGGGTCGCCATATAGTCGCATTAATTACGCCTCATAATGAGTGATTTATGCGCGCTCAGTGCGCCGCCAAACAGCTCGACTCTGTTCAACGCTGTGCTGAAGCTGGCTGAATAACTGTGTATCCTGAGCATTAGTCCTCTGATAAGGATGCTGGTGCCTGAGGGCACAAAATCACATTAGTACAAATGCCATAATTATGTTTTTTTTACGATGCGCTTGAAACTCGCATATACCGCACGCACCAATTTAGTTGAGAAAGAAGAGGAATAGAATTTTGTTGATTTTTTATTTATTTTGTAATGTGTCATTTTGCCTATCTGACGCCAAGTTTCATTTCCAGCCACGTCATCTAATGTTTCATCTGTCTAGATATCTTCTAGATGGATGCCACCATTTTAGATATTTTTAATTCTTTTTTTATGTGCGCAACAAATGTGATGATCACTTTTCTACTTTTTCCGCTTTACTCTACGGCAATACCCTAATTTATGTCTTTTTCAGCACATACACTGATTGAGTAATTTTTTAATTTCGGCAAAAAATGGTGAATTTTTTTAATTAAAGTCGGCATCTGCAATTGTGCGCCCGTTGTTTAAGACACTATTGATCCTGTCTCCTACTGAATCTTGTACCCTATTTTTAACAAGAAATCTTCGTGTTTATTTATATAAAATTCCAAAAACTGGAATACATAATTCAAAAGCCTTCAACTAATTCCCAAATTTGTTTTAGTTTTGTCTGTTATTGTATTTATTTTTAATTAATTTTCTATTTGTAAGTTTCATATACTTTATAATTATAAAATATTAAAATCAAATCGTATTGTTGGTTCCGCAGACCTTCTTTTCAATCATGCTGTTGCATCAAAAACTTTACAAAATCGTCGCTTAGAAAAGAATATTCCGATTTGCCCTCGTGTACTTCATATCTAATCATACCGTTCTCCTTATTGTAATGGAAAACGTAGGTTGAATATGGACAATCAACATCAGCCATCAAAATCTTCAAATCTGTTAGGAACTTATATAAAAAGTCCAAACAATCTGCAACTCTCCATTGTTGGTGCTGTTAAGAAATGTTTTTTACAAACATGGAATAGACACTAGGGATACACACAACATAATTTATTACCTTTTCGAGTTCCTTTAGTGTTAAGTGTTTAATTGGTCGATGCACCAATCCCTTTTTGTTGACCCCACCAAGGTAAATATCATTAGCTGCACTTAAACAGGCAGTAATAGCCATTTTAAACATACGATAATTTCTGAACCAATGGAAAGGTGATCCAGGTACAACTCGTGTCAACACCAACTCGCACCGCCTAAGTTGGTTTCGGTCATTTCTAGAGAAATCGAGTTAATGCAGTCTATTGAATTTAAGATTCAACTAAATCTTACAGATCGGTAATTTCAGTGTCGTTTTTAATACCAACAACATGTCCAGTGTACATGAGATTTATGTCCTGTAATTTAGCGCGGAACGTACCATAAGTTGCTTTATTTTCATCGTAAGGAGCATCAACATTAGTTTGGCCATTCGGCGAATCTAAACAAAGAAACAGCAGAATTCATTGAATTTTGCTTTAAAATATTTTTGATGAACACTTTTTTTGTTCAAACTTACCAGCAAAGCAATATTGCCTTAACTTGAATTGGAGTATGTGCATTGGCTTAAAGTTTTTTTCGTCTACCCATGGCTCATTTCGTACACCTTTTAGATAAATTTTTCCACCATATTTTGTGGCTTTAAATTCAAGTGTCGAATTCATATTATTGAACGGAGTCATCATTATCTGTCGCAAAACTGACATTTTAGCAAATATTTCAATATCGTTGAAGCATTTGATTCCTTTGGGTTTTTTATTTTCAGAAATTAAAAACTCTTCGATTCTATGCAATGTCCCATTGACATGCGTGCGCTTGTAAAATATGTGTTCTTCATACCCTGCATTCAGATTAAGTGGATACCGCGATAAACAAGGCTCCACGAAGTACGGCAAATGAGTAATTGGTCTGCTGGCACCACCATCAATCTTTACTATATGAACATCTTTTAATTGAATATTTTTTTTGGTTATCACTTGATTTTTATATTCCATTACATTAATGAAATTCATTTTAATACAGTTAAAGAATACAAAGAGAGTTAATTAAAATTTGTCTTGAAGACTCGCGATGGTCAATAGACAGGGATTCCAAGAAACAACGTTGTAACGACAATTCTACATATACTTTAATTCTTGTAGAGTTGACATACACCGTGTCAACTTGCTTTAAAATAAAACGACGAAGGGTCCACTGACAACTTGTTAAATATGTTGAATTAAAACTTTTATTAAAATGCTACTTGAAAAACTTTCAGTTTCAAAGCTGAACTCTTTTGTCGATTATTCTTGCTTGGCTTCAAATTGAATTCTGAACTACGTAGTCCGTTTCTTATATTTTAAGCATATAAGTGAAAGAACATAGTATAATATTATGTATTGTATTGTATTTTATAGTATAGTATGCATTCTCTGGTGTAATGAATTGAAGGTGGCGTCGATCGTGCCTTTTCCTATTTCGAAATCGGACCTCTCTCATTAGAACGCCGCCATGTTTGAATATTTTGAGTTATCTTCAATTAGTGTATTTTTGGAGCTGAATCAGTTTGAGTTGTTTTGAATTAACAATAACTATTTTACTGCATAAATTATATTTGCTAAATTTAAACTTGTTTTTTATTTGAACGTATATTGGTGTTATGCGGTGAAATTAGATCAAAGAGCAAAACACACTAATTGGTGATGCCGTCAATATTCTAACTTCGCGGCGTTCTAATGAGAGTGATCCGATTTCTCTAAGAAATTGGCGCCATCTTCTATTTACTACACTATGGTATGTATTAATCTTTCACTTTTAGCCTGGAAATGTAGGTGGCAACCCTCGTATACGCAAAAGTATTTAGATAGATATGTATGTATATACATATGTATGTATGTATAAGGCTCTTTATCTATTCTTTTGCTACATATGTATGTACATACTACATATGTGTATTACGGAAGCGTTTTGTGCCGTCATAGCCAACATCTTGGAAAGTAATAAATCGCTTTTTAAATCGATCAGAAATTTCGTGAGTTTATGTCGCAATTTGTTAATAATTTTGCGGTCGCTTACGAAATTGGTTTCCATAATCTTAGTTATAGGTACATACGTAAGTTTGCATTCAATTTGTAAAGTCTACATAACTCTCGAGCTCAGTTAGCTAAACGGATCCGGACAATGCCTGGATGCATTCTCAAGTTATGTACGATCTTCGGCTGTGATAATTTGTGCTCGTAATGTGGGAGTAGGTGATAAATCCGCGTTAAGTGCCAGCTTAACGACATTCAAATGATACTCCTGACCCTGGCCCTGTCCCTGTTCCTAACTACATTTATGCGACTTCCCTTTCTTTTATGTTATACTTAACACCAAACTCCGAACACCCGCGCGGCCGCTCAGTGTGCTTCCGCTTGAGAAGCAGATGCACATTGCGTAGGCTTTTCTGTCTGTATGCTGGGAGATCCAACAGATGTCGGGAGTGTGCGAGATGATCGTAAATTTAACAATTTGTTTGATTGCGCTGAGCTCAGTTTTTACGATGTTTGTTTGTTTAACAAGATGCTACCTCCCTCGCTCTCCTCGCTTATAGTCATAATCACGATCTGCCGTATTTCGGATTGGTGGCTGTGAGCATTTGAAGGAATGTGCTTACTTGTCAAACGGTTTTTTGTTCGTTGTTTTTGTTATTTTTGCTTTGTCCAGTTCAGTTCAACTAAAATGAGCAACTCAAACGCATAATCGTAAATTGCCTAAAGTCATAAATTTTTATAAAAATTATTTTTACTGAATTTTTTACTGCGCTTTTATCTCTTTTTGAGTGGGTGCCGTAATAATTTTGTGTAAGGAAACGAATTTTTGTTTACTATTGACAATGATGTGTGGTTAGCCTCAAATAGGCACTAAAAATAATTGATTTAAAACGGCAATAAATCTGCATAAATGATAAGTGTTGCACTCAATGCAATATCAGATTCATGCAAGTCATTCGCAATTGACAATACTTTTTAGATTCAAATATCTTCTAATTGCTTAATTCTGCCTGTTACATACATTTCCACAACTTTAATATACCCTTTACTATTTGGTATAGGGTATAAATATAGCTGCCGTAGGAACGATTGGCCGAAAAATAACTTTTACTAAAAACTAACTTTTTGTGTCTTGAGATATGGTTACATAATTAATACAAAATTTTTAAAATCCAAAAAAAAATGTATTGAATTTTGGATTGGGTACAGGCTATTCTATAGTCGGGTGCTCCCGACATAGAATAACTCGTTCACAAAACCATGAGTCGTGTTTGCTGTTCATTTCGTTTATTTTCTCGTAAATGCCTAAAATGAGGTCTTAAATATTTTTAACTATTTGGCACAAAGAAGAAGTGAGTGTTACATCGTCAATATCTGTTGTATGTTTTAATTCAGAAATTTCTAAAAAGAAATGCGTTTAATGTGCATTGGCGAAGTTTGCCATTCGAGCTCTCATATAAATTTTTAAATCGAGTTTTTTCATCTGTGCCCATATATCCGATAATTGTGAACTTGCGTATGCCATTAGAATTCTGAATAATCGGAAATCAGAACAGAGTAGGGGAAACAGCGGAAAATAACAATTATTTGCTTGGCTCGAAACCAGGAGTGTGAATAAGTTTGCCAGGCGACCTACGCTGCTGCCGGAATAGTGCAATATATTTTACGAGCCAGCAATGTAGCAATGAACGTGTGCTGCGCATAGCTGATCCCGTGACTGTTTTCGATTTTACGATTCTTGTTTAGAGGCCATAAAATTAAATATTTTACGACGTTCTCATTATTTGACAGTTTCTGGTAATGACCCAGAAGAATGTAAACAAGAACGTTGTTACTCACACATCCGCACAATTTTGTGCAACAGCTGGGTGCGACTCTGATCTAGCGCTCAGACCGTCTAAATCTTTTGATTGATTTGACGCCTTTAGTTACCTGAGCACAACTGTATGGTATGGTGAGGTGAGGTAAGGTATTTGGTATGTGGTATGTCGGTTGGTTGGGTGTCTGTCGTTTGTTGTTATTATCATGGCATTCCTTGTGAAATGTCAAAGTTCTGTCAAAAGAGCAATAAAACTGGAACAAAACCACCAACTACGACAAGTCATCAAAATACACTTTTATCGCTTTCGTTGTTATTTAATTGGCGAAGTGTGTTTCTTCTTTTTCACTCGTCGCTGGTCTTGTTTTTTCTGCGTACGCACTTTCAAACGTAGAATATAAACGCTGTATAAATTTTAACGATTATTTGTTTGCATTTTATAGTGCACTATAAATAAATGTCCTGCTGGTTAAGTATGCGAATGGTAGCCTAAACAAATTCAGTTTTCTATGCTGTAATGTGTTTTAAAGATATTTTTTAATTCGATTCACTTGCATTATTTTTACGAATATTGCTTATAAAATAAAAAAAAAAAAATAAAAAATTCTTTAGTTTCGATTTTGTGTTCTTATAATAACTTAATTAAAGCTTTTCACCTAAATATTATCTGCAGGTTGGCGTTGCGTAGTCGGAGCGTAGTTCTCTGCTGTAAAATCTTCTATCTCGATTTGTTTGCTGTTTGTTTGGTGCTTTGGCGGCACCAATGCAGCCATTTTGTTACTGTGCTGTTATGTCTTATTGCTGCTTATTGTTCATTGCGATGCAGCTATAAGTGTTTTTATTCTAAATCCATTTTTTATTTGCTTTGAAAATATGCATTGCAGTGTGTTTAATGCACTAATGCAAGTTAATCAGTAGGATGGAGTGTGCCTAGGGAAAAATGGGAAATCCTTTTGTTTAGTTTATGTTGCAATATCGGAATACTAAACGCAATCAGAATACTAAATCTGATGTACGCCGCTAATTGCGCATAGATTACAAGATCCATGAGCGATACACGCCCAATGCGTTCGACGCCAAATGGCGAATAAACTTATCGGCAAGCGGTGCGATGGCTGCGACGTTAAATGGGTCTGCGCATGCGTACAAAGCGGCTCGAAATGCCGCGACAGCTCAATGAGAAATTGTGACAGGGACAACTCTATTTCGCCGATTGCCGATTGTGGCTGAGATCGCTGCTTGGCTGGCTGACTGCTTGCCCCTTCGTTTCTCGGCCTGTCGCTTATTTATTTCAAATTGACCCATTTGGTAATATTCATAATTTAAATGCGCTCTATCGTCATTCGCCGCGCAAAGAGCTGCATAAATTCTCGCGGTTCGCATCGGCTTTTGCGCTTCTCGTGGGCATTGATCGGCAACGATGAATGAATGAGTGAACCAACGAACGAAGGAACGAATGGCCTGGGAGTGGGGCATCCGATGTTGCTTTTGCTGTTGCTCTTGCCGTCTTATTTGTTGTCGATGTTGTTGTTTTTGGTGTTACGGCCGTCGCTGTTGTCATAAGTTGGCGCGAAATTGTTGCAATGAACCTGCTGTGATCAGCAGCGCTTTCCAACCGATTCGTCGATTCAATCGTTCGCGCAAATAAGCGACGCTCCACCAATCGTTTGGCGAATTCGAAGGAGGCTTTAACTCAGAAATCATTAAAAAGCGCGAGATACTTTATGAACTCGTCGTAGGTTGGCGAGAAATATGCGCATAAAATGTATCTTTGGTTAAACCGAAAACTTATTTGAGCCGCTCAGGCTCTATTGAAGCTATTTTCTGCCACTTGGCCTGAATCATTGTTAACGATTTGCAGTTAATTTGCTTCATAATTTAACAACTTTTACATTTGGATTACATTGCTTTCATTGATTTTACTTGTATGCTAATAACTTACAAAAGCAATCAGATTTACTAGCACAACATTTTTTTGCAAATTGTTGCTAGCCAGTCACTTCATTAAATATCAAGTTCAGCGTAAAGTTAAAATCTTGAAAACTTTCATAAAGTATATAATTTCCTTAATTCCAGTTTCGATATGGCTAAGCATATTCTATTGCTGTATTAGTAATTTAAAGGCTCCATTAGGCAAACCCTGATCAGAAGAAAAGCGCGCAGCTGCTACTATTTTGAATACTCGTACTTCAAGTTGTATTTCGTCCTTGTCGTAAATTCTTAGTACGAACATTTTACAATTATGTTAGAAGGCAAATACATGTACAAAAGCCTACTCCAATAAACCCGCAGCAGGCTTAAATATTTGCACGCATTCAGACGCAATATGATGCAAAGTATTTGAAGACGTAATAAGCAATTATCATGAATCACAACTTCACATATCCATTGAAAATCGCACAAGCGACTAATTACCCAAATAAAAATTGTAGCATACAATGCGGCAAAACAAGGCGAACGAACACACAGTCGCGGCGGATTGTGTATGATGCGAGTGTGTGTAATGGTTCGCACATTTTAAACTCCGCCCCAAGTCAGGCAGCCGGGATCGGCGGCAAAGGCGGCCAAGGCGACAAGCCTCGTTGCAAAGCGTGAGTCAAACCGACTTGGTTGTCAACGCATAAATAACTGCATGTGTTACAAACACGTTAATTGTTAAACAAACGCGCGTTTATCACTCACAACAACAACAACAACAACAGCAGCAAAAGCGGCAGCAACAGCAGCCATAGCTACGAAAACAATGCTACGAAGAACCTCCACACTACGCACCATAGACGACATCGCGTTCAAATTGAAGGAGCGTATCAACATGAAGCGCCAAATGCTTGACATCCTCTAAAAAAATAACACCGAGTTTTTATGCTTCTTTCGTACACTGAAAAATATTATTTTTTTTTTTTTTTGAATATGTATTTTCGAACTGTCAACCTAAAATGCCTTTCGCAATTATGTTTCACAAAATGGTGAATTTCCGAAAATTGCATTGAAAACATTATTCTATACATGAATTTATATTTCAAGGCAATTCTACAGAGTTTAAGTGAATGCTCCTTATAATTCCATTTTTGTAAGAGCAAAAATGACTACTCTGGCTAAGCTGGCGGAATGGCTAATTTACTTGTAATTTTTTTTCAGTGTATTAAGGCAAATGCTATTGTTAGACTAATATCTATGTTTTTCGTATTTAACCTCAGACATGGCCCTCGTTTGTATATATTCCGGTGGCAATAGCAACAGCAGCCACTGCCGCCATTGCAGTTGTACTGAAAATTATTAACAGCAGCAACAGCCACACGACAGCAAACTCAGCATCGTTCATAGCAAACACATATGGCATAAATGACACTTTTGCACTTCGCATTGTCGATGTAGTTATCCCAGCAACGCGTATGTGAATTTCCAACGTGCCTCCAACTGGATTACGTTGGAACGGATAGCGGTTTGCTTCTTGCCATTCAGACATAATAAACTTCATTTCTGACAGGCCACATTGCAAAAACGCCAACACGCATGCCACAGTAGCGCCGCTCCCTTTCCATATAGGGTATAATTTCAATGAAGTCAGGTCTATTTAGAATGATACCATACATTTTGAAGACTTCCACCAACGAAAGATCAGATACAGTTCACGCTTCACTTGGTTATCAAACGTCACATTGACAAACCGTTTATCATAATCTAGCAATCATTAAGTTTAACAAAAATAAACAACTTTATTAAATCATTAGGTACAACTACCGTGGGGGGGAAAAAATAAAAAAAAAAAAATGAATGTGTGCATCTGCAAATATTCGAACTACAAAATTTTTTAGATTACAATCTTATCTAAATCAAATTTTGGCTAGGACCTGGAATGCTAATTGCGTCCATTTCAATATCTGTATTAACTTCAGTAATTTTAATATTTGTAGGCTGACCAACTTGTAAATAATTTTCGCGCTCGGTAACACATCTTTATAAAACAAGATAAAATGTTGTTAATGTTTAATACTTTATATATGAAGTTGTATTTACCCAGCTACTGAAGTCTTAGACGGCTTGTTGCAGGAAAGGGACCAGTATTGATACCAATTGATCAAGTTCTCATAAAGAGACGACTCAGTGTCGTTACTAGCCTCACCGACTAGTCTATTCAACTGTTGCTTGGCCAGTTTTTTCGGAGTTTTCTTTTTCAGGATTTTACTTTGATGGACTGCTTTCATAGCACGAGTAACACATTTCTGTTGTGCTCGACGACTTGTTTTATACTTGTAGCTCCTTTGGAAGGCAAGTAATTGTCTCGGACGCTTTTGAATACTCCTAACTCTATGCATTAAGGCTTTAGTTTTACTCTTTTGACCAATACTCTTCTTATACTGTGAGAAACTGCCAACTTTAGTGTCTACTTTTTCCGAAGTTGCCTGCGTCCATTTCAGCCGCTTTACACGCCTTGACTGAAATGGTTAAAATTTGGTAACCGAAAGACTTTTGGCAATATAAAGAGGCCGATAGTTAAGTGGGTCTTGCACCGAGGGAGTTCACTTACGCTTACATTATTAGCAAATACATTTCGCATGTCCTTGGGAATCTTTTTCCATTGCTTGGCAGCCAAGTTCTTTGCCAACTTGGGTGACAGTTTCTTATAACTTTTTTTCAAATAGTACAAGAAGTTATAATAGGCCCTCGGTTTTAAAATACGACTTTTGCTTTTTTCTGCCCGAGATCCAAGTTTAGTTACACTTTTTTGTTTTATTCTAGCCATGTTTGATAACTATAGAAATATATTTCTGAGACCGATTTCGTTTAACTTTGATTCTGAAAAACTAACAAAAAATTTTTACTTGAGCTTTTGTGTGTGCGACTAGCTTAAGTATAATATTTTATCTGATAACAAATCGTTCTGTAGACATTTTATCGAATTTACTTAAAATTCAAAGCCTACTACTAAAGAGAAACATCTGTGCGAAAAAATGTCTGTCTGTAAACAAAGTCAAAACGAATAACAATTATACATACTCGTACACGTATGCGAGTCAGTGCCTTAACGATTACTAATATTCGCACTCGTAGTTCAGCCTACACGTTGGCGCCGCCCCCGACGAATATGTTGTTGAACATGACAACCGCGACGCTTGACAAAATGTGCTTTGAAATATTTTCATTCATTTTCTGTTTGGCTGGCAGCAATTGTTGTGTTGATATTGCTTTAGCTTCGGATCTCTCCCCTAAGCGCCACTCTTGTAGTCACAGTGTTTTTGCCCTACACTATGTAGACGGAATTAAATAATAAAAACGAGTTAAAGGGCTTCCATTACACAATTGTGCCATTATTTGCATTTGTGACACCCGCTGACGTCGTCATCAACAACATCCAACATCGAATAACAGCAGCAACAGCAGCAACAGCAGCGACAACAGCAGCAAAAACAATTCTGAAACCATCATCTACAGCCAACAATGCCGTGTACGTATGTACATTTGTGCATATTTGTACGTATGTTTGTATGTTCAAGTTAGATGTGAGAATTGAGTTTTAGCGTTGTTATAAAAATAAAACTTAGAACAACAACACAGGCAGCGGCAGAAGCGCAGCCATTAAAAAGGAGTTATCACCCAATTTGGTGTCAGGCAAGTGTGCAACAAAACAGAACAGAACAGAACAGAACAGAAGAGAACACCGCACACATGTACACCCTCCCATGCACACCCTGAACACAGACGTGAACAACAATGTTCGCCTGAACAAACTCAAAATTCACGAGATAATCTTTATTTTTTGACATGTTTTTGATTCTTTTGAAAATGTCATACACGGCTTGGTATCCGTTTTTTTTTTTCTTGTTTTTGTTTTTTGTTTTTGCAAACGTTTTCAGTTAAGGTAGGTTTCGAATTTAAAATGGCAGAAAGTGCGAGAGCTTTTCTCAATAACTACTCTTGAAAACGGATCTCAGTTGTTTTATAATAAGGATTTGAACTACTCATACTTTATTTGATAATCGCTATAAATAACTTATGTTTTTTACTTTAAGGTCAAACATGCTGGACTCAACGGACTTAGATGATTCACATCTATGTATTAAATGTAATGTTACAATTGTGGGCCTCGAGAAGTATATACAACATAGAAAGACAAACTGCGACAATGCCAGATCCAACAACAATCCGAATGAAAAACGAGCACATGGCTCAGATATGACGACCGATGTCATACCTACAGACGCGACCATTTCGAAAGTGCCAACCACAATAATTGACACAACGAGCAGCAATAATCTTCATCACAGTTATGAGAGTTTCACATTTGCAGAGCCAGAGGCGCCGAGCAGTTATGTTCACAAGGCGGAACATGGCGGCAAAACTTCAAAAAATCTCACCGAAGCATATGACTTGACATACGAATTGGGCGCGGACGTGTTCTTTTCCTCGCTACAGCTTCAAAGCGTGCAATCGTCGGGTCCTTCAACTAGTGGAAAGACCAGCAGCACTTCTATGCAAGGACCAATAACGCGACAAAAGTCACAAAGTGAAAACGTAGAGGACCATCAACATCAAGTCGATGAGTCATGGATAAGTCAGCATACAAGTGGCACGGACACACTTTTGAAGGCTATAAGCTACATGAGCGATGCGAAGAAGCACTATGAGAATGAGACTATGAAAATAGCTCAGATTGTTACCGATATCACAAGTGACGAAGAAGACGAAGACGATGAGGAAGCTGTAGAGTTTGAAGATGTGGACGACGATGCTGACTACGATCCGAGAGTTGACGCGCTTGCCATGGGCGTTAAATGGAAACTTTCACCGATGCGCCATTCGCCACCAACTGTGCCAGCAACACACACTGGTGGCAAATGGAAGCCGGAACATCGTCCCAATCTAACAGTCTCACACATGGCACGACTCTCTCCGAGCTGGGAGGAGCAGCCTGACGACCTCGACGCTTCCGAAGCTGAAGCACATACCCAGCATCCACCTGCAGAGCACACCAAAGGCAAGTGGGTGCCCGGCAGCAAAGTTCAACGCCTGGAATATCGCGAGAACGTCGATTTGACAGTATCCCTGCCCAAGCAGTCGTTCTGGTGCAACATATGCTGTCGCAAGTTAAAGAGTAAGATTATCTATGAGCAACACTTGCGCACTAGTTATCATCTGAAACGTGCTGAGCCCGAGCAGCTATTAGAAAAAGCCACTTTGAATGCGAGACCCCAAGGCAATTTAACTGTTGGCGATAACTTTACTGTCGAACCAACCTCCTCGAGCAGTATGCGCCCGGATGAGGTAGTGTCGCCTAAGAAACGCAAACGTCGTGCGGTCTTCATTAAGTGTGAACTCTGCAAACATGTCATGCAGCGACAGCAGATAGGCAAGCATCTCATCTCACACTATCATTATCGACGTATGCAAGTCCAACCCAAAAGACCAGCTCTGCTCCGTATGATACTCGATAACATGCACACAATAGTTTTGCAATCACCTTATCAGTGCCGGCCCTGCAGTTTTTACGCCAACACCGAGGAAACATTTTTACAGCATTGGCTGTCTGAAGCGCATTCACAGCAGACACAAGGACCAGGAAGATTTTGGTGCAGCTATTGTCAGTTCGAGTGCATTACAAACGAACAGATGTACACTCATCTGCTGGGACCACAGCACAAAGATGTCATATTACTCATTAATCGTTCTGTACCGATTTGCATTAACAAGCGTTTAATAATCGACTGCAGTCTTTGTGGTGCGATATTTCGCTACAATGCCGAGCTACGTCATCACTTTGCCGCTGAACATCCGAATATCAATCCCACAGATGGCGCCTCGGACGTCTATCAGTCCCGCTTTACGTGTGATTATTGCGGCGAAATGCAACGCTCTAGAATCGCCCTGCAGCGTCATGAGAAATTCAAACATAGCGTGGCGAAATATCACTGTGGCATCTGCAAGCTGGAGTTCAGCACAGCCACTAAGGCATTGCGGCATCGTAAGTCAGTGGCACACAAGCGAAAAGCTGCCTCCGGCAAAATGCAAACAAGGAGGCCAACGCGTCGTAAATCGTCTGCAAAGCCTAAAGAGGATGCGTTGCATATGGAGAAAATACTGCACGAAATGCTTGCAGATTCGTCAATGGACGCGGTGAAGAATTTCCAGGATACAAACACAGAAAAGCCTTCGGCAAATGAAATGCCATTTTCTGCCTTAAAAAATCTGAATAACTCCACAGCTAATGATAGCAAAGAAACCCTTCAACAGCAGCAGATTGTGGAGCACTCGGTTGAGCACCATGAGTGCATGCTCTGCAACCAGAATTTCCTTACTGCTCAAGCCTTGGGTCGGCACACTCGTAGCTGTCAGCCAACAGCTTCCACATCAGCCGCTGCTGCTATAGGCGTCAAGGAGAAGTTTCCTCAGGTCAGTCAGCGAAAGCTATGGAACTGTGCTGAGTGTAGTTTTAGTGCAGCCTACGAATCGGATCTAATCTACCATCGCATGCTGCACACGAATCGCACGGTAAGTCGCGATCAACTGCTGAAGTGTCCACTCTGTCCAAAATCCTTTCGCAAACACTCATTGCGGTGTCATCTGCGCCAGCATACCAATGAGAAAATATTCGAGTGTGAAAAGTGTCAATTAAAATTCGCGCGTCGTGGAAATCTCAAGAACCATGTGATCACTATGCACAGTGAAAACTTGAAAAGCAAAACGACAAAAAAAGTGAAGAAACCAAAGACAACCAAAAAGGAAGATCAACCAAGGGTGTTTCCATGCGACGTTTGTGGGAAGGAATTAGCCAGCAAGTACGTACAAGTAAAATCATTATAAATTATTAGAAAATTATATGGACCTTTCATTAAATCCTGGACATTTTTCTATAGGACTGAATTTTTCTGCATTTTTAATCTGCTCAAATGCGGTTATCTTATCTGCTTTATTTATCCCCTTTTGTTATTTGTATTTATTTTAACTTTTTATAGCTTATATTATATATATATGTATATATTTATCATATTCGTGAATTTGATTGAATATTACTTAAATTCATTAAACTCAAAATTTGGTAACGATATCTTATTAAAAAAAAAAGTTTTTCTCAGTAAATGTTGTTTATCGGCCGATCGTTTCTATGGCAGCTATATGATATAGTCAACCGGTATACATAATATTGAGATATGTGATTGGGCATTAGCTAAAACTTTTAAATCTGGTAACAATATCTTGAAAAACAAAAGGGTTTTTGTAACTAAAAGTGAGTTTTCGGCTGATCGTTCCTAAGGCAGCTATATGTTATAGGATATCGTCAAAGCAAAATAAACTCATTATGCCTATGAATTAGAAGAGTCTTCATGCAAAATATGGTGGTTGTAGATCTAACCGTTTTCAAGATCCGTGTTTTCTTACGGACAGACAGGTGGACATGGCTAGATCGCCTCGCCTTTCGATGCTGATCAAGAATATATATAATTTATAGGATCTGCCAAGCCTCCTTCTGCCTGTTACAAACATTTGCACAACTTTAATATTCCCTTTACCATTTTTGGATACAGGGTAAAAAAAGGCAACGTAGGGCATTGTACGTTTAATGCATTAAGAACTTTTGGATGTTTTGTTTCCTCGTGTTTAAAGAAATAGCAAAGAATTAACTTCGTATATACTTATAATAATCTTTGTTTCTTTCAAAGTCATGTCCGTAATATATTCTACGAATTAAATCAGGTTTCAAAGACGCCTTACGCTTCCAAGTCCGCTCGCAAAAAAAAATAAAAAATCTCAAGTGTTCATCACAATATTATATCAAGGGGATTTCTTCAATTGGGAAAGTTCTAATATAAATTGATTCTTACACAAAAAAAAAACAGCAAAAATTAATTAAGAATATGATTAAAATCATGTACGAATGAGTATGAAGAGAAAATCTGCCTTATCAATGTTTGTTTGCTCAAAAAAACACCGTCTGAAGGTGATTCACAAACAACAAGCAATGTTCAGTTTTTGCGAGCAATCAGCGCTATAAAATCCGGTAGAGCGAAGCTTCTGAGCTCAGTTGCTTTTCTGCTTTGATATAAAACGGTTCGACAGGTGTTTAATTTTAACTGAAATGAAAGTGTTGCCAATATTATTTTCGCTACTGTACCTGGCAGTCTATGGACAAGCTGGCTTCTCCGATCTGCAAGTGAGAACAATTGCTGGTAAAATATAAATGGTTTATTTTTTCAATGATTTTAGTTTTCATGCATTTCCCTTTTATAGGAGTTGGGCCGTATTCAGATTTTGAGACTGCTCCGTTTAAGAAGATCGGTGAAAAATATTACTACATCGAGGATGCAACAAAATTAAATTGGTATAATGCTGCGCATAAGTGTCGCCAACTTCAGGGTCATTTGGCATTTATTGAGAATGAATCGGAAATGAATACATTATCGGATTATTTAAAGAGCAAGGGTTATGACAAATCTCATTGGTTTTGGATCTCTGGCAACGATTTAGGTAAAGAAGGCACATTTTTCTCCATAGCAACTGGCTTTCCGTTAGCATACACAAGCTGGTCGTCAGGTCAGCCAGATAATAACGGTGGAAATGAAAACTGTGTGCACCTCTGGCTGCAAGGAAATAGGTTCGACATGAATGACTGGAATTGTAATCAAAATGCATTCTACATATGTCAGATGAATAATCCGCGTACGATCGCACTGACAGTGTGGTAACATCGATTTGTATTTGATTACAGTTGAAATTGATTAGCTTCCACGAATCATGAAGCTATCATCTTTATGCAAATGAAGTGTTCTTGTTTGTGGAATTAATTGATAATAAAATTATTTCTAAATGATTGACTTTTGGTTATTTTTTACGTTGCAAAAACAAATCCGTTGCTAGAAAATATTTTTATTCATGTTCTGTTTACTTATTTAATTGCAACTAACAATTAGCTGTTATCAACTGCAAAATAGAAACTTAAAAACAAAACAAAAACAAAACAAAGATGTGCTGTTTTTGTGTGGAGCCTTCTAATCTGTGTCGGACTTTTAGCACCAATTTTTCAAGAAAATTTAAATTAAAATATGATTGTACTCCTCTGTTTTAACAACTTCTTTTAAACCTGAAATACTACAGTAGTGTCTCAAAACACTGTCATTTAATATTTAGTAAGAATTTTTTTTTTTGTATCGTATAAGTCTCATAATTGCAAGTAAAGTCATTATAAATTATTAAAATGATATGGACCTTTTATTGAGTCCTGAAAATTATTGGCTATTAAATTTTTTATATTTTGAGCATTTGATAGGGTACACACTTATAAAGAAAGGATAACATTTTTATACCCTGTACCAAAAAATGGTAAAGGGAATATTAAAGTTGTGCAAGTGTATGTATCAGGCAGAAGGAGGCGTGGCAGACCCCATAAAGTATATATATTCTTGATCAGCATCGAACGGCGAGTCGATCTAGCCATGTCCGTCTGTCCGTCTGTCTGTCCGTCTGTCCGTATGAACGCACGGATCTCGGAAACAGCAAGACCTACAACCACCAAATTTTGCACGGAGACTCTCCCAATTCATAGGCATAACGAGTTTATTTTTTTTTTCGATATTCGACCTATAACATATAGCTGCCATAGGAACGATCAGCCGAAAATAATGAATACAAAATATTAATGCAAAAAAAAACAAAAAATATGTATTCAGTTTTGGATTGGGTACAGGGTTTTCTATAGTCGGTTACGCCCGACTATAGCCCTGCCTTTTTAGTTCTATAGGTGTTTTTAAATTGATCTAAGCTTAAATCTTAATCGCAGATTGTCTTTGATATATTTGAGTACACAAAAAGTAGGAAAAGGTTGATAATTTTTTGTATTTTTAAATGAAGCGCTCGTTGTCAAAAAAAGAAAGAAATAAATAATTTATATAGAAAAAATAAGAAATAAATTTATAATAAATTTTAAAAATAAATAAAAAATAACTAAAAATATATTTTGTAAATAATAAATAATAATTAAATAATTATTTAAAAACAAACAAAGCCTGAAACAAACAAAGATATTTCCCAAGCAGGAATCAAATCCACAATCGATTCTTTCAACTCAACCACAGTACACTTTGCGTAATATCGATTATTAGCAACTGGTGGCTAATAATGGGTGATGTGCTTTTGATACATTTAATGCATACGAAGTACTTTTTCACCTTTTTTTTCATACATAAAATCTAAAAATAGCACATTATGATTAACTGAGACTAGCCGCAGTAGTTTAGCTATAACTTATAAAACAAATTCATATTTTTGTATGTGAGGTTCGAGGTTCGAATCCCGGTGGTGGCATTATGTCTAAAACTGTAGGCTATGGTGGCGCAAGTAATTTTCTTATTTTAATATATATGTACCTACATATATAAGTGGTCATTAAAGTGTCGGCAGAGAATCGGCAGAATTGTTATACAGAATTTGTAGTTAAACCTCTTTATCCAGCGGATAGTCAAAAACTATTTCAATCTTTGTATCTTTGGTGTCGGTCAAAAATGCAAAAGGTGCGCTGCCGTGATTTGTATGAAAAATCGATTTCCCAAAAGCAGTAAGATGTTGGTATGAATGTTAACAAAAAAACAATGCGATGACTTTATGATTAATACAGTGACAAATCTATAATGATTTGTTAACCCGAGTTCAACGATGACTTTATGATTAATACAGTGACAAATCTATAATGATTTGTTAACCCGAGTTCAACGAAATAATAAAAATTAACTACAATTCGTTAATAATCTTTGCTACTTTCAAAGTCACGTCCATGGTGCACTCATCGGAATGAATCTGGTTTCAATTAGGCCTTACGTAACATTACTGTAAAATCAGACAGAGAGCCAGGCATCTGAGTTCAGTTGCTATTTTGCTTTGATATTAAGTGGTTCGACAGTTGTTAATTTGAACTGAAATGAAAGTGTTGCCAATATTATTTTCGGTACTGTACCTGGCAGTCTATGGACAAGCTGGCTTCTCCGACCTGCAAGTGAGAACATTTGCAGGTAAAATATAAATGGTTTATTTTGTTAATCATTTTATTTAACATGCATTTCACTTTTGTAGGAGTTGGGCCGTACTCAGATTTTGAGACTGATCCGTTTAAGAAGATCGGTGAAAAATATTACTACATCGAGGATGTAACGAAATTGAATTGGTATAATGCTGCGCATAAGTGTCGCCAACTTCAGGGTCATTTGGCATTTATTGAGAATGAATCGGAAATTAATACATTGTCGGATTATTTAAAGAGCAAGGGTTACAACAAATCTCATTTGTTTTGGATCTCTGGCAACGATTTAGGTAAAGAAGGCAGTTTTTTCTCCATAGCAACTGGCTTCCCGTTAGCATACGCAAGCTGGTCGAAAGGAGAGCCAAGTAGTGGAAAAAATGAAAATTGTGTGCATCTTTGGCTGCAAACGAAAGAGTTCACCATGAATGACTGGGTTTGTGAGAGGAATGCATTTTACATATGTCAGTGGAATGATCCGCGCACAGTTGCACTCACAGTATGGTGAAATTGATTTGTATTCGATTACAGTCGAATTTGATTAGCTTCCGCAAATCATAAAGCAATCACCTGAAAGCACTTTAAGAGCTCTTTATTTATGGAAATCATTGATAATAATATGATTTGAAGTTTATTGATTTTTGATTATTTTTTACGCCGGAAAAAAATTGTTCATGTGCGGTTCACTTTGTTACCTACAGGTACCCGTTAATTACAAAATGGAAACTAAAACTATGAAAAATGTATCTAAAATATGACTGCATTCCTCTGTTATTGTTGTTTATGCGAATTTGTCTTTTAATATTTAGTTAAGATTTTTATTTTATATCGTAAGGGTTCCAAGATTACAATTTTCATAATATATAATTTCATGATTGTTTGACATTACGAATAAAGCAAGGCAACTATTTTTGATTTAGAATTTCAAAATGCCTTAATTACAAATTTTCTATAAATGTTAAGTGCCGTCAGCGATTTGCTGATGCAAGTACTCGTCCTTTGGTATAAAATTGTATCCTTTGCTTATGAAAATGTCATGCGATTTATAGTTTCATGCACACAGAATAGTTTTACCAGTGATAATTTAGCGGGAAAACTAGCAACATACATTTGAAAATCTTAACAGGAGAAATAAGACAACAAGTAAAACTGTAAATGAAATCCAAAGCGAATTCTGCATTAATTAAAAATTCCAACCCAAAGCAAAAATCCTATGCACAAAACGCTGAAAATAAAATGAGTCAACGAAAAATAACTCATTAAGTGCAGGACATTCTTGTTAAATTACGCGATGAGCACATACGAGTATCCGTAACCCCATGGATAAGAAACACAACAAAAAAGCAAGAACATTTGGACTGCAGTCCGTAAGCAACGCAGATTCAGAAACGATATGCACATGTAGCGCGAACTGGACGTCGCCACAAAGTATGCAATGCACTCACAAATCTCGCCTGCGGCCATCCAACTGCAATCGCAAAAAAACAAAAATAAAAAAAAAAAACAAAAATAAAAAACGAAAAAAAAAAGAATAAAAATATTACAAAAACCTCAAGTAATTCAGCCATGAATTTACCCAAAACGTTTTATTAATTCTGAATGTACTGCACATGGAAATATTCTAAACAAAATAGCCGAGAGCACAATTTGGCAATTAAGGTTGTGATTCTTTGCAAAATTATGTATTCACAATATATATACATAGTACAGTAGTTGAGTCCAGTCATAGGGACTGGACAAAATAATTGGTTAAGAGTAATTGAGGTTCAACTGTACATAAAATCTCGGCGAGTTATGACAAAGTAATTCTAAGCGCAGGCCGGGACTGTTAACAGACGAATCCTGGAGGCACGACAAACTGCGGATTGATCAACTGATCTAACAATATCTTATTACCTCAAAGAGTGTTTCAAACATTCATAATATGTTTAATTGCGTCTAAATTACTTTGTTTAGTTTGAAAATGTAAGTTGAGGTGATTTTAGTTATTTTGCAATAATATTTTGTTTCCTTTCTGACAGTGAGCTCAAACTGTTACATGGTGTAGTAATTTTGCTCACGAAATATACACATCAAGTCTTAATGGCTACCATATTAAATGAAATAAGCAGCAGGAAAAATTTTCCACGTTTCTAGTGATTATTTGAAAAATTTATTTAAATGCTCATTTGAAGTTATTGTCGTGAGCGCGCTTGTAGTGGCAGTTCTGCTGGCAGTTCTAGCGAGCTGGCTCGTTCGCTTGATGTAGATACTTTAGTTTTACGACTAACGAGACCGAGTGGCCGGCCAGCCAGGCTGAACGCACACCAATCCATCCCATCGCGTAGCCTACTTAGTGCTGACGCTATTCGGCACAACACTCGCACTCCAGACGCTCTCTCATTCGTTTGTTGACGTCGTCAGTCATGTCAGCGCAGCGCAGCATACTTCCGGACTAGCAGACTTAGCTCAACGGAGCGACAGCGACGAAGTCCTGTGCGGATACTTTGCCATTTCGTAGTCATTTGGTGTGAGAGACGTCGTTGCAGTCGTCGTCGTCGTCGTCGTCGTCGGCGTCGACGGCGTCGTCGTTGTCGACGATTCAAGCAATTCACTTTTATTGAAATTGGCGCAAAGTGTTGACTGCACTAAGAAAAATCATATGTCGGTTGATTTTTCCTTCTTTAGGTTGGCCAACAAATTCAAAACACCACTTTTAAAATCAAGATCGATCTTCTACCACTTACTATATGACTAAACCTAAATTTAATTTATTTGAGAATTAATTATTGGAATTATTGTACTTAATTCGGATTCACATAGAATTTGATATTGAAATATATAATATACAGCAGAGGAGTATTTTTCGATAGACTGTTTTTTGTCAAGTGTATTTTGGCTTGGTAAGTTTCGCTTTTCCAATTCGTCGTCGCAGTCATCTGAGTTTTGCACTCTCCCTTTACTTTCTTGAGTTTTTGGTTTATTTTATTTCGTATTTTAAGTCATTTCTATGCTGCATCATTCGTTGCCCGGGAGTTGATTCTGTTGATGGCACAAAGTGCAGTGCAATTCATTTTAATGGCCGCCGCTGCATGAAACTTCAGTTCCACTTTGGCTCTGCTGTTCTTCGCCAGCATTTTTCGCATTTTACAACATGCTTTGCTATATTTCTTCTGCTGTTTTTCTTCCTTGCTGTACACAGATATACGATATAATATGTATCTTCATACATATGCACATATATATACGTCTTTATATTGTACATATGTATACGCATAAGAATCCATTCTGTTTGTATTTTTTGTTTTTGTTTTGTTTTTTTTTTTTCAGCTACTGACTGCCGTCACTTGAGACTCAATTTAACAAAACTTGATTTCGCATTTGCAATGATGCCGATTTCTTTTCTCACACCGTTGCTGACTCGCAGCCGTTAACTTTGAATTGAAGTTGAGTTGAGCATCGGGAGTTCGTTCTTGGTGTTTTTGCTTTGTTTACTCGATTTTCGTATATCTAGTCCATTCATTCATTTTTATGGATCGGCAAAATTGAGTTGGACATTGTTGTGGATTGTTGTGAATTGTTGTGGATTGTTGCTGTTGCTTCGCGTGTGCATAAGAAAAATCTCTGATGAGCATTACTACAAATGGTATTCCAGGCCAAAACAGCCAACCCAAGTTTATGGGTCCAAGTAATCTAAGTAGACTTGAAGTGCACACAAGTTAATGAAAACCATAATATGCTTCATAATTTCTTAAGTCTACCAATTGCAATATACCTCATGTGTACTCATTGTGTAATCTTTTTAAATAGAGAATTATTTCCAGAACACACGAATTATTTAAAAAAAAACCAAATAACATCATAGAAAGTTGAGTCCTTGGCTGCCTTTCTCAGTTATCTTATAAGATGTCTTTTCACATCGACACATTATTCAACGTTAGCTTAATTACACGAAGTGAATATTAAAAACTTCGAAGCCATTTTCGCATGATTAAAATTAAAAATGGCTACTCTGTAGTTGGCAATTGCATAGTGCAAAGGTGCTATTTGACGGTTGTACGCGCTGCAATAATTCGTGTTGTTCTTTTGTAAAAGTTTTGCCATGCGAGATAACGCGTCGTCGTAAATGTTAGGTGTCAAGTACTTCCCTAATTACATATGGCATAAATGTCGCGCCAGCCCGTCGAAAAGAAGAAAGCAACTAATTTCGGATGCAGCACGAGACGGCGCATCAAAATCCAGCTAATGTCGCACACATGAACAAGCAGACGAAGACGAACCAATTATACAGCAGTTCGAAAGGAGTATGGTAGAAAATGCAAGGAGTGGACTACCTAAGAAGTTGCTGCTTCCTGCCACCCAACTTCTGCTCAAGTTTCGCAACAGGAACTGGCTTTGCTGCAGGCAAACATGATTACATAGACTCGGATCACGAAATAAGAAGAAATAGACAAGACAAGAAAGACGGTGTCATAAATATTTATGTGAGTTTTGGGAACAACAATGACTTGGCTTCACTGCGAGAGAAAGAGAGAGAGCGTGTGAGGGAATGAGTGTGGAGGGGAGTAGAAAACAACGGCAAAGGAAGAAAATTCAACATGACACTCAAGTAAAGTACACATGCGATTGTCTAAGACAGACTCAGCATAAAGTTGACAATGTGCACAATACACGCCTTCCTCGCAGCGTCAGGACATGTTTACTTACCTTGCAAGACGCTGCGCTTCCGCTCTCTCGGCATTTAATGGATGACGTGCAAAAGTTGACAACACCAGCCAGTGAACGTCGCGAACGACGTTGCACCAACTGTTTTTGTTGCGGTGTTGATGGCAACGACACCTTCACCTCAGGTGCTTCCTTGTCTCTAGTTATCCTCCTTGCTGTTCCGTCTAACAGCTGCAGCATCATCACCAGCGAAGGCAGAACAAAGGAAAAACTTTTCGAAACATTTCGTCAACTAATCGCGCACAAATATATAGAATTGATAAGCAGCCCCCAACACCCAACAACCCACAACCCACTACCCACTTAGTAAATGTGAATGGGATTGAGCTAAAATGGATCTTGCTTAAAGAGACAAGGCTCACAAGACTTAAAAATGGAAATCTAGGAACAAATCAAAGATGAAAATTGTTCGTCAGATTTACAAGCCTTCATAGAACTTATATATTGAGAAAAGAGTTTGTGTAAAGTGTGAAAAATTACTTAGAATAAAGTTTCCATAGCATTTCTTAATTGTATTTCTTTAATAATTAGCAGCCCCACATTTGAATTGTAAATACAATATGTGTGCACATGCAGATTTCTAATCGCTTTTGACATTTTAAAATGAATTGAACATTGGTCGCACCGGCAGTGGCATGAGCATTGGTCCGAAGCCCAACAAAACACATCGGACGCATCCCAGGGACACCGTTGTTGCGATTAATTAGCATCCGTAATTGATGAGTGCTAAACTTTTGCCTACGATTTTGCAATTCCAATGTAAGTGGCAGCCTGTCCGACACCGAATTCGCACAGAAGACATACTCAACGGCAACGACGACAACTTTGGTCACTTGTACACGAATGTGAATGTGGCTGTCGGAATTATTTAGCCTGGCAGGCCGTCCATCTGTCTAAGCTGCTACGTCCACGGCCACGCGTCGAACGTGCCTCTGTCTGAAACGTGACTTTGGTGCGAATTACTTTGGCTTTGCTTTGATTTAATGTAATTAAAAAAATTTCAAATAAAACGTAAAATACATACGAAAAAACTAAAATGTGACATAGCCCAGCGAGTAGACGTTGTTTCGTCCTGCGTCCCTGTTCGTAATTTAGCATTCTGTTTGTTGAAAATTTATTCCATTTTCCTGACATATGCATTTAAAACTTTTGTTTTCACCCATTCCCTGTTCTCACTTACTTCAGGTACACGCTCCGACTGCACACGATGAACCACACGCAAGCGGAGCGCAGATTCGCCTGCTCATACGAGGGCTGTCAGTATGCGGGCTCGACCCAACACATCCTAAACATTCACTTGGCTTCGCACTCGCAGCAGAGCTTCGTCTGCGATTATGAAAACTGCAACTATGTGGGCAAGAGTTCGATGCATCTAAGAAGGTAAGCCAGAATTGTATTCTTTTTTTCCCCCATAAGTACAACAAAATTGTAAATTATCTTTTACAATAATATGAACTTAGCAAGAATCTTTAAATAAGTTTCATATAACATTAAGTAGGCAAACATCGTAGCCAAATGTGAAACAGAATTATTCACAGATCAAAGAGCCAAAGGTCATTATTATTAATAGTTGGATTGAGGGAATGCTGTACTTATGCAGATCTATTGTGCAGGAAGTTGATATGATTTTAACGTTTTTTCTATGTCTTCTAACAGTTTTTGACTTTACAGTCATGATAAGCAATAATAATTACATGGTAAACTTTAATTAAAATGTTTCTATCTATAAATCAGAATAATCGATGATCGAACAAAGAAACAAATCTGAGTTTTGGCACGAATTTGAATATTTAGAGGACCTCGTTGACAGAAGTAACAATAAAATTTACAAAACCAAAGGAAAGAAAAAAAAAAAAACAAAAAAGTTGTTTACCATAATTGCAAAAATTGTCTGCAATTGCATAAATTGATGGAACAATAAACGAATCGGACGACATGGACGAGGGCGAAGACATTTGGCTGCCGCCTTAGAAGTTAACATACACCAACCATTGCAGTAACGAGCAAAAATATCAACGCCAACGATGACGACGACGACGGCGACGACGACAAAAACAACAACTGCAAGTACCTTCAAGACTTCGGACTTTTGTTTTTTTGTTTTTTCTTTATATTTGCTTTTTGTCTTTTTGGTCTTGCTCTGCTACAACGAAAATCGTGACTTATCGATCGCCTTTGATATGCACATTGAATTCTTGTAATATTTCGCATTTGCCTTGCTGTCTGGCTGCCTTTGACTTAAGCCTGATAGCGAATACTCCTCCTCCGCATGATGATCATTCGTTGGAACCCATTTCATGGCCATTTGCCATTGCCGTCGCCACCGTTGCTTGTTTCGACTGTAAGTTGTTCGCTGCCGACTGCTGCTGCTGCTGTTAGCCAACGTTGCTGGCTGTCCGCCCATGATCTCTGCATGAGGACGACATTTTGCGCAATGATCGCGCCTTCTGTTCAGATCATGACCAAATTGTTACCAAACGACACAGACATGTATGCACGTACATCCATACGTTAAAGAAAAAATGCGGTGGCGGCTATTGAAGCCAATTTAACCTTGAAATATGTATGTTTATATTGCCGAATAGAAAATCGCTCGAACATGATCAGTTGTTATCTAAACGTACGACACGATGTAGGCCACAGTTTTCTCCAATACTTGGTCAACTTCTTAGAAAAGTATCCTTTCAAAAATTTGATACAGCTTGGGTTTTGTTGAGCTCAACATTTCTAAATGACAGTTCATCCAGATTTCAATCAAACTACTTTGTTGTTGTTCTCGTTTTCCGGGCTTTGCACAATTAATGTGCGCAGTGCTCGCGCAGCTCCCATTAAAAATTAAAGCCTGGCCTTAAGTCCAGAAAGCGTAAAGAAATTCCACATTGCCGCAATTGGTAGTCGGTTGTCTTAACTTCGGCCTAAGATCTTCAATTAGCGATCGACAGCAGTAGCAGCGTGTAAAGAGGCAACGTTGAGTCTTAACCGAATCTCTGCCATGTCCAGTTCGTTCGAATTCTTCGTCGGTGTGCTCATTTGGTCAAAAGCGGCAACTCCTACAATAAATGCGCGCAGCACTCGGCAGTGCCACCGCTCAGCTCTCACCATCCTTCACAATCCGAAGCTTTCTTCTTGCACACTGCTTCTTATTAGGTCTTCGTTACCTACACAAACCGGCGATCAATGCGCAAGTTCGGTTCTCTTAACACGCAGTGTATTGTTTTTATTCTGTTTTATTTTTTTAGTTTTTCAACTGTTTGTGCCGCTAATTAAAGCAAGTTGGAGTCGTCAAAGGGATACACAGTGATTCGGGATTCCTGAGCTGTTACGCAGACGTTTTGGCAACGACTTCTTCTCTCCTTTTCTTCTTTTTTTTCTGTTTATGGTCAGCAAAAGGAAAATTGGCAATTAATTCTTTGGTCGATGCCTTCTTTCAGACAATTGGCCAGTAGCAGATAATTTGGAAACTGCGAAAAGAAACCTTGCCTTAATAGACAATAATGATAGGAGTTTCATTACTTGCAGAAAACTCAAACTGCGACTGACTTTTATGCTCATTATTAAAATTAAGAAATAACATAATAATCCATCGAATGATTCTTGACTTGTATATGTTAGACTCAGACATAATAATTTCTTCTAAGTACAGTACTTTTCGCTTATAACGAACCCGGTTATAACGAACTTTCGGTTATAACGAATCATTTTGCATGAAAAACTTGTTTATTTTTCGGTTATAACGAACCAATATTATTTTTGCGATGACAACGAAGAGCCAATTCCAATCACAACTGCCCTGGATGCAATTCGTGGCGTAAGCTACGTAAAAAATTATCTTCAGTCACACGATACTCCCAACGAATTCTAGATCATTTGGCTCAAGTAGAAGTGTACATAAAGGAAACTAATATTGGTACTAAACAATCTGAATTTAAAAAAACTAATTTTTCTTTGTAAAAATAACCCTAATTTTTTTTAATAAATAAACAATGGAATTAACACATGCATGTGCATATACATAAATTGTTTTGTTTGAATATTTGTGTATAACGAACTTAGGTTATTAGGAATCATTTTGCCCGGTTCCTTGAAGTTCGCTATATATATTATTCATGACCTTATTTAAATCCTTGCAAAATCAATGTGATATGTATGTAAATCATATTACAAAAATATATTTATATTAATATAAACGTAGCTCTTGATTTCCCTTTTTTATTATTATTTTTTTTTAATTATACGTTACAAACCTTGTTTTATCTACATTGTTTCAGACATCAACAATCGCATACGAATCGCCCGAAACTGTTTACTTGCGATCAATGTGATTTCAAGACGGCAGTAAAGAGTCATTTGAATCGCCACGTTGCACGTCATACCGGCGAAAAACCACACCACTGCCCGTACTGCAACTTCCGTTGCAACGGTTTCGATAATCTACGCAAACATATTTTGAAAACTGGAAAGCATATTGGCAAATTTATGTACGAATGTGAAATGTGTTTATGCAACCAAACCCTGACTGAAGAACGCTTTAAGACGAATAGTTTTATAGAATATCAAAATCATCTGAGTAATGCTCATGGCACAAATTAAAATTAAAAATCTGTTATTTTTAACAAACTGTTTAAAATAATTAAAGGTAAGTTTCATAGAACTGATGACCTTTTTTTTGGCAAGCTCGTAACCGGAGAATATTAAGAAATTTTTCTTTTTGTGTTTTCTGCGTCGTAATCTTTTTTGAGAAAAAAAAAACAATGTTACCTCGGGTCATGAGCTCGCAAATTAGCTTAAAAGCTTGTGCCTAGAGTCGCATTCTCTCATCTCTAATTTTGCAGTGCCCTCTAGAATCGAGGAGCCGCACTAAAGAATCAGAGAATAAGAATTTAGCTAGGGCTGTCACCACATCAACAGTGCTCTGCTGCTGACCCCGTTGAATATGTTTGTACAGACAGAGAATATAGAGTTATAAGAAGACGAATCGCATAGAAACTGCATTTCAAGTCTGAGTGAAATCACTCAGATCAGGTAGTGGCGGACAGCGTTAAAAAAAGTGATACGGTAGGTTCGAGTGCAAATTGGGTTCGATTCTACCGCTTCAAACACACTAACATGACTGCAAGAAGTTGACTTCCTACAAATTTTGCTAGCGAAATAGCACGGAAGCCGACTTCCGAAGTCGAAATTAATGTTGTAATGGTCATCAGTTTGTTATGATGTTATGAGTGCCATCGCGGAGTTGTCTGGGTTGTTGTCAGAATTTTTCTGAAATTTTTCAAAAAAAAACTTAAAAAAACAATTGAAATAAATTAAAACATTTTATTTTAAAGTATGTATTCTTAAATATATTTTAACGTAGGACACGGTATAACGGGAGAGTATGGGTTCAATTTACGACTAAAACCTTCTAAAACAACAATTATTGGAAATTCATGCATTGATATGGTTTTAGCAGAAATATTGATATATACAATGTCATATATGTATATAAATCATATTTCTCATATCATAAACCATTAATTATTTAAATGGATAAATAAAATAAAAATAAATTTTAGGATTTTTGCTGTTTAACTGTTTTACATACCGGTGCAGATTTCCATGACGTAACATTTACTCGCGCTTGGGTTAGAAATTCGCGCCTGACGAAATCACAATTTCGCATTTAAGAAAATCATAAATAAAAATGTTGTTTAAGAAACGCACATAAAGTGTTCAATCAACTTTTTTTTTTGCTATTAAAAAAAGTGAAGGGGAAGCAAGTTATGCGCGTAAAAAGCAAAAATTGCAATAACAAAAAATTATAAATTAATAAGTGACATGATTTGAAAAGTGTGTATGCAGCACACCGAGCTGAAGTCTTATAAATGGCTTGTCAATTAATGCTCCGAGAAAAATTAAATGCGCCAGCGCAGAAAAAAAAAACACACGATCATTTCTTTTAATTGAATATACTGCTTCAAGTTATTTGGTAAATTTCGAAAATGCGTGTTATGAGATCGCAAATTAATTGATTTGATTTCTAAGTAAAGCACATAAATAATAATGAAGAAAAAATTCTGAAATTTGGCAACACAACTTTTTTTAGGTCTGCAAATACCCATCTTTGCACTTTTTTAAATGGAACTTTGACATTACTAAGAAATTGTGAGGATTAAAAGTCAAACTAATTTAATTATAAAGTTTGATTGGGAAATTCTTTGTTTCCCAAAAGCGAAAGGCAAAGGTTTGAGTTTTTTTTTTATTTAGGTAAAAATTAATTATAAAACTTTTTTTATTAGAACTAATTTAAAAGATTTCTGAGATTAGTTTGACTTTAAGTGAACATGCACATACATATGTCATCTGGGAAACTATGTGGGCCATCATAATTATATAACAGATAAATATAGTTCGAGCAAAGTATACTATAATCGCCATTGCAGAATTGAGTTTTAGGAGTGTTTTTGGGAGATAATATCCATCAAATATTTTTCAGATACTTATTTTTATTTCCGCTAGATATGTGGAAGTTTAACAGCAAAACAAGTTAACAAGTCAAGATTTTTACAGCATATCTGAAGCATTGCAAAGTTCATTTCGTAGCCAAACGAGACACCGCAAACAAGTGTTGCCAAATTCTTGAAGCCATGCCACTGCAAAAAGTGCGCAACTGCGATACTTTCAAGCCAAACAACTCAATTCATTGCGACATATCGGCTGCTACTGTTTTGGGTAGAGTCTAATTGGATCTAAGTAAGTGACTCGGCGCGCCATGCGTCCACAAATGCAGCAATGAGCTGGCTGGCGTACGTGTTTTCGATTTAATTAACTCGGCGTTCGCAGCGCACTTGCCACACATGCCACTGAGCGCTTAGGCATTGACTTTGGTAATGAATTGTCGCATGCAACGCGGCAGCGACTATCCTTCATGGAACAGAAAACTAATTGAAGGCATCGTCATCGACATCGGCAGCGGCATCGGAATTAGTTTAGCTTCGCTTTTTGGCAAACCTTCATAGCTCGATCACACGCCGCTTTGTGTAGTCAAAGTGAAGCGCAGCGATGTGAAACATGCGGCGTGTCTGCGAACTCGACGTTCGTCGCTGAGCACCTGTGTGCAACAGAAGCCGCTGCCAATTGGAATTACACGGTTCATCAATTATGACTAAGCAGAAAAAAGGCAAAAAAGCGAAGAAAAAAATAATCAAAATCATATTGAAAATAGTAGCAAAGCAATATGAATATGAAATAAATTCAACACAACTCAACTCACTTGGTGGGTGATTTGTTTTTTTTTTTTGTATTCATTTCGCTTTGGCGGATGTTTTGCTTCAATTGTGCCGAACGTTTAGTTAACACATGCACCCAACAAAGTTAGCAAATGGCAATTAATTAAACTCTTAAGCCATATTGCATGGTCATTAACATAAAAACCTAATAAATTCAGTAGACTATTGCAAAAGTGCAGTGCATCCCAGTTGGATTGTCAATTGCCTTCTAATCAGAACCAATTGCCTGGCAACAGAACTCTCGCATACAATCGAACTGACCACAAGCAGCCGACTACGGCATAGTTCAGGTTAGGCGTAGTTTGTTCGACTAAGAATGTTTGGCTTTGAGTTTTACTTTCAATTTACACACATTTTCAATACGAGTCACTGCTAATGATCGCCACTGTGTAGCCCACAACATATTTTTCTATTTTTTTCATTAGTTTTAATTTGACACTTTTTTTACTCGTATACACATATACAGACATAGTCGCATAGACCTGTGTATGCGTGTGTGCGTGTCAGTATTCGTGGGTATAGTTACTTTTACATTTTGTTTTTGATTTTTGTTTGTTTTTTGTCTGCCTGCCAAACGGTGCGTATGAACAACATATCGTTCCATTTGCCACGCTTTGCTTCGATGCGGTGTCGCTTTGCTCTGTTGTTGTTGTTGTTGTTTTTTTTGTTAAAGCGGCTGTTATTGTCACCTGTCGTGTTATTCTCGTTATTGTTTTTATTTTTTTATTTTTTTTGAATATGTGCGTCGTTGAATAAATACATTAATTTTTTTCGATTAGATTTTTTAATTGACCTTGTCATGCATTGTGTCGTGAGCTGCTCTCGATTTGCAAGTTAAGAATTCTTAATAAAAAAAGGAGACACAAAAAAAACGAAACCAAAATCCGTGCTAGTGCGTAATAAACTTCGGTAATACATGATCAAGCTTATATTTATGTTGATTTGCAAATTTACTTTAAAAGTTGCAAAATGTTTGCCTATGACTTGGGTTGGGTTCATGTTAACCGAATTCTGTAAACATACAAAGTTTAAGTGCTATGACGCGGGGCAAAGGAGAGCGGAAAACTTGTGGGAGCGAATGATTACTGGCTGAAAATGAATGATTCAATACTCAGAAAACTTGACTGCTATGCTGCTGAAAGACCACAAGAATATTATATACCTAACCGAGTTATTATTTTATTTTTTTTTTCTCAACTATGCAGGACGTTGGAATTTTTACTTAATGGATTTTGTTTTACTTTATATTTCTTATTGCTTTTGATAAATTGGTTATAACTTCAGTGTTTGCCGTTCAAAAGATTTGCTGCCACAGTTCATTTTCCAGATGAACACATTTGAAACATGTGTTTTTTAACATTTCTAACGCATCTTTTGACATTAAAATTTATTGATTTTTCAACCTTTGCGACCTTCACAGCATCTTCGGTTGTGTATGTTCTTGTCACTTTAATGAATGACACAGCATTTGACATTTTTCGAAGCGAGCATTTATCTGTTTTGATTACATTGATTACTTTGGATTACCTTCACTTAACTTTATAAACAAGAAAGTCAGAGTCAGACAGTGTATCATCGGGCAGAATTCCTAGATTATCTCGGCTTTGGTGTTGGCCAGAAGCTTGTGTAAGTTCAAGTTATTGGAATCTTACCTTCAAATTTAGTTTAGCTATGTTTTCATAGTTGGTTTCTTAAAGTTTACTGAAGGTTTTTTTCTGCCTTTGGACAGCAAAGAAAAAATGAACAAAAATTAATTAATTTAATTACTAATCTGTAACTGTCTGCATTGCAATTATTATGTGCCACTCGCAAATGAGTACGATTATTTTTTGTTGATATAATGGCAGCCAAGCACGCAATATTTTGCGAATGACAGACGAACAAATATAGTAAAGTGAACGAGCAAATGAATCTACGCCGAATGCAATGACAGCACATTAGAAAAATGCTGAAAAGCGCGTTTCAGCTTCATGGCAAATCGAGACCATCAAATTGCATCGAACCCAATGCCAATGGAACCGACAATTAATGAAACCCCCAGAAACAACAACAACACGAAGAAGCAATAATACAAATTCGCTGTGGGATTTTTGAAGTACACTTCAGCAATAACGAACTGAAGTAGTAGAAACCACGAGAACCCCATTGCGTATCTGGTTGAGTATCTTTTAGAGTCAGTATCTCAACTTGATTTTTCAAAGACATAAATTAATATTTATAGATGCGCGCTGCCACCAACTGCCAACTGTCAGCGCCAAGTTTGTTTTATTTTGTCATTTAAACTTGTAACGTAAATACAAAAAAACTGAAACTAAGTTAAAAACAATTTTAATTGATTTTATTGCTTAGTAATTTTTAGTGTTGTTTGTTGTTGTTTTTGCTGTTGCTGTTTCTGTTTCAGGTTACAATGCACAGCTGCAAGAATTCTTGTCATAATTATTCGAAAAAACTTGTAACATTAAATGTGCAAAAGTGTACAACAAAATTAATAATCCTGCTCACAAATGCTTAATCAGTAACTTTTAATATACGTGACAGTCGATTTGGTGTCTACTTCAGATGAAGCTTTTTTAGCTATGAATCAAAGATAGATTACTTGGAATCAAGTTCGAAAAATATATTCAATACCAATATGTAATTGTTTTCGCTTTATCTAGAAGGTCTTTGCCAAAATATTAACTTTATGGTTTCTAAAGTCAAGTCGCAAAAAAGCCTCATCTCAGCCAAAGTTCTTTTCTGAATGTTTATCTGATACCCTGGAGCTGAGCTGCTTTAGTCATACGATGATCTATGATAAGACACCGTTGAGACTTTGTTGACATCTGTCTCAGCCGGATACTTTTGATTATTGGAAAAAAATTAAACTGCCATTAAAGTAGCCTAAAATTTAAGTAAAAGTTGTAATGATTTTTGTGTCAACCATTTGACAAAAGTTATTGCTACCGAAACAGACATTACATTTTTTACTGAAAATTTGATATAATTTTTAAAAAATGGAAAACGAGGAACGCGGTAAGCTTAAACAATGAAAAATTTCTACCGTCATGTCCGTTCACATACGAAATTGTAGAAAAAGAAATGGAGGATTTTGTGGAAAGGAATGTCAGCCTCCTAGAGAAGTGGACGAAGGGGCCATTTAATACTTCCATATTGCGTCGTTTTTTTATCAACATTTATAATGAAATTTATTTAATCGCTGAAAATTACATTGAAGATCTTGAACCTGGTGAAGAGATTACCACCAGGGATATTGGATGTCCTCCTGATGACGATGAGAATATCGAGGAATCAGCTGAAGCGACTCTTTAAAGCCATTAAGCGGATAATAATGTGCTAAAAATTGTTGGCTACATAAAAGATGGTTCATTTAATGTTGTTTTGCACCCATTTAAATCAAAATTCCACTGTATGTATATTGTTCTTACATATGTACATGCATCAACAAGAATATGCGTGATTAGAATTTTGCGGATCGATTATATTTTTTATATTTAATAAATACTTTTGTGCAGGGTTTCTTAATTAAAATTAATTTTTGAATCTGATGTTGTCATAGATCGCGAAGTTCGAAGATTTTAAAAGTTTATGCATGATTTATTTGCTGTGAGTTTTAACAGCTGGGCGAGCGTCATGCGCTTATATTACCAACATTAATAATCGAAACTTTAGCTGTAGACAAAACCTATTCTTCGCCACAAGAAATCTGTTAGAGTTCTATCCAACTCTCATCCATCTTTACCGTGGAGAGTGCTGCCTAAAAAGTGTCACGGCTTCCACGTTTCTTGTACAACAAACACAGGAGCTCAGCATATGATGGTGGCAGCGGTCAGACGTAAAATCGCCATGACAGTTGACCAAAATGTTCTCAATGACAATTTGGTGCTCTGAGAGCCATATTTGCCGACCACAGGTGTTTCTTATTACTTTAAGTACGACATGTAGTAAGGTGGCCATATTGGCCGGTCTATATTGATAGAGAGAGCACCATCGGTGCTCATCATTGCAATGCGCAACTTTTCGCCACAATAACACAAGATATTTTATACGCACAGCTGATGAGATTAGTTGTATTCTTGTCCAAGCGGTTGTTGTGCATGTTTTGTGTTGTTGCGGCGATTCCATAGGAGCCGAACCATGTGACGATTTACAGTGGTACGATGTGCAGAGAAAAACTGCAAAAACTCGTTTAGCTAACAAATGATTTATCTTTAGAAGAAGAAAATTTAGGTTCATATCTTGTTCGGGTTCAGCTATTAGAATCTTTATTTTGGTAAACTTGCAAATTACGGTCACATTGTCCGTTGAATCAGATCATTAACAGTTTTTTATGTACATATATATTATATATACATATATATAACCTAAAAAAGCGATATTTTGGGAATCATTTAATGAACAAGGGCATGGAGGTGGCAAAAATCAATAACATATGGAGAAGAATTTTCATGCTTGTCATTTGCTTGTATCCGGATCCGTATCGGTCTTTGATGTGGAAAGTCCGTACATTGCAAACGTGATTAATTCGACACAAAAATGAAAATCAATAAAACGCAAAAATAACAACATAACAACAAAAACAAAGAATAAGGTGTCAAAAACTGACGGAACTCATTGCTTTCAATCAGCGAACAAAGAGTAACAGCATTAGAGAAAAAGAAATATAAAAAAAGCATACACTGAGTTAAATCCGCAACTGTGCACCGCCCTTGATGTTTCACTCCTTTGGACTGTGCGCACAAAGCCATGAGAAGCCGCTCTGATGTGCGCAGCGCAACATAGTGTAGCTCACATTGAGCGAGTGGATTCGCGCTTGCTCAGAGGCATTGAAGAAAAAAACAAAGTCAACGACAGCCCAAACGTAACGACAACAACAATGCAAGCCGCGCTGCCGGAGTAGCAACACCGGTTTTGGTAAGACAACAACGTCAAAAGCAACGACAAGAGCCACATTAAAAACAACAGCAGCAAAAGCAAAAGCAACAGCAACATTGAGTGTTCCCCAAACGTCGTTAATTCGGCATTACCAGCGAACTGAGCATGGTGCGCAGAGTTAGTGTTTAACGGACTTTCGGCGACTTCGGGTGTTTTTGGTACGTGCATCTGTGTAGCTCAGAGCTATTGATCCGTGTTTGTTCTGTCGCCTTGTGCTGCGCTGTGCTATGCTGCTTTGGTTAAGTATTTTGCTTCAATAATGTGAGTTATTCGCGAGTGAAGTGAGAGTGAATGTGAATGTAAACGTGTCTTCGCGTCGCGCACGTCGTCATCTGTGTGATATCTCTTTGTGTGCCGTTATCATTTTTTATATGCGTGTGAATTTGTCACAAGAAAAAAGCTAAAATTTCACGCAACTCTAACGAACTTGAGAAAATTATAAAAAATATATGGCAAATTCAGAAATATCAAAGTAGTAACACGGTACATAGAAAACAAGAAGAATACAAGCTAAAGAAAACTGTAAAAAATGTACTCCCGCACTGCACGCTTTCCCCTCCTCCAACCCCACAAGTGACCACCCGCTGACGAAAAATTTGTTTAAAACTGTCTTGTCTCTGCTGCTTGAACAATTTTTGTGTTTTTGTTTTTCGTTTTTGCTTATTTTTTTCTGTTATAATAGTTCTTTGTTGTTGTTGCTGCTGCTATTGCTGTTGTTTGTGAATTTTGGGTCGTTGTGCGCTTTTTATCTCTTTCGCACGCATTTTAAACAAAACAAAACAAAACACTTGGCTTTTCTTCGCCTGTGCAGCCTTTGCCAACTTCTTCTGCTGCTCTTGCTGCTTCTTCGTTTCTTATTTTCGTATGTCGTTTTTTGTCTTTGCTTGTGTTTTCGTTTATGCTTTTTTGTTGTATACATTTTTTCGTGTTTTGTTATTGTTGGCTTGTACAACTTTGCGCAACTTAAAATTTTTTTTCTGTTCGGTATGTGAAGTGAGAAGAAACAAAATACAAAAATATCAGAAACTAATGTTAAAAAAATTTCCGTAGTATCTTAACAAATATTAGTAGTATAAGTGGAAAAAAGTTATTGACCGTCACGCAATGCCAAATAAAAACAAAAACACCTACAAATGTTGTTTTTAACGCAACGAAAATTATTTAAATAATTACAGGTGTGATTTAAAAAAAGAAAAAAGGCAAAAGAAAATGTTTAGTTTTACTTAATGAGAAAATATATATCACTGATTTTACGTTTTCAACTTAAACATATGTTCGTTTCTGAGCCTCGGCAAGTTAACAGATGTACAATATTTTAAATTATTATATTTTGGTTTTTTTGGCTTGAAACAGACAAAATAAAGTGAAGACAAAGCAATCGATTAGCCCGTATATAAAAAACCGGAACTTGGCAATACATTTTTAATTACTTTTTTTTTTTTTTGTTAGTTTAAGCAATTCAAATTACTGCTGTTTTTATTTTGTATTTGTGTGTTTTTTAATTCACCCATATCAGTTAAAAGTGTTTGCTTATAGCGTTTTGAAAATAAATTATGCACGGTTTTTGTTTTCTTAACTTGTTATTGCATTCCTGTTCAATTGATTATAACAGGAACTTCCTTATTTATTTCAGTTTAATTTTCAAAACTTGAAGTTTTGATTGAAGATTTTTTGATTAGTCATTCAAACAGGAACTGCACTGAATTACTGATTCATCAAAAAATAGTTTTTTCGCAGAATATTCCACGCGTCTTCTACAACTAACTTCAAAAGAAAAGAAAAAAGAAACAAAAAAAATATTTACATACAGTCGAACTCCTTTATAACGAATTGGATTGAAGTAAACAAATTTTTAATTTTACTTTTAGTGAATTTGATCCCCTCACAATGAATATAGCGAATTTTATTTCGTACAACTTTGTCAGCATTGGATTAAAAATGTAACAGCGAAGCAGCCCCTATCTTGGAAAAAATTCATAATTACTGCATAACAAAGTTTCTATTCGTTTTAGGGAAGTTCGTCTGTATACGTTTATAAATTTATATAAAACCTAACATAGAAGGTTAAATGCTCTGAGTGATTTACGAAATAAATTTTAATGGTTTCAATTAATTGCACTATAAAAAAAATAAATGGTGCCACACAAACACAACGAAAACGGATACAGAGATAACCGCAAATAACCGCAACATACAAAAAAATTGACACAAGCTGCAATTGAGAAAAACTGTAAATTAGACGTCAAAGTGGATTTACCCACAAAAATGTTTATCTGTGTGACCTTCTTCTGCGACAGACACTATTAGTCATAACCGTAGACGTTGACATTATACAACATTAAAAGATAAAAAAAAAAAAAGATTATTTGAACTATAAAAGGAGAGACACACTATGAGTTAGACAACAACAATATGGTAAATAACAGGAAGAAATTATATAGTAATGAAGCACATGGCTGCTTCCATGCGTATATAGGCCAAGTTAAGCCCGTTTTGACTTTTCTTCAAGTTTTACTTAAGAATCCGTTCTCTACTTGTGTCTTTTCTAAATGTCATTATCCTTTATCTGAGATATTGATTGGAGATTTATTCTATATTTTTGTTTCTTTCTTCACACAGCAACATTCTGAGACATTTTCTTGAAATTAAAACAATAAAAAATTATTTTCTTATTTTTATTTACTAATTAAAAAAATGTTGTATATTATTTTTTTGGATGAGAGTATAGTTTTGTAAAAATGATCACTAATTTATGAATTAATATATTTTATAATTTAACATGAATAATATTAAAGCAAAAAACGATGTAATAAATCAATGCGGTAAACAAATGCAAATGTTCGCGAATCGACAAGTAGAATTTTAATCTGTAAACAAAAAACAAAATATAAAAATAACAAAAAATCTAAATCATCACCAAAACAAAGCGAAACAAAATTATGAATACAAAGATACAAATTTGTGATATGTGACCTTCTCGTTATTGATAATCGCGAACGTTTAACGATGTCATTTTTAGCGTAAAATATATAAAATATTTCATTCAAACTAAACTACATAGTATAATGAATCATTTGTTGTTTTTTATTTCTAGAATTGAGAACGTAACCATTTAAGCAGTGCTGAAGATGTGATAAAACATAATATAATATAAATAAAAAAATCAAAAGTAATATATACGAATATATTCTGAGATATATATGTATAAGTTTTAATATAAATAATTAAAATAATGCGAATTCAAGCGCCTGCGCATGTTCAGCCTTAGTTCTCACAACAAAAAAGTATACTTAATTAGTGTTTTTTTTTAATAATTAATTTGCAATCGATATGAGTGTCCCATGGCTGCCCCGTCTACGGCAATCTGTGGCCGTTTTTGCAGCTCTCAGTGTGATATTTCTCAATCTCAGCATGCAGATTCATTGTTATGGTAAGTTTAAAAAAAATCTTTCTACAAATTACTGAAATATTTAACAAATTTTAGCAATACATCTAATGTCATTCAATTTGGTGTAGTCACTGTTTAGAGGAGTCATATCAGATTATAATTCTCATTTATTGTAAACTGAGAGTTTAAGGATATACTTATACATGTATAATTCAGAAAGCTCATTGTGGGAAAAAACGTTACAGAAAAAAAAAATGTTCTGAATTTATTCATTATGAATATTTGATTACCAACAATGATAATTTTATTATAAAAAAGTTCTCCGCCATCATGGCAATTCAGTTAATGGCCTAAAAAGACAAGAATGACTTGGCTGTGGGTTCTTATTGTGCTACAAACATATACAAATGTAAAATACATATGTGCTCTTTGTTGTCTCTTTTGTTTCTCCTTTTTTATATTTTTGTGTATTTACATTTATGTAAAAATAGCCAATCTGGGAAATTTTAATTAACCATGTGGCATTTTGATTAATGTTTAAAGAAAAAGATCATTAGTTTGGTGTAAGCGAAATGTACTGAGATTTATATGTACTATTGCTTGGATACTTTTGGCTATACTGCATTCTTTAACGAGCTCTTCTGATACCTTCAGTTGAAATTTAATTAAGCCGCAAAAGATGAAACAGCATTTGGCTTATGTTCGAAAATAGTTGAATGACTTGAACAGACTCCGTGCCTCATTAGTTCTGTGCACTTGCCATTTTTGGTGATTTGTAAGTTTAGTTCACTTTGAGTTTGTCCAAGTTTTGGTTTTATATTTTCTGTTTTGCTTTTTGCTTGTTATAAAATTTAATTAAGTCATGTGCGCAAAATGTTAAATAGTAACGTTCAGAAGTGAGTGAAAAAATCACTTACGAAAAAGGAATCAATTAATAGCTAACAAATAATCGACATTTTTTTGAAATTTATGTACATTTAATTTGAAATGTGTTAATGCATTTATATTGTGACAATATGCATTTGTCAAAATGTAACATGCTTTTCGGAGATAACAAAGATATCTCTCAAATAGTCAACTAAATCAAAAAAGAGTATAAGTAGAAATAAACTAAATCCGAATAGTATCAAAGATTCATCAGAGTTTTATTTCATAAAAATTTTCTCACACATTTCAGACTTAATCTGAACTCAAATAATGCTGCCGTCTGTGTCTAATTTGTTTTTTTTATACTAATTGCAACCTCTTTGACCGTCTAATGTTTCTTGATTGCCAAAGCGTATATTTCAATTTGTCCCAGTATTCGCTGGTTAGTTGGTTCATTGATTTTTTATCTCATTCAAAACATTTCATCTTAATGTGCGTAGAAATAAGAAGAATTTACAAAAATTCGAATATCTTAATCTATTAAAAGAAAAGAGATTCGTAAAATACGCCAACAATTTGTCGAATTAATGGGAGACATTAAATTAAATTTAGTGAGCATTTCTGCGAAATGACTCAGTGAAATAATTTGAATCAGATTAAGCTAAATTCATGACACCGCAGGCGTTTCTTGACGGTAGCTACAATATATTACGAAAAACATTTCGACGATGCGATCAGAGTTTATTTACGTCGTCGACAGCCCGGCATTGGTCACGCAGATCTCGTGCTAAAGATGCACCTCCCTCGCCCAGGCAGAAGGCGGCAATAGAATTCATTTTTCATATACATGATTATCACCCGGTTAGCTAGGCAAGCAGACAGGCAGGCAGCCAGCCAGACTGTCTACAGCAGTTGGTCACGTACGATCAATCGCAAGGTGTATTTGCTGGAAAACGACACAGCAGCTATGCTTTGTTTGTGTGTAAATGAGCGCTGCTAAGTTATGCCGAGTGAAGATGAACTCAGCTTAGCTTAGCCGAGCTTCGCCGGAGTCAAATGTCAACGGACGTCGTTAACGTACGTACTGCCGCATTGCCGACTGCCAAGTCGAGCCTCGCCGATCGATAGCCATAGGTTTTGCATTAAATCAACAAAAGTCTGCCAGCTTAGAATTGCACGAATAGCTTACAAAACAAGTTTGGCGCCATTGTATTGCCAAACGTTTGATTTATTGAATTGTACATAGAAACCGAACTGAACAATGCCTCAGTTTGATATATTGTCTACTCTGTAAACGGGAAGTTCAACTTATATATTGTAATGCTTTAAATAATGTATTCTTCAATTGAATTAAGTGAATTATTTCTTTATAACAACGAACTGAGTTTTTACCATTCAACATTGTCATAACGAAAAGGCAATGTAAAGAACATATAAAAGCATGGCAAGCTACTTTCAGATAATTCAGAGGGCTCATATTGCGAGTGAACATTTTTGGATTTGTTTATTTCATTGACCTAGTTTAGAAGAAACTTTTTCTAACTTAAATACTTTTACATTTGCCAAAATGACACAAACTTTATCGTATTATGAACTTTAACACATAACACAGCACAGCTCAGCATGCTCATCGACAGCGGTTAGGCAAAATTGCATGTAAATGTTTTACAAAGCAACGCGAAACGAAAAGCATTTGTGGCACAAATTTACGAGTTCATGTGTACATACATATATACACGATTATGAGTTGAGTTGTACATTGTCGTATACACATAAGTGTAAGCAAATGAACATTTGTACAAAGCAGCTATTAAACATTAGCTAGGCAGTCACGCATGCCGCAATGAAAGCATACAAAATCAAAAGACTTAAACAACGAACGTGGAAATCAAGCTCAGATAAAATGTCAGTCATATAGAGACAATTTACACTGTTTGACAAAGTGCAATACGAATAATGTCTGCTCCAAGCAATTGGAAAACCCAAAGGGCATTTAATAGCATTAACGAATTTTTTCGTGCAAATCGATGGCTGAAAGTTGAATAATGTAGGATAAACAAAATTACCAAAAATTACCAAAGCTACCAAGGTTAATTAAAATTACTCGCTGGTAGAAACAGTCAAAATTACAATTAGCGAGCCAATCTTGGGCATTGTTTTCGTTTCTTTATACATTTTATTGTTAAAAAAGAAATAATTCCAATAATTTTATTTGTTCAAATGTAAATTTTTAAATTTTTAAAAATTACATTCTTGCTCTTTTCTTTTCACACCTTAGAAATCTATTTTGTTTGATAGTGTATAAGCGCTCAAAAATAGTTTATCAAACCCACCTGATGACGCCGACACGAGCGACAACAAAAAAATTATTTTTATGCCAAGTTGGGGAATCCGTGATGTCGTACATGTCTCCATGTTTCTTGATAGACAATGACGGGTTAGCAACAACATTACGTAAATGCAAATACACACGAGTATGAAAAGAGATACACCGAAAAATTTGGCTAAGCTGGCCTTTAGTTAAAAAAAATTTATGCTGATATTAACATTTTTTAGAACGTCATCACGAAAACGAGTTTAAGAAAGTATCTAAGACAAAGATAAGGCAGACTGTTTGTCGAGAGAAAAAGGTTGCAAATTTGGTTTGATAAGCAAGAATTCTGTTTAATCTTTTTAAAGTTGTTTTTTATTTTTTATTTTTTTTGTTTTGTTTGAAGTCGGCTTTTCTCTCTGTGCAGAGCATAAACTACAGCCGCATTAAATGCCGCCAACGCAAAGTGTAGAATAACTGCAGCCAGCCAATGTTTGCCTGAACAATGAAGTGTATTTTGCAATCCGACTAGAGATATTTTTAGCACAAAAGGTTCCGTCAAACGTCACACAATGGCGCCGACATCTATACATCACCCAGTTGCTGAGCTCTATGGTGAATCGTTGCTCTTTGTGGGTTACCGTGTAGTTCTTCCACTTGCTTCATCTGTTGTTGTCTCATTGCTCAGTTTGTGCTTTGCTTATGTTTCGCGTTTTGTAGTCTCTCTAGCTTCTTCTTCGGTTTCTCGACGTTTTCGGATACCGGATCTGATTCGGCTCGGTTGTCGCTTTGTTTGTTGTAAAGATACATTAACTGTGTGCATTCGTAACGAAGATCACAATTATCATGATGATCACATTCATTATCATACTCAAAAAATGCTTGAAGTTTTTCTCACTCGCTTCACTGTCTTATTTTGTTAAATTGGCTCTGCCTTGGGCTTCATAAGTTTTAATTATGAAAAAATATGATTTTTGACGAATAGTTTGTCGTTAATTTTTCATAAATAATTGTTTGTTTAGATTATTTAATTAATTTCGCTCACTCAACCAACCCAATAAGGCAAATAACTATTAATTAAAAATATTTAAGGTATATTAGGAGTATTTATTTAATTAAAATTTTAATAGATTACATTTATACAAAAGGAAAAAAAAAATGGAATCAATAAAATAAATATACGGTTTTTTATTTACAAACGTTTGCCCAATTTAATTGCAATTCTATTTGTGAAGCTAAATTTGTGTTTTGGTTTATTATTATTATGGAGCAATGCCTTTATAATTACTTTGAACCGGTTTTTTTTTTTATTTTGTTTATGTACCTTTTTGATTTTGTTAAATACTAATTAAAAATATTTCACCATGCACAGTATGTGATCGTTTAATTATTGCAATGTGAGAAAAAAAGAAATAGCATGGAACAACGTACATATACATATATTACCAATATACAATATTTAATTGATAAGCAAAGTAGTTCAAAATAATTTGATATATTAATTTTCAATATTTAAATTATGAATAGTTTTTAGTCAAATTTTCAAATAATGATGTCCCAAAAATGCATCTTTACAACGACACCAAATCATGAAAGCCCTTATGACTTAAACGTAATTTGCAATAGTTAAAAATTTCGTTTAAACTTTTTGCAAGTTCACAATGTAACTTCCTATCATCCTGTGATCAATTGTAGGCATCATATAACGTGCACAGTGCTTAGAATATCATGTAACTTAATGATATTGAAGTTAATATGGACCAGATCCCCGTGGCTTTAAAAATGATTAATTAGTTTATTTTATTTACTCATCAAATGAGCGAATTTAATGACTTTGCAAAATTTATTTAATGTGCAAAAAGAAAAAATAAAAATAAATATAAATATGTATATATGTATATAGAAAAAATTACACCACGTTAAATCGATACCCGTTGTGCAGAAAACGATGCTACTAATTTTCTTAATAATTTAAAATATATGTGTGTGCAAACATTCATATATTTGTGAAAATATTTTATAATTAGCAACAAAATGCATTAAAAACTAATTAGTCTTTCAAAAGTAAATGATTGCTGTCAAAACAAAACTGCGTAATAACATTCAATGAATTTTCTTAAATGTAAGTATTGCAAATGCAATTAAGCATTGAAGATTAAAAAATCAACACAAGATTGACGACACAACTGGGTGAAAAATTCGGTAACGCAAAATTAATTTCGTTCATTTAATGAATGTTAAATTCTTGCAATTACGTTTTTGTGTCATAAAGTGCATTAATTAAACGCTGAATCAAAAAATCAAAAAAAAAAACATAAAAAATTAAAAGAAAAAAGCAACAACTGCATTAATTTGATTTGAAATTATGTATATTTGAGTTGCCTTAATTGCAGCTTGACAAATCGACTTCGTTTTTGCTGAATTTAACGACAGGGTTTTCAACACCGAAAAAAAATTCTTATTCAATTTAAAAAAAAATACTTCTATTTACCTTACTTTAAACATATTTAATTTCGATAAATTCCTTTCTTTTTGTTAATGCCAATTTCATTCGTTTATTAGAGGTAGATGAGGTACTGAATTAATTTTGTGTGCATACTTTTTATACTATTCTGCAAAAAAATTATTGCAGTGTACTCGCTTTATCAGATTTAAGCCACTAAGCTTGTTAGAAGTGTTTTCGAAATTCAGTGCATAATATGTGCATAACTAACATGTTTTTGGTTTTTATTTTTATTTTTTGCTTCAATTAAAACAAGATAAAATCAAAAAAAAGTTGTTGAAATTGACGTTAAATTGACATTAATCAAACAAAATCGAATGCAAAAAACAAGAACGATCCACAAATCTGAATAATGCTTATTCCAGATACGCCAATCGCTCTGCAGACATTCTTAAATAAAAACATTTTGAAATAACATATTTCGATATGCGCATTAGGCCCAAACAAGTTTTTCGCATTTAAGCCTGCTGAGTTAAGCTATCTTTGTGTAGTGTCCATTTATCAGTCAAATCGGCTTGATCTCACATGTTCAGAATAATTTATTTCTATGCTAATATATACAATTTATGCCTAATTGAGCTAATTTATGATGTTTATTAGCTATGTCAGTCACAAAACAACTTTAGTGTGAAATTGGACAGATTCGAGTCATTTTGAAAACTTATGCGATATTTATACAACATGAATTCAATTAATTAAACAAAACTTTTCATTTACAGAAAAAATGTATAGTCAAACGGAAAAGCAGCGTTACGATGGCTGGTACAACAATTTGGCGCATCCTGATTGGGGATCAGTTGGTATGTTTAATGAATTTTAATTAAAAATATAAAATAATACAAAAAAAAAACTTTACATTAATTGCTGTCATCATATTTACCTAAACACCCGTCTTTGAGTTCCAGGACGTCTCATTATTAAAAATCAAATTGAACTAATGTTAACAAACCATTTCATTCCAGTGAAAAGAAGTTGATCTTCATATGCATAGTAATACTCGAATAGAATCCGGATTTATTTCCATAACTTAAACACAAGTGAAAGTACAAATTTAAAATTTAAATTTGAATAATTTATTGAGCGATTAGGAATAACTTAACTTAAATAGGCTCGATCAACTGTCGTTACATCATTTCATCAGGTGTTTCGATTTAACTTAAGGCGCACCTGATGTCTGCAGTTCATTTAACTTATAATTAATTTTACATGTTCACGGATTATTTATATACAGACTATTATATATACATGTCTGTATTTTTATTTGCATTCTATTAAATACTCGTATGTTCTAAAGATTTCCTTGTCATTTTCATTTCAGACAGCCATCTGGTGCGCAAAGCGCCGCCTTCATATTCGGACGGTGTTTACGCAATGGCCGGCTCAAATCGACCATCAACACGGCGCTTGAGCCGACTGTTCATGCGTGGGCGTGACGGACTTGGATCGAAGTTCAATCGCACCGCACTATTAGCATTTTTCGGACAGGTGGTTGCGAATGAAATTGTAATGGCATCTGAGTCGGGTTGTCCAATCGAGATGCATCGCATTGAAATAGAAAAATGCGATGAGATGTACGACAAGGATTGCAGAGGTGATCGTTACATACCATTCCATCGTGCCGCATACGATCGAAGTACAGGGCAAAGTCCGAATGCACCGAGAGAGCAGGTGAGTGTCGTGTACGTCTGCTAATATGAGTGCGAGAATTGGGAGTGTTTGGTGCGTTGTGTTGATGCTGTTCTAACTGTAAAGAAAAAAAATCGAAATAAAACTTACTCCGCAGATAAATCAAATGACTGCTTGGATTGATGGCAGTTTCATTTACAGCACTTCAGAGGCATGGCTAAATGCAATGCGCTCCTTTCACAATGGTACGCTTCTAGCGGAGAAGGATGGCAAGATGCCGGTTAAGAACACAATGCGTGTGCCGCTCTTCAACAATCCCGTGCCGAATGTGATGAAGATGCTCAGTCCTGAACGTTTATTTTGTAAGTACAGTAAGTCAGAATCATTTCATATAATAAAGTCTTCGATTTTGTTCTTTAAGTGCTGGGTGATCCCCGAACTAATCAGAATCCCGCCTTACTGTCCTTTGCCATACTATTTCTACGATGGCATAATACGCTCGCGCAACGCATCAAGCGGGCTCATCCCAACTGGAGTGATGAGGATATATTCCAACGTGCTAGACACACGGTTATTGCCAGTCTACAGAACGTCATCTTATATGAGTACCTTCCCGCATTTTTGGGTTCCGAGCTGCCACCCTATGAGGGCTACAAACAGGATATTCATCCTGGCATTGGGCACATATTTCAAGCCGCAGCATTTCGATTTGGTCACACAATGATTCCGCCTGGCATATATAGACGAGACGGGAACTGTAATTATAAGGAAACCCCAATGGGTTACCCTGCAATAAGATTATGTTCGACGTGGTGGGACTCGAGTGTAAGTATTCTTCTCTTTGTTGTACCATATTTAAAGTCATTTGATTTTCCTTTAGGGATTCTTTACGGACACAACAATTGAAGAAGTTTTAATGGGTTTGGCTTCACAAATCTCAGAACGTGAGGATCCTGTGCTTTGTTCTGATGTACGTGACAAGTTGTTTGGTCCCATGGAGTTTACACGACGCGATTTGGGTGCTTTAAATATCATGCGTGGCCGTGATAATGGATTGCCTGATTATAACACTGCGCGTGAAGCCTATGGGTTGCACAGACGTAGAACTTGGATGGACATAAATCCTGAGTTGTTTGAGAAACAGCCAGAGTTACTCAGGTAAACTTTTAGTCATTTGACTTTAAGATACTTGAAATCTTTTAACTAGATATTTATGTATCGTTCTATAGAATGCTTATATCGGCCTATAATGATCGATTAGATGATGTCGATGTATATGTCGGCGGCATGCTGGAATCCTACGGCCGACCCGGCGAGCTTTTTAGTGCAGTTATTAAGGAGCAATTTCAACGTTTACGCGATTCAGACCGCTTCTGGTTTGAAAATGAACGCAATGCCATCTTTACACATGAAGAAATTGAGGAGCTACGTAAAATTACACTGTGGGATATCATTGTAAACAGTACCGACATCAAGGAGGATGAAATACAAGCCAATGTCTTCGTTTGGCACGAAGGCGATCCATGTCCGCAACCAATGCAATTGAATGCAACCGAATTGGAGCCCTGCAATTACCTCGAGGGTTTCGATTATTTCTCCGGCTCAGAGCTGATGTTCATCTATGTCTGCGTATTTCTCGGATTTGTGCCCATACTCTGTGCTGGTGCAGGCTATTGTGTTGTCAAGCTTCAAAACAGCAAAAGACGTAAACTAAAAATACGCCAAGAAGCGTTAAGGTCTCCACAGCATAAGGGTTCGGTTGACAAAATGCTGGCACGCGAGTGGTTGCATGCGAATCACAAACGCTTGGTAACGGTTAAGTTTGGACCGGAGGCTGCCATATATACAGTAGACCGCAAGGGAGAGAAATTGCGAACGTTTAGTCTAAAAAATATCGAGCTAGTTACTGTCGAAGAATCAGCAGCAAATCACATTAAGAAAAAACCTTACATACTGCTGCGTGTGCCCAATGATCATGATTTGGTGCTGGAATTGGAGTCATATGGAGCACGTCGTAAGTTTGTTAAAAAGCTGGAAGATTTCTTAGTATTGCATAAGAAGGAGTTGACGTTAATGGAAGTTAATCGGGATCTAATGCTGGCGCGTGCAGAAACACGAGAGCGACGTCAGAAACGTCTTGAGTATTTCTTCCGTGAAGCTTATGCGCTGACTTTTGGCTTGCGACCCGGCGAACGTCGCCGTCGCTCGGATGCGTCTACAGACGGTGAGGTTATGACTGTCATGCGCACGAGTCTCTCAAAGGCGGAGTTCGCAGCAGCATTGGGCATGAAGCCGAACGACATGTTCGTGCGTAAAATGTTCAATATCGTTGATAAAGATCAAGACGGTCGCATCAGTTTCCAAGAGTTCCTTGAGACCGTGGTGCTATTTTCAAGAGGCAAAACGGATGACAAACTGCGCATCATATTTGATATGTGCGACAATGATCGCAATGGGGTCATCGATAAAGGCGAATTAAGTGAAATGATGCGTTCCTTGGTAGAAATAGCTCGCACTACTAGTTTGGGCGATGACCAAGTTACGGAGCTGATCGACGGCATGTTTCAGGATGTAGGACTTGAGCATAAGAATCATCTGACATACCAGGACTTTAAGTTAATGATGAAGGAGTATAAGGGCGACTTTGTTGCCATTGGTCTTGACTGCAAAGGTGCAAAGCAGAACTTTTTGGATACCTCAACAAATGTGGCGCGCATGACTTCATTTAATATTGAACCAATGCAAGATAAACCAAGAAATTGGGTGCAGGAGAAATGGGATGCTTATATTACTTTCCTAGAAGAGAATCGCCAGAACATTTTCTATCTGTTTCTCTTCTATGTCATAACGATTGTTTTATTTGTGGAGCGGTTCATACGTGAGTAAAGATCGAGAAGACACAATTCAGGAGCATTGATTGAATATTTTTATTTTTTATTTTGCAGACTACTCTTTTATGGCTGAGCATACAGACTTGAGGCACATTATGGGCGTTGGTATTGCCATTACACGAGGCTCCGCCGCATCCCTCTCATTCTGTTATTCATTGTTACTATTAACCATGTCTAGGTTTGTATTAAAATTAATATTAACAGACAAACAACCCATTACAATTATATTTTGGTTACAGAAATCTAATAACAAAGCTCAAGGAGTTTCCTATACAGCAGTACATACCACTCGATTCGCATATACAATTCCATAAGATTGCAGCCTGCACAGCACTGTTTTTCTCCGTTCTACACACGGTTGGTCATATCGTAAATTTCTATCATGTTTCCACACAATCGCACGAGAATCTCCGCTGTCTGACGCGCGAAGTACATTTTGCATCAGATTACAAGCCAGACATTACGTTCTGGCTTTTCCAAACCGTCACTGGCACAACCGGCGTCTTGCTCTTTATAATCATGTGCATTATTTTTGTATTTGCACATCCAACTATTCGCAAGAAGGCATACAATTTCTTCTGGAACATGCATTCACTCTACATTGGGCTTTACTTACTTAGTCTCATACATGGCCTCGCACGGTTAACTGGGCCACCGCGTTTCTGGATGTTTTTCCTGGGTCCTGGCATCATTTACACACTCGATAAAATAGTTTCCCTGCGTACGAAGTACATGGCATTAGATGTCATTGAAACGGATCTCTTGCCTTCAGATGTGATCAAAATCAAATTCTACCGACCACCCAATCTAAAGTATCTGTCTGGTCAGTGGGTGCGTCTCTCATGTACCGCATTTAAGCCGCATGAGATGCACAGCTTCACATTAACCTCGGCACCGCATGAAAACTGTTTGAGCTGTCATATTAAAGCACAGGGTCCGTGGACGTGGAAGTTGCGCAACTACTTTGACCCCTGTAACTACAATCCAGAGGACCAGCCGAAAATTCGCATTGAGGGTCCCTTCGGTGGTGGTAATCAAGATTGGTACAAATTCGAGGTTGCCGTCATGGTTGGTGGTGGCATTGGAGTGACGCCCTATGCCTCCATTCTTAACGATTTGGTCTTCGGCACCAGTACGAACCGTTACTCGGGAGTTGCCTGTAAAAAGGTCTACTTCTTATGGATATGCCCATCACATAAGCATTTTGAATGGTTCATAGACGTATTGCGTGATGTTGAAAAGAAGGATGTGACTAATGTTTTGGAAATACACATCTTTATAACTCAATTCTTTCACAAGTTCGATCTAAGAACGACTATGCTGGTGTGTATTATATTCTGGATTAATCAAAATATTTTGATTGTAATTAATCTATCTTATCTTTTGCAGTATATTTGTGAGAATCATTTCCAACGACTATCGAAAACATCGATTTTCACTGGTCTCAAAGCAGTAAACCACTTTGGACGACCAGATATGTCGAGCTTCTTAAAGTTTGTTCAAAAGAAACACTCCTATGTAAGTACTGTTGAAAATAAACAATGTCCCAAGAACGAAGTTTTATAAATCGATTATTATTCTATTTGTTAGGTGTCCAAAATAGGTGTATTCTCCTGCGGCCCTCGTCCGCTCACTAAGAGCGTTATGTCCGCCTGCGATGAGGTTAACAAAACACGCAAGCTGCCATACTTCATACATCACTTTGAAAATTTTGGCTAGTGCATCTAAAGCGTTTTAAGCGATCTTCAGCTCCATGAACAGAAAACCGAACTTCTGCTACTCCATTTAATCTCATTTATTAAGTTATCGAAAACCTAAATTTATTTCCAAATAGCTACAGATCGTTTAGCTTACATTTGTTGCTTCGTAAATTGTTTAGTCAAGTTAGCAATTAATTCATCTACAAAACAACTTTCGTATTATTACAACGGCATCCCCAACAATGACAACAACAACAACAACGAAACCGACGGCGACCTAATTGTATTGTGTATTTATTTAATATAATGAAAATAATTTGTTATCAGTTTTTGTAATCAGCTCGAATTATTTATTATAATTATTAAAAAAAAAACCAAATTCGAAAAAAGGTTAAACAGCAAGTCACAATTTTATTCACATTTCAGATTTACACTTAAAAAAAAGTTAATATACATTAAGTCATATTGCATTAGGATATTATTGGTGATATCTTAAATTATTTTTGGTAGTTTCCTACAGGTCATAGCATTACAAGAACAATAACGGAAGTTTATTTTGAATTGAAAGCCGAAGCACATTGAAGAGCGAAATCTATTTATAGCAGCCTCTCAACTGCAAGCAAACATTTATTGTATCTTTGATACGCATTTTAACAAAATAATCGAATGGAACATATTCCGCAAGAACTCATAGGCCAGGAATACAAATCGTCCATATTGCTTAGGGGTCTCACGCTTAAATCCAAAATTGACAAATTCTATGCCCAATACAGTGATGAAGCGACGATGTACTCTGGCGTTGTTGTTGATGTTCCTTTAGAGACAGAATGGAATTAAAATAGCGTAAATTGTATTCATTCGTTGTTTTTTTTTCTTTTATTTTTGTATTTTTCTTCTTTTTTTTTTGTATATAGAAGATAATACAAACCATTTAAGAAGTGGCGACGACAATGCTACACCCATCAAACTGCCAAGGTCACGGGCCAATCTAAATAAAGGACTTGTTTCATGATGCAAATAACCCGCATCCGGACACCATTTAAAAGCCTATCCGCAGAAATTCGAACAATATAGTAATCTTTATTCTATGGGTACCATCATCTGAAACTCACCTGTCTTACCGACCAATGAGGATCCAAACCCATGCGTAGCTTGCCAAAATATATGAGTACGGGCATTGAGGCAATGCCGAACACCAGCAAGACAGCCTGCGGACGTTTGAGTGAGTGGAGGAAAACTAAATTCCGTTCAAAAGCAATCAGCATATACACGGCGAAGAAGGAGCCCATAGCACACTGGTGCAGGAATTCCGTGCCCAAGAACAGACGGGTTATCCACATGAATACTACGCATATTCCAGCAAAAGAGTATACGAAGTAGCGCCACATGCATGTGCGCTTAAGCATCCAGTTGTCATAAATATAGGGAAACAAATAGGAGCTGAGAATGAAGATGTAGATGGTGAAGGACATGCTGTGGGCGCATGGCATCCCAGCAGAGGTGTCGCAACTAAGACGATACTGCGTCAATGCAGTTGTGGTGTTTTCCTTACCAGTTGCATGTAGTTCACGAAGCCACCAATACGGTCGGGTTTCCTGATACACCCTGCAGCGGCACTTACCTTGAGTAAATTCAATTCGCTGATATTTGAATAAATGACTTACCACTTTAGCCATGAATTCAAAGTGTTAACCACACTCAAAGCGCCAACTAAGCGCAATAGCATTTCCTGATGGAAAACACCAGTCAGTGGCACAACGAAATCCATCAGGTTGCAAGGTTCAAAGTTTTCGCTCATAAAGAGAAAAAGTCGTTCGGCAACCGCAAAACTTTAAGAAAAATTGTTGTTATAGGCAAAATATTCTTTATCAAAATACTTACTGCTCTTGGACCCATTGATTAATGCCCAATTCCTTAGTTAAGGAATTGGAATAAATCTGCGACAAGCTCAATTCACTAAACATGATGTGTTAATGCCGAAAATAACTTTTCAACTGAGCTGGGAGCCAGTCTCGTCCTTTGTTTTGGTTAACTTTTCGTCCAAGTCAGCTGTTGCACAGCGCATGCGCGGTCGAGCTCGCCCACCAGTATGTATCGGTATTTAAAGTACGTCAGTGTACTCGTACTGTGTATCGATACATGACCTTCAAAATAGCTCACAAATCTGTCTGTACATATGAATTATGAGCATAAATATAAATCGGAGAACATCTAGGCTCCCATAACCTTGAAATATTAACTCACTTGGGAATTGCATGTACTTCGACAATGAGAACAAATTATGTATACACATATGAAATAATAAATTACTTAATTAATTCAGATTAACTAAAAAAGTGACAACATCAAGCATTTGGACTAGGAAAGCGTTTTTCTGCACATTACTCTGCCACCTGTAAAGTGAATAATGAAAACAAAAAGAAAGAATGCACCAAATATGTATTACATACCGCAAAGCTGAGCTCGCATATAGAGAAAAGGGTTGAGAGACTTGGTACAGAGTACAAAAAATTTAAGGGTATTTTAAAGTTATGCAACAGTATGTAACAGGCAGAAATCATATCGATTCTTGACCAGCATCAAAAGACGAATCTATGAATCTATGTCTGTCTGTCTAACTGTCTATCCGTCTGTATGAACAAACTGATCTCGAAAACGGTTAGACTCACAGCAACCAAACGCGGCACGTAGACTCCTAATCCATAGGCATAGCGAGTTTATTTTTCTTTTTCGATATTCAACCGTTAACATATAGTTGCCATAGGAACGAGCGGATAAAAAACCACTAACAAAAACTCTTTTGCTTTTTAAGATGTTACCAAATTTCATTATCATATATCTCAATATTCCGTATATCAGTTCATCGGTACGTAGGTACTTACATTTGATTGTTTTTAATTTCACCAAAACGATATAAATAAATTAATAATTACTAAAATACCAATTAAAGTAAGAAAGAAACAAAACTAAAAAAAAAAACTAGAAAGGCAGGGATATATTCGGGCCCACCCGAATATAGAATACCCTGCACCCAGTTTAAAATCTAAAAAAATCTTACAAAAGCCATTTTCGGCCTTTCTAGTTTTTTTATTGTGTCTTGTTTTTGTTTTCTTTTTGACGAACGCGTTCAATGGGTTTGTATTTTTATACCCCTTACTAAAAAATGGTATGTAACGGACAGAACAAGGCGTGGCAGACCCCACAAAGTATATATATTCTTGATCAGCATCGAATATTTACTGAGAAAAACTTTTTTGTTTATTAAGATATCTTTACCAAATTTTGGATTTCATAATTCTAAGTAATATCCAATCATATTCCTGAATATGATAAATATCGGTTTACTATAACATATAGCTGCCATAGGAATCGGCCGAAAAATGGCTTTTACTAAAAAAAAATTTTTTTTCTTAAGATATCCTTACATAATGAATACAAAATATTAACTGCGCAGTCATATTTATCATTCGGAAAGTTTGAGCAGTAGATATTTGAATATTTTCTGTTTTTAAGTCGAACATAAGAAAATATAATAATTGTCTTGTAAATAATTTCATCCAATAAAGGAAAAATATGATTTAAAAAAAATTTTTTTTTTGTTTTGTTTTGGTAATTTTTTTCTATAATATAAACCTAATATAAATTAGCTTGCCCAAGATCGCACTGTCAAATCTCATTTGAAATCCGTTTACTTGTAGAGCAGTAAACGCAATGCTACGGCATGCACTTGAAGAGAGTAAGTATGTACAATAGCGGGAGCAAAAAGTCAAAACTGCAACTCTCTCGCTTTGCTCTCTGCACCAACAACAAAAGAAACCAACATTAAACAAAATAATTGGCTCCGTCATCAAAATAGTTGCTGTCTCAAATATAGAAGAGGAAATATGTCTGCATAACTTTAATGTACTCACACTTATTGGGGGTATCACCTGTGAGAGACAGATAAACGGTAAGAAAGGCTGGCGCGTTTTAAATTTTGTTACTCCAGTTCATATTTAGAAACGTGATCGAAACTCGTGGACCAAAAATGTTAAATATATTTCGGCTTGAAAGGGTAAGTTTATTTTTTTTTATTATACATTCCCTGGTCGAATCGCATATTTTTATTATCAGTACCCAGCTTATTGACCATATCGTAAGAATCTTTCCGGCATATAAATAATTTCTTTTTTCAAAACTTTGCCTTCATAAATGAACTCATTAGTTCTATAAGCAATAAAATAAAAGTGTGGCTGTCTTTTTTCCACAAATAATGAAATGTCATAGAATAAATTAAAGTAAGTACTTTCGAGTCTTTTCGGCATAAAGTGTTTATTTAATTTTTAAAATTTTATTATAGTTGTTAAATATACAATAACTGTCTCCTTTCAAATTTTATAAATATTAGTCTACCTTAAACTTTAAGCTATCTAAATGTCAAAAGTATAATTTAGTTAGTACCCCTAATCTTACTATTACTACTCTTCAACATATTTGTAACCAGTTGAAACGCTCTGAGAACTTAAGTACTTTTGATAAGCCTAAGTCGATAATTCAATAATATTAAACAAATAGAATGAGCTTAAACTAAAATTTGGCAGCGTAGTTGCTTTTGAAGTAAGTGTAAAGAGTATGAATAGTGAAGTTAGCCGGGAGTGCTTAATAAAAGTAGTTTGTGTTTTTGTGATTATCTGATGAAGCTTAAACTTATTGGAAAATTTGTTCGATGTTTGGCGATTTGTGCAAGTGAAATTATCTACAGCCGCATGACTCGACAACCATGTTGGGGAAAGTCTTCTGGGTCGCTGTGTTATTGCTATCCATAAAGACCAACTGCAGCGAGGAATACTGTTTGGCGGTGCAGCAAGGTATTAGCTCTAAAGGCTTCTGGCCTCGTTTTGTCGATAGAACTTTCTATATTAACGAAAGAAGAAATATGTTAATTATAACTTAATGTTTTTGTGCGCTTTATTCCACAAAGTCACTTACAGCTAAGAAAGTGCTGTGATGCGATGACGATTGCGTAACACTCGCCACAGAACTGCATGAACCACGACAGAAGTACGCATCGTAACCGCGTGGCTGTATTATCCAATCACCCCAGCCGATTTCATCAAAGGATATATAAAGTTTTTCGCGGCAGCATTCCGTAACGCCATCTGAGCAATTTATGCTACGTTTGGAACGCGCCTGACGTCGTCTATTCTGGGTATCGACCATTATGAAGGGTCGATAGTCCTTGTCAATCGATATCATTTCGTCCATTGTATCAACATTGCATGATTCACATGATATCTGTATTATGTGACTTAGATCGTGATTGCCAAACCAACGTTTGATGGGCCATTCTATGTCAATTTTCATCCATTCATCTAAAATGAACAATGAAAAATTTAAATAATTACAAATCAAATCGAAGAGTATTCTTAATTCTATTTTTAATACAAGTGTCTACATGTTATTCCCAACCCAGGCAAGTTATTTAAATAGATTTTTAGTATGTACTTATAGTACAAATAAACAAATTCCTACTCTTGAGATTAAGAAATGCTAAACTTTGTGCTAACACGGAATATTAGAAACCTAAAGCCATGCTTTATTAGCAGAATATTTGTTTTTATTCAAAAGTTATTCACCTTAAAATTTGGCAGCCAAAATCATGCATACACCTACTGATCCTAATGTTTTCATGTTCATGATTAAAAAATGTTAATGCCCCCATCGATTATAACGCAAACAAGTGAATTTATCGGTCAGTACTGAATTATAGAGCGCAACAGACAACACAGATGTGTTTTCATGTTTTCTTGGTTTTGGTTTGCGGCAAAGGTCAATTCGCTTTAATCGATGAAAGTCAAAGGGGGTTAAAACGTTGCCTACTGCCCGCCTTAGTATATGGGATTTTAAAAAATACGCCTATGCTATATTTACCTTCTTCGTTCACGGTTTGTATGGCTATAGTCTTGGCCACTGGCAAATGCTGCGAGTCGAACTGTTGCTGCACTTCGGAAACAACGATCGTCTCTTTCGTCAAACGTGTTTCACTCATGTGACTGGTGCGATTCTGTTTATTCTTAAAGATCCAGAGCACCGCAGTGCTGACATCGAAGCCATCTGCATCGGCATCATCAATTTTGAAGGAGAAACACATTGAGGGATCTGTGCCCAGAAGTTGACATTCGGTTTTTTCTAATAAAATAAAAAAAAAAAGGAAAAAGAAAAATAAGACAAAACTGTATTATGTAGAATTTTTCGAATAGTATACCTCGCTTGAGGAAAATAAACTTCTTGCTCGTTCTCGCATAATAGTCATCAAGTTCCTTATTTTTGCTACCGTCCTCTTGTGGCTCAATTGTGACGCCTTCATAGATCGGCTTAGGCAGACCCACAGCGGATACGTTCGGACGCTCCTTCAAGCGCAACTTTTCGAGAATTTGCTGCTTGACAAACTCAATACGCAGGCGTGTCAGCTCCTCCTCGGTTATGTGCTCCACTTGACGATTGCTCTCGCATTTCGGGCAGCCTCCGGTTGGTTTCTTTTCGGGCACGAGTGTAACATTTGCCATTGCAATTGTGTTGTTAACTGCTGCCACCTTAGGAACTTCAAGATGTTCGGCAGCTTCTGCTAATATCTCATTTTCGATTGGGTTTTCTGGTGGAACAACATCAGCGAGGTTTTCTTCCTCAACCGAGTCCACATTCAGTTCATTTCTAAGCCGCTCAAGCGGGTCTAAGTCTGCTTGTGCTGCAACTTTGTTGTGACTCACTGGATCGTCTGCAAACATGCTGTTCTGCTCAGCATTAGATTCGGAGTCAACATCTTCGTAGTCCACATCGGCCAAATGCTGCCAGATACGTGGCATGCTCTTTAGCTCCTCAAACACTGGCCTTGCACGCTGCTGCTGGATCTCACGATGGTAGCTGCGCTCTTGTTCTTCCAAATGTTTGCGCTGCTGTTCCATATGACGACGCAGTCGTGCGTAATACCTTCGATTGGCATTAGCAGCGGTCTCCTCATCCTCACTGGCCTTCGTCGAGCGCGCTCGTGTTATGCGTCCTCGCTGGTGTGCATGCCTCTCATGCCTCTGCTGCTGCAGCGGCGCCTGCTGCTGTTGCAGCTGATACTGATGATGTTGGCGCATCAAGCCGTGCAGGCCGACCTCCGCTTCGCGCGAGTCCCGGCTGCTCGGCTGCGAACGCGCATGCAGGCGACTGTAGATGCTGTTGTTCTCCAGCGCCAGGCTGAGCAGCAGCAGTAGGGTGACGAAGTATTTGGCCATTGTGTCTTTTGTGATTCTGTTGTACGTTTGGGACAGTGTGCTGTAGCCTGCTGGCAGTTACTTTAATTACGTAAAATTAATTTACAAATTATTTTCTCACTAAAATTTTTTAGTTGATTGCTATCTGTTCGGTAGCATTAAGAGTTCGTTAGTAGTTCTTTGGTTTTCAAAATTCATAGATTTTGTAATGTTGGCACTGATTGTGTGAATTTTCACTTTGATTGTTTTCCGTTTTATATGTTTATTGTGATTGTCTTTTACACTTGAGGCACCATATAAATTTATTCACTTTATTTTATGGTTTGATTTAATAATCGTGGATTAATACTCCGACATTTGTTGAGACTCTGCAAAAATGATTAGAAAAATGTTTCAATTAATTAAAATCCTGATTGTGACGAGGCTTTCAATTTTACAATTTTTTTGTACTTAATCTATATTTTTATTTTCTATCATCCTAAGGACATAATGATTCTGGTCAGTAAGGACTTTTGCTTGCTAAAAAGTAATACACATAATTCGGTTCATAGCACTAGCTGGCTTCTAAAATGTTATGTTGTAGATTGTCCTTTTTTTAAAGGAAGTACTGAATTGTTTTTTTGTGATTTATGAGTTTTTTGGGGGTTAAAAAAACCTATTTGCATTTATTTTATTGTTCAATGCACTTGTATAAATTAAATCCGAATTCTCAAAAATGTATGCACATAAATATTTAAATTAGCTAATTTCATGCTAAATTGCATCATTCTTTTCCGATTTCACTTCATTCGGTTTTTAAATTTTCAAAAATTCAAATGAATATAATTAAGTAGCTCATTTCAAAAGATTTTAAGGTTATCAAATTTTAAAGGTTTATTGCGCATCGAAAAAAAAGAAATTGTTTTAAAAGAAAAAATTCAAGAAATTCAATATAAATATTAAAATAAAGAACTTCAAAATAATTTTTCAACAAGGCATAAATTTAAAAAACTAGTATGTATCTTTGAAAAGTTATTTTATTTAATCACGATTCTCAGCCTATTTCATTCACAACTTTTAATAAGGACACAAGTTTCGAATATATATTTTTTTTTACCTTTAAAAAATTAAAATAACGTATACGCAGTGTATAATTGCTTTAATCCCGTATACTTGATTAGTTGCAGTGTCGCACGCGTCGCAACAATAAGATTAATCCAAAGCGTTTAACATATTCAAGTTAATATTTAATGCTGCCTAATTAAATTGTTATAGGCAATCCGCGTGTCGCATTCACACAGAAACGAATAAAAAAAAGTGAGCAATTGAGAAATCATAAATAATTGCTGACTTCGAAGCACCTCGGAAATTGAACCCGGACACTCATTAACGGAAAACGCGTTGCAACTGTCGAACGAATATCTTTTAACGCTACACTTGTCTGTCCGGCGGTCTTTGCGTTTGCTCGCGCGAATTACGTTGAATCGATCACGATGATTTGGCTTAGCTAACGTCACAGCAAACGAGTTGTGAATGAATGAAGCCGCAGCTCGGTGATTAGAACAATTTATGTGCGCACGAATGCCACGAATGCCAATCAGACTATCAACGACGACGAACACTAACGAAGACCATGGCTGAGCACGCGAACGACGCCGAAAATTATAGCGAGAGAGATCTTCAAGAGAGAGAGAGAGAGAGTGCGCGCGATTGCAACAACTTGTTTGAAGCGTGTCCGATAGGCAACCACACTTAATAAATAAGTGACTGATACGCGAGCCGAGAGCATGTAAAAGTTTCCCACACTGAACTCTTGTAAGTCACTACAAAAAAGACAACCGACAATGAAATTGCCAGACAAATTGCATCAGCTAAGACAACAATACCGTAGATTCGTACGTAAGCGCTGGGGGTCCAAGAGGCCTGTCTGAGTAAGCCATGACAAATGCCAACGGCGCACAAAATGCTGTATAAATTACTCTAAATAAAATATGCTGAAATTCGCAACACCTGTGCGCGAATGTGTAACGGTAATCAAATTTTCGGGAATTGTCTGAATTGACTTGAAATCGTTTTCTACGTAGCTGTCAATTAGATTTGAATGCCATTGAAACGCTTAACATAAATTGTTGGTACGTGCCTATACTATGTTTTCTTATCAACGTTAATTAGCTGATGTGCTAATCATCACAGGCATTATCATTCTAAAACACACGCTCAGGACCCAAGTCAAGCATCAAAGAAAATAGCGAAACGTTACCTTAAACTTTGCCAAGATTCTAAAAAATTAAAGATTAATTAGCCAACATGAAATTCTTTTCTCGTTCTTCGCTCGTGTGAGGTTGTGGTCAGCTCTCGATTAAACAAATTGTGTGACAGCTCTACTGCCAAGCATGCCGACGGCATGGCAAGCATATGGAGGTCGCTTATCAGCTAATTGGGCTACGTTTGCTACAATTCCACAGAACGACTTATGTAAAACCAACTGTAAAGATCAATTAACGTTGGCAGCCAGCTAACGGTTATATGATTTATAATTTATACATTACCCAAGCTTTTACAATTGTTGATAAGCGATTAGGTCACTTTTTTTTTTTTTTTTTTGTTAATAATGCTGATATCAGCATTATATACAAGTAATATATATTTGTACTTAATATTGATTTAGATATGCTTAAGTACAAAATCCAAATAAGAATGTATTGCGTTAAAGTTAGTTTCGTTAATTTCAATTAAAATCATTAATGCTAATCAGTTAATCAGTGACAGATTGCTTGATAGTTTTTCCCTGTCATGATTTTAGGTGGTCGGTGCTTGCATCAGAAGGCAGATGGATTTTACGTTTTCATATTAACAAAACGTGATTTTCTAGATTACGTCCGAGTAGTTCATAAATTGTAACCAAAGCCTGCAAAGTGATTTCGTTTTATTAACACTCAATTAATCTTTCATGAACTGCCAATTTTTTTTTTTTTGTTTTAAATCTGCTTTTTTTTCGCTTGACCTTCTGTGGAATGAGTTATCAGCATGCCCGGGGAAAAAACGTTTAAAAATTTATTCAAGCATAAGTATAACACGAATTTTATAGAATCAAATTGAAATGAATTTAATATCGGATTCAGTTGCAAATATTAAGCGTAGGCGTGATGGGTTATGTAACCGAAGCAGTTTAATCATTTGGCCTAAATCAAAGAGTTGCAATGGTGAAAATTTAACTTAATTTCAATTATGTTAAGACGATAAAGGTTATGTGTAATAATATATTTTTAATATACATTTAGCACAACATGTAAAAATTTTGGAACTTTGGCTGACTTATTCTAATGCCATATTTATATATACATACATATATTAAAGATAGGCTTTACATATGTAGATGTATATATATATATGTTTATATATTATTACATAAACTTGGCTTAATTATATAAAAAAAAATATGCATATTTTGTTAATCGGTTCAACGTAAATGTAATCATACATTGAAGTACTGTATTTAACCTTCAAATGTTTTATGCGCTTTGCGCACAATTGAACATTCTTCGTTTATTTAATCAATCGATGGCTCACATGCGAGTGTGTAAAATATGAAGTACAGCAAATGTCTGTGTGCTCGTATGTTGTAATACATATCAAGCAAATGAATGGTGTAATCTGGACATCTAGTAAATGAAATATACGTCAAAAGTTTTACTATTGCGCGTCAGAATGACGTGATTCCATAGATGATCCGATAATTGACCTATACTCGCTCGCACATTAAGGGTTAAGTCACACATAAGTGTAAAGCAAACACAGGTCTAGCATACATGGTACACATGAATGTATGTATGTGTGTGTGTGTGCATGTAAAGTCCTTTAACATACTTTTGCTAATTGACTTGTTGCTAATAAGTTATCAGTTGAAATTCGAAATTTGTAAATTCATTCTAAGAAAATGCTTATCATTGAGCACAATTTAATTAATTATTTATGACTATTAAGCAAAATTGAAACTGAAACTGTTACATACTCATATACGTACATATGAATGTACATATGTATAAATGTATAGTATAACGATCAATTGGAGAAGGTTACATACAAGCAAAGCAGAAATCAAATCAAAGTCAGCGCAACGTCATCGAACACGCAACTGCTGCGTGATACAAACTGGAACAGCCGAAGAACCAAAGGGAAGTATCAAAGGGAAAAAAGAAACCAGCAACAACAATAACAACGAGGCAAAAAAAAAATAAAAAAAAGAACGCATGAAATTGCACACAGTACAAAGTTCGTTTGGCATTTATCACAGCTTCAGAACGTCAACGCAGCCAACAGACGTTTGTGCGTGTGTGTGTGTGTGTATGTAAGTTTGATGTATGCATGTATAAGTGTATGTTCGAATGTTGATGTGCGGTGGCATCCCAGCAACAGGCAAAATCGCTTCTTTAGTGGAATTTTTTAGCATTTTACTCATCAGCTTGTCAGCTCCTATCATCGTGGCATGCGGCCTGTGTGGGTGTGCCCTGCTTTGGTCTCTGGGCTGTATCAGTTTTTCTTATTTTAATTAATTTTATTTTTGTCATTTATTTATTTATTGGTTTGTTGTTAATCTTGTTTTGATTTTAATTAGCAATATAAAATATATTTTATATTATCAATATATTATATGTTTTTGGTTGCTAAGGTTGAACGGCCGTTATTGTCTTATTTTAAGTAAAAGTACATTTCTTCTTCTGCTGCTTCTTTTGTTTCTCATAATCTTCGCCGCAAATAAACAAAAATATGGGTTTCTTATTTTTAAATTCAATTTAAACTCAATGCAAGCGATTTTCATTGAAAAAAAAAAAAAAACAATGTTTTGATTTTGGTTAATGGCTCTGCCCGAGTGTACTTTGCACCACACAGGCCAAACCAAAATAAATCGATTCAAATCACTTTTATTCGGAACTAAATGAATTTGTAATCAAAAACTTGATTTTTTGAGGGCATTCATGTAGTATGTCAACTTAAGCGAGTTTCAAGTGACCTGCTCCAGTAAATAAATATTGTGGCTTGCAAAACGCCGTCTCAGTTATGCAATACTTCACGGTGAACATGTGGAAGTTCTTATGGTTAGGCAATAGGTAATTGTAATGGCTTAGTTAAACATTAATCTGTATACTTCTTCATATGAAATCCTTTGAAATTTCAGTAGATTGTTTTGAGCAACTTAAGTATTCAAAGTGAGTAATCCCGATAAAATTGTGAAGTCGCTCAACCGAACCTAGAGCTTCATTTTGGTATTTAAAATTTATTTAAATTAAACCAAAATGAATTTCATCACCTAATGAAAGTATTTATTTTCATTTGGCATTTCTATGATATTTCAAGCGTTTACTTATCTACAGGAGGTGTTTTTGTATTTACTACCAGCAAATCAGTTTTAGATTTCCCATAGTGAATACAAGTGATATTCTTTTTCAAACTTTCATTTCTTTTCTAAAGAAAAAAAATAATATTTTATCTTTTTTTTTTTTTAATCAAGTAAACCTGCCAAAAGCACATTAAGTAATTTTTATATAATCTCCCCTTTTTTCTCATTTGAAGCCACAGCTTCTAGAAGTCAAGCAGTAGCTCTCTTTTAAATTAATTAGGCTCAAAAAGTTGTAATTATGTTTTAAGTGTACGAAATAACAAATCAAACGGGGATTTAAAATAAAAAATATATATTTTTAAAAATCACAGTTTTGTTACATAAAGGGTTTAAATTAATAAAATGTATTTTAAATGATATACTGTTTTTTATTCATTTGATTTTTTTTGTATTTTTATTATTTGTTTTAGGATGATTGAAATTCTCAATCAAAGTTATTATATAACGTCCTCAAAACCCATTTAGGGAGCTTAAAAGTCTTATTCTTCTTATCATACTAGAATGTCCTTTTTTATATTAATTTCATAATAATTTTCTTTTATTATTATATTATTTTATATAATTTTATCGTATTATCGTATTATATAATTTATTATTAACAATTAAAATTTTTTGACACTTACCCACTGTACCTTAATTATCCAATAAAGTAAAGTAAAAGCTAAATCATTTTTAAAATATGGCCTTCCTTGTTATATTATGAGTTGCTTCAGAAAATCCAATATATATTTTATTAACTATTCCACTTTAATATTAATAAAATTTTTTTTTATCATTTTTATTAAAATTTTTTTTTTACACATTAAATTTGATCTCAGAGTTTATTCGATTATTGTTTATATTCTCTTAGATTTGTCTGTTTTCCATTTATTTTTTTTGATACAATTTTTTAAACTTTTTTGTCGTGCATTATTTATTTAATTTTTTTTTTTTTTTCAAATGCTTGCGACCAAACTCCAAGAACGACGTCGTATGAATAATTATTCGCTGGGCTTTTGCGAATCGCGATGACTACGAAGTCTAGCGTCGACACACGTCAACATTTATTTCCAATTAAAAATTAGCTCTCACTTAATGGATTCTCCTGCTTTTGAACGAACTTGAGCTTAAGTGGCTATGAGAATGTTTTTTTTTTTTTTTTTGTTCGCAGGCATTTTTGATAGTAGCTGCTAGGCAATTAAAGATGCGCAATTTTTTATAAGAAGCATAAAAAATTGATAATTACTTGAAATTCGCCTATTAGGGTTAAATTATTATTAAATGCTGCATTAGGCTCTCACTCTCTTGCATGGTTTTGCTCTCGGAAGCACTTTGCTGATAATGCTGATAAGAGTCACACTTGTCGAAAAAACCCAGCTTATTTCACGGTACATTCACGATGATATCTTCGTGGTGCCTACGAATCGAACAGCATGACAAACAAAAGAATACGCGAACGTTTGCCAAAAACTCACTAAACAACAAACAACAATGTAACGTTGAACAGTGATGCTCAAATATTTTTTTACAACTTAACACTCACGCTGTTTGTGTAAATCACACATTCACATGCGATGGAGACGTGCACTGGCCGCTAAATACACACATATGCTAAAAGTTGCGTTCGAATTGAATAGCAAATTGCATGCAATTTGGCTGTACACATGTCTGATGAGAGATACGCTGAAATGAGCTCGGAAAAGAGTGGAATGATTTTCATATGCCATTATCAGTTATATTACAGAGTTCCGGTTTTCTTCAACCTCAACATTGTTTTTTATAATAAGCCAAACACTGCATTTCTAACCTCGCACGATTTGTTTGTAATCTACTCGAGGAATATCAAAATGGCGGTAAAGTGGTTGCAATCAAACCAATTCGGTCGATCAATCCAAAGCACACCGTCGACGTGCGCGCATAATCAGTTCTCCGACGAGAGGAATGCGAATGCTGGCGCGTGCAACCTCCCACACAACATGTTGTTGTTGGCATCAGGCCACCGCTTCAAGTACGTTTGCAAGTTCGATTCAAACAGAGAGGTGGGCAACAACAACAATGACAACGACACATGCACAACCAACATCACTTAGTGACCCAATCATCGTGCTGGCATTGTGTTTGTTGTCGGCGTTGCCTCTGTTTTGCCGGTAAAATTTCAATCGCGTATTCGCGTTCAATTTCACTGCTGACGTTGTCGACATAGTTGTCGGCGTCGATGAGTTTTAGTTCCAAAGTTCAAGCATATACATATACATATACGAACACTTTATTCCGCATTCGTCTAGTTTGTTATTAATTTGTATTTGCTTTTTCATACTCTTGGCTAACAGCGAATCTAATCATTTTATTTGAGGTAGCACATGTCTTGATTACCATATACCAGTATATTATTCATTTTTATAACGTTTTTGGATTTTTATTTATTTATGATTTCTTTTTATGATTTGCTCGTTTTTTTTTTCCTAATTATTTTGCTCTTAGATTTCACGATGTTGGAGCATGAAACTTATATATGTATACATTAATTGATTGCGAATGAATATTTCAGTTCCCGTTCTTCTTATTTACACAATAAGAAATGAACGAGACTTTGTAGATTCAATTCAGAGCAACAAGACAATAATTTTGTAAACTGTTTAAGCAGCTAAAATGCATTTGGCTTTTTAAATGTGTAAAGTACTCTCTGAATTTTTGTTTTATCTTGTGGATTATTATTCTTTTTTTTTATTGCATTTAAGAAGAAACAATGCCTAAAAATCAATCAGATGTGAACTTAGATAGTATATAAAAGCAGTCAATTATAAATGTTTTTAAGAATGATGAAAGATGATTTTAGAAAATTAAGAATTTCTGGTTTTCGTTAGTTGGGAAATTTTTACTAAGTTGTTTATCTTTGTTACATTGACGTTATAACAATATACTATGAGTATAAGCAGATGATATGTCTAAATACCAAATTTTTGGAAAATCACATATGTATATACATCCAGATATGTAAATGCTTAGGTATATATATATTAGGACATATAGATGGCGGCAGTCTTATTGCATTCACCGCTTTTTCAGTTAATACTAACCTTCAAAAGAAAGCTGTTAAAATTTCATGATATTCTACTCATAAGTTTGTAAGTTTTTGTGCTAAGAGTCACATTACTTTTGTGATTTCAAGACAATGAATCAAAAACAATTTCGTGTTTTAATTTTACACTGCTTCTTGATGGGAAAAATACCGTTCAAGCGAAGAAATGGCTTGAAAAGTGTTATAAGGACTCCGTTCCATCAGAAAAAACAATAAAACGTTAATTTGCTGACTTCAAACTTGTTTGTAGAGACACCGATGATGCAGAACGCAGTGGACGTCCAAATGAGTCGGTGTTACTAGAAACGCTTACAAAAATCCACAAAATGGTGCGTGAGCTATGTGAAATTATAAGCATTTCAAAAAGTGCTATAAATCGTACATTGACTGAAAATTTGGAGATGAAAAAGTTGTGTGCAAGATGGATTCCGCGTTTGCTCACTGTTGACGTGTTACAAGTCAATCAATATAATGGCAAAACTACATTATTGAACTTCGAATTGCTCCCACATCCACCGTATTCGGCAGATTTGGCTCCCGGCGACTACTGGCTGTTCGCAGACATAAAAAAAATGCTCACCGTTACGAAATTTCGTTCGAATGAACAGGTTATCGCTGAAACTGCGGCCTATTTTGAGGCCAAAGATAAATCGTTCTACAAAAGTGGTATTAATATGTTAGAGCGGCGCTGGAATGATGAAAAAAAAAAACCGCGTTTTCTTTGTTAGGCCCAGAACTTCTGGGACCACCCTCGTAAGCTTACAATTCTAAAACGCATTTGCCTTCGATATTCCTGAGCCATTTTTATTGAATTCAATTTTATTGAGGCCTTGTAAATTATTATAATTACAAGATATTTATGAATTCTTTGAAAATGATGTGTAGTAATTTCCTAGAAGTAAAACTTTCAAAATGGGCAGGTAGAAAATTGGCAGATGTTTTCATCGTTTAACCTAATGATCTTACATACCTAACTGAGTAGGCAAGTTTAGTATCAAATATTTTGTATTTATTTGAGTTATACTTAAGTGCTTCTTTTAAATGAGTTCTTCAGATTCAGTATAAAATGAGTTGCCAGACTCGATTACATTTCAGTCTTAAGCAACTGTTCAAACGATTTTCAGATAAATTTTGTAATATTTTTTTCAAAAACATAATCATGAGAAATGATCGTTATGAAGTCTGTAAACCAAAAAATCTAATGGAGGCCGAGTTTCATCGCACATTTGATAATTGTGTTCGCAATGTCAAACGATTTCTTTTTGAAATTGATCAAAAATCAAAAGTTCCAGCTCAGAAAGAGCAATCGAAAGTGATCTCCTTGGAGCAATATAAGTCCAGACGTGCTGCCTCTAAGCCAATGGAACGTTACAATATTAAACAAAAAAATCAAATGCCTAGAAACGCAAAGTCCTGTCGATTCGATCAAGTCAAACAGCCGAGAAAATGAGTGATTTTTTTATAAATGCCATATATTATAAGTATATTAAGTTATCTTCTGTATAAGCAGAAATGTGAAATTATGAAAACATAAATAAAACTACAAAAATTAAACGTGCGTTAAAATTTTTGCCATATAAATCTTTCAAAATATAACATTTGACTTCGGTGATAAGCAAGAGATTCCCTGCATTTCTATATAACACTAATGAATAGAAGACACGTTTTTCTTAAAAGTTAAACTTGAATTTCAATGTATTATCAAATGAATTTATAGAAAACTACATCGATTAGGATCAGTCTTTTTTGGCATAACAAAAATCCGGAAATACTAAGAAAGATTGGCATTCAAGGACCATATATATTTTTAAACTAAAATAATAATAACTATAATAAATAATAAGGTAATATGAAATAGTTTTTTTCTTTTGTTTTTTCGTTTTTGCCAACAAATAACTCAAAAATTTCCAATGTTTTTAAAAATTAGTCAAATATGATTGGATGACAGCGCAACTCCTTGTTTTGAATTCTTATCAATTAAGTGTGCCCTAGCATGGGATAGTTAATTGCATTCTAAAAATATACCTGACGAACTCATGGGGCTTCATTTTAGGGGGCAACAAGTAAACAATGATTTTGCAATTCAAAACGGAGCTATTTGTGAAATTTGTGGATTATGTTTATGTAAACAAAATAAATTATAAAAAGTGCGTTTTGTGTAAACAATAAACATTGAAAATGTCAGCTATTCACAACCGGAACCTAGCCAGACAAGCTTAATAACTTTGATAACACCCACAATTCCCGCAAAAAAAAAAAAAAAGAAATAAAAAAAAAAACAAGAGAGCAACTAGAAAATCATCCATTATCGCAAACACACGTGCCGTTAAATATAATAAAAAAAAAAAAAATTAGTATTCAAAAACAAAATAAAAAATTTAACATTCAATAAAAAAACAGAAACAATAAAAACAACATCATAAAAGAAACCGCAGTCTCTGGTTGCACCGAAATTTAAATACCATTCACACAATTAAACCACCTTCCAAGTCGAAGTCTAAAGATAATCGTAGAAAAACCATTGACTACATTAATCTGAACAATATTTAATGTAATCACTTCTTTGTAACAATTTTTGTAAAAAAGTGAAAGTATTTGAAATGGCTTCCAAAAGACCTGCATAGGTTAAGTAAATTAATGACAAATAATTCGAAATTTATTTTTGAACTGCAGTATAATAATGATGATGTACAGTCTAATATTGAATCAGATGATTGACATATGTGGCGTCCTTGAATGCACGATTCCATGAAATAAACACTTAATCTAAATTGAAGCAGAAAAAAATTTGTATTTTTAATCAAATCCAATCTTTGGCGAAAACTTTCCGCTCATTAAAGAAAAAAAAAACAGCAAATGAAAATAAAGACCACATCAAGAAATAAGACACAGAAATTAAAATGTTGAGACCCCTTTACTTGAACCAACTTGAGAAGATATTGAAATAAATGCTTATTTATTGGCACGCACGCACATGGGATGTTGCTGTGGGATTTGTCAGCCAGGAGTGCGGCGGGACTCAGACATTCAAACAGACTGCGCGGCAGACGGACAGACGTACATGCCGGCGCCTACATTGAGTTAATTGTGCTCGGGGCAAAGCTGCAATTGAAACATACAATATACATATGTATGTATGTAGTATATGTATGTATGTATGTTTATGTAAGTGTGTGTGTATGTATTTAGATCACAGTGCATTCTTTCAACAACCGACGATGAGTGATCAGATGCGTAGTGCTGCGCTGCGTTGCAATGATATGATGTGATCTCGAACACATTTGTGCGAGATTCTTGCGTCCAAAGTCCAACTGCAAGTCATGCGCCAGACGAATGTACTAGCGATGCGTTTTTGGCATATGTGCAGACGCCAAAGGTTTGAATAGTTTTTACATAGAGTAAAATGTATGCAGTCTGATTGTTGAATTAAGAGCAAAGCATCGTTCACCGGAATATGCTAAAAATCAGTTTTTAGTTCACACTGACACTGCGAGAATGTACTTAAATACTTTTGTTTTATTCCATACCCAATTCTTAAGAGACCTACTCATCAATTAATGCCAAGTAGCTGGAATTTTCATATGCTGAACTCGCTATAAATAGAACATGTCAGCGCTTTTCTTTTTTTGTGATTTTTAATTTTGATAAAATGACCAATCAAAATTCAAAACAAATTGGTGTCGCCTAATCTGTAAGTATCATTGTCACTTCACACTTATGAGAATGATTTTGGCGCAATTCTGTTATCGCTATCACATACGCACTTCGTGTTCTTTAGTTCTAATTACATATGTGAAAATACAAAAAACAAATAAATACGCATGAATCTAAAAGACTCGTTAAGCTCTGAAAAAAAAAAAAAAAACAAAAAAAATGTGAGTTCATTGTGACGATTGTGTGTCACGTAACTAATTAATTGAAAGCTACTTGAATAAATGTAATAAAGTTTATCTTTATGAATTGAGATAAAGAATCACTAACACATAAAATCAACTTTTCATTTTTGCATGAATCCGCATACATTTTTAACATAATTTTCAATTACACAATGTTTACAAAATGAATTTAGTTTAATTGTAATTGCGTGTACTTCGTTTTGTATATAGAAATCATAATTTAGTTGTTAACACTCATCTTTGTCATGTTCTTTTAGAAAACCTTCTAGAATTTTTTTTTTTTTTAGGTATAGTAGACATAAATTATAGGCAAGAGATATGACGGCACAATCAGTGGCTAATATTTCATTGGCTTGACAGCACGACAGGCGAGTGATTGTTAATTTTGAGATCAGCGAGTGCAAAATCCAATGCTGGGCTTAAGTACTTAAGTATTGAACATGAGCATATAGCGCAACCCCTAGGGACACAGCGCAAACTGTAATTAATAAATTGCATTTGATTTATTTAATTTAATAAAAATAGCATTCATTTGAAAATGTCATATAGCAACAAAGTCGAATGGAAATCGATGATTAAGGTCGAGGCAAACGCCTACACTAAGCACACTAAGAGGAACTGCCTCAACGGTGAGCCAATCTAATCGCGCCTCATTATCTCTCGGCGTAGGTTGACTTCTTGGCCGCCTAACGATCAATGTTTAATTGGCCAATCTATGATTCAAGACTAATTACTGCATTGAAAGCGAAACGACAATGCACGGACTTTGCCACTTCGCATTTTGCTTTAATTGCCCAACGATACCCCTCCAGAGAGCCAAATACTCATTCGTGCTATCTGCACACCTGGGACTAGGCCTTATCAGGTTTCAGCTACCGAGAACATGCCAAAATATACGCAGCCACTCTCTGCTAATGAGCAATTAGAATTCTGGTATGAACCGCCCGCGTGTGTGCGATGAACGCGACGCACTTTAGAATTAATTACGCAGCTGTGTCGATTAGCCCCTTTGGTGGTAACTTTCAAGTGATTCACAGTGTTTGGTTGTATACCTAATTTATGAGAGCGAAAGAAAGCGATTGCGGTTGCAGACGCCAGCCAATACCATTTGGGGGCAGCACGCTTCGCGAATGACCTTCACCTCAATATGAGTGCTGATTTCTTGCACTGATTTGCCTTGTACCCTCCACACACACGACGGTTAAGATTATCTCCGTGTATACAAAAGTCGGCATGTTGTTCAATGCGAACCGTTTAGATTCTAAAGAGGCTGGACAGCTCCTGTTTATGTTAGCACTGTACCAAGTCTACGTTTAACTGATTATTTGTCAGACCACAAACGCACCACTGCCATGCGCCAAGCCAAGCAAACAATCATCTTGTTTATGCATGAGGTAGAGTATTAAATATTCGTTCATTAATAAAAAGCACTTAAATTGATTTTGATTCCATTTAAAAAATTATTAATAAACATAAAAGAAAAAAAACAACAGGAAAACTACGCAGTACAAATAGCGAAATTATGATTTTAATGTCTCAGCATTTTTGTTTTCTGCCTTCATATTTATTATTTATAATGATTGATAATAGGAATAGGATAAGGAACCAAAGTGTCCAAATAAGTCGGCATTTTGTTTTTATTTTTAATTACTTTTTAACGAGACAAAATAAATATTTTTTCAAAAAAGCTTTGTTAAAGTTAATACCATGATAACATTTGAAAAATTTGCATTATTTATTATATTTAACAAATTTTGATTCCTACATTATGAAGGATCCATTTTCTAAAGCTTAGCAAGTATTTCTGCAAACATAATTGAACTATCATCGGGATTCTAGCTATAAAACAATCATTCCGGATTTCAACATACGCCAGTGTGCAACAGCGGAATTTTGCCTAATCCAATATAATCCATTTCTCAATATTTCTGACTGGAAAAAAGTCGCAGTGACTATGCCGTAGAATCATTAAATTACTCAGAACAGGCTAATCTATTTTGTATAATGTTATATCACCGAGTCGTTTGCTTTTATTCAAATAATCATTTCAATTAAAGATGACAAGACAAATAAGATTATTTAAAAACAGATAACTCACAGAATTCATGCCGAATTAACTTTATTTTTTTTTTTTTATATTTTCTGAAAACTCTATCAGTGAATCTAATACTCGCCCATTAAGGTAGAACTGCATAACATAGTAAATAAGCCGTTTATCTTCGTTGAAGGGAGTGTTCGGCCAAGAAGGGGGATTCACAAGGAATGTATCCACTGAGATACATATATGATAAAAAGAACATTTCAAATTTCATTTCATTCTGTAATTTCATTTATTTCTTCTCATCATTTTTTATTAATAATTAATTTATCGCCACCTGTTTTTCATTCAATCTTAAGTTTATAATATACGTTAAGTACAGTTTTCTTTTATAATTAGAGTAATCGCAAGTTTAATTAATTTATGTATCTTAGTTCCTTTTGTTTTGTTGTTGTTGATTTCTGTTATTTTTTTTTTCTCATTTTCTTTTCCTGTTGTATTTAATTTAATTTTAAACTATTAGTTGAATTTTGTTGTAAACTTTGTTTAAATTTCAAGTTTTGCTAGACTTCACTGCTTAACTGACTTTCTCATATATATATGTATATAAATATTTGTGTATATGTATAAAAAATTCTTGTGTTTGTTTATTTGTATATAAGTATAGCTGTGTGCGTGTGTCTGTGTCGGTTGTGTTCTTCTTGGTGGTCAACAAATTTTAATAATTATTGTTAAAATATTTACTCAACGCTTTTTAATACATATTTTCATTTCTTTTGCTTCGCATTTCTTTTTCAGTTGTTGCGGTTGCTTTCTGCTTTAACGGGTATTCGCATTCAAAAACTCAAATTTTTGTTTTCTATTTGGGTTTGCGTTTCTTCTGCTTACTTTTGAATTTTTTCAATATATGTATAATATATAGTCATATTATTTTTAGCTCTGTTAATTGGAAATTCAATGGCATAACAATAAGATACTTTTCTTGGTTTTTTTCTTTTGTTTTACTATTTTCTTATTTAATTTACTTGGCATTTTTAATGCATTTGTAACATTAACAAAATAATTTGCATTAAAAATCGTTAGGTTTCTATATTAAATGATTTTTAACTTCTTTGTATTAATTTTCTTTTTATTGGTCTTTGTCAAGGTTTGCAAGGAATTATCGTTTCAGACTGTATTATAGCCAATCATATTTTTTCAAGTCATTAATTTCCAAAATTTTAAAGTTAAATAACGAAAAGTGACCACACAGCAAATGAAAAGAAAAAAATACAAATTCATAAAATCATGTTCGATGTTTGCGTTTTGTTGCTTGAAGTATAAATGTTTATTTAAAAAATCAAAAAAATAAAAAGAATAACAAAGTCGAAGCAGATACATATATTATGGTGTACTATTCAAGTCGAATATAAAAATGTGAAAGAGCTAGAGCGAGTTATACATGTACATACATATGTAGGTATATTTTCTGTAGTTAGGGTTATAGAAATATTATATAATAGTTTAGCAAAAAGCACGATTTCCAAAAAGCAAAAATCGTATCGTCAAAAATTTGATTTTTTTTTCTCTATTTCGATTTATTTTTTTGTGTTTTTTTTTTTTTAATTTTAAGACCAATTTTTTATATAAATACTTGCTTATTAGTAAAATTTTGAGCTTACACATATTTCTTTTGAGATGTTTGTATGTATATATAAAACCAAATGGAAAATTTTGATAAGGGAAATTTACATATACTTTTCTTTAAATGCAAAACGTTCATATGTATTTAATTTTTATTTTTATATATAAAAATGTTGAAAAGAGGAAAACAGCAACGAAACATTAAAGAAAACCAACTTCGAGTAATATTTAAAGTCTTTGACTTGTAGTATTTGTAACTATTATCTTAAATAATTTTGTTATATTTATTCATTTATTCACGTTGCTTAAAATTTTAATTCCATTTTGTTACGTGTTCAAGATGTTATATATAAAATAGCACAAGTTGCTTATGCGTATTTTCAATTACAATAACAGGTATACGTTTAAAAAATTACAAAAGGATGTATGAGTTTCTGAATTAACTTCGTAAACATGCTTCTGTGTTGGTTTGGGGGATTCACCGCTCGCGAACAAACTTAAGTTTAAGAAAAAAATGTGGTAGCTAAATTTGATTAATTACTCTTGAAAATAATTAAACATTCAAAAATCATGAATATTTGTTAAAGTATAAATGTAATGATGTCATTACGAATTGATTTTGAAATTCATCTAAATTGAACGTGTGAATCCCTTAAATACCAACGTTATCTGTGCTCGACCCAAATCAGTGTTGCTTCATGCTTTCACAAGAGTTACGAAACACTCACGCATACACACGTACTCACACACACCGCCCTACTGTGCCATTCAATTGCTAAAGGCTCTTCGGCGAGCAACACTCATACAATGGCCATATTCATATAACGCATACGCAATGTTGTTCAATATAATATTTAACAAACATCTTAACAGTACTTATAATTTAATTAACTATGCCTTTATTCATTTAATTTGTTTAATACTTATTTACTTAATAATATTTGCTATGCATATACATACATTGATGCGTTGTTATGTTTTAAGAGCAGTACACAGAGAAAAAATAGCGTGTACATAATTTATACGTTTTCATTAAATTATACTTATATTTTTTTTTTTTTTTGGTATTTTGTTTTTCAAATATTATTTTGTTGTTGTAATAAATTTTGTTATTCGTATATGTTGCGAGCATGCGTTGATTTTTAGTGGCGTTGGTATACTTTAAATAAAAATATATATACTTTTTTGTTCAAGTACGTATAAACAAATAACTGCCACCCGATAATTTAAACTTTCGAATTCTTGTATGAAAACAAACTTTATTTGGTTTTGTGTTATTCTGTCTTTTATTTTTATGTTTAATTAGCATATAAATGTATGTGCTTTGTTATGTCTGAAACATGCACATTTTTAATTGCAATGAAGTTATTCTTGGTAATAAGTTTACATTTTAGTGATTCAAATGTTTTATATTAATTTTTCTTTTAATATTATTTATTAATTAATAGTTAATAATTATTAAAATTGCAAGTATTTTTAATGGAAGACATTTTTTATACAAGTTTAAGACACAGAAAATATTTTTTTCTTCGTGTTTGTTTTTTTTTTTTTTGTTTCATTTATTTATCTGCTCCTTTGTATTTGCGTTTATGTTTTTTATTTTTTAACATACTGTACGATCCTATATTACTTCGCCAATTTTAATTGTTTTTTAGGTATTTTATTAAGAAAATTAAATTGTAAGCAGTAGTTTTTAAATATAAAAAGATATGTTGCTTTTTTAACTAATTTTTGTATTATTTTATCTATAATCAAATTTTAACAGAAATTCTCTTAAAGGGTTCTTTAAGTAATTAGTTTTTTATGTGTACACATTTTTTTATGTTTATTTTATTTAATTATTATAATTATTATTATTATTATTTTATATTATTAATTTTTCAAGTAATGTGTTCAACATATGCTGTATAAAAGTTTATATAAAATAAATTTTACTTTATATTCGAAACTAATTTACCATTTATTGCTATTCAAATTTCTAGACTCATTCGTTATAATGTTGAATTCGATTGATACGAAATGCTTTAATTTGAATTTTGCTTGTAATAATTGGAATTATTTCGGTTTCAAGTCTTTTTTTTCAGTAAAATTTCTGTTTTCAATTAAAACAAACTTGATATAAAAATTAAATTGTGCGTATTTTGTGTTGGTGCAACTTAAGATTTTTTGATTAAAAAATTATTATTTTTTTACTAAAACCAAATCAAAATTTTTTGAAAACAAAATTTTTTCTTAAATAACAATTTTTTTTAAAACACAATATTTTCTTAAATAAGAGTTTTTTCAAATGTACCATACATTATAGATTACACGTTAAGAAATCACGGAAAGAAATCGTTAATTGCATTTCTTATAGTTTTCATACATAACGAGTTGATGAAAATTAAAACTAGTCATTAGTACAGCTAAATCGATATTACTATTTTTTTTTTCTTTTTTGTATTTTATATTATTAATTGGCTAACTTAAAGCTTTCTTAATTTATTTTATAAGAAAAAAAATTTTTTTTCGGTGTTAGGCATTTGTCTAAGATTGGTTACATATCGCATTATTTGCACCCTTTCCGAAAAAGTTTTTTTTTTAGTCTAATGCTTGGTTTAGGTCGAAAATTAAAATTGAAAAATTAAATATTATTGTCGAATATTTAGAAAGTCCAAATGTGGTTTAAGAACTAAAAATCTTGGACTATTGATTGATTCAAAAATAAGGAGAGTGTTTTGTAGGCAACAGTAACAGGAAACATTACTCAAAAATGGCAAATGAATTAAAAACAACAAAGACCTTTAAAGGGCAAAAGCTGCTGCCAGAACAGTGCCAAAATTTTGGTAAGAAGCTTTTGTTAAAAAAACTTGGAAATCGTTTTTATCTTCTTATAAAAAATGTCGAATGTGTTTTTTTTTTTTCTAGTATGTATTCTCTCACTTATTCCGTACAGCAGTCAACTATTTGCAAAATTTTAACTAAGTACTTTCTCACTAATAGCATAAAAATTGCACATAATTAATGAATTACTAATCATTGTAAATTATGAATTATTGTCTACGAACATATACATGCATATGCAGAAGTACAAATTATTTATACAACTAATTGTAATATTCAAAATTTAAGCTAGGTAGGCATTGAATATGTATTTAATTTCATTTCATTTGTTTGTCTTCCTTACTGTCGCTTTGCTATTTGTTGCAGTATAAAAACCTAAGAGGTACACATACAATATAATAAATACATTTCATTCTTTTCCTTTTCCTTCGTTTACTAAAACTATTCATTTGTAATTTAAATATTTAGCTTTAACCATTACTCGTTACTTACAAACATTTCATGTAATACTTAAATACAATGCATGGAATTTGCTTATCAAATTAACTAACTTTTTTTGGTTTTTCTTCTTTTTCTTTCTATTTGGTTTTGTTTTTTTTATTTTTTGCTTTTTTTCCCTTACGGTGAATTCTTTGATTTGTTTTGTGTCATCAGTTATTATCAAATTAAATAAAAAATACGTTAAAAAATAAATTTCATTTTATTATCTTTAGTTGATATTTAGTTTTTGTTGTTTTTGTTGTTGCGTGTTGTTCATCTTGCTGCTAATGCTGCTGCTGTTTAACCATTTTATTTGTTTGTTTGCATATTCTTCTCGTCACTGGTTTCTGCCGGTTTTTGTCGTGCTGGAGCTTTAGCTTTAATCTTATTGTTTGTTTAAGCTTATGGCGTCCAGTATCACGCGTTTGTCATCACATATGTGAATGCAAGCATCAAGATATGCGCGAACAAAACAGGCGCCGGTCGCTGAAAGAGTGAGTTACCTCCACCGCACTGTTGAATTTCGATTTCTTCAGGATGATAATTAATACATTTTTTGGGTCTTCGGCGCTTTTGCATCTCCTGCGATTGGCGACGCGTGCTGCAGGCGCCTGTTCAATTGAATTAGTTTGTTTATTTGTAAAATATATACAAACTAATATCGCTTAGATTCAAGCTACTTACCAACTATGCCCGACTCCTCCATAGGCTCAATATCCAGCTGTTTGGAACCACAGGGACAGAGTGTATCCACTACAAGTAGTATAAGATTGCTGTGCGGTATTTTTTGTACACTGAATGGTCGTTCGCATCCCGAGACATGACAATTTGTCAGTTTTCCCTGTGAGAAATTTACACAACACATTAACTTATGACAATAATAGATCAATTTATCAGTTTAAATAATAGAATATATGCTATGCTTAGCCTATACTTATTACTATATATATGTATATGTTTTAATATCTCAAGATTCATACCTTCAGTGGATTATTTTGACCCCCTTGATTTAAGCGTTCTGGCTGCAGCATATACAAATCCGTGCGCAAATCGCAGCGACGTGCATTATGCGGATCGGGTTGAAACTGTGAGCCCGCATGAGGTTTGTGTTTCATCGGCGGAGGCGTTGTGTATTCCTGTGAATATAAAATTAATTTTTATTGCAATTTTCTTTGCCTCTATATAAAAATATATGTATAAAAGTTACAATGTCCGCTGTAGTGAAGAATTGTTGTTCCTCCTCATCGACCGGTGTTTCGTAGTTATCATCATAGAGTGGATCGTATTCATCCGGGTAACTTGTATCCTCACCAAAAACATCCTCGTTCGTATACGTGTAGTCCTCTTGTGGCCAAGCACCGATTGGCGCTGGAAACATGGAAAGCCAGGTCGCCGCCAATGAAACGATATATTTAAAAAGCCAGGAAACCGCACGATGTGGCTTCAATATGCCACCAGCTGCAGTATAGGGATTATCCGAATCCGAGCAAATTCCTTGATAATCGTTCACCGTTACTCGCTTATAGATGCGATCCTGCACTAGCGAATCCATAATGGTGCCGTCAATCTGGCCAAAGAATTTGCCGGTGTGCTCCATTTCCTCCGAAATAATGACGAAGCCGCTGTTGTCAAGCACATAACAGTCGAGATTGTCGGATGCACAAGTGCGCTTGCAGCCAGTCATGCCGGTGCACTGCGAGAAATCAAAGTGAAATGAATTCACGCTGAGATACAGATAATTGTTTTTAGCTATGAACTTACTGCCGATGTGATATTGATAAAGTGCTTCGCCAGCGACTCATGCTGAAATTGGAGACCCACAACAGCTGCCGGTGCCTTGTGTCCACGATGCTCGACAAAGATCGCATGAGACGCGGTGACAAGTGTTGAGTTCGATTTCGACGCATAGCCAGACCCAAATGGCACGCTGTACACAAAGCTATCTGATTCGACTGTATGCTGATCGACGGCACGTTTATACCAAGATGCGTCCATGGCACGTACGTTATCTTCACTGAAGTGTCTGCAAAGTGTATTGAACAATGCATTTGAATAAATTAATATAATTATTATCGAACCACAGTTGCTTGAGGTCTTTAAACTTAACTACATCCTACTACAATGTACTTATTGGTCTAACTTACGGTTCGGGGGAATCGTCCTGACGTTTGGTGTGATCGATCCAACGTAGCAAGCCCGAGCGAGTTGCAACAAAAGATGTGGCCACAACGAATTTCTGATAGCCTTGTCTGTGAAGAAAGATATTTACATTTTTTATTAGTCTCAAATAATAATATTCCAATGCGCCAGTCGTCGGTTTTTCCAAGCTAAAAATTCAAACAATGTTTATAGTGCAAAAATATCAGTTAATTAAATTAAATGTAAGCGTTTGCATATAGACTTTATATTAGCCTAAATTCATATTATTTATACATATGCCACCATCTTTTACAATACAAAATTCATTAATGTACACTAACTATTGTACTTGTATAGTATTTTGTATCATCTCATTCCTTGTGAGTCTTCATCCCATTATGTTTCAGTTAAGATCCTTAGATAATTGTCTGCTTGATTAACCTTTTATTTTTTTTCTAATTTTGTCTATGAGTTCTGTCCAATAAAAGTCTCCTATTTATAAGAAGATCATGTTGCATTCCGTACTTTACTTAAGTTAACCGACTCCTGACAATGTATAGAGCATATTATATACTCGTTGTGTATATAAATCGACTGTTAAAAGTTTTTCGAGTAATTAAAAAAAATTATACATTTATGTTAATCCAAGCGAATCCCACTTACGACCCGGCAAAGCATTTCAAAGCTACTTATTGTCATTAGTGATAGCTTTTTCAATTTACCTTGTTAGGATTTGCAGTAATACTGCGATTGGACTACTATGTAATTTAATTTTAAGTTTATAGTTATTTATAGTTATTTATATATTAAAATGTTAAAACAGTTTTGTATGCGATATTTGTTATTAAACGTGATTAGGTGAGAGAAAAAAGTTAAAATTGTTGGTGTGTTGGCAATTTAAACAGAAAGGCAAAGTGGAAAAAATATTTGCAGGAAAAGAAAAAATAAAAATAAAAAAAAGAATGGAAAAAATACAAGAAAAAGTTGGTGCTTTAGTGCTTGAATAATTTTTTGTTATCTGAAACTAAAAAAAGTGCGGAAGAATGAAAGAAAGAATTTGTTAAACATGAATCCGGGATTAGGCACATACTGTTTATCGTCCTTGCCGTTCGCAGTGCCCGTCGTGTTGCGTTCCAGACCATCTGTGACCATGGCGTCGCGCACTAGACTCTGTATCAGGGTTCGATCGCAGAAATAGGGCTCTGCCTTGCGAGAACCCTGTACATTGAGGTGCTGTGCATAATGGCCAACTGTTGCCGTGCCGTGCATGTTATGGTGTGGCTGCGGCGACTTGGGACGCACCTAAATTGGAAAAGCATGATTAGATTAGAAAACTGTTGGCTTAAGTCAGCTGAGTTGTTGCGCTTAGAGAGCGTTAAGGCTGCTTACCGACATCCACTTCCAACCGGGTCGGCCGGCACGTGCCAAAAAGTGCAAGACTTGCTCTTCTGGCGAAGCAAAGCTGGGCTCCTGATCGCGCGATGTATACTCGCCAGAACTCTCACGTTCCTTTTCGAGATCGTTGATGCTGTTGTACTCGCAGTACACCCAATCAGGATGTACGCGCCAGTTGTCTCCCTTAAAGTATTCGGTAACTGCAAAGATGAAAGATAAAGTAACGTAAAAATGTTCTCAGTTAGTTAAGTTTAACTAAATAAATTTCTGCGTTAAGGCTCACCATTTTTACGCGAATGCCTGATCTCCTGCTGAGAGACTAACTCATGGCTACCGTATTTCTCCGGGAGTACAACAGCAAGTGTGAATGGTGTGTCCTCAATGGGACCATAAAAATAACTAAACGAAAAGTGAGCAGAATGTTGTTTATATATTGTTATATAATAAATAATTCGAACACCTACCGTTGCGTACGAGCGCTCACTCGCTTGCCTTCATCGTAGTGATTCAGTACCGTGAACTCGGTTTCCCCCTCCTTTGGCATGATCATGTCATTGCGCATCTAACGAAATAGGAAATACCGGCAAAGTAAATGAAAAGGCCTGCTCCTTGCATTGGCATTCGGATTCACTTACATCATATAGCAAATTCTTGTTCATTTCAACGGCTTCCTGTTCATTGCCAATCTCTGTTTCCGGCAGTTCCAACTCCGTAACATCCACCGATGAGTATCTGGGCCGTAACTGATCGATATATTGATTACCATCACTCAGTGGCCGCAAATCGGGATGATACAACACGCGTCCATTGTTGTCGACGATAAACGAATATCCATTCGGCCCCAATTTGTGTTGCGGTATCATTTTGCGTATCTCCTCGACGGGCACATCTGTGCCAACGACCCCAAGAAGGTTGGCGACACGCACCGAATGATTTCGTCTATCGAAGACCGGAGTTGAAACTGTCGTCACGAGACGCCGCTGATACTCAGAGTCGCGCCCCAGACCGCCTGACTTGCCTGCGACAAAGACCGGGCTCCAGTGCACCGGATGATTGGCCTGGTACATAATCATGGGCCGTGCCATGACCAACGCATAGTCGATGACTTTGCGGCGTGCCTCATCATAGTCGTTGATTTGCACAAAGAATCCCTTATTGGAGCAGGCCATCTCATGCAGATTGCTGCGGCTGCTTGAATCCGAGCCTATCAAGTAGGTGAAGATGCGTACAGGCATATGCGGCCAGTTGTACTGTTTAATGATGTCCTTGTGCGACTCAGAGCTGCTCTCGGTGATCAGCATAATCGCTTGATTACACTGGCTACCCTCGCCGGATTGATTATACTGTAAAATGACAAATTTTTATTCTGAACTATCTTCATGTTTGTGTGTCAAGTCCTACCTTATGCAGTAGACTGAAAGCGTATTCCAATCCTGCTGTGAAGTTGGCTGTGTCCTGCAGTTTAATTGCCTTGACTGCCGACTTGATTTCTTGCACATTATCGGGTGTGGCGCGAACCATGCGATCCTTGAAACAGGGCACGGGGGTCTTCACCAGCTCGGTGAAGGTAATCAAGTTCACATAGTCATCTTCGCCAAGTGTGTCCAGTATGTTAAACGCCGTTGCCATAGCCAAATCAAATGACTTCTCTGACATGCTTGACGATGAGTCAAGTAATATCATCTGCGAATGAAGTTAAATGGTTAAAACTGTTTGGAGCAGGCTACTCTCCTAGTTAAAAAACTTACAATATCCTTTGGCGATGACGCTGCCTGGACAAACCAATTGTGAGTGCGAAAATCATGTATTTGCTTGCTGCCCTTTGAACCCTCCGGTGGCCAAGCGGTGCCCGGAAAACGTCGCAAAAAACCCGACGTCGAGCCGAAATATTGCCACGACAATGCCGGATCTCGCTCCAAGTTGTTCTGGAACAGTGGATCCAAGTGCGCGCTCCACTGTAGCGCCGATTGGACGTCGTTCTCTTCCAGATCAACGCCATTCGGCACCAGAATCGAACTTAGACTGAGATTGACGGGCAGTCGTTCGAAGCGCCGCATGAAACGTATGTCCATGTGCCGCGCTCCATCCGCCAGCTTGCCATCCGCATTATACTCATTGATGCGACGCGCATCATAATGCGGATTACTTCCCGTAGCACTGTGACCACCGCCAACGTTCTCCAGCTCGGACAGTGCAGCCTGCTCTGCTGAGTCCATAAGACGCTAAAAAGACAACAATGCATGCATAAGAATATCTTAAGTAAAATTTGCTAATATTTAAATTTCTTCAAGCATCACAAGAAAAAGTGTTAAGTTGCCCGTTTAAATAGTCGACGCTGTGCGCAATTTGCTCCCGCGTGTGCACTCAAAATTGTACAAAGTGCATAAAATTTAGCCGAATACAGGAAGTTCTACTTTGCTTTAATTCGAGCAGAAGTTGTTTGTAAATACTTCAGGACAGTGGCTCAAGGATAATAAAATTTGCACGCTTGCATTGTGTATTTTTAGAGGCAAGAGCATATTTTATTAGTTCCCTCAACTTTAAGTTGACTGCCACATCTTAGTGGTAATACCTTTTATAAAACCTCTATGAAAAGTTCTAAGACTCTTAAATATGTTTATTGAATTTCCAGGCTTGGAAAAAACTGATTAAATTAATTAGATTAGTTCCAATTAGAATTAGATAGGTTACTTTAATGAGCAGCGAAAAATTGTATAACCAATGATAGTTTGCAATTAAAAAAAAAAAAACAGATCAACGTGATTTTCAGTTGAACTTTTTGAGCAGATCGCTGCTTACTTCAGCCTACTGTAGCCGATGCAACTTAAGTAGCGCGCAAGGGTCTCAAAGAAAGGCAAAGTTCTTGCGCTCCGTCGTTGCGTACCATTTCTGTGAGCACAAATTATTTTCGCAAGTTAAACTTAGTATTTTCATAAGAAACAAACAAGCGAGCACAGAAAGCACAGAAACTTTGCAAGCGAAATTGTTGGCTGTGGACATTTAACAAGGAAGCCTGAATAAAGGACTGAGCAGGCGAATGAATGCCTGAATGCCGGTTACTTGATTGTAGTCAGACTTCAATTGCTGCTGCTGCTGCTACTGCTGCTGCAATTGCTGGCAATGGGAAGGGGCGGGGCTGAGCGCAGACACCTGCTGTCACAGACACTGAAATGCTATTGTGCACAAAAAGACGCCGCAGTAGAATTAGAAAATGGAATAAAGTACGTATGTGGGTGCATTGAAATAGTTTAACTGTCTGTTCTCTTTCATGTAACCAATCCAAACTGGCAAAGCATGAATTTTCAATTGAAAACGGCCAAGACGTAGAAAACGTCATACCAAAGTGAAGCTAAAGAAATTAACAAATCCCCACGTTAACTCACAACTGAAATTGTCACAAAGAAGTAGAAATGAAATGGAATAATGACATGAACTGCTAATGAGGCAACTACGTGAACTAACTGACCATAAGCATTTAAATGCCGATATCGATTGGGTACGTATGCCTTACTAAGTGGCTCACATTGTGTCTTTCCACTTGCGTCGAATGCTGCTGACTGTTAATGCATTCATTTGGTTGAACACAGCGGGCGACACGTGTCAATACTCGGCTGCAAGTTTGCTGACAAATGTCCAATGCGAATTTATTAAAATATGTTTTCAAACTTATGAAAAAGTCGTCTGTGTAATGCTGTTGTAAAAGTTAGCGAACAAAATCGCCAACGAGCTCAACTTGTAGCGCAAACATGACGACGACTCGTTCGCCTTACACTTCGCATTTGACAGCAGCGTATTATATTGTGTGGTTCCTGGCGCAGTCGCTTGGTCCGTTCTAGTTAGCACACTGACTTCTTCTTCTTCTTCGTCGCATGCCTAAGAGGCGGCACACTTGTCCGACGCGTCCATACAGACAATCATATGTCAACATCTTGACAATGAAATCTAAAGTCAACGCTGGCAGTCGGCAGTCGGCAGTAGTGCCGTGGCAGTCATTCCCTGCTGTCGCGCCCTCATGGCATACTCGCAGTCAGTCAGCGTGGTCTTTCTTTTGTGCGTCTGGTTTGTCTTCAGCTCGTGCTGCTTGCTACATGTCTTGTATTTCATTGTCGTCGGAATTAGCAAATGCAGCTACTTGCACGCAATTCGGATGTGCAGACAGACGTGCAAGAAGGCAACATGGCAAGATGGCAAGCAGCAAGAGGCAGCAATCGTACATGGCATGAGTACAAAAAGCAACGAGTCAAGTGCCAACTGCGGTGTAACGTGGCGTATGAGTGTCATTTTATTCTATTCTTTTTCATTTTTCTTCTTTTCCTCTGCGCGTGCAATACAAAAGTAGCCATGCATGCATGCATGTATGTGTGTGTTTGTGTGTGTCTACGCGCAGACAAACGCTGGTACAATTTTTCTAACTGACTGATAGTCAGTCTGCGACTTTGAACAGTCTTGCCTGCCCTCCGGACATGTCTGTCACCTTTTTTTCTTTTTGTTTGTTTTTGTTTTTTTTTTTTTTGTTTTTGTTCGCCTTTTTGTGTTAGTGTGCATCCACTCCGTGCAATAATTGTTCAGCACATTCAACTTTCTTGCTCGTATTTTTGCATCTGAGGGTTTAATGGCTTTTTTATGCAAAGTAGGTATTTTTGTTTACACACCGCAGAACAGATGACTAAAACCACTCGGGTTACTTCATAATTAAAGACCCAAGAAAACATGCTCAATGTCATTCGAGCTTCTCGACATGCAACACATTTTCCATAGTCCATTTTTAGTCTCTGATAAAAACCTCACACTGTAGTGATAACATGTCAATAGACTAGAGAAAAATAACACAAATCTCTTGCTATGTAGAAAAGAGTTTAGTTTAGTTCAAGACACATCAACTGACTGATACAGTCTGTAGTGTATGGTGCGTATCAGCGTAGATCACTTGCTTTGAAGCATCTTAGCAATAAGTCTAAGCAGAAATAAAAATTGCAGAAAATTCACACTTGGCAGAACTGTAAACTTTGTCAACGACCAATAACTCATTTCGCGACGGTTTCTTTGGTTTGCACAGCCAGAACCGCAAAGCACTCAAAGAAGATGTAATAATAAATACCCATCAAACTTCATCGACAGCTCGAACGTCAACGCGGTTGGCAACGCTTTTAGTTGACGAAAACGTTTTCTTTGTTGACGACGCGCTTTGCTCGCTTTTTGCTTTACTTTTTTCTTTTTATTTATTTTTTTTTGTTTGGTCTGAGTCTTGTTGCATTTTTGCACTTAGCCACAAAAGTACTAAAAACGTCGCCTTAAACATGTTGTGTGCTGTTCGCGTCACTGTGCTGTGCTGTGCTGCGTTTAAGTGAATGGGTGCAACTCTTTTTCCGGTTGAGTGCTCGGGCGCTGCCATCGACGTCATCATCACGCGCAGCAATGTCAACGTCAAACTGCATATTGAATAAAAAACGAAGTGTGCCGCGACCGATTGCAAAAAATTAGAGTAAAACTCAAATGGTACGAGTGGAGTACAACTAAAACGCTGCTGTACAAAAATAAACACTGGAAAAATGAAAGCATAAAGCTTTTCCGTTTAATGCATTTTAAAGTCAATTTAAACTTCAAACTTAACGCAAATAAAACTTGTCAAGCGCAGCAGTTTCATTGGTCTGAAGTGGTCCGAGTGTTCAGTCGCCATTAGTCCCGGCTGCGGCCAGCACTTTGCGTGCTCGACTGGCGAGCGTACAAATTCAATTTCAATCTATAAACAGCTTTTATAATTGCACTAAGTTGCAGCTTTGCTCGCAGATCAAGTCCACTTAAGCTTGTTAAAGTAGAAACACTTGCGTAGTATCCTTACTAACCTACATTTGTAATCGATTGATTCGACTAATTGAGAAGTTGTCTGCATAAACATTCTCATTAATAATTGTGTTACGAGACTAAAATGCTAATTAGCAACAAAAAGTACACTCTACATATAAAATTCAAAGAATATTTAAATTCGTTTTTAATAAAGAAATTCGTTACGAATTCCAGATAAAATGTTTTTAATTTTTTTTTTTTATTTATACATATCCGCACAGGCGTATATACCTTATAAAAAATAACACTCTTCATATACCTACACCTTCCCATTTGCATTCCAGCATAAAAATAATTATTTTAAATTATATTTAATAAAAAAAATTGTATGCTGTTGCCAGATTTTTAATTAAAATAAGAAGCAAATATTTATTGATGTAAAAAAAAGTAAATAAAAAAAAAAATGCACCACACTTTATATGTGTGTTCACTCTATAAAATTATGGCAGCTGAAAACTTTTTAACGAGCAATGTAAGGAATTTACAAAACTATTTAAGTTGTAACCTTCGCATTTACTAAGGAATTAATGTGCATAAATGCATTAAATGAAATACTTTTCATATTCAAATCAGTATGTTGTGCATTCTGTCTCAATAACTTTTCACATTTCGTATTTGGGTTGCAGTATTTGGCTAACTAATTATGCAGAGCATACAAGAGATAGGCAAATAAGAGGAAATTGAAACAAAATCAAATAATTATACTGACACCTCGATGCGCACATTTTCGGTAATAAATCAATTTTTTGTCACACAATGCCGCTCACTTGCACTAATGGAACCATGTGGTGTGGCACCTACACACAAACATGTGCCTGTGAAGGGTAGTGAGCACACAGGCGCATTACGTATACGTAATATTATTTAACCACTGATTCGTGTTACTTTGCAAGCAACAACAAAAACGGCAACAACAAAAACGGCAACAACCACAGCAACAGCAACAGCAACAGCCGCTGTTGGCTTAGTTTGGTTCAATTCGCCTCGATTCGAATTCGTTTGGTTTGGTTCGGTTTGGTTTGGTTATTACCCGCACAATTGGCATTTTTCGGTGAGCATGAGGCTGCGACGCCATGGCAAGTTGACAGCAATGGCAATGACAACAACAACAACAACGGAAGCAGAATTCAGTACGCTGTTACGAGTTAAGTTGAGTTGAGTTCAAGTGGCAAGCAGATTACATGTAACCTGTCTGTCTCCTTTATTTGTCGGTTATGTTTGTATGGTTTGCTTCGGTTTGGTTTGGTTTGGTTTGCTTCTGCTCGGTTCGGTTTCCCGGTCTGTTATTGGCATTGCAGTAAAAACTTTTGCCACCCCCTTCATTTTCTTCCTTTTTTTGTATTATTATTGCACACCTCTGTCGATTTGACTGCACGTTGCGCTTTCCGTCATGCACCGCATCAGCAATTTGCACTCATGTCGAACATGAACATAATGAAAAACAACTAAATAAAAGTATTTCCCAACAGTCGACTGCTGGATACGCTGCAGTGCTGCAACAGCGAAATCATTTTGATACAGTGAAGCCACATTGCTTATTGTAACTACACTGACTGGCAAATGTGATGCTACATCTTCACTTCGAAAGTCAGCTAAAGTAGAAATTGTCAGCTGAAGTAGAAATTAACATAAATAAATATTTTTGTTGCATATCCCAACAACAAAATAGCAGCAAGTGAAAAAGTATCAAAGCCAGAAAACCAAACAAATATGAATGCACAGAATGGCAGACTTAATGTTAACAACTCACAGGCAACTTAACTTGTGTAGCCAACTGGGCATCAAAGCTGTTAGCTTTGCCCTGTGTGCTCTTGGAAGGGTATGACAACTCGTGCGTGACCCATTCAGTGAGTGAGTCAGTCAGTGAGTGAGTGAGTGGGGTGCGAAGGCTGTATTATTTCTCTGACCGCCTGTCCGCGTGTCCCGTCAGCTTGACTGCCGCTCGGCAGTTGGCCCGGCAGTTTGTCTGTGCGTGGGCATCTGTTTGTCTAGCAGCATCCTGTTGTCTCGTCATCATCGCCATTGTCATCGTCATCATCGTTATTGTCGTCATCAGCAACGTCATTACACTGCATTGTTGCACGTTACGCACCAACACCTGCTGCCGCTTACAGCTGCCGACTGTTGCCGATGGCCGATTTTAATGTCGATGATGTGGTTGCTGCTACTGCTTCTTCTTCTTCTGCTTTTACTGCTCCTCTTGCTGTTGCTGTTGCTCTTGGATGCCTGCTCACACATGTTGTTGCTATTGCAATTGTTGTTGTTATTGTTATTATTATTCTTTCATCTGTGTTTGTTGTTTCCGTAGCTCGGTTTTGTGAGCTTTTTCACTTGTTTTTGTTTTTCTTTTTTTTTGCACTCTCACAGTGTGTTGTTGCTGTTGTTGCCCTTCGTAGCTTTGAACAGTTGCATTAAAATGCTAATTGCCTGTAAACACAAAGCACTGTGCACAGTGGTGCGAAATGTTATTATGCACTCATAAGTAGCCATGGGCATTGTTTTCTTTTTTATATATTTAACATATGTATATCCTTGTTGCTAAGAGAAGATAAGGCTTCCTTACATTTCAGTTTTCATTTAATGCTTATTCATGTTTTTCAGCGCCAACTTTAAGTATTTTCAATGGCGATCAAAGACTGAATACTGGACTATCATTTTCATATTCTGCTAAAAGCAAATGCAAAATGAAACTAAATAAAAGTAAAATATTTAACAAATAATTCAGAGTGCAAAAAATTAATTAAAAATCATAATGGGAAGGCTAAAACAAGTCAAATAGGAACAATGGTCAAATCTGCTGCACAAAAGCAAGCCATTATGCAAAAGACTAGAGAATAGATTTAAACAAACAAAAGGTCACTAATACCCACAAGAAAACAAGAAAAAATCAAACGAAAAAAATAAAATAAGATAGAAGCACAGAAGGGCAAACAAAGACGGGAGACGCTGCTGCTGCTGCTGCTGCTGATGGATGGCGCAGACGAGTCTCAACGGGGAAGGCAATAAAATGTGTGCACACGGACACGACGGCGGCTGTTCTCGTATATTCATTTAAGGATACACTTGCGGCACATACACGGTACGTAGCCACTCCCTGCAGACATGCAGACTCGCAGATACGAATGCCCCTATGCTGTTTCTGTGTCTGTGTCTGTGTCTGTGTCTACTGTTGTTCTTAGTTTGCTGTTCAGCGTCCGACTGTCCAATTTCATTATGAAATTTTTGTCTAGCCGCATTTGGGTTGCTTAGCAATACTTTTATTTCTAACATTCATATTAAATTCTTGTTCTTTTGTTTTAAGTTTGTTTGGCACTGAACTATGTATTGAAAGTTAAAATCAGTATAGGCTGCTCATTGCCAATTTTCCTTTGTGGCAAACAATGCAAAATTGAAATAAAATATGCCACTTTTAGAATTTTTATGTACATGAAGTTTAAATTACAGATTCATTACAAATACTGATAACAAATTTATTTCAATTTACAAAGATGAAATCCAAGCAATTAATTTAATTATTTTATTATTTCTAAAATACACATATCCTCCCTTCACATGCATTAAGAATGGTCTAACCCAGTTGGACCGCACTGTGAAGTTATTTTCCTCGACGCATTCAAATTTGTCACAATTTGTAAGAAATTTAACAGAATCAAGCCATCTAGGTCTTTTCAAAGCGCCTTCATAGGTGTCAACAACCAAACGAAGAATACAAGAAAGGCATCTCCGTTTGGTACTTTGTCCCTTTTGTGTCGGAGTAGTACCAATAAAATCATTGGCAGCATTTCGTGCAATTTCAGTTCACAAATTCAAACAAACCTGTCTAGGTGACACAAAAGCCAACCTCAAACTTTCAGTTTCTCGTATGAATCAAAACATGAGTTTAACCGTGAGCTGCTTCTGCGTTTGGTCTGTCCTCTGTTTCTGCCTGCGTTCGTTGTTGGCTGTTTGCTGTGTGCTGCACTTGTGCGGTTACTTGGATGGCTACCGACTACATGAGAGTGTCTCGTTGGCTGTCTTGGCTGTGTAGCGCACGCACGAAGCCAAGAGAAATCCAATTGAGTCCGCCACGTAGTTGCCATTTGTCGTGAACGCCATTTCATAAATACCCTTTGCAACATTTGCTGACCAAACTCTTATTTGCGGACACACATCCTCGTATATAACATGTTTTCTGTATCGTTTCTTTTGCTTCTTGTTTTTTCTGCTTTTTGTTTCTTTGCAATTGATTTTCGTCTTTTAGCTGTTAGCGTTGCTACGATACTGCATGCTGTTCAAGTAGTTATTATCGTTGTTGTTGTTGTTATTGTTGTAGAGGGTTGACTGTTGTTACTGCCATGTGAGTTGATTTTTAATTAATGGCGATGTGCATGTTTTTCATGTCAGAAAAAGTATGAAACCGAAAATAAAATGAATTCAATCGATATTTATATGAAATCATAAAAAACCAACGAATTATGGAGCATATTTGGTATATTTCAACTGCGCAAGGTATTTATATACAGTTTTTTTTTAATTATTATTCGAGACACGAATAATTATTGAAAATTAAAATTGGAAATTCTAAAGAAAACTTGTTTGCATCACACAAAATAAGTTATTGGCTGAAGCAAAACAATTATGCTTCATTTAAGGAATACGCAGAATTGCAGTATGTGTACAAAGCATTTCATTTTCATATAGCAAGAAAGAGTACAGTGAAACCACTTTCCGCAGTCAGATCTTTTAAATGGAACACTTTTTCCCGATTTTTCGTTTTTTTTTTTATTATTAGATAATCGATAGACAGGCATAGAAGTAAAGTCGAATAATATACAAATAAAAGAATGTCTTGATGCAGCAGTCGACCTTGAGTGTGAGGATTGGCTTCTAGGCAACGCGGAAGACATGTAAGACTCTTTATATGCAAAATGTTGAATTTGTTTAATTATGTGCGTATCGTATTAGAAACAACACGAATCGGAGATTAATTAAGTCAACAGTGATGATAAAATTATCTACACAAAATTAACATTAAAACAATAATAAAAAAAGTAAATCAATGCAAACTTGTATAGAGATACACCATAAAAGCCAAAAGCATTACAAAAATAAAAAAAAAATGAAAACAAAAAAAAAAAATAATAATAATAATAATAACTTGAACAAATAGCAGCAAGTGAAAATCGTGTAGAAATTTAATGAACCAGAATCTGTATAAAAAATGAACAGCAGTCGCTCGGATAGAGGACCGACTAAGAAAACAGAATAATTTTAACAGCCGCTTGAGAAAGCATAAAACAGCACATTGGGCATTCGAAATTCAATTTTTGTCCTTAGGCGCAAACAAAAAAAGCAAAATAAGTAAATAAATAAAAAATAGAAATACATAAAAAAAAAAAAAAAAACAAAGGAAAAAAATCAGTGGGGAAACAAAATAAAGGACGAAGCATAAAGATGGCATAACTCACGAATTGAGCGAATGAATGAATGAATGAAAGACCCCCAGGGCCGTGGCCTGCCAACAATGCGAGCATTCATAAAAATGAGTCAAAGTTTCGATGGGCCAACATGCGGCGGATGTCGCAAATAAACTGGCGACCAACATAAAAGTGAAAGCCCAAAGTGTTGCCTAAACGAATGGAACCCGCGAACCGAATAGTTAACAGAGAAAGAGAGGCAGACAGCGGGGGCGAGTGAGTGAGTGTGAAAGAGAAGACGACAATCTATCAAATACTCATGACTGCCATGCAGGCAAACTGAGCTGTGGTGTGGTGTTGTGTGCGATGGGTGTTGATTTTATTTGTTCGTTTAACCAAAAACCCCAACAACAAAAACAACAACAAAACCACTACACTTTTTAATGGCAAATCGCTTGCGGCGATTGTCCTCTATACAATTTCTGTTTATTGATACGCGACGAAAACAATGAACGAAACAAACTAAATTCGATGTACACACGGTGCGAAAAAAATTCACACTGATTTAACAGAGCCGAGCACACTGTAAACATTTTTAATAAGATTGAACCAAAAAGTTTATGAAAGAGGGGATTATCTACTTTCAAGTCAAGGATCTTTAAGCAATTTAAGTTACTAAATCTCAATTTTATTGGGCCAAACTCAGCAGCTGAAGACATGTTTTTGCTGCAAGTATATTTTCTATATTTGTTTCATAGGTCATTTTCATTTGTATCCTGAGATAGAATGTTAGATCAAGACATTCGGGTAAAGTGAGCATTTAATGTTTTCAGTGTACCCATGCCTGACGCCTGTCATTGACGCGCTTTAATTTCAATTTCTGTTTCAATTTTCATCAGCGTCGTCGATGCCCCCACGCCTCCTCCCCTCCTCCTCCGTCATTACCATTACCATCGCCATGGCAGTTGTTGTCACAAAACGCTGCCGGATATGCAGAAATTTATTGTTTTCCACTTTGCTTTCGCTTAGCGTTTAGCAGTTTTTCTTCCTTTTTTTCGGGGCACTCCAGAAGCAAGAAGGAGTATCAGGCGGAATAGACTACTTCGGTGTTGGAGTGCGTGCGCTTTGAGCTATTGAGCCACTTGTCTTCGCTACTCTGTTGCTCTTGGGCAATTTTGTATACATAAATTATTTTATTTACTTTATTATGGTTTTTTTTCTTTCTTTTTTTTTTTTTTTTGTTTTTTTGTACACGACCTTATTTATGAGTTTGTTGTCTGCTTATTGGTTTAAGTAGGGGAGTTTATCTGTACTTACCATGACCGCGTTGCGCTTGAAATCCATAAAGTTCTTCACCTCAGCGGCCAATTCACGTAGGAGTATGATGCCATCCTTGCGTTTAACTTCAATGTCGGCGTCCTTAAAACGCTGTAAAAGAAGAATACAGAATATTAAATTTGTAAATCGAACACATAGCGAAAAAATATAACATAAAATGCCACCACGGTAACCCTAGAATAAAAGGGTTTTCTTGTCTTTCATGGCGCTGCATTCAAAAGATGTGAGTGGCAGTGGAAGTGTGAGGAATGTGCCATAAAATATAAGTGAACATAAAATTATTTTATTAATTGCTTTGTTGGCATATGCGCATAAAATTGGTAAAATAGGAAGCAGAAACTAATTATGAACTGATGACCCAAACAGCCCAGGTAAATGCAATTTCAACAATTATAAAACTTAGCAAATATGAAACTGAATTTTCACAAACCACTTAAGTCGAATCGTTTTATTAGTGCGAACTTCAATAAACGACGATTGTGTGCTGAGCAAATACACATTAGATCATACTCCAAAACGACTTAAAGCAAATGCTTTAACTTTTACACTGCCACACAACACTCTGAGCCAAGCCGACTGTCTAAGTCAGAGCGGGTCGGCGCAGCTAACGAGGAGTGTGAGTGAGAGTTTGGTGGCAGTGAGGCTTGTCGCTTTGTGTGTTGGCACTAACGCACATGTGCATGTCTCAAGCGAATTAATTAGAAAACTTTTCTTAACTGATTCACTGCCAACAGCTGAAGAAGACACTGTGCACGCCTACCAAGAAGCAGCCACGACGACGCCGAGCATAGTACAAGTGCACAAGGCAACGCAGATGATGGCAGTGGAGATGGAGACGGAGATAGAGCAATAGATAGAGTGGCAGAGTATGTTTAATGCCAATCCCCAGGCGCAGTCTACCTTCCGGTTTTAACGAATATTGCGGTTACACAATTGTGGCGTTGGCTACGAACAAAGCCGGCAGCTCCGCCGAGTGGGCTGCTCACTTGCTAATGGGTCGAGCTACTCCACTCGCACACGTACTCGCATGCATGCAAAATGAATCCAACCAAAAACTGAACGTCTTCTTAGCGGCGCCTGCACTGCTTCCAGCCAACAAACAAGAAAACTACTTTCGAAAAAAAAAACAAAAATGAACACACAAATGCGGTAAGAACGCGCTGTGGGAGTATGCATATACAGAAGCTAAGCTAAGCTAAGCAAAGCAGAAATCTGTTGTGGATTATAAACTCTACGTGGATTTAATACGCCCAAATAATGTCACAGGCGCTTCTTAGTGGCCTACACAAAGCGCCAAGTGTCTTATAGACACATTTAAGTGCTGCTTGGCCTCAAGTCGGACACTTTTTATTATTCCTCTTTGCTGGTCGCTGTTTCTTGTCTCTGTCAAAAGCCAGTTTACTTATTTTCCCTTACAGCATGTAAATCATGTGAAGAATACTGCAGAACTTGCGCTTAAATGATATTATATATGATTTTCTGATTTATGCCGAATTTAGTATTAAATTTTTGTCACCTACGAAAGAAGCATTACATATTTAAAGTATGTTTATATTTCAAACTGAAATCTAAGCTATTTCTTAGGCAGCAGACTGGATCAGGCAGAACAGGAAACGCGGACACAATGTTGCCATTTGCAGCGATAGTCAGGCGGCACTCTCGTCCCTGGACAATGTCCAAGTTACCTCTAAGCTTGTTCTTGACTGCAAGAATAGGCTGAACAACATTTCTAAATGTAATACAGTCACTCTTTTATGGGTTCCAGGCCACAAAGGCATTGGTGGCAACGAAGCGGCTGACGAACTAGCCAGAATCAGTGCAACCACTAAACCTGTGGGTCCTGAACCCATAATTCCAGTAAGCTCTGCAGGGGTCAATCTCTGGATCAGAAACTACATGGACAAAGTCCATAAGAGAAGATGGTTGACTATTGATACCTGCAAACTTACAAAAGGTTTCTTAAAAGCGCCCAACGGCAAAACGCGGGAATTCTTGCTCAAACTCAGGAGGAAAGGGCTAGAAGGCTTTTTGACTCACTAGCCCTTACCCCATAAATAAAAAAAAAAAAATAATTTTTATATTTGTACAAAAAATAAAAAAATTTATATATTATACAAGTATATATAAATCAAGAAGTCTTAGTCGCTTATTAAATAGCATGCATAGGAGTATGCAAAGGTTTGCGACTACTCGATTTAGTTAGAATAAAATTTGTCTAAAAGTATGCAATGCACTTATTTAATTTACATTTTACTCATTTCAAACTGAAAATCGAAAAGCATTCAGAAATGTATAACAATGTTCCTCTCACATTTGCATTGCTCTCTACATTTTGGTATGCCTGCTGATTTAGATTGCAAATTTTTTGTTTTAAAGGACACAGACGTTGAACATACGAAACAGAAATCTGTTTTACGTTTTTGTGGAGCCATTACTTTTGCATAGAAGTTGCAAGATGTGCAACAGAAATTCAGAGCAATTAAATTCAATACGCAGTCTTACTGTTTACGTTATGGATTTATATGCTTGAATAATAAGAAAAAGAAGATTTCAAGAGTTGATTAAATTTGTTTTATTTTTTTTTTTTTTTGAATTTGTCGAAATCTTGTCAGCGAATGTGTCAGCAAGTATTCATAAAGTAATGGCAACCGTCGTCAAGGCAACGAGACAAGCCGCCCACCCACTTTGGATAGCAGATTAAAGTCAAAGGAGTAAACGCTGCAAAGTTCCTATCTCGTGACAATCGAGCGAAATGGCAAATGGCAACGGTTCGCAATGGCAAGGAATGCGATATTTAATTAGACACATTAAACGATTCAAGACAGCAACGAGAGTAACTGCGGCATCATCAGATATAATGACATTTTTGGAATTTCCCTTTGTTCGAATAAACGCGAAACTTTCTTCCCTGCACAGTGCGGACAATCCGAAAAAAATTAGCTTTAACGACGAAGCATAACTTATTAAAATTCTTTACTTCTGTTTCTTTCAAGAACATTTAAAATCCGGATGTCAACAAAGGCCAACTGTGGCTCATAGAAACCGTAATGATTAACATTGACTGCGTGAAACGTGGGACCCCAGTAACTCTACTTAGTGCTGACTATTCAATGTTGACGAAAGCAAACTAAAATAAAAACTACTCTAATGAGGAATGCCTTCTTATAACTTGAAGATAGGTTTTCCTGTTTAAATTGATCACATTTCAGCACATCTTCATCTACATTAAACACATATACACAATATTTTTAATAGATTCTCAACTTTAAAGTCAAAAATAAAGTTGTCTTCCAGCTCCCAGAAACAAAGTCCTAACTCACAACTAAACACAGAAATACAAACTTAAAGATTTTTAGTTTAAAAAGTTAAAAAACTGACACAGGCAGAGTATGAAGGAATTTTCTATATGACATATGGCGAGATTCAACGATACTTCGTTGCACATGACGAAGCACGCAACACAGTTTACTGCAGTTAGAATGTGAATAGGTGGAGTAGAAGCAGCCAAAGTGGCAACCGACTCACATCTTCATTAAAATCTAATTAGTGCATTGTATCTGGCGGCGGTGTGGAGGATAGCACAATAATAGCGCTGCAAGTAAAACAAGATGAAAATTAAAATGAAGAATTCGCATGCGAGGATGGCAGGGCAAGCAGCAATATGCAACATTCAGCATGCAAGTATCGAAACTCAGGGCAGAGTCTCAGGTAACGCACAGGAGGTCACACTTGAGCACATAATCAGACAGTGAAGCGTGAAAGACACTGACGAGCAAGAGAGACTGTGGATGTGGGTGTGTGCGTGGGTGTGTGTGTGTGTGTGCGTGGTTGGATGCATTATGCTGGAGTCGATATGGCAACAGTAGTAAGCGGCTTAACTTGGAGTATGCCAGCGGAGCAGAGGAGTTACTGAATGAATGAATTAATGAGTGTGGAAACGCGAACGCAACAGGAATGCAAAACTAACAAGCAAAACAAGGAATATGCAGGCGAAAAAGACGCAACCTCTGCAAATAATTCTTCTTCTGCTACTTCTTCTTCATCTTCTTAACGTTATTGGCTGCATGTCTTAACATGCACGTTTCACTTAGGTAACCAACGCAACCCGCAACTAACGAAGCCCCAGAGACATGAGGCAAGCGTATGTAGTGTGGGCAGGAGTGTCAGCCCTGGCAGTCCTTGTTGCATTGTCCTTGCTCCACTTGCAGTTTGTTGCGTTGTAGCGATGCGTAGTCCCACTCGCAACAATAATAAGCAACCTGCAGCTGTGCGCCACACAACTGACACCCATCTCGTCGTCCCTCTCGCGCAGCCGCTCTGCCGCTCACGTTTCAGCAAATCTACGCAGCACCATACTCAAAGCAACGTTTACGGTTACAGCATTCCACATTCGCGAATCAGCCATTAAGTGAAAGACTTTCCAATGCTTGAGCATGCTTCGCTTCTACTTCGAGTCGCACAGCTTCAACTTCTTCTTTTTCTTCTGCTTGCACGCAACGCTTAAGTGGGAAGATGTGCCGCGGTTTACTTTGCTACGCTTCGACTTTGGTTTGAGTTTGAGTTCGGCTTCGGTTTCTGTTTCTGTTTCGCTGCTGGCAATCGAAGGACATTTTCGCAATTGTAACCATTGTGCACATCTCTTTCGCTGCTCCGGGGCACGCTTTTTATCGCTGGCCAAAAGGAAAATTACTTGAAAATGTTGCAGCCAGACTCGTAAATACTTTTGCGTTCGCAGCTCGCAGCTCGCGTTGGCACTTCATCGTTCATTTGTTGCTTTATGCGTTTCTCAGCGTTGTTCTACATCTGTCTAACGTTCCTCGACGATTCGCACGCTCTTCTGTATTCTTTCATGCGCCCTTGCATTTATTCGACATGAAACCATGCGGGCAATTTAAGTGCTAACTTATTCATGGCTAGCATTGCACATCTCTATCAAGCGTCGACACTCGCTCATCATGGGACATTGACGGAATTGGATTAAAAAAAAATAAATTTTTGCCAATTTGCCTTGCTTTCAAATTTACTAACGGAAGTGTGATGCAGCCTTGTAATCATATGTAAGCCAGTAAATAAACTGTCACTCCTATAAACACAATCTTTTTATACCGTGCACCAAAAATTGGCAATGGAATATTAAAGTTGTGCAAATCAATGTAACAGGCAGTTTAGCATCGAAATGCGAGTCGGTCCAGCCATGTCGGTCTGCCCGTATGAACGCACAGATCTCTGAAACGGTTGGACCTACAAGTACCAAATTTGGCACAAATACTCTCCTAATATACAGGCTTGAGTTTATTTTGTTTTTTTGATATTCAAAATATACGTTTATATATATATAATATAGCTGCCATAGAAACGATGGGCCAAATAATGGCTTTTAAGAAAAGAAAATATTTATTGAATTTATTGAATGTGTACAAGGTATTCTACAGACGGTTGCGCCTCATCCTTTCTATTTTTATACTTTTATTTTCTTTAAAAACACATCAAAATATTTAATACTGTCGAGACAGAGCACAAAACATTAAAATTTCAAATAGCTTCCGTTTCCGAAACGCGTATAATGTGTTAAGGGGTCCCAGGTATTTCAGGTGCTGCCCTACACAACATCCCTCTAATTTAATTGCCAATTAAATGCAAAAACTCCATGCAAAATATTTTCTATGGCAGATTCTGGAAAACATGTCAAGTCAATCTTTTGCACATCCAGCAGAAATTTATCTCAACAATGTTAGCTTGGAGAAGAAAAGTGCTTTTGATTAGCAGTTAATGGATTTTGTTTTTAAAAGGTATACAAACTGTTTCTTTTTTTTGTTTATTTACTTAATCACCCAACGCTGTGTCACAGAATTTCCGCATTTTCTTCTAAATTGAAGTTTAGATTGCAGCCTAAAGTAATCAAGCAAGTTAAAATAAAAATTTGAAATATATTAATTATTTATATATATATTTTTTGAAGCAAATTTTTTCCTGATTGCAAATAAATAAAGTATAATTTAAGTTTCATTTTGCTGAACGTTTAAAATCACATACTTTATCTAGTTGTGTTGGTGTGGCATTGTCGCCTTGCATAATGGTTTCCAAATGACAGCAGCAGACATAAATATTTGCATAGACAAGAATATGCCAGCGTACAAACAACTGCCCTCATGCTGCTTACCCCTTTGGGTCGTGTATGCACTTCAAAATAGCCACAGCCACAGCCAGGCCATACTGAACCAACTCAACGCAACCCAACTCAGCCTTCTCGGAACTCGGAGCGGAGCCGAACCGAAGCGTACCGAACTCTGAACAATACTCAGCCAACTCAACTTGCAAATGGTTCATGCCAGCCAACAACAATAACAACGTCGCTCCTGCCGTCGTCGACGTAGTTGATTTACAATGTTGGACTGCTCATGCTGATGCCTATGCTGATGCTGCTGCTGACGCTGACGTTGATGCTGTTCAAACCCGTTTACCTCATACACAGTCGGACCAACCAACGAACGCCAACGCACCCAACTAATCCATCCTGGACACTTGCATTGCGCACATCCCACATGAAAGACAATGGAACTAAGTCAGATGCTTTCCGCACAGGAACCAATTCTCTACGAATTTGTGAAAAAAATTTATGCATACGTATAAGCCATGATATGGACAACAAAAAATATTCCATGCAAAATACGCATCCTTAATTAACCAAACTTGGAAACTTGATTGACTCTTACTCTCTTTTCACAAATTCTGCTGAAAAATGGCTTCAACGGTAAGCAGAAGGTCCCTGGTGTTTCTGCATAAATTCTGCTCCACCCAAGTCTTACCTCTTCGAAACTGTTGCACCCATGCGGCAGCAGAGCAAGTCATTAGGAAGCTTTTGACTTGCTAAGCCAATTAAATGTTTCCTTTTCCCCAGTTGAAGCATGTGAACACTCTGTTTTTCTCAATCGTATATAAGAAGCAACTTTATTTCTTTTTAAAAACGCAATTCATTGGAAAAATAAAAACAATATTTCATATGCCACGAACCTTGCAAATTTTTGACGTGTTTTCGAACTTTTCTAGTTGTATTTTTTAGTTGCATCCTTTTTATCTTGTTTTTTTTTTTTCTTTTTAAGTTCCTTTATAAAAAATGCAAGACATCGCTTGCTTTTCTTTATGCGCCATGAATGCGTGCCTTTATTTAAGTTTCGTTCTTTCCCTCCCTTTCTCGCTTTCTCGCTGTCACATTTGCTTGCTGCTCGTGCATTTTAACAATGTGAAAAAGGATATTGTACACGCTCCAACTGACACAAATTCTCATTTGACAGTTGTCCTTCAATTTCTCAATACGAATACGAAGAAGACACACCAAAAACAAAAAAAAAAACAAAAACAAAAACCAAGTAAAAAACTAACAAAAACACAAAGCGAAAAAGGGAAACAGAAGAAAAAAGTTATTCCTACAGCATCCGCCAACTAAGAGTAGAGCAGTTGTTGTTGCCGTTTTTGTTGTTGCTTACTTTAAAGTAGCATAATAAAATGTTAAACAAATGCAGAACACTCGTTAAGTTATGCGCCACGCAGACGCACACTCTCCCACATGTGTACGCGCACACGGCGGTGTGTATTCTGTCAGCCTTCGCATATTTTCATTTATATTTCGTTATCTTGTTTTATTTTCCTTTTCTTTCTTCTTTTTTTGTTTTTGTTTTTCTCCTGTTTTTTGTTTTTTTCCAACATTATTTTGCTGACTAGTGAATATCTACCTAAGCAATGAAATATGTTGCCGAGACGCATGCAAACCCATCACAAACACGCACACACTCCGCATGCCCCCGCGTGCAGCCCTCTGCCGAACATAGGCGCACACTGGCATCCTCGTACATTGTAACGAACGAACGAATGACAGACGTTGGCAAAATTTTTGACGAAGAGAAAACTCGGCAGCAGTAGCACAGCAGCAGCAGCAGCAGCAGCAATGAAAGCAGCAGGCATGCAGGCAAACAAAAGCCAGTCAAGCAAGCAACGGAGCAATGGAGCAAAGGAGCAACGTGGCAAGGAAGCAGGCAAGCAAGGAAGACAGACAGACCGACAGATGCTCGTCTTCGACAACAAATGGCAAATGATGATGTGATGGCAATCGTGATGACGATGATGAGGATCATCATCATCATTCGTAGTTCGTTGGTTGGCTGCTTGGTTGGTTGGTTGGTTGGTTTTACTGTTTTAAATGAAATATGGGTCAAACCCAAAGTGTTTTGCCAAGCATTGTCTTTAAGGAAATTGGAAAAAGTGTCAGGATAAGCAGAACTGGCACCAGCACAAGTACAAGAACCAGCAGCAACTTGAAGCAACGGACCACCAACAACAACAGCAGCAGAGGCAGCAGCAGCGGCAGAGGCAGCAGCAGCAACAGCAACAGCAGAACCAAAATGAATAAGAATCAGACTAAGAAAAGTAAAAGCAAATTAATAAACATGCTTCGCACGTAATACGAAGTTTTTCTTAAATGTAAAATGGCGCAGCGGCAGGCATTGCAGTAAAATGTGGGTCCTGCGTATGCTGCTAGTGCTTTCGCTGTTATTTATTGCTGCATACTTTTAGGCAACAGCAAGAAAAATGTTTCGGGTTTAAATTAAAAAGTTGGGGAAAGTGCGAAAAAATAAAAACAAAATCAAAAAACTAGAAAGGAGTTCAAATAAAAAACGCAATGAACCAACAAAAAAAACCCACACACACACACAAAACAATATTGGCAAAAGCAACAGAACACATGGCATTGTAGGGAACAGCGAAAATTACATTGTCTACGGGTATTATCATAGGGATTTGTAATATTGCACGTTAATTTCTCAAGGCATTTCCTTTTAATAAAACTTAATGTGGTGATAATCAAATGTAGCTAGGTAAAAACCTCACAATCTCATTAATTTTCATAAAAAAATATTCCCAGCTCATACATTTTAATTAAAAGAAAATTAATTAGAACAAAAGGAAAACAATATGAAACCAAGAGTTACTTAACAATGTTTATCTAAATTATAAAGCCACATTTACCTATGACGTCGAAAAAAACTTTTAATTTTCTTTACTGAACTACAATAATCTGATTTTTTGTTTTTTTTTTTTTTTTTGAATAAGCTTTGAAACTGTTAAGAAGGATTATCAATACATATACGAGCACAAAATCAACTGATATGCAAACAAATAAAAGCTTTTATATGTAAGTGATAATAAACATACCTAGCTGCAGATACATACATATGCACACATACTTATTCATATACTTATATGTTCAAATGTATGCAAGCCATCTTTAAAATGTTTAACTCAACGCTGACTTCATATTTCATTTAATTCTCTACACTTTTTCTCGCTGGCGTATTACACAAACAACAACATGACACACCGCCCTTGCCACACAACTCAGTCGATGTTCAACAGCCAAGCATTAATAAGCCAGTTCCAGCCGTCACCGTCGCCGTCGCCTCTCTTCCTGCGCCACATACAAACAAAGGGCTAGCAATCACCGCACGCATTAACATAAACAAAATGGCGTACTTGACAATTACAGAAGCAACGACAGCCGAAGCAAATTTATTTGCATTTAACTGTGCCTACATCAGCATCAGCACATCACACCCTGCGTATGCTTAATTTTTATGCTGATCATGTATGAACGTATGTATGTATATATATGCACGATTACCCACATACATACTCGTGCATACAAACATATGTGTTTATCTGGAAAAACATTGGCTTTTTAAATATGAGCATATATATATGTGCATATGTATATATACTTGTGGGTGTGTATGTGTATGTGTATGATTTTGTAATTGTCCACATGTATAGTCGCTAATTCGGTTGTGTTCGAGTTTGCATCTGCTTAAATGCGGAATTTCGTTAAAATTCGCAGCAGAGCAGCTGTCTGCAATAATTATCGTTGATTTTCATGATGTTCGCCGCTAAGTAAATTAGGTTTGTTTGTGTCTTATCTGAGCCTGCAGCCAACAGCATATTCAACATTGGCCTTGCTGGCGACTTTTCTCATTTTAAATATTTTACCTGATATTTTCATGAAAATATATGAAGAACTTTTGCACTTACCGTTTTGATTTCAGCCATTTTTGTAAATTGTCGCCCGAACTCCCACAAATCGACGCCGAATTTTAACGCCCAGTTGCGAACTCTGAAAAAAACATATTGAAACAGAAATTAGCTTTGAAGAAAACAGAATTAAACCAAAACTAATATCAATAATTATTTCTCAGTTTAATGAGCAGCAATCATTCAGTTCTGCTCATTTAGGCAGAAAAAAAAAATTCAAAGCCCACATGGATTTTACTTTAAGATGTGGCAAATGCATTTTTCCTACCCGGCCTTGTCCTTTCTGCATTGATTCTACACTTACTGAACTAAAATCCCCCGGGTAACTCGAGTACCGCTTTCTTAACTCTAAGAATTAAATGTGAGAAGAAGTTAATGCACTAGGCCAGCTCATGTACATCATCAGTAATTGCACAACCCAAAGTCACTGCCTCTGCTGCGAAAGGGTTGGTTTGCTTGTTCTATTTCCTTGCCTTTCCTATCCTGTTTGCGCTGCAACGCGAGTAGTCGATGTAAGAATCTCGAAATTTATGTGCATGTTCATTTTCACTTTAGTGAGTTCGCTTCTGACTTTCTTTAATTTCCGTTTGTCATTTTGAAATGTAGTGATTGAGCGTTTTTCTTTTCGACGTTTCATCTTCATTTTTGTCTTTAAATCATGTGACATTTACGGTTGTCAATGCGGTTTACAGTGTTAGGAGATTCTTTCTCATAGAATGCTTCTCAAAAAGTCTTTATTTTGTTGCACTCATATATTGTTGGTCCTTTTTAGTAATCAGTATTGGATGCTAAGTTGAAAATGTAGTTTGAGCGTAAATCAATCAAAATTTATACTGAAGATATATATCTATTTTTTTTTTCTTCTTTTTTATTTACAATCTGTCTTTGAGACAATGCAGGAACAGCTATTCTCCATTGGGACTAGATGTTATATAGAAGATATATATGAAAACGAAAAAATTTGAACTGACTTGATATTCAGCCACTAGATCAAACTCTTGCTCACTGCTCTTTAGCTTTTTTTTTTAAAGAAACAACTTAACTGGGCACATGTCTCTAGTTTAAATATACACTTTTAAAAATTCTTACAGTTCTGTGAATATTAGAACGCCCCAATATATGAATGCCCAGAAGAACTTTGATGGAACTACTGCTGACGGTGCTGCAAGGTGGAATTAATTTGTAACAAGACCGCAAACAACATTTCAACTTGTTTTAAAATGTAATTTTGTGGTTTCTGTTTGCATTTCGCGTAGCTACAAAACTTTTTTCCACTTTATTTAACTCCCGATGCGATTTTTATGTGGTGTTTCATTTTTGTAAAAAACAAATAACAACAACAACAACGACAGCAACAGCCAACAGCCAGAGAATAAATGAGCAGGCCAACTCGGAAAAAGCAAGAAATAGCGATAAACCAGTTAACGTCCTTCAAAGCCATTCCTTTCATTTAACAAGCTTTGTTTTGGTTCGGTTCGGTTCGGTTCGGTTTGGTTTCGTTTGGTTTTTTATACATTCATTATACTAACAATATAGTGTATGCATATATATTTGCTTTTTCTTTAATTTGCTGTTCGCCTTTGAGCATTGGCCTCATAAAATAATTTTATATAATTTCAACACGCTGCCAAGTGCCGAGAGTCAAGTGAGTGTCTGTATCGCCAGCACGCAATCGACGTCAGCACAAGAAGCAGCACCGCAGCCACAGCAACAGTTGCATTAAACTTTGCCGTTGAGCTTACGCAGCGTTGTCCTGTGCCTTGCTGGGCTGCCCTTGGGCCGCCCCTGTGAATGCTCAATATTGCGGCCAAGTTATGCACGTTGCAGGCAGGCGCACTTTTTACTCACATATAAACAGATTTATACTGTATCTAGATGCAACGCTGCACAGCACACACTGCAAAGCAGCAGACAAAAACTCATTGCGTATACGCAACGTTGGGAACAGCTTCGCCTTGGCTCAAGCCACTGCCAGCAGTTGCAGTGTCTTCCATGTTGTTTCTTGCCTTTTATTGATATTTCAGATAATGCCATAAAATTGTGCAAATATTTGCTGAAGATACATTTAAGCGGAAATGTTTTTGTTAACTTTTTTATTTTCTTATTTATTTTTTTGTTGGCTTCTTATTGCAATTTCATAATAATTCTGCTTCTTTATCAAATGCCAACTACTCTTGCTCTTGCAGATCCGCAACTTTCTTGCTCATGTGGCTGCACTTCCCGCTGTGTCCTGAGTACCTCCGTTGCCTTCGTTGGTCGTCGGTTCTTGTGCGTCGTCGTCTGCCTTGTATCCTTCAACTTACACTTAATGTGCAATTTTTGTTTTGTTTCGCTTTTGACTTTTGGTCAGTGGTTAGATTATAAATGTTCGGTAAATGTTTTTCTAGCTGTTGCTTTTCCATTTCACCCCGCCCTGCGCTGACGCTGTTTCGGCTTATAATTTGTGTTTGCTTATTTTTTTGCAGAGACGAAGAAACATAAATATGAAGCAAGTAATGAGTTTTTCTTGTCTTTACTTTTGTAAAAACTTGAAACTCGTCTTTGAGTTTTAACATGCTCACGTTACTTATAACGTTAATTATAAACTTGACTCGTGTTCATAAGACCAAGCAAATGTTGTTATTTATTTTGCGGAAATTTTAAGATATTTAGCAAATATTCCTAAAAATATATTAGAATCAGACCATTAAAATTGTATTTTTATTATGTTTATATTTTATGTTTGCTTTATATTTATATATTAAATACACAAATTCGCCATTGCTTTTTTAATAAACTTCTTTGAAAAACAAAAAAATTGCGACCCAAATGATTTACTCTTTATTGATATATTCATATTAAGTAAACCAGAAGGGTTAACATTTTTCATTTATTTTTTTACTAAGATCGCAAAATTTTAGTTTCTATAAAGCGCATTAGTTTAATGAAAAACAAACATTACCCACACTTAACTCAAATGCTGTCATCAAGCGTTTCGCTTGAAAAGCGTAGTAACAAAACAAAATAAAGTGAAGCATAAATCGTCGTAATTAAACCAACAACTTCAGCGAGAATCGACACAAATCGCTTAATGCACTTTTGTTGTCATTTAACATAAGTAGTCTCAGAAGCGTTTGCGCACTGCACACGCGACAATCAGTTTGAGGCATATGGGCACAGTAAACCCACATGACAGTTATGTAGAAATAACAAAAAACTGATATGCTGGGCACTCTAAAATGATTCGTGTCAAGGAGCAATCCAACGTTTGAACTTAGCAACGTGTCGTCTCTTAAATGGAGAAAAAAGAAAATATTTTAGACTTCAGTTTTCACCTTGTATTTGCTGAAAATGTACATGAGCTGTTTAACTGCCAACGTTATGGTTACAAGGTCACATTTTCCTAAGCATAGGGTGCATTTATCAGAGAAATATCTAAAGTAACCAATTCGCAAAAGAAATGAAGAAAATAACAAAAAAATCGAGAAATGCACTGGGCAGGGGTTAGGCAAGTCGTCGTGTCTGAAGCAATTCGTGAGCAGTAGTTCTATTATAATTAAATAAATTCAACTTTGGCGCCAGTTTTTGACGTTTGCTCCCTCGAGTTTTAGTTAAACGAAATGTTATAAGTAGCATTTGTACTAAATACCTCTTTAATCCAAAAACACTACAAAAAAAAAAACATACAACTACAAAAAAAGGAGAAAAAGACACACTGACAATAACAAAATCAGCGGAAAATGCGAAAACTACAACAATTGAACACAAAACACGGAACGCGAACGCGAGCGCGCGAAACTTATGCAAGGCAGTGAGTGGATAAGCGGGAGAGCGCACAAGAGAGAGCGAGACAACGGCGGAAAATCTCATAAAGAATCATAGACAAATCCACTCAAATACACTATGAATAATGCCAAACAGCGAATGAAACGCAATGAAAAACGCAGTAAAAAAAGTCCAAAAAACAAACAAAAAAATAAAGAAAAAAGAAGAAGAAGAAGAGCTTAATAGCAAAAGAGAAAAGGCAAAAGAAAAGTAAATGTAGTAAATGTAGTAAGTGTAAACGTACGCAGAGCAGGGCAGGGCATGACAGGACGAGGGGAGGCAGAGAGAGACAAAAGTCTTTACCGGTTTTTTTTCGGGGTGTTGGCGCTTTGTCAACGAGGTTAGCAGCAGCAGCTGGGGTGGCAGGGCAGCCGGCTTAGGCCGAGCCAGGCATGCAAATTCACGTTGCACACGAAATGAAAGGCAAAATAAATAAATAAGCAGCCAAAGCAGAGACACGATTTTAGCGCTTTGCCACTTTTTGAACCTCAGCCGCTGTGGTGCGTTGGGTTTGGGATTTCGCAATGATACTGTGAGTAAACTGTCCATTCATATATTCGTAGGCATTATAGTTTTGCGGGTTTTGTAATTTCACTTCTTGAGTTTTTTTTTTAAACAAATACTCACGTATTGACGATATGTTTTATGCAACAGAAAAGATGTGTTACAATTTGCTTTAGTGCACGATTTAACTATTAAAACTGTAAAGAGTATTCGGTCGTGGTTAGTTCTGGAGTTATCTGCAAAATAAACTAGAAGGGCAGGGCTATAGTCGGACATATCTGACTATAGAAAACATTGTACCCAATCCAAAACTGAATATATTTTTTTGTTGCTTTAGTATTTTGTATTCATTATGTAAAAATATCTCAAGACAAAAAAAATTTTTTTAGCAAAAGACATTTTTCGGCCGATCGTTCCTATGGCAGCTATATGTTATAGTCAGCCAATATTTATCATGTTCGGAAATATGATTGGATATTACTTAAAATCGTTATATTCAAAATTTAGTAACTATTAAACAAAAAAGTTTTTCTCAGTAAATGTTGTTTTTCGGCCGAATGTTCCTATGACAGCTAAATGATATAGTAAACCGATATACATAATATTGGTATAAAACTATTAAATCCAAAATTTGGTAAAGATATCTTGAAAAACAAAGCGGTTTTGGTTGTTACTAAATGTGGGTTTTCGGCCGATCGTTCCTATGGCAGCTATATGTTATAGGTCGTATATCGAAAACAAAATAAACTTGTTATGCCTATGGATTGGCAGAGTCTTTTTTAGTACAGGGTATAATTACCAATTTAATAAGCTAGAGTGGGTCGCTTCTGTGCTTAGCGGCAATGAATGATGCACTGCTGACGTTATCGTTATGCAATTTTATTTGTTGAAAAGTCAGCATTGAGTAAGTGAGCTCTTGAGTATTGAAAGTAAACAAATTTATGCATCAGTAAGCTCTTTAAAATGCAAGCCAGTACAAAATAATTTGCAAAAAATGCAGCCTATCGATTGTTGTCGATGCTAGGCAATCCGCAGGCATAAGAAATTACTCAGCACATAATTTATAATGTTCCACTCTAAGCATTCTATCAAATTACATAAGCTGGCCTCATGCTGTTTACCGAAATAAACGTGGCCAGCAAAACACAGAAATGACACGCGATTCACCTCAAGAACGCTGAACAACAAAATGCAAAACGAAAAGCTTGATGCCGATGTCATCTTAGGGGCACGAGTATCACTTCAACGTTGCCATGGTTTTGTATTAAATTTTTTTGCTCCTAAATTCGTTTCTGCAGTTTGGCCCAAAACAAAGAAAAGTGGAAGGAAAATCGCTTGCTCGTCTATTTCTTTTGTTTTTTTTTTTTTATATTTATTCGTGTTGTTGTTTTTTATTTTATGCCGCACGTATTTTGGCATCTGCTTCGGTTGGTTTCGCTCTTTGCATGGCTTTCACTTGCATCGGACCGTCTTGACAATGAGTTGTTATGCATGCACACGTACACTTTGAGTATGTCAGGTATATCGTCTGCTAGTTTTCTATTTTTCTATTTTTTCTATTTTTTTACTTTTCTTTTATTTGCATTTGTGAACTTAGACACGGACATAGAACATCATTTAAAAGGGCCACGTATGAGCAACTAAGCCATCGAACTACTTTTCTAACCTTTCCCCCTTCTTTCTGGTCTTTATTGTATGTCACTATTGTTGTTGTTGTTGTGTTGAGCCTCTTCAAGTTTATGTCAGGTGGGAGTAGGTCAATAGGTTCTGATCATTGAAATTGAAACGAGATTATACGCAGTCATGTCTTTTGTATTCAACAATCTACTGATGCTCAAACTTGCTACACAGTGCGTATGAGTGATATGAATTTTTAAATGGCACACTGGCTTATTTTATATTATACAATTCTATACATATTTACAATATTAATTACATAAAATTATATAAATGCCAAAATACGTAATTATATTGTGTTTTGAGCTTTAATATATTTAGTACGAATTTCTTCCGTTGCTCTGTTGACCTCGTGGAGTATTTTCGTTTAGGAAAATTGCAACTGTTTAACAAAAGTGCAGAAAGTTGCTTTATCAATGCAACTATTTCGAAGAACATTCTCCACGACCTGCTTTAAAAGCAAATTTAAGATTTTTAATTTCTTTCCGTCGCCGTTAAAAACGTGACAAAAGGAAGAAACTGGCAATTGACCATAAAGCTGCAACTTCGAGAATGTGACTGCTGCCAGCAATGCAATGCAAGGAAGTCATGTAGAGTGGCCGGAGGAGGGGTAGGGAGATTGTGCATTAAAATGCTTTTCATGTGCAACAAGAGCAGCGTCGAAAATGAGGCAAATGAATGAATACAACTCTTACAGCCTAAGAAACTCGTTGAATAAACGAAGGAAATAAGCGAACAAATGAACGAAAGAAAGAAAGAACGTTTGCTGTTTGCCATAAGCGCGATTTGGGTCAGTTCCATCAAAAGCAATGTCCTCGCCATCATCATCATAATCATCGTCAGCGCCGTCGCCATCGTCGTCATCGCCATCGCCATCATCATCATTATGATTATGACATGGTGGACTGCACTGAGGTTGGCAGCGGAGTTTGCGGCGACATTGGTGGCCTCGGCCTCGGCTTGGTTTTGGCAGTAAAAGTTGAAATAAATTTAATTGAATTTCTGCACAGACAACAATAACTACAACGAAAACAACAACAACAACAACACCAGCACCAACAAACACAGGCAACATCAACATGGCGAGGGTGTGCTCTGGTCCTGTGTTGTGGATTGTCACGAATAAAGTTTATGTTTCAAATTAATGAAATTAATTTTTACGCATGTTTCACTCCCACAAAAAAAAAAAACAAAATCAACAAAAACCAAACAAAAGAAAAGCATCGCATATACACACAAGTAAGTACATACAAAAGCGTAATAGCAAAAGAAAAAAAAAAAAAACTAAATAAAGCTATGAAAACAATGGAAGCAAAAACTAATTTCAATAAATAAAACTGACATTGGTAGAAGTCGTAAAAGTAAAACCGAAAAATAAATAAAGAAGAAAATCTTTCGTCTTTAGCTAATTGAGCGACTTGGATGCTTTTCTGCTTTTCATCTCATTTACTCTAATCGAGTGTAGCCGCCATTAAATAAGTAATGGACACACATTAAAACACAAATTCAAAATTCGAAAATTTTTTTCTTGTTCTTAGAATAGCAACATTGAGATCCAATTTATATTTATTTATATATTTATTCTTATGTACAATTCTATTTGGGTATTACTTGGAAAATACTAATGTTCTTGATCAGAATATTAGATTAGTAGGTTATAAATAGCAAAAAGGTTAAAAGTAGACCTCGTTGCATTGCAAAAAGTGGACACGGGAATTTATTATGCTGCCAACCAACCGCAGTACATTAGACAACCATTTTTGTTTTTTTAACCACACGATGTCAAACAAACAAAACTTGATTAGGGCCAATAAAGTAATTACGGTCAACGAACTCATGCGACATTAGTCATTTATTTATAGAAAGGAAAGGTAAAGGGCACATAAGCCACTGTACCCACAATACTAAGCATTTTTCAATTCAAGGAAACTGTTTTCAAGTCTCATTTAAACAAGATTTTACTTACCAATAAAGTAAGTCACATCTTCCTAGGCTATTTTTTAATGCTTACGAATATTCGCGTTTGTTTTAACTTAAATGTCTTACTCTCACATCGTAAAGTTCAAAACAAAAACAAATTTGAAATACACCAGCTCCATAGCAGCGTGGCTATTTGCATTTAGAGAAAAACAAATTATTTGTGCTGCTCTGCAGGCTTATATACAAAATCAATAGACCATTATGCTCTGCACAATTGCAAAACGATTCAAATTATTTTTAATGATGGCAGAATTCATTTGGCATTATTATTATATTTCCAAAGCCAATTAGAAAATGTCCGCGCAGCGTAAAAACTGGTTTATTAAAAATGTGTTGGAACATAAAAACTTTTTACTGAAATGATGGTATTTTTTTATTTTTCCATGAATTACATGTGCGAGACATGTGACTGACAACAGGCAAACCAGCCACACTGAAACACTAATTGCGAAATCCTATTATGAGTCCATTAGATACGCGCGCACGCACAAAGTATCTCGTGGAAAAAAGGAGACAAACAAAAAGCAAACAAAAAAAACCAAATGCGGAAAACATTAACAGCAACAACAACAATAACAGCAATAACAAAACAGAATGATAAAGCAGAAAAATTTATTTTCCAATGGCTGGCAACGAAAACAGATGCAGAAAAAAAAAAAAAAAGAAAAGCCGAGAAAAAAAAGAAACAGGCAACGCAAAAAGTTTTGCGAACGCTCAAACATTTTACACATGTACTACAAACGACGAACTCATAATATCCTTGACATCCTTGCCAAGCAAACAATGCAGACATTAAGTAAGTAACTCAACGCGCTGCCTGATGGTTCTTGACTTGCTCAGCGCTGCTGCTTTGCCTTTGCCTTTGCCGTTGTATTTGGTTTGGGCTTTGGTTTTGTGTTTGCTTCTGGCTTTTGCGTTTGCTGTTTTTGCTCTTCTGGCATCATTCTGACATGTTTTCTTTTAATTTATTTAATTTATTTACTTTATTGCTTTTTTTCTTCTCAAATTCCAAATTAGCACCATTTTGTGTTTTATTAACACAACTTTTTAGTTTTGTGTCTATTCTCACACCAAAAACAAAAAAAAATCACTTTATACATTTTAATGAGAAAAGTTTCTGTTTATTTCGATTTGATTTTTATTCCCAGCCTTTTTATTACTAATAAATGAAAACAATTTTATTATCGATAAAATTTCTGTTTTTAAGACTAGTTTTTATAGCTATATCAATTACATATAGCTACAATTGAATTAACTTCATATGTGAGCATTTAATTTACTTTGAAAACGTCAGTCGGCATTGACAAAATGTTTCTGGAAACAGATTTTATATTTATTCACATGAGAAACTTTATTGATCTAATAAAAATATTAATAAAGTTTTTTATATGACTTTTTTTATTATTATCATTTTTTTAGTGTATCTGAATTTATAGTTGTATAATAAAAAGATTTAGATCATTGAGAGAATTTGAGCAATTCTGATCTATTCTTCATAAATGCAATAATCACAACATGAAACGGCACTTAAACATAATCTACATATGTGCTTCTTAAAGAAGTCATGCTTGACAATTGTAATAAACGTCAGAATAATAATAAAAATATTTGTTTCAGCTCTTTAAGATTAAATGAAAACATTTCGTGCTTTGCATGGCTTATGCAAATTCACAATTAATTTCCTGTTTAAGGATATCAGGCAGACAGCATCAAAAGCCGAATTGCCAAACCAAACTGCTTAATTCAATAAAAACGCAAATGTTGCTGGCATAATATGCAAATCTGAACTGACTGCATACATGTTTATTTTGAATGTTGCACATATTATTGCACATGGTTTAAATATTTATTAATTGTAAAATTACAGCCAAACTGTGTAGATTTGTTAATCATTGGTCTATCAATAATATAGCAGCAGTATATGTAACCAATACTTACTCATTATGTGGTATATCCTCATCCTGATCGCCAGAAGCACAAAAGATATTCGCTTCAAATATTAAAATGCCCAACAGAAGGGTCAAGAGGCCAAATTGTTTGCATTCCATTTTCGATAGTTTTTATTTGCGTGGATAATTTCAATTCAAATACGGATTACCGTTGTATATTTATTTAATTAATTTGCATAAAATTTTGCTCAAATTCACAAACATGCACATTTTTTCATCTATTTTTTATTTATTTTATTTTATTTATTTTTTTTTCCGAAACTTGTATTTGGTTAGTTATGTTAAATTTAAAGATTTCACGATAAAAGCATCAAATATTTTATGCACAAACAATTTATTGATTATTAATTTCGTTTCAGTGACTTTATCTTTTTGTTACGTTTTAATTGAATTTATTCTTGTTTGGCTTATGCAAATTTAATTAGATTTTTAGTTTTTGCTGTTAAATTTAATTATAGGTTTTGCCAAATAATCTCCTGTCCGTTATTGGAAACACTTTGTTCGTGCCGGTAATTATTTCTGTGGCCTGCTTCCTTATATTCGGCATATCTATTGCTGATCATTTCGTGTGTACGCATGTTTTGAATACTTTATAAATATTTACGAAAATATTAAACGAAATTTTAATTTTCTATTTAATTGCTCTTTCGGATACGTGCACCTTGGATGTCATTCCAGATATGTATACGGTGAGTGAACAGTTTTATCAAATCTGAAAAAAAAAGAAGCATTCTGTTCAAATTTGTTTACATCATTTTAAACTGAAAGTCAACTAATATAAAAGTTAAAAATAAAACAAAAAATTCTTAAATTATTTACTTCTCACAAACCAAAATTACACTTGACAACACATTCAACGCGAATATTTTTATACCCTGTACCAAAAAATGGTAAAGGGTATATTAAAGTTGTGCAAATGTATGTAACAGGCAGAAGGAGGTGTGGCAGACCCCATAAAGTATATATATTCTTGTTCAGCATCGAAAGGCGAGTCGATCTAGCCATGTCCGTCTATCTGTCTGTATGTCCGTCTGTCCGTCCGTCTGTATGAAAAAATGGATCTCGGAAATGGTAAGACCTACATCCACCAAATTTTGCACGAAGACTCTCTCAATCCATAGGCATAACAAGTTTATTTTTTTTTTTTCGATATTCATCCTATAACATATAGCTGCCATAGGAACGATTGGATGAAAACCCACATTTAGTAACAAAAACCCTTTTTTTTTCAAGATATCTTCACCAAATTTTGGATTAAAAAGTTTTAGCTAATGACCAATTACATACCTCAATACTATATATATCGGTTTTTTATATCATATAGCTGCCATAGGAACGATCGGCAGAAAAACAACATTTACTGAGAAAATCTTTTTTGTTTAGTAAGATATCGTTACTAAATTTTGGATTTGACAGTTTTAGGCAATATCCAATCATACTCCTGAATATGATAAATATCGGTTTTCTATAACATATAGCTGCCATAGGAACGATAAGCCGAAAAATGGCTTTTACTAAAAAAAAAAAATTTCTTTGTTTTCATTGGGTACAGGGTTTTCTATAGTCGGTTACACCCGATTATAGCCCTGCCTTTCTAGTTAAAAATGAGAAACTAAAAATAATTTTTTATATTTTTATATTTATTTTGTATATTTTTATTTTTTATTCCTGTTGCCTATAACCGAACCCATCAATAAATCAAGTGATAAAACAAAAATGAATTTATAATAGAAACGTCAATCGCACTGAAGTTTATTGCTCTAAACGATAACAAGAAAATCACTTTTGATGGCACTTTACCTCAGGCAATGCGAAGGCCTTCTTAGAATGTGTCAAACAAATTGCATGTTTAGGGCATCGAAAAGGGTTTAGAGAATTTAATAATTAATGAATGAGTCTTTTTCCAAATGCCTGTTCGTGGGAATTTTACACGTTGTTTTCTACCTTTTTTTTTTTCATTTCATTTCATTTATGAATTTATAGTTGAGTTAATTCATGTTATTTTTATTAATTTTTTAAGTATTTGATTTGTATTATTCTCAGCATAGAATTAGTAGTAAAATACGACAAATACAATTTACATACAAAGAGACACATTGCGAGAAAGAGGGTGAGAGAGATAAGGAGTAAGGGAGAGAGAGAGAGAGAGAGCGACAAACGCAATGAATTTGACCTAGAAATGTGTAACACATACACGAGCAAAAAAAAAAAAAAAACAAAAAACGAGAAAACAAAAACCGAACGCACAAATACAAACGAGCATGCATACCCATACACGGACAGACACACACATGCATATACAAACATATGCGAGTAGTGGAGCAACATTAGCACTCTTAGCATAAAAGCATAAAATTATAGCACTTAGTACGCTTCGAAATACTCATGCACACAATGCTCATGCTGCCATATTCGATTTCGAAACATATGCCAGCACAAAGAGGCACACAGACTGACTGGCAGAGAGAGATAGAGAGGGAGAGAGAGGAGCGAATCCTACGGCAGAGCGCAGGCATTCGCACGCTCCAAAGCATACTACGAATGTGTGCATGCGCTTTCGGGAGCCGCATTCAGGCTCACACTCAATCTGTCGCACTCTTTCTAACGCCGTCGCTGCCTTTTGCTCCATTGCTGCCTAGCGGCAAATTTTATATGAGCATGCCACCCCCACGCTGTAGGCCACCTTAAGCATAAAACAATGTGCGCCTTCTACTGCACACCATAAGCTGGCGACATATTCCCCAAGGATATCGTACGATAATTTTCATTTTAGAACTGCTGCAGAAAAGTTCTTTAAACAAAACTCACACTCGCACACAATCCAATACCGCACTAGATACATCAGCGACATCATCATCATCATCTTCATCATCATCATCATCATCGTCATAGTCATTGTCTGCAACATCTTCGTGTGCATAGTTATCGTCATCAGTAGTGAAAGGCAACGCCACAAATATTAACATCCTTATGCTAACCGACAAAGCGTTATAATGAAAATTTATTGCATAAAAACAGGCGCACACAAATTACCATGCGCTATGTCTTCTTCCCAAGCTCCTGCCTTCGTGCGAACGGAACATGCAAGCGACCGTTCGCTTTCATTTACTTTTTATACGCGACTACAGTTGTTTTTATTTAAAATTTTCTGTTAGTTTATTTAACCGTTGGCATCAAAAACTTTGACAGAAATGGAGCACAGGATGCTGCATTCAACAAACTAACCGCACCAACCACCGACACTCGCCATGCTGTCTTTCATGAGCTCCCCAGCTTTTACGGCACTCTGCACTCTCTCCCCTCGCATGCCATTCTTTCAGATGACATTTCTCCCAATTACAACTGATTCCTTTAAATCCGTTTTTTATAATAAAGGCAAGCATGAAAACCGCATGAAATACTCCTCATTTTAAAAAGCGAAAGTTTATATGTCCATAAAGTTGTGTCCTGTTATGCGCATCGTGGACATGTGTATAATATTTTATATCCCTTTTTATACATATATGTACGTATGTCATACGTGTAAGTTGTGATGTCTGCGTGTGCGAAGTTTCATATCTACGCTCGTGTAGCGAACAATGCGCTTAGCCATGGCTTGGCCTTGAGTACTCTTCAAAGGACTTTTTAATCCTCGTACTGCATGTAAACGCTTTTACAAGATTATGAATACACAAAAAGCCAAAGCAAATATCTACAATCCAAGGTTTTCAACCAAATTGAAATAAATGCTGCAGCTTTGATACTGATCACTAATTTACACCAGCGCTGTGTGCAGTCAAAGCTTAATCCTTAACATGCGAGAGTCGATAAGTTTTCAAGAAAAATTGTTAAACATTAATTTATTTTTTTCAACAGAATGTTCTTCTAGCCCAGTAGCCTTCTGTGTCGTCTTGAACTTGCTTTCTTATGGTAAATCTCTTGCCTCACAGCTATTTCTTAAGATTTTAGCTAATGTGGCTCGTGTAGGTTGTGTAGGATCAGAAAACAAATTGAATTTTTTTTTTTTCATTGTGACAAATCGTGAAACCAGACAATGAATTCCGCTCCAACAATAAACAGCTGCAAGATTCTACTCTTCAAACAATCAATGTAAGAGCCTTCATGATTTTTCAATAACTAATCAATTCCCCCTCACACACGTCACAGTGTACCCAATTGTTTATAAACACTCTCGAATAAAAATTTATTGTTCCACAATTGCCAGAATCATATTTTTCAATAACGCACAAAAATCTTTTAACGCTGCCTGATGGAAAACGCACAAACATTTCGAACTGTTTATATCAGATTCAGCTTTGAAACTGACTACATTAAAATACATTTATAGAATTATGATTTAGTTGCGAATACGAAGCTGCTGATGGACTCCAGGAGTATCTCCACGCTTTCGAAACTTGGGCGAACAGATGGAACAGATGGAATAGAATTATGATTTGCAATTTCAGTTAAAATATGAATTGTTTATCTTTTCTAGTTTATGTGAATTAAATTTTAAAAATCTCATTAAATGTATAATTATCATCTAATTTGTTTTGCTTAAATATGTATACAAAATTTTAACACATTTTAACATTTAAGTTTAAATTGAACTTGAGCAAAAATTCATTTATTTATTATTTGAGCAATGTTAAAAATTTTTAATTTTACTATGCAACGAAATCAACACAAAGGCACAGTTTAAGTTTTAAGGCCTTCAAAGGTATTTTTTCTCACAATGTAAGCCCCAATTGAAACCAAGTACAAGTGCAAAAAATACGAGACAGAGAAAAAGCACTCAAACTTGACAGCGAACGCCTAAAGTGCAACTATTAATTGAGGTGAAAGATAAACCAGCGAGCCAAGCCAGCAATCCAGCAAGCAAGCAACAAGGACAATAAAAGCCAGCCAGGCTCTGAATAGAACACTTGTGCAGAGGACAGTGGACAGTGGGAGGATGTGTGTGGCGTGTGTAATGCGTGTGTGGTGTGTGTGTGTATGGGGTGTGTGTAGTTATGCAAAGCCACGCTTGAAGGACAGGTCAGAGTCACACCACGCCACACGAGGGGTGACACACACAGAGAGTATGACAGGAAACGCATATATGCCAGGCGCTGTCAGCGGCATGCACTAAACTACAAAATGTGAAAGGATAATAAAGATTTTGTTAGCATCGTCTAAATAACATGGCATGGAAAAATTACAATGGACAAAGCCAAACAGAATAATGCCTGAGACAAACGCCGCGCTAACGCCTTCACACACACACACTCACACACACACGCATGCACACCAACATTAAATTTATAACTGTCATTATGTTGGTCAAAAGCACAGGCAACTGGCGTCGAAAGGCCACAAGAGAAGGTGTGAGTGCGTTGAATAATGCACTAAATGGGAAATTTTAAATAGCATAGCACATAGTCGGAAATAGTATTTCAGAACACTGTGGTTCCCCCCCTGAGGCAGGTCATAAAGCGCATTTTTCACAACTTTTACCCTTTTTTTATGATAACGCAATATTCAACTTGGCCAAAAAACGAACAGAAATCGCTTGAGTTGACAAACAGCACCCTTATGCTCATGCTCACCACTCTTAGAGTCAACGAAGGATTCGGGTATTTTCGCCATAGCTGCATGCCAATGTGCTTACAGATATATTGTATACGAATGTGATGGCTCAAATTCAACAATTATTTGTCAGTTCTATGCAATCAATAAGTCTTCCTTGATGTTGGCCTTTCTTGCCTTGGCACATTTTGCTTTAGCTTATGTCGAATTTCCTTGCTATAATTATAAGTCGACGCAAACATGTCGACAGCATATACAAATTTTTAAGTTTGCCTTGAACAAATGAAAACTTATTTTCTATATACATATATTTACATACATATACATATGTATATATACACGTGCAAAAAAAAAAAAAAAAAGCACAAAAGAGTTAAGACGCAGCTGCACAGAAAGCGGATTGGATTGAACGCATTCAACGCTTCAAACTTACGCTACACTCGCCAATCCCCACCCCCTGGGTGGCACATTCACACTCAACACACGGCTGCTCCTCCGCCACCCCAGCCAAAGTTGGTTTGATTGAAATGTTCGCTCGTGTCCAGAGTTGACTGCAATGGCAACAACAAGAACAACAACAGCAGAGCCATGGCAGCAACAAACAAAGGGGCACATCAAAGAATGTGACGTTGTGTTGACTTTAATTAAATTATTTCTTTTTTCTTTGCATTATCGCAGACATTCTACGTAAATCTAAGCTCTTGATTTGTGTGGCAGAGCTTTATGCTATTATTATAAGCTAAATTTGCGTTCGATAAAGGATCAAAAATAATGAATTAACTCAGCAGAGATTCAGTAACGCATCAGTGGGAAAATATATAAACCTACTCAAGCAAATTATTCAAATTGTTATTGGAACTATGTGAATCTCAACACGATTTTCATAGCGTATACGCAATTGTTGAATATTTTCAGTGCAATCGTAATATAGTAAAAACATGCATATGTGTACATAATTGTGTGTATGTATGTACATATATGGTACTAGGTTATGCAGAAAACATAAAAGTAAATAAATGAAATTCAAATATAAAATGCAAAGCATAGATTCAGGTTTTGCTTGCTTTTGTTCTTCAAGGACTCGCATCTTTTTTTCATTCAGACTTAGACGTTCTGACTAAGGACAAAGGGCGGCTGAGCGGCACTTGGTCAGTTGCTTGATTTTACGCAGCTTTACTACCAGATTACGACAAAACCTTGCGTGATTACATACTGACTTGCATATACAAAGAGTCACACACACACACACACACACACATACATACATACAATCATGCATAGCTACACACGACTATATACATATACCAAAACAGTGGTCTCTGCATTTATATGTGTGTGTGTGTTGGTGTGTATGTGAATTTGTGCATGTGTATGCGTGTGCGTAATAGTTGTTATTGTTGTTGTTGTTGTTGCCGTTGTTGTGAGCCTCCACCTACGCGCACATTTCGGCGCGAAAACTGCGTACTCGTGTTTTTATTTTTATTTCTCTTTTTTTCCGTTACTGCTTTTTCTGCTTTTACACATTTTGGCCATTTTTTTTTTGGATTGTTTTTTTTTATGCTTTCTGATTGTTTTTTTGGCCCAACTCTTTTGCACACCAAAAACTATTTCATTGATTTATGCAAGCCACAAAATAGAAAAACGGTACAAGAAAAAAAAAATACCGTTTGTAATTTTGATTTATGAAGTAGAAAACACACTCAAAACGGTAAAAGAAAATATGAACACGTACAACTCAGGCAACGCAAGCTCAGACCCCGTCTCTGCTCTCTCATGCGCTCTGCTGCTCTGACATTCGACGATTTCGAATTTAGAACTTTTCGAACTTACTTTGTGCTGCGCGCCAAATTCGCAATTTGCTCTTCGACTGCTGCGAATTCGAAACGTTAGTTGTTGTTCTTGCTGTTGTTGCTGTTGTTATTGTTTTTGTTACTTTTGAATCCACGCCAAAGTACGCTACGCGGGGGTTGAAATTATCACCACCAGCGCTTGTTGGCTTTGCTCGACGTTGAATCCTTATTTAGTGGGCGGCGGTGCAAGCAAGCAAGTGCAAGGGGGGCACAAGCAGCAGCGCAGTGCTGAATGTTCAGCGACGTTGACGGTGACGGCAGCGTTCACGACTGCGACGATAACAGCGGCGCAGGCATGTAGGCGGCGGGGTTTGTGGGATCGAAGGCGAGAGATGCCGCTTAAGTTAAGACGACTTCAGCGAGGAGAGTGCACCACGTACGCGAACAACAAACGAGGCGAAGTCGTCGTCCTTACACGATAACTCTCACGTATGCAGCTTTTGTGCGCTCACTCACGCGTTTGCTCAGTTGCCTTTATGCTGCTTCTCCTCCTGCGGCTGCTGCTGCTCCTGCTGCTGCTATCGTTTAAGGAATTGTGGTGTACAGAGATTTTCACATCCGAATAAGGTTTTTTTTTTTGCTTTTTTTGGAAATACGCTTAAATTTCAGAACACGAAAATGCTTACGATTTATGCAAGCCACATTTCTGACCAATTAATACGAATTGAACTGACTTTTGCACTTCGCGGATGTGGAATTTTTTTTGCTTAATCGCGCATACAAAACATTTGCTCTGCCATCGACGTTTTTAATTCAGACAAGTTTTTTATGGTTTTTTTTTTTTGATATTCAATTTGATGCACATTTACTATCTTGGCTAATGGGCATAGACCGACTTTGGCTAACGTTTTTCGGTAAATATTTGCACAGCTCGCTAAGTTGTGGTTGTCACTGTTGTATTTTCAATGAATTATTATTATTTTTCAATTTGTTTGCAATTTAAAGTGTGGTTTGTTTATTACACAAATTGCATTTAAAGGCGTCGCGTTGACTTTTGGCGCTTTTAAGGCTCAGCCTTTTATTTCGAAAGACATCCAAACTCGCGGGGTTCACGCAACGAACTAAGCCAACATCGCCGTTGTCGCAGCGTAATGCTCACTTGCTCATTCTTCGAATTGTTTGTCGTTGTTGTTGCTTTCGCAGCTTTGGCAGAAAATTTTCTTTCGCCTTGTTTTTTCGAACATTCCCCAATTGCACATGGCGTGCATGGCATTTGTTGTTGGCTTGCCGTTTTGGCGCCTTCGCCTTCAGCCAAAGGCACCTTTGAACATTTTGAATTTTTCGCAATTGAACGTCAAAAGTTTTGACATTTATTTGCCTTCCGCTGCGGTTGTTGTCTTTGCTTTTTCGAATGTGACTTTCATACCGTGTAGGAAATTCGTTGGTCCGACTTAGTCAACAATCTGCATATTCCTCAAAATCCCTACACAATCCCTGCAAACTATATTTCATCATTGGGCTATGTACCCATACTCTGAGATTTAAAACTTCCTCTGAAAAAGAAATAACCCAAATAAAATCCACGTTGTGTACAAATTAAAGTTTTATTTTTATTGACATTTAAAAATGCAAAGAAGCGTATTTGCTTTAATTTTAGCTTAGACTAAAATGTAAACGTAAATAAATCAAAAAATTTTCAAACATTCAACTTAAAGGTAATTTCTAAAACTAAAATAAGTGCGGATAAAGTAAATAATCTAAAAAAATATGTGTTTATAAACTCAAATATATGTTTTTATGCATTCCATTTGCCAAGAACTTAATTATAACTAACTTAAACAAACACTAAATGAACACTTTACATTCTCTTGTATATATGCATATAAAATAGGTATATTTTTAATATCTAAAACGATTTTGTATTAATTATTAATAAAATATGTTCTGCTACATATTATTAAGTTAAATAGTTTATTTATTATTGTACAAAAGCGTGCTTTACTAAAATTTGTTTTTCGTTACTGTACACTGCTGCGTAAATTCCTGAAAACTGAGGCAATTTTAACATGCATTTAGAATATATGTATCTAAACTAAGCTTATTAAGAGCTAAAATGTTCTGCTACCATTTTAAAATTTATGTTACTTAAAATTTAAATTAAACTTTAATTACTTATACAATATTAAAAATTAGATTTCATGCAACCCTAAAACAGGTTCAAATTTTATTGTTACAGTTAACTAACTTCATTTTCATTTTCTTGTTTCTTCTTTTTCTCAGTAACAATTTCATGGAAATTTATTTTTTTGTATTTTTTTTTTCTTTTTTTTTTAATTAATTCTTGCCAGCAAGAAACGCTGCTGTTGGCATTTTTTCTTTACATTTCTTTTAATATAATGTAGGCTTGTATATATGTATATATATTATTTATAGTTTTGTTAGCATTCATTTATTCAATTCATATATTTTTTTGTTTTCCTTTTCTTTTGTTTCATTTTTGTTATTTACAGGTAAATATTTGCTAAGCAAATTATGGCAAATTAAACTAGTTAAAACTTAGAAGTATTAATAAAAAATCTGTTTCAAAGTAAAAGTGTCAGCTTTGAAATTTAGCTTGAAACTCGTATGCTTCAGTTGTGTAACGTATTCCTTTAAGTTTATAACAGATTGGGTTAATTTTGGTTAGTATCGAGTATTGAATTTAAAATTAAATGCGTTAGTGTGGTTAATGTCGGAAAATATACGAAACCTCAACTTATTTTATATATTAATGAATTAGTCAGCACTTGTAAGAACTTGAAAACTTATTTGTTAGTTGTTTTAGTAACGATTTTGATGATAAACTGTTATATAACCGGTAATTGGTTTCTGTCCGCATACCTGCTTTCATATGTTTCAAATATAGTCAATATTTATTTAAGAACATTTTGTCAACTGATTTTACGCGTGAAAAAGGTAGACACATGAAATAGAGGAAATACGTCAAAAATTTTAAATTAAAAAGTATCAAGTAAGCTCAGGTTAAATTATGTAATTCATATTAGCTTAATGTTTATATTTATTTGTTTATTATAATTTTTGTTTTATCTATAACATAATGATCATTATTTCATTTTTCATATATGAATATATTTCATTTCTTTAAACGAAGAAACTTAAAGTTAAACTTCATTTTTTTTTTTTTTTTTTTTTGTGAACTCTTAGTTCCATTTTGAATTTAACTATTAAAAAAATATAAAAAAAAAATCAAATCTGAATAAAGTGTCTACCAATTTCGTTGTAAATTTAGCATGAGTTTAGAAATCGGCCAACTTCTTTTTATCTTTTTTGCATTAGTGTACTTTAGGTATAATTTAAATTTACTAAACAAACTAAATTAAAATATTAAAATTGACGACCTATATATTATATATACATTTTTGTTTAATAAATTTGTTTAATATATGTTTATGTTTTATGAATGCTTTAACAATTGAGCTAAACTCACCAAAATTAATTTTTCTTGAGCTTGGAATATATATATATAAAAAAAAAAACAAAAAAAAACAATTTTAATTTATATGAAAATTATGTTTGGGGTAATTACGATTAACATTAAAATGTAAAGAACTTATACTAATAATTAAAAAATACTTAACAAACTTAATTGTGCTAGAATATATGCGCGGGGAGGCAGACGAATAAGTGGCAATTAATGGGCAGCACAAGCGCCCAGCCCAGCGACCTATTCGGGGGCTGCAGGACGCCGACTGTTTGTGCTGCTGCTGTGGCTGTGTCCATTGCTGCTGTCGACACTGGCGACGTACGTGATATTTTCAGCGGACGAGGCAGCAGCTGCAGACGCTGACCCGCCGTCATCATAATATGCGTCGCCACCCACCTCTTCTAAAGGCTTGCGGCTGGACGCTGGCGGCGTCAGCAGGCCCTCAGGACAAATGAGGCCCGTAGCAGGCGATGCTTCATGTTTGATTTTTGCCACAGACATATGCTGCTGCAGCAAAAGCACGTGATCCTGTGAATCGATTTGAGAAATAACATTTTATTTAATTTTAAGTTTCGACGAATTCTTTCACAACTTTCAATCAGCCAGAACGATTACTTACAAACATTTCCATTGTAGTCGTGTGCGTTTGTATGATATGTGAATCATCTGTAACAATATTCGGGCAAAAGTGGCCCATGCCGAACTTCGAGTTGACTTGCTCATTTTGCTCGTTCATGGGCAGAAAAGCGGACGCTGCTGCGACCACCTCAAAGAATGGTTCCATCCAATGTGCACAGGGTTCTATTGCACGCCATTCCAGGCCGGAGCAACGCAAGGCCGTTTCGCTATTGATAGTAAAATGAGCGTTAATAAAAATTACTAGAATATTTAAAGGATTTAGCTTTACTTACTGATTGAACGTATGACTAATGGCAGCCGCTGCAATAATCGAATACGGATAGTTGGCCATACCCATGTCGAGGGAACACAAGTCCAGCAGCTGTGCTGTCTGCACGAATTCCATGCCCGAGAACTGTGGGTAGATGAATGCGTCGTTCGACTTCTCCAAAGTGGCAGGAGTGCGATTATTCACATTCAACTGCATATAGACGCCGAGCCAGCCCATGGCGGTCACGGGACTAATTTGCCAATTCAGCGCTTTCAGCAGCAACTTCTCATGCTGCAGGATTTCCAGCTCAGTGCAGGCACCATCGGTGACATACGCGAATTCGCCAATCTTCGGTGGATAAATCTCTTCGGCCTTGGCCGCAACAAACAGACACGTGATGCCGATCAACTGCAGATGCGTCTTCTGCACCTTCTTAGCCACGTACAGATAACGATCGAGATAGTCCACCGCCAAGTAATAGGTCTCTCTATGTAACTTATAGACCTCGCACACCTCGATCAGCCAGTCCAGCAGTATGGCGCGCATGCGGGACTGCAGGCCCGGATGCCGATCAATCATGTTGCCGCTACGCAAGTTGGCAGCCTGTTCATCTTTCCTGCACATCAGCTGCCACACATCATGAGCATTGGCCCATGAGAGGGCCGGCAAAGGGCATTGGCGTAAAGGCTCATCCGAACCGTCGACTGTGGCAGGGGTCAGACATTTGTAATGTGCACCAATGCACTCCTCATTGTTGTTATTGTGCTGATGCTGCAGCGGCAACGCACCCGGAGTACGCTCGCCAAGCAGATGTTCACTGCTGGCACTTGAACACCGAGAAGGCGTGGTGCTGGTGGAACCACGTTCTTCAGCATCGGAGGCATCCTCGAGCTCATCCTCCTGCTCAACAATATCGTCGGTATACTCGTCATCATCATCATCATCATTATCCGCCTCAGCACCAGCGTCGGAATCATCAACATAACGCACAATATGCTGCTGCATCGGCAGTACACCGCGATCCGGACTGGGAGGACTCTCGGGGCTGTCGGGCAACGGACTGGCCGGACTGTCGGGTAAATCAACCGCACTGGCGCTGCCCACGACATCAGCTGCATGTAATTCTTCAGCGGGCGAACTGCGTGCGCTCAGCAAATCGTGCACGAGCCTGTCGACGGGCGAAGGATACACCGAGGACACCAGCGAGCTGCTATCGCTGCTCGCACCACTGCCGCCAATATACAACGCAGCTGTCCCAATTTGTTGGCGCTTGGCCAATGGCGGTTCAAGACCGAGTTCGGGATCCTAAAATAATTTAAAATAAAAAAAAAGGAATTAAAACAAAAAAAAAAAAAACGAAAACAAAAAAAGGAACAATGAAATCCTGTTTGATAAGTTGCTTTTATAATAATCAAGTGAAAATTTGGACATTTACCATTTCAGCAAATTTGCGCTTATGTTCTAACTTCATAGTAGCATTAATAGAGTCTGCTACAGTGTACTCTGGCTACACGGATTACGTATGTCAAGTCTTTGGTCGGAGCACAGTAGGCAATTAATTGGCTTTGGCTTGGATTCTACGCTGCACGAGTTTATGTGGGTGGCAGCCGCTGTCAGGGTTTAAGGGTTCTTCTTTTCAGTTTGGCGCACGACGTGCTGACGTGCTACTGACCCGCACAAATTTTATGACAATGTATTTATTTCGATTTTGCTTTAGGCAAGGGTATAAATATGCACACTTTTGTTTTTGTTTTTTTTTTTTTTTTTAGTTTTTTTATTGCACTTTATTTAATACTTTTGTTTTTGGTAATTTGTTAGGCAGTCTTTGGTTGCAGCATGAAATGCTCGTGTCGTTTTTAAATCTTTGGTAATGTTTTTTGAAAGAAAATTTCAGTTTTTTTGGATTTTCTCGCAGCACACTTCAATCAAGTCGCAGAGTTCACTCGATACATTTTGTTCCACAATTAAATATTTACACATAAGTAATTATTTTATTTTTTTTTTATTTTGTTCTTGCACGAAAATCACTTTATGTCAAAAGTCAAGAGTAAGAACAAGCTGGCGTGAGTTGATGTAAGAAAGGGAAGTCCAATAATTGCAACCGTAATATATAAGCACTTGGCTTTTTGGTTTTTTTCTTTCCAACAATTTCCTTTTCTTTTTTGTACTCTTCAGCAGCCGTGCGAATGTTGTGTACGCATTGAAATACGCTGTGCAACTGAGCTCAACGGTTTTGGTTCCAGATCGTCGCACGATCGTTATCCTAGCAACTGCACAAGCCGACGCTCGCACGTACCTACTTGCGCACAATGCACGAAGGAATAGGGGTTGCTCAAAGGGCAGTTTAACTAAACAGGATATGCGCCGCAACTGTCTCTTTCGCGCCGGCAGAGGCACTCGACACACACACATGCACACACACTAACACAGACAGTCGGACAAAGCGTCTTAAGCAAAAGTAGCTAAGCGACAGCCAAAGAAAACCAGGATCTTGCCAGTAAACCTCATATCTAGGTCTTGAGGCATTGCCTCGGTGTGTGTACAACTGCGTGCGTGCTTGCGTGTGTATGTGTGTGAGTGTGCGAGTATTTGCTTATCTTAAGCTGCATGCTACGCACTATCTTGGCTGTTTTCACCAGTGGCAGACGCACATGCTTTGGCACAAATCCCTGCAGTGCTGACAATTGTTGTTGGCAGCCTCTTGGCTATCACGGCGCAAGTCGCAGAGTAGGTAGGCACAGATAGGCGCAAGGAAGCTGCATGACATCAACAACTACCTAGCGGGAATTTTTCCCTATTTCTTGCGAGAAAATTTCCTTTGTTTTTTTTTTTTTTGGTTTTTGTTTCTTTGTAATCAATGTTGTTGTTGTTGTTTTAGTGTTGTAGTGTTGTGACCATTATCGGCGCATATTGGCTCGCGGCTATGTTGCAATATAGCCCATACATAAATTATCGACTACTGTGAGATCACCACATGTGTAAATCAAAGCACCGCTGAGCAAGCGCCGCCGCTGTACGCTGCAGAATGCGCCAAGATGAAGAAATAAATCAATGTTATGTGCTAAGATAAGGATCAAGGCCGCCTTGAACGAACAAATAGAACATTTACGGGTTTTTACAAGAAACCGCGCCACTACACTGACTTCTGGGAAATTCTGTGTTACACATTTTTAAAAACGTGTGAGCTGACACCAAAAGCCATAAAACGTTAATCTATAGTTTAAGCAACCGTTAGCTAACAAGTCATATAATAATTTATTTGCTTTTACCCGAAACAACAACAAACAAAATTGCTACAAATGCACTCCGGAATTCCAGGTAACGGCAAGCGATTACGCTTATGTAGGGAACAGCACGTTTAACGTTAATATGCAACTGAGACCCTTGCTTTTACCTTGATATTTTTTAAACGATTTCCTGAAGCAGACAATAAAGAAAGGGGCAAGATCACGTTAGCTAAAACTGTTTTCTCAAGGATCTCAGTAAACTTGGAAAATATTAAAAGTAGATTTAAACGTTGCGCACTTAAGTGAAATGTACTCAGCTGCCTCGTCAAAACTAAGATAAAAATCTCAAACGATAAGTCATTGCAGATAACTGAAATCCTGGTTTCAATATCTAATCTGCATTATTGGCTTTAGAAAAATTATAGATATGAAAATTCATCCTCCAAAACGCATTTTATTATTCGAAATTTTCCTAGTGATAAAAGATCTTTCATGTTGTTGTTTGTCTTACTCTTAAAATTATTTAAAAATTAAAAATGGCAAGTTTCAGACATCTCAACTCACAACTCACCATGTTGTCTGCTATTATTCTGGCTAGCTCTGGAATGCAATACATAAATGCTTTTGTTTTCAATTTGAAATAACCTGTGCAGCTTTTCCCAAGCTCATGTGTTTATTGTTTGAAATCACTGCAGAGCTAATTTACATGATTCCCATATACCCATCAAGCAAAAGGCTGAACAAACTCATAAGCAAATAAACTTTACAGATCGTCGCTTCAGTTACTTTACACGTAAACATAATGATAATGTGAGCTAGCTGCCTTCATACAGTTCACTAATCTTTTACAGATGAATACATTTCAAGTTCAGTCTGGCACATGCACATCAGTCTGTTTCCCGCACAGACGTTCGCCGTAGGTATGTGAAAATCCCTTAAAGATGCATATAAATTGTGTCATAAAAACGAAATTTTATTTATTTGCCAAGAAATTGTGCCAAACTACAAATGCCGCGTGTTCCCTCCTATTGACCAACGGCAGCTGCGCAGCCATTATCCAACTCAAGCTGGACCACACCACACACAACACTTCGAGCAACAATCCATCGGTCATAAATAAGTGAAGTTTAACGCTTTGATTTAAACTACTTTTTGTACAATCGCAGTTGATTTTTTTTTTCTTTTCTTTTTTCCTTTTCTTTTATTTTCTGCTTTTCTTGGTTTATGGCTCAACGCATATGTGCGCCGTCTTTCGTTGCATTGTCATTGCTTAGTATACAAGTCCGTCCAATGTTCTGTCTGTCTGCCTGTCTGTTTGACTGACTGACTGTCTTTACGACTTCTTGAGGGATGCCTTGCGTGAATTCGCCATGCAGAAAAAGGTAAAAAGAAAAGCAAGGTAAAGAAAAAAAAAATTATAGCAGAGAATAAGAAATTAAATTTGTCATGCGCCGAAGTGTCTGTCGGGCTGATCGCATTTTTTGCTTGGCCTGCTGCTGCTCCTGCTGCTGCATAACAGTTATGTAAAATTTATCTGTCTTGCATATGCGAAGGGTCTTTCGGCCTGTCCGCGTGTCTCTCGTTTACGTTTGCAGTCAGCAAGAAAGGGGCGCTGTCAGCCAAACCTACTCAACTAATTAAAAATGTCACATAAATATCATAAAATGCTTTTCCTTCAGCATTTTTCCACATTTTCGCAACGATTTTCTTACAAATTACGAACCTAAGCAGAAGTCCAGGGTGGCTAACGTGTGCTGAAAAGCGCCTTAGGGTAGTAGCCCAGCCCAACTTTGCAGCTAACAACAGATGCAATGGCAAATGTTTTTATTTATGATATTATAAATGCTCGGAATTGCATTTTAAGTTTATTTTTTAAATATTTTGTAACTTATCCAGATTAAAAAAACGTTCATATGATAAGATGAGTTAATAATTTGATCCAGATGATCCTCAACTCAAGTTATGAGAAATAGTTTGTAAAAGAAGAGTCTATAGTTGATTTAAGGAGGCTAGGCTGCTTTCATTTCTATTTTGACTTATATAGACTAAGATTAGCTAAGCATCAGTTGAACTATTGTGCTTAATCACTCAAGATCACTTATATGAATTTGCTATTTTGAATTCGTGACCACAAACAAATTAAACCTTCACTGCGTTTGAATATTCATAAGAGGTATTTCTCCTTGGGAAGTTTGTTTTCGAATTGCCTACTCCATGCAGATCAACGCCACGTTCAGGCATATCTTTTAAATTGTTGGATTTAGACAAAGGAAAACCAATGCCATGATTAATGACTGGCCAGCAAACAAAGGAAAATAAATTATGCGCAAACGAAGATGTTACATGGCTTGTCAAAACTTGCCAAGTCACGACCGCAGCAAACCGCGGAAGGATTTTCTTATTAACCCCTTATGACCAGAGGTCAGTTCGACAACGCCGCGACGACCAATTGCGCTGACTTTGTTTGAATATCGTTAATTATAATATGAAAGGACGAAAACAAAAGACAAGCAAAGCGCAAGGGAAAACACTGTAGTGAAAATATTGCAAGTAAAAGTGTTGAGCGCACATTTCATGATTTTGTATGCGCCAAAGGCTGAACTCAACATGGTTCGCATTTTATTAAGAAATATGAAATGAGTAAAGAATGCACTAAGCATGAGGTTATGTTTTTGTTTTTAAGGACTCTACCAACATGCAGGACGTAAAAAATGCATAGTGTAAAGAAATGTTATCAAAAGAAATACAAAATAAGTTACACCTGGACTTGCCACCGTCCAAAGCGCATAAGAACGAGCCAACGCCGCCGCCACCATTGTTATGGCAGCAGGATCATTACAATCGAATGCCATGCCATGGGACCGAGCAGCGCAGCAGCAAAAGGTGTGCAAAGGAAAACCTTTACAGCCAGCCACGAACGACGAACGGCGCTTTGTGGCGTTGTAAGCATGCGGCATTAGCCGAGCCATGCCGAGCCGAGCTGAGCCGAGCCAAGGCGCAGAAGCTTGAGCCCGAAGTGGCAATTGTAGATTAGAAACAATGCCAAGGCAAGCGCATACGGAGCTGAGTAGCAGCGGTGGCTCAGCCTTAGAAGGCAAGCGAGTGAACCCCAGGGTAGCAAATGCAACAAAGGACAACGTCGCCAGCGTCAACGTCGTCGTCGTCCTCGTCCCGTTGTCTCAGTCATCGTAACCACCTCTAAATGGGACAAAAAAAAAATAAATATATACTGCAAAGCAGTACAGACAGATGATGACGAGATCTACGATGAAGGCGACGTCGACGCATGCGCGGCAAAACAATTGACATTTTTCCTTACTTTGTTTGGTTTTCTGGTTGCCTTTGCTTTTGGCTTTGCCAAGTAATGCTTCTTGGCTGCCGAACGCTTCTTATCGAAATTGTTGTTGTTTGTTGTTGTTGATTGCATCATCTGCCGTTTTTATATTTTGTATTTTATTTTATTTTTTTTTTTTTTGTGTTTTCTTAGCAAAATGCATAATTCAAATAGAGCCACATTCTCAGTTAGTTCTATAGAAACAAGCCACAATGCTTAGACAGTCAAAAGTAGTGCACCATGTAGGAATGCAATCCAAACAGAAACAGCGTCAATGTCAATGTTTGCCTGTGCAACACAATGCAATTTTATCTTACTCCAAGTATCCATGATAACTGATTCAAGATTAACTTTTTATACCCTGTACCAAAAAATGGTAAAGGGTATATTAAAGTTGTGCAAATGTATGTAACAGGCAGAAGGAGGCGTGGCAGACCCCTCAAAGTATATATATTCTTGATCAGCATCGAAAGGCGAGTCGATTTAGCCATGTCCGTCTGTCTGTCTGTCTGTCTGTCTGTCCGTCCGTATGAACAAAAGGATTTCGGAAACGGTAAGACCTACAACCACCAAATTTTGCAGAAAGACTCTCTCAATCCATAGGCATAACAAGTTTATTTTTTTTTTCGATATTCGTCCTATAACATATAGCTGCCATAGGAACGATCGGATGAAAACCCACATTTAGTAACTAAAACCCTTTTGTTTTTCAAGATATCTTCACCAAATTTTAAATTTAAAAGTTTTAGCCAATGTGTAATCACATGTCTAAATATCATGTATATCGGTTAACTATATCATATAGCTGCCATAGGAACGATCGGCCGAAAAACAACATTTACTGAGAAAAACTTTTTTGTTTATTAAGATATCGTTACCAAATTTCGGATTTGACAGTTTTAGGTAATATCCAATCATAATCCTGAATATGATAAATATCGGTTTACCAGAACATATAGCTGCCATAGGAATGATCAGCCGAAAAATGGCTTTTACTAAAAAAAAATTTTTTTTTTGTTTTGGATTGGGTACAGGGTTTTCTATAGTCGGTTACACCCGACTATAGCCCTGCCTTTCTAGTTTAAACTGAACGTTGTGCAAATGACTTTTTTTCTCTTTTTAAATTAAAATTTTAGAATAATACTAATAATAGTATATATTGTTACTAAAACTGCTCTTGCATGAAATTTGAATTATTTTACATGCATTACATTACATTTCCAAGCAAAGACGTTAAAATTTAATAAAAAAATCAACATTAAATACAAATAAGAAAAATTCAACAAGAGCATATAAAACAATAATCATTCAGTACAATTCGAGCAGCAAATTATACAAATTTTAATCTTTGCGATAGCCTCTAAACTGGCACAATATAATATTATCATCACTACAACACTTGACGGACCAAGGTCTCAATAATATGTACAGACACTATATGTAAATAAAATCCATAAAAACAAATCATGGCAGCTTCGCTACTAAAACTACTGGCAAAGACGTGTCATTGCGGAAGGCCAAGAGACAGCTGCTTCATAAGATCCAACATATAGAAAACTAAAAGAGAAGCTCCTGCACAAAGATTTCACAATTTGGAAGTCGCATACTAATGAAGTTTTTTAACTTAACTTTCCGCTGCCAACGAAATCATATTCCCAAGCAAATCGTGTTCCTTTTATTTGACAAAATTAATCATGTTTTTCAAAAACACAACTCAAATGCCCACTTTTCCTTAATTTCTTGAAGAGAATGTTGCAACAATCTCAAACTCTGAGACTGATCTTAAATACTCGAGAGGGTTACATTTCGGAACAAATTGGTAAAATAATACTTTAATTTTTATCCTTTCACGAGGAAAACAAATATTGTCTAAAATTACAAGAAAAAGCATAAAGGAAAAACATAAGGATAATTAATTGAAAACCATAACGTCCCATAAACAGATGACATTACATGTTTCTAGAATACAAAAACAAAAACAGAAAAACAAAAAGCAAAAAATTGAATAAAAGAAAAAGTTTAAACTACAAATCATTTGCATAAAATTATTTCAAAAAAAAAGCTAAAGAAGAAAAACAAAATTTAACGGAAATCTAATGAAGACAAGCTGCGATAAAAACTGAGAAAGGTCTGAGAAAGCAGCAAATGCGCGGTAGCATATGCGAAATACTGCAGGGAAGGCAGAAGCAGGCGCATTAGCATAAATTCCTGCAGTGTAATCAGCCTGTCCCATCCCAGCTACCTTTCGTCTTTGGTCTGGCACAACAACAATGACGCGGTACGAGGACGACGGCGACGCTGCACACGACAGGACAACAATATGCCATATACGTAACTTGCATGTAATTTCTTATATGAAACGTAGCCAAATGTCGTCTCGATGAATATATAATTAGAAAGAAAAGGTGGAAGCAAAAACGGCCGAAGCCTCTTCACTGATCCCGAAAGAGGACAAGTCGCTGCTTGCGGTCGGCAAACGAAGAAGAAATGCAAATGACAAGCAACGTGCGTGAACAAGTATTTAGTTCTTGCTCTATTTGCTAGCCAAAGCGTTACTTTTCAGCGATGTGACCGCATGGCCAAGACACGCACGACAGCACAGGATGGCACACACAAGTAGATACGCATATGAGGCGCTGCATAAACTAGTTCAAATTATCCTGCGCTTAACGTTACTCCTGGCTCCAGCAGTTTTCTTTTTTTTTAACTACAACAATTTGGCGTTAAGTTGGCAGCGCCTTCGTTGACTTCCACATTTCTTCAGTCCCGTTGACGTCAGCCTCAACTTGCAGCAAATGCAAAATCAACCCCTAGCCATGGACATGGCTATAGCCGCAGCTCAGCGCACTCAAGGTGTTCACGCATGCGCAACGACTTTGTCGACATCAAGAAACAAACTTCCTTGCGCACCCCTAAGCACAAAAAAAAAAAAAAAACAAAATAAAAAAGCAAAAAAATTCCTGCACAACTTGTGTTTACTTTTCAGTTTGAATTTTGTTTTGCAGGCTTTATTTTTGCTTTTTTTTTTCTTTCCTTTTTGTTTTTTGTTAAACTAAGTAGTGACATTTGTTGATGTATGTTTTTTTTTTTGCCGTGCCAAGTACATAACCATTGGAAGTTGTTTATTAAGCAAGTTCAATGTCTGGAAGCGTTTCGCATTTGCAGTTTCTCTTGCATGTCTACTCAGTGCACTCTTTGGCACTCCGGTTTGCTCTTTAGCAGGATTTGTCGAATCGAAACAATTGCTTGGCGTATTACTTTTGCAAACTTAAACGATTTTATTTTGATTTTGTTGCTTGTTTGGTTTCGCATCTTTGGCTCGGCTCAGACTACACAGCTGCCTGAATGTCTTCGACTCAGCCCATTCATTGTTCTTGCATTTGAGTGCAGCTCCTTTAGTCAACTTCACTCCAAGCATTGCTGCACGGCTCAGTAAAGAAGAATAGCTAAGGATGGCTGTGCTAAGTAGTTTCGTATTTTTAGCCATTTGCAATTATCCTTATCGCCTTTGTGTGGTCTATTTATAACGCGAAAGGGAGCAACATACTCAAATGTCAAATCCTAACTGAGCAGCTAGTTGCTAAAATTGAATTCACTTAAAATATTAAAATTGTTTTTTTTTTATAACGGGACTGACTTTGGTTCTTTCAAAGTTTTATTATTCTATATGCAGCAAATTCCTGAACTTGTCATCTCATTAAGGACATTATTAGCCGAAGAAGAATAAAAAGTAAACTATATTTTCCTACCATCCGTTCTAAGGATCCGACAACTTGCTATCAATTTTGAATATTTACTTTGTTTTTTTTTTTATCCGATCTTCAAAGAATCCTTTAAGATCCAGAGTTAATAAATGTACGATTAGCTTAATAGCAATGGGTCAAGTATAGTCTACTTATGAGGCAGACGGATAAGAAAGCTTCTCCCATATATTGTAGTATATGTAATGGTTCACTTTTGTAGTGTACTCACCTTATCTTTTGAGTCTGAAGACAGTCTACGCTTGCGTTTAGCAGCAGCTGTTTTGTGACTAGACATCTTATGATTGGGTGACATGGAAGACAAGCCTGAGAATATGGATGATGACGACGAGGATGAGGAAGAGTTATACCGTATACGTTTCTGTGATCGGCCATAGCCCGAAGGATCCGAACCGCTCAGATCCACTGAAGCCGCAGCTGCGCTTGTCGATGCCATTGGCATTTGATCCGACATTCTTTTGGTGGACGTTTTACGCCTTGGCGAAGGCGACCTTGACAGTGATGCCGTTGAACGTTCTACTGCCAACTCATTCGCAATGGCATTTGTTGTTATTGCTGTTGTTGTTGTTTTTGGCTTTGTTTTATTTGTAGTGGCTGGTTGTGTATTCCGCGGCGCATCAACTTCCAATGGTGACAATGATGAAGTGGATGTATAATACTCCAAGTCAATGGATGCTGTGACTGCAGCGGCTGCTGATGATGATGTAGCTGTTGCAACGACGGAGACTGCGGCGCCGTCATTATGCGAGTTGGCCGGGTTTTGTCTGTTGCTGCTGCTGCTGGTACTGCTGCAAGCGAAAATTAAGAAAATATGAGCATGAAAAAGATACAAAAAAAAAAAAAAAAAAAAAAAAAAAAAAATATTTTATTGCAAAAATATGAAAAGGAGAAATTTAATACATGTGTAAGAGTGTCGAATTTTAGCTGCAAGATAAAAGAAAGTACAAGAAATAGGGGCGCGAGCACATATCAATACACTCAGAGAAAGTGCTGAGCGCAATGGATATTCTTTTAATTTGCATTGTACTGTGATCAGTTTAAACTATAGACAATAGAAACAAATCACAAAAAGAAACTAAAAAGAAGCCAACTTAGCCATAATCATATTTTCATTTCATAACTGTATTTTGTAGCAGAATTTTTTTCACTGTAACCCAAATTGCATTTGGCTATAAATTCATTGAAAACTGACAGCAGAAGTTTTCACAAAGAGGTGCTGGCATTTATAATTATTATCTTAACATCCGGGAAATGCAGGGAAATTCAAATAGGCAACGCTACTCAAAAAGAAACAAATCAAGCGCCGCGCCAAGCGAATCTGTAATCGAACACTTTCCCACCTCTCAAGAAGCGAAGAGCATCGGAATTAAGCAATTCAGTCGAATTTGCACGACTGATTACAATATTTATGCATTTCATTGCATTATGCATTAGATCGCTCATTATTTGCATAAGACGCACTCCTCCTCGCCGCTGCACACGGCAGAACTGTGCGTCTTGCAGAAAGGTGCAGATGTTTATCTCGAGAAGGATGTGCGCGCAAATAAGTAACGAATTTTTTACGACTTGCTTTGAGGCAACGCACTGCCAAGAGTCCTTGAAGCAATTCGCCATGCATAGCATGCGCGAATTTTCTTTTTTTCCTTTTTTCGCAAATGAAATTATGCCTTCGAGATGGCAAGCAAGGATTGAAAGGGTACGCACAAGATCAGTTTCGTCTATTTAACCCTTAACAGCAGCAGCAAGCAGCACGAGCAGGAGCAAACAGACGAAGCAGCTTCCAGCGCTCGCTTGTTCATTAAAAAAACGTCAAAAAGGGGCTGCCAGGCTTCTGTCATTGTACGCGTGTGTGTGTGTGTGTGTGTACATTTGAGTCGTCAGCCAAAGCGCGCGCACACAAATAAATTTCAGCTAAGCTGTTTTTCTCCGGTGCAAGGATCACGTCTCATGTCTGTTGAGGCTTCTTATGCAACTCGGCATTGGCTGCTATGGTTTTTTTTTATCCTTTTGCTTATCGATCGCATTTAATGGTTTAATGAACAAGAAAAAGTAATCACGTAGTAAATTACAACGAAATGAAATCGCTTAAAAATGAGTTATGCTTGCTTAGAGAAAGCAAAGCGACGCAAGCAAAGAAGGACGAAGCCTTTGACAACGGCGAGGTCAGCAGTGTGCTATTGCTCAAATTGAGTTGAGCTGAGTTCAGTTGAATTGGGTTGGGTTGCTTTACATTTGTTGTTTTTTTTTTTTTTTTTCAAATTCAATGCCGTTTGTCAATAACAAGTTTGGTTTGCGAACGTGTGGGAAATCTTACAAAGATTTGTGCATCTTTCGGGAGCCTCAGAGATATGCCTTCGTGGTGCTTTATTTAAACAGCTGCCTTGGTGTCCTCAAGAGCAACTGCAGGGCTTCGATTGCTTGCATGGGTATACCTAAAGAAATGTTGAGCACGAAGCAGCAAATCAGCAAAGAACTAAATTTACAGTTTATTGCTGCCTCTCATTTCTTCTACCAGCTTAATACACATACCAAAAATGCCATAGCTCAGATTCATAGTTACAAAATACTTTTTTAAAGAGTCTTTCAATAAATATTTGACAAATGCTAAAAATATAAACAAAATACTTTGAATAATAAATGAAAGTCCGACCGGTTTGTCAAAACGGGAACAACATTTTAAAGTAGAAGAAGCCGCTTTTGTCGACTCAGAACTCTACAAGCAACTTACATATATCTGAAGCATTAGAAATGTTTTTTCATAAAATATTTCTTGTTTAGCAGCCAATTTCTTTCAAAATTCCATGTTCAATATAAGTTCAATATTACGAGTATATATATCTAAATAAATATATTATATTATTATTACAAACCCTTAATTTTCTGGTTCCTAAACAATCCACATACTATACAAAAATATTATTTCAACTTCTACTTCTTCTCACAAATTTTCTAATTAAATTAAAGACAACCGCTGGCTAATTTATATTTAAAGGCTGCCATTGTCTGCCGCTGCTTTAATGTCTCTAACTGACTTCCTGTAAGGCGCTAATGCATCCTGGTAGCAAAAATAATAATAATAAAAAAAAAACTAAATATTCGTAGTACAAAATAAGTGATGTTTATCTAATATTTTTTGTAATTATCAAGTGACTGCAGAATGGTCACGCACTACTGCATCAAATGCTTGCGCTACCAGCAGCAGGAACAGCTCCACACCGTATATGGCGCGTAAGGCGCGTAGAAGCGGGACACCTTCAGCAGCGACATTTAATAGATAATCTAAAGTATACTTTGACAATGACCAAAAAACGCAACTTGTGTCATGTGTATGCCAAACGGTGGAAATGCGCAAGAGCCGAACGAAAAAGGACGACAGCTGCTGAGGTGTTAAATAAAAAAGATAACCAAGTGACTGCGGCATGGCGTGGCGTGGCGTCACTCTACGCAAATGCTTCGAAGGCATAGCGACACAGCAAAGCAAATTGTCAGTTTCAGGCTGCGTAGGCTGTAAAGGAATTTCTTCACTTTTTTTGTGCTTTTTGTGATTAGAAAATAATTGTGGCAAATGTCATTAGGGTAAACATGTGAGTCGCATGTGAGTGAGTGAGTAGCCGAGCAGTGTAATGCACAATCATGCGGCAGTTATCCTTTTAATCGCCAACGCCAACGCTGACGCCAACGCCGACGTCGACGTCGCTGCAGAAAACAATAATGACTACGTGCCATATTCCACATGCCTTCAGTGTCGCATGTTCACTGGCTCTGATGATGATGATGATGTTATTCTGTACCTGGCTTGGCCTGTTCTGTCCTGTCCAAAGTCCTGTCATTATGTCATAATATACTCAGCGTGCCAAGGCACTCTCCCGCATGTCAGCGGCGGGTGTTGTGCACTTTCAAATTTGTGGTTTTTAATTTTATGCTCAATTGTTTCGGTTTTGTGTTTACGTGGTGTACTTTGTCCTGTGTGCCTTACCCGTTCTGTCCTGTTAGCCCGCAAAATTAATTGTTTTTAATTTCAAACACTCCCTGCTTCGTCCCGAACTCTGTCCGAGTCAGAGCTGCGCGTAATTGCATAATTGCCCAGTCATTTGGTGTTGTCAGTTCGGCCCACAATTGGTTCATTCATTGCCAACTATGTGACATTATTGCACGCGAAATACTGTCTAACTGCGCATCCATAGACATCTGCTAATTATATGGTATGAGTTGCAAAATTCCTTCAGAAATTTTAACGGAATTTTCATCAAAATGTCAAGCGGCGTTAAACGGAATGCGAAATGAATGCATATGCATGGCCAGCACATTAATTGCAATTCCCACATTATGTCAAGTCAATTATGAATTCCAATAAATAATTCTACTAAAATTTTAGTAGATTTTTCTAATCGCACATTCTGTATAGTACAGATCAAATGGCAAAATGAAAGATTAAGCAGAAAATAAAAAGTAATACATTTTTAATTGATTTACATGATGCTGATTTAAATTAAATCAATTACATCAAATTGTTCCCCAAGATCTTATATAGAAAGCATATTATTAAAGAGACCTCCACAAAGTTTTGCATACAGTCAACCGATATCGGTAATGAATATAGAACACACATAAACATTTGTAACAAAAGATTCAATAATGTTATTATATAATTTTGTAGCTTACCCTTTACGATAAAAATCCATTATTAAACGACCTGAAGAAGCCGTTTGTGAGGTAAAAGTATTAAAAAAAAGAATATTTTAAAAGCGCCAAGGAAGTGTTTCTGCAAAAAAAAAAAACAAAATTTTTAGTTAAATAAAATAACATAAAAAATACTATATAACTCAAAAAACATACAATTCAATAAATAAATAAAACAAAAAAAAAAAAACAAATTTAAAACTAAAAATAAACTTAAGTCAACATATAGATATAAAAAAAACGGGAGGGTTGTACGCACATAAAAATAACAACGAAAATAAAAACCAGGAAATTTGTGCCAGCAAAAGAGAAAACAATTAATTAGAAGGCATACAACACAATTTGTGTGAAAATGACGGTTAGAAAATAAGTGAAAAGACTGAAAAATGCCAAGACTTCAAAAAAAAGCGGTTGGTGAAAAATATTGGAAAAAGTCGTTGGAAATTTCTAAGCAATGAAAGGTGTTGAAGTGAATGGCATGCTTTGCCATAAATCGAAGCCTTAAAGCAGGCATATGTCACACATACGTGCACTGCAGGCCAGACATTGCAGGATAATAAAAATAATGAAAAAAAAATAATAGAAAACATAAAAAACAACAAGTCGACTAATGTGGAAGTGAACTTAGGGTAAAAAGTCACGCAACAGGAAGCAAATTGGTTAAACAAAAAGAGAAAAAAAAGGAAAACGGAAAAAATTGAAAAACTGAAAGAAAACTTTACAAATTACAAGAAGCAGCATTGATGTTATTAACAATATTAAAACACAAATCCTTCGATAAGTAATGTGGCGGACATACTTATTAACAGAGCCTGGCACATAACTACGCAATAGTCGCATGTCAGACAAGAGGCAAGCGGCGACAGACAAGAAGCATCTGGCCAGCAGAGGAAGGCGCAGCCAGAGTGGCAACAGCTGCCGGCCATTCACCTGCCCGCATCCAGCCAGCGAAGCGAGTGACTGACTGCCTGGCTAGAACGGAGCGTGGCCAACAACAACAGGTGCATCTAAGCGTTCGCTTCCTCTGCCAACGCTATAATTCCACTAAACGCTTTGGTAATTAATGCCAATGCCCCCCTCAACTAGAGAACGTCACGTAAAATATCGACAAGTGACACGGCGCACCTGATGCACTGCATAGCGGCATAGGCAAGCGGCCAAACTATGCTGCTGCCTATTGAGCCTCGTGTCCGCTTAGAGGACAGCTGAGCTGCAGCCACAGCTACCTGCGCTTGTCTGTCTGAGATATGGGCGAGCCAGCGTCGAAGTGCTTCACTCATAGCTCAAAATAATGTTTGACTTGAAATTTGAATACGCAACTGGCTTCGTTGCACACAATCATAAAGACGTTTGTTTTATTTTGTCTGTTTGCATTGGATTGGTCCAGGCAGGATATCGGTCTGTGCGTCGCTTGGAAAAATTACGTAAACAAATTTACACAACGCAAAAATTGTTATTTTTGGCTCGTCTGTTGACCAGCAGCAGATATGCCACATGCAACGTTTTTATAGACATGTGCTCTATTTACGTATTAAAACATCAGATCTGTCTATGTGCAGTACAATATATATATATACATATATGTTGGCAGTGACAGAAGCTACATAACGATGTGTGGCCTTATAATATGCATGGGACAGTTAAGGCCATCATGTCATAAACTTGCAGCAAGCGAAGATTTATGTGGGAACAAAAATAAAAACAAATTAATTAGCGCAAAGGAAAGCAAAATAATAAAAGATTGCGAGGGCAACTCAATAAGTTTTTACTCAATTCGTCAACAGGCGCTCGCAGTTGTTACAAACGCGTTGCCAAAATCAATGAGTCACAGTTCGAATTTCTTTCTCACGCATACTTTGGCGCAGTGTAAGCCTCCTGCGACTATTTCCGATTTCCAAATCTGCAGAAATACTTGGAGAACAAAGTTAACCAGCAGCGAGCGGCTGAGCGACGTCACAGAGGTTTTTCTTCTTTAACTTATCGACAAATCCTCGTGCAACAATAGTCAAGAGATTTTCTCGCAATATAGAAAGATTAGCTTAGGTTTAGTTGGGTTTCAATTAATATTTCACAGTGTACTCATAGCTGAAGTGACCATTTTGTTTTCTGTTTTTCCAATTCTCTTATCTTTTCTATGTAACTTAAATCATATTCTGTTATCTGCACACAGGTAGATAAATTTTGGATTTACTATTGCACAGTGCTGAAAAATATTGTTAACTAACATGAGGAGTGTCTCCGACCTTAAAACAGAAACACAAAAATGACCAAACCTCTGCTGACTTTATTCATAAAATATTTTATATACATATGCCAGACAAGAAAAACAGTTTCTTTATTTTTTTAAATCAATGAAAATTGACAGTTTTTGTAAACAAAAAGAAGTTGTACAAAATTAATGTCAAGAACCACCTACCAAATTTTATATGTAAATATCAGCTAAGGTACACAGGGTCAACTCAGCAGACATTTCCTAACGAAGATTAAATATTATATGTTTAAATTAGACATTTGCTAAAACAAAAAAGAAAAGAATTTTCCAAGTAAAACCTAGCCAAGAAGGATCAGCTACCGATTAATTAGACGCATGATCAAATAACTTACCTGAGTTAGTCAGCGGCGACTAAGCAATAAGAAACAGGGCCACCATCAATGGCAAGCCGCATTTTTAACTCGAATTTTGACAAAGTAGAAAAAAACTAATAACAATATTATGCCACTTTTTTTTTTCTTTTTTTGTGAAAGATTCCCAGTCAATTTTCCCACAAGGAAACTGGCTTAGATTATTTTTTTTTTTTTTGAATGAACCTTTGTAAAAATGCATAACAAACGCAAATGTTAAGCAAAAAAAAAAAAAAAAAAAAAAAAAATAAAAAATAAACGCAAATGCAGCGAAAATGGGGAGAAAGAGAATGTAAGAAATGTTTTTAAAAATGTATCTCGAAGAGAGAACAGGTCGACAGACAGCAGAAGCAGCGCTGCGCGAATACATAACTGCAAATTCAACGAACCCAACAAAGCGACGGCGAGCACGACGTCCTTTTTCTCGTCTTGCGTCTGCAGATACATTCCTGAGATACATTCGCAGTTGGCGAGTCTCGCAGCGCGCAGATACAAACAAACATTTTCTTCGTACCACATAAGGCCGGCCCAAGCGATACTAGATACATATAACGCCGCACATACCATAATCACACATGTCTACACACATACACATGCACATGTATGAAAGTGTGTATGTATGTATATATGTATGTACAATTTTATGTATTTATGCTGCTGCTGCTGGTGCTGCTGCCGCTTTGTTTTCGCATTGTTGTTGCCGTTTTAATTCTTTCTTCATGTAAAAACTTGTCGCCGTCAATGTTTGTGGTCGCCGTTGTAGAAAAGAATAAGTAAAAAACAAAAATAACCAAAAAAACAAAATGTATCTACATAGAGTCACTGGTACATAAATATGCGAACAACAAATAACTAACTACAATTAGTTGGAAATACAAAATAGATAGCGGGGAAAATGAGACAGCAATCTGGCCGGCTTTACAAAAAGTAAAAAAGAAAAGTTATGCTTCTAGATTTGTAAGCCAATCTTTGTCCGAAAAGTATCTCGTGCACAGTGTGCTGCTGCGTCCGATTTCTGCGCATGCGTGCAAAGCACACAGTTGGATGCCACTCGTGAGAAAGTCACTAACGCCGGATGCGCGCGCTCATGGTCCAACTTTGTTTAATGAAAATAGGCGACAAAAAACACAGAAAAAAAAAAACAAAGATCAAGAATTCCTTAACGTGCAACGATTTCCAGGAATCCTTACAGGCGCTGGTCCTTGAAGTAGCCGTGCCTTAGTTTAAAAATATTCGACCATGCTCAATTGGTTATTTAGTTTATATTTGGCAGCAGCGTTCAACCAACCCAAGGTCGGCACTTCTCTACTCTTCAACTCCTCTCGTCTTCCGTCTGGTCCCGTCTCGTGTCTCACCATGCCAGATACACACATTCTTCAAGTGCTTAAGTATCCTGCTATCTATTTTCTGTTTTCTCACTCCTTTTGTTTGCCACGCCGAAACTGTTTATCATTATTGTTTTCCTTTCGTCTTCGGCTGAGGTTTTCCTCGCTTTTCTGCGTCTTTGTCTCTCGGTCCATCTAATAAGTTTCTTTGTTGAAAGGCGTATAAATTTCAAAACGGCTTTTTTAAAAAGAAATTATTTGTATATCTTAAAAAAGTTATTTATTCTTCGACATGGAATTTCATAAAAATGATTGCATTGGAATTCTTTGGAACTCGGGTCTCAATGAACTGCATTTCCCTCTCAAGCGGCACAAGGCAAGCACCGAGATCTACGAAATCATTCACAGGCTCAATCGTGTTTGCCAGGAGTCAATATCATTGCGTCATTGATGCAGAGGATGCGTTCATTAACTTTAAAAAGGTTCACAAGAATTCATCTTCAATATACAATGAGCTTTTCAATTTCAACGAAAAAAAAAACAAATTGTTCTGCTTACTTATTGTTAAATAAGTAATAAAAATGTTATTGATTAACATTATTGATTCTATTATAGATAAGTGAGGTCATCAAGGTAACAGTTAAAAAAATAACAAGATTGATTACAAAAAATATATTACAAAAAAAAAAAAAAAAAAACAGTTAAAAACAAATTAAAAGAATGTGTGTATATATATATCAAAAATATTTTGAGAAAAATAAATAAAAACATTTAAAAAAAAAATAAAAACTATTAACGATTATAACATTATATTTTTACAAAAGTACTAAAACCTTTTGCATATGTATATTAACGCGTAAGAATTCTTACATTAAAGTAAAACACAAAAACAAAACTGAAGAGATAAACAAAAAATTATCAATGAGCAACCACCCCAAGCGGCCACAATGCCAATAAGAAACCGCGCTGACGACGGTTACAACACATTTGATAAGAGGCAAACTGCAAAAACAAAAAGGAGCGAAGTTGAGGCGTGGAGCACGTCACGCACTGGCAGCCAAAAATCGCTTTGGCGCGAGCACAAAGTCAACAGACGCACATTTTGCGCCACTTTTGACACAATTCTGGCTTAATTTCTACTTCACTTGCTACCTATTTCCTTTGCTTCGATTTGATTTGTGGTGGGATTTTTACTGTGAACGTTTTCTTATTTCGTACATTTCACTTTGAAACGTATCTCAACACAGTCAATACATCAGTCCGTGGGACTGCGCCGTTGGCAGCAGCGACGCAGCTGTCAGCGACGACGGAGGCGTTTGAAAAAAACAAAAAGCGCTGCAGTGCATTAGAATGTGTAGAAAGTGTTGTTGTTTTTTCTACCACAGCTTTAAGTCCAAAAGAGAGCGCGAGCGGGAGCGCGACTGGGTGTTAACGCAATCAAAAGAGAGTGTGCATGAAGAGGAAATGATGTAGGAAAAAAAAGTGGCGCGAATTAGACGCATTTTTAGCGCCGAAATTTTTATGTGATTTTTTCTTTCTTTTATTCTTTTTGATATACACAGAGTCCAATATAACAACAACAACAATCACAACGTCACTTTTTTTCGTAAACACCTGGCGGGAGTTGCAAAATGTATACTTGCTCGCAACGAGTTTGACAAAAGCCCAAGACAAAAAAAAACTCGCTAAGCGAAAGAAAACTCACCTGTTTTAAGAAATAAGTTTTGCAAATTAACGATTAAATAATCAATAAATAAAATAAATAATAAAATATCGAAACACTTTTGTTTTTGTAGGAAAAGAATAAGAATGCACTACTTTAGTGCAGGACTGTGGAGGAGTGAGCCAGCCTGCCGGTCGACTTTTCGCGCACAATTTTCTTAGTTTAAATTTTCATTTTTTCACAAGATTTTTAACACTGCATGGACTATGCGATTAGTGCGACCTTTTCTTGGCAAATTTATAGAAATTTGCTATGGCAAACCCACTGAAAACGACATTTTAAAAATTAACTTTGCCGTTGTGAAAAGTTGTACACACCAACACAAAATTCTTTCAGCCAACAACTGAAGCAATCTGATGATGATGTTCAAAGACAAGTAGAAATAACGAAAAAGAGCGTAAGCAATGCGCTGTGCGCTTTCCCCAACCACCCGTGCAAGGGGCAGACAGTAGTCAGAGAGAGTACTCGTGGTGTCGTTGACAGTCAGCGCATGAAACGCGCCAAAACCAGATGATCCAAGCGCCAAATGCAACAACAACAGCATTTTTGACATTTTGCTTGGCGCGCACCAGCACCGACTGACTGATTCAGTCGCAGCACTCTCATTACACTCTTCGCGCCTTTCTCTTTGGCGTTGCGCACGCAGCTCTCGTCGACATCGTGCCGAGACGACAGCACAGTCCGCGCCGCAAGAGTCATATTTATCCCGCGCGAAGCAGTGCAAAAGCAACGGGGCCAAACATGTGTAAAAAGAAATAGGTGAATTTTTTTTTTTCATTGGGGAACCATGGCTCATATGCAAATGGAAAATTATGCTCGGCATGAGCCCCAATGTTTTCCCCATTGTTTTCTACAACGCCGGGCGAAGGCGCCAAGCAGCCAACGCGCAAAATGCTAAATGAAGTCGTGCATTTGTGGTGTGTGTTGGTGAATGTAAGTGTCGGCAGAGCTTCATTCATTTTTCCTCTCAGCGCCGATCAGCTGTTTCGTGTCGCGCCGTTAGCCAAGGCAAGCGGTAGTTTAAGTGTTGCCAAATGTACATATGTGTGTGAGGGCATTTGTGTTACTTATGGTGGCATATGAAAAGCAAAATCAGGAATGAACACTGCTTAGTTATAATTTTATAGTTCATATTGTTACTAAATTATTTATCTTCTAGTAATAGGCCTAAATATAATTGGTAGGAAAAAACTTGTTATATACGCATATATCACATTATTACAATATTACAAGTATTTTATTAAAATTTTTATTTTCAGGATAAGATTATTATTTTTTTTTTTTTTTATAAATATTTTGATTTTTTTGTTTTTAATAACTTTTTATCATTTTTATGCTTTAACACCCACTTAAAGCATTTCCCTTTGTTGATACTCAACCATTCCCTCACGCAAGAAGCAACACTGGCCGCAATGCAAACAAACAGCAACACTTTTGTTTACATCAGACCACCACGTCGACTCAAATTTCGCGTTTTCAATACCAACTTTCACAGCGATTTAAACAACAATTCTGAATGAAACCATTAGCAAGTTTGCATGCAAATTGAAGTGTGAAAATCACAGAATCAGATTTTGTTAAAATATTAAAAATCGTATAATAATTCATAATATTATAATCAAACAAATTTCTGAATTTTCCCGCGCGCGGGCTTTTTAACAGTCGAGAGAGCGCATTTGAGAGCGTAACAACTTGACAGCTGAGTTGCGCGCGCACAATTGCCCACACACACATACACACACCGGCAAGGGGAAGAGTATTCCATAGCAAAGAGAGTCCGATCACTTGATTCTGCCGCCGGTTGGAACACTTTTTGCGTTTTTTTTTCGCTTTTCGTGTGTAAAAAGAGCGGCAAGTCAAGAATAAAATAGAAAAAATGAACAATGACTGCAGCAAAAAAAAAAGAAACAAAACGAACGTCGCAAATGGAGTCAACGAGAAGAAAAAAACTGGCATTAGTAAAATATACAACTTTGGGGTATTTTAATGCGAAATGGCCCAAAGTTGGACCATTTAAGCGATTGGCGAGAAGCGCAGGGTTCATTGCATGGCTGCACCTGCTGCCAGGTGGCATTGCCGTCAAGATGGGTGGGCAACCGCAAATCACTTAACCAATATGCACTCACTTGTATAGGGCAGCTGCTGCTGGCTATGCTCGGATTTATCCTTTGCCTGGGGGCGTAAGGGCGCCTGTGGTTGTGTATATCTGCTGGTGGAAATAGTTGATTATGCAGGCGAGGTACTTTCGCCACTTGTCTGCGCCGACGTCAATTATTCAAATTGGACTTTTGTTTAAGCGAACATCATTTGCACAAATATGTATTTAATTGCGAATTACCAAACACGTTTGTTTTTTGCATTGAAACTTAATAAAACGACGTTCCATGAACAAAAAAAATTCAAGTGGAGGAGCCACGCGTTTAGAAAAAGCGAATTTTTTTTGTTGTACTTTGTTAGGCGACACGTTTATGCGTTTCGTTTTATTTTTTGCCGAAAATCGTAATTCACCGCACTCAAGGTCGTCACCAGGTGATAAAACAGTAAATTGTGCAATATGGTTATTTAATTTAATGGCGTTTGATTTTTGCAACAAATATTTGATTTCTTTGCCAATTTTGCCCTGTTCTTTTTACTGATGACGACGACTACGAACGTCTGTGAATAAAACTCTGAAGCGAATACTTGCAGAATGTGACAGAAAAAAAAAGAGAGTCAGTCAGCCATTGGCAGCGCAGTCGGCGTTTGCTTCGTTCTTCTGCTCTTTATCAGTGCTAAAAGGCGCACTTACAAGCTCTTACAGGTATTCTCTCAAACGCGCGCTCTTCAGCACCAGGTTTCGGACACTGAATTCTGAAATGCCATTCGTTCCCTTTGAAAATGCTGCAGTCCTTAGTCTTTTTGGGAAACTTGGAAGAACTTTCTACTGCTCTTGAAGCTCTTAGTAACTGCGTGGCGAATATGGATCGCTAATATTTACACTTTAATTGGCAAAATTTGAGTCTGCATACTGATTTTGTCAAAAAAAAAACTCTGTTAAGATCTGGCATGTTTAACATTCTGTTAATCTCTATATTTCTCGCTTCCACAGCGAGCAAGCAAGCTAGCAAGCTGTTGTTATATATCAAGAGAGAAAAAACAACATACCGAAGCGAGAGAGCCCAACGTATAAAATTTTTCAAACAAAAAAAAAAAACTTCTTGTAAGAAATACCGATGGCCAAGCTTGCCACTGGCATTCGTAGAGCAATACGGCAAAGATGCAATAGCAGTTACCTTTCACTGCAAAGAAGATTCGCCGTCTGCTTCGATCACTATTGTCTTGCCATCTTGCTTGTCCGCTGTGCTAGACATAAGTGGGAGCGAGTAATATATATAATGCTCTAAAAGAGTATGTTATGCACTTTTAGTGCTTGCAGACTGTTAAGTTGTCGTCCATCGGGATCCGTCTGTTCACGCACACACACTCTTAAAATTGCAGACGAATACTGTCGCACGTATTGCATGCAATTTATGTTTACTCTCGAAGATGTTTGGTTTTTGTTTTAAACTTGTCAATATTGAAAACTATATTGCATTTACGTTTGATTAAAATTTATAAAATTGAAACTAACAACAATTGATACAAAGTCGTTGAAACTGTCAGCTGCTGTGCTCTTCTTCTTTAGCGCAAGGTACTTTGCGCAGCGTTGAATTTGTTGGAGTTGCTTTGTTTTCTTTTTTTGAATTCAGTAATGAACTTCAATGTTGGTTTTTCCGCCGACGGCGTAGGTAGGAGTTTGCTTCAACAAGTCCCAAATTTTTTTGTCTTTTGTGTCTTTTGCAGACAGATAAACTCCAAACACACAACCCTGAAAACGCAATTCTTATCCTCGGTACATTTTCCTTGGTCCAAGTACATCTATTCAGATGAATAAGTGAACTTTGTCGTGGTGACAACTTGAACTGCTATGCTATATACTAATATGTACTATATTATATTTTTCAACTTCTTAATGATCATATATTCATCAAGATGTAAAGTTGATTTTTATGCAGCGCATCTGTGACATAGTCAACGTTTTTGAAAGAGAAGATCCTTGAAGCAACGCTGCAAAATTTTCCAATATTTACTTAGGAATTACATGGGGAACAACTTCTTTAAAAAACTGAGGACCAGCAAACATTTTTATAATGTATATCTGCCAAGGATCGCTTATAATGGTTAAATACCTGCAACTAAATTCAGCTGCTGAGGTTATAAACCTAACTTAACACAAGATCCACTGCGACAAGGCACAAATATTTTATTACAAAAAAAAAAAAAATAATTCACTCATTAACTTTTCATTATATTCGGCACTTTGTTTTCCGCATTGTCTTTTTTATTTTATTTTGTAATTTTTTACTGCTTTGTTACACTTTTGCGTCAGTCCACGCGCCGCAGATACTAAACTTTCAAAACATGGGTCTGGGTTTTTCACTTTCGTAACTGCCAACAGCGTGAAAGCGATGAACAAAAATAAAACTGATGCAAACCCAGAAATGGCAACGGCGAAAAGCATAACCAAAAATCAAGCCATCTACGTACGAACCTACCAAGAACGTTAACCATTTCATTTGTCTGTCTGTCGTTTTGTTTATTTTGTTCTTTCTGCAGTAATAAGCGTTTTTAGCGAAAACGAAGACGAAACCGAAATCTACGAGACAACCGAAATGTAAATTACAGTGGGTCAGCAATTTAATTAATAATTAAATGCGGCACAGTGCGGCCGCATTAATTAACTCGGAGTTGCTATGATGTGCGTTGGCCAACGATTGATTATCCGCCTGTCTCGGCTGATGTTAGTTTAATAAAAAAATACACACGCATATTCAGAAAAATCATTTTTTTAGTAATATAGTTCAACCTCGATTATCTGGGTTTCGATTAACCGGGAACATCTGTTAACTGGGATGCTGAGAGGTTGATTTTTTTACCTCTATTAATCCTCCGATTAGTGAGTCATACGTTGCTCTTATACGAGGTACAAGGTCCGCAGGGACCTATTTCTATTTGTATTTCCATTTTGTTTGCAACTTCATCGTCATCACTCATCTCGGCAATCATTAAGTCTGCAAATCTATCATCCATTGCATGTCTTTCGTCCTCACTCTTTTGCTGTTATTAGCGTGTTCTACTACGTACCACAATTGCAGCAATATCAAAATTTTCATCTGCCATTGTATTCTAATACTTTTATCACCTTTAAATCTCAATAAAAACTAAACTATTGGTCGGGCCGCCTTGAACTTAAACGAACTTGAAAATAAACGATTCTAGATAAAATTTCCTTGGAATACATGTTGGGGTCAGGTATACTTCCCATGGATCATCAAGGAGTATTTTCAGTTTGAAAATTAAAAAGGTCGGCACTTTTTTATCCGTGATGCACACATAATGCATATATGTAGGTGTGTATATATTTACTAGTATTAAAATTCTGGGATTCCCCTTTTTATATTTAATTTCACATCCATTTATTCTGTTCGTTAGATTAGATGTGTTAACGCGCAATTTTTGAAAATACCGCCGTTAAAAACCAAATCGACAAAAAGAGCAAGTAATGTTCTTTCAGTCAAAGAGAAAATGGAACGTTTAAATGTTACCTCTTTTAACCGGGATTTTTGATTATCAGCTGTACTTGATTAAAATTATTATTATATATTTTATCATGCAATTCCCATTATTGGAAATATTAATTTCAATTAAAAATTTTGGACGGAACGGCCAAATTGGAGAGTCGTCAATTCTGTTAGACTCCGTTTAAGATTTTAGAAGTTAGTAACTAAGCTACACTGGCTGGTTTTTGCCTCATAAAATCAAAAGATGTTTTTTGGTGTTTTATGATAGTTTTTAATTAACGCTTCGTTCTCATACATTTGCTAAAATTAATGTCTGTTTTATCCTTTAGTTTAACAAACTCTTATATGGGAGACTTGTCGAAGCCACGTGCCGCGTAATGTTCTGGCTTAGAACGGTCTGACACTTTAGGGAAGCCTTCATCGCCAGGATTGCAAGCTTTGCGGGACGAAATAACACGCCAGCCACCTTTGCGAGTCCAATCCTTTAGAAGCAAGAATGCATTTATACATGAAACATAATAATTGTAGCAAAAGTTAATAACATTTAGAAAAGTAATTAGTAAGAGCAGGCAAAATGAAGACCGTACTTTTATTTTAGAGTTTTACGGATTTAAAATAAACATCATTAGGTCCAAAATTTGACTCCACTATTCTGTATTCCATTGGTCTGCATCCCAATAAGTAGTTTGCACACTCCCCCCAAAATATAAACCATTATATGGTTCACTTTGCTGAGCTTATGTGTATATGTATACAGTTCATTGTATTTCTGTCCACAGGACACAAATGTCGAGCGGAAAATACCATAAACTCCTTTCGTGATGGAGACAGTATCAGGACTATACTACTATTCATGAAACAATCATTCCGATTTAGCTAAACCACTATGGGCTGCATTACAAACTGCAATATAGCCATGGTCAGGATTAAATCCTGCGTCACATCATTTACTCACATTTTGGTTATATTTAAAATAGTAGGCAGTGGCATAAATGCCCGTCGCCACCAAAGCCACTTTGCCGGTCCAGAAGCGTATCGAGAAGGCACGTTCGAAACCCTGCGCAGAAAAGACAGATAAGCATCAGCAAAGAAATGAAGTCAGTTTCAAATAATTGCAGTGAGAAACAATTTCGGTTACATAATGGCAGATGATGAACGCATTTTTCACTTACCAAAACAGGCGTCAAAACGTTGCAGAGCTTATCCAAAGGAGCGCGATAGAAACGCCTAATGGGATTCAATAGTTCGCGTTCGAGCGCTGGCACTTTGCGCGCGCCGTGATGCAATTCCTGATCTTTGAGCCATTGTTTGCGCCAGGCGCGCTCTTCATTGGTCATGCCAATTAAACGCTCTCGCTCGCGTACCATGCGGCCGGCGATGGTCATGGGCTTGACGCCACCTGTCTCCGACGAAGCCATATTTTTTATGCGGTGTGACTGCAAGTGTTTTATCAATAAATTAAAATATTCGTTTTATTTAACGGCAAGACAAAAAAAAACACACCGAATACGAAACTAAATGAAAACAGCTGTTAGCTGTCAGCAGTTGTCAGAAGAGAGAAGAAGAAGTGCTTCAATATACGGCAGAGTGGGATAGAGCGATTTCGTGCTTTGTAAGTTTATTTCCAGTAAACATTGTGTTGCGGTTAAGAATAGCAATGGTGGTTTACAACACTGCTCCTGCTCGAGTAATCAGCAGTGGTGAATTAGTTAATCGTTGTTTACCACGGTACTGATAATACTGGAGAAAGTGGATTTCAAATTATTTCTGTTGAGCAGATGACCATTATCAAAGGCGAGTTTTTGGCTTTCAATCATTCAACCAGAGCAGAGAACAAACGTATTTTTCATATTGTCTGATTCAATTCAAATACAACTAAACGAGAATCCAGAATGGAAGATTCGATATATTAGCATTAAGGGAATGCTTCTATCAACTGAATTTCGATGAGCTATTATTAAATGTTGCAAATATATGCACAAAAAAGTCTTCGATATTTAAGCATTCGTTGATGAGTTAATAACATTAAGAATTAAAATTTCACCCTAAAATAACCAAATCAAAATCTTTTATAGCCAATAAATTACGAAATAAACGTACTTCAATGAAGATTAGCCGAAGAAATGTTCATTGGGATATAAACGTGATTTCGGTGCATTCCAACACTGCGCACTTGTGAGCAGCGTGCATTTTTAAAATATATATGTAAAATCGGTAATATTTACATGTGGAGGACATAATAACAGTCGTGTAGCGAAACCATCAAAAGGAATTGTTTATAGCTTAATTTGATCACTCCAGGACCAAAGGATGGATGACATCGACGAGTTGTTTAGCTGCTTCAATGAAGAAAATTCGGAAGGAAAGATCACCGGGCCCGTTGTAGACATTACGGCTATAGAATCGTCTGCTGAAGACATTGCTAACACGACGGACCCGGATGAATTGGAAAATAAGCCTACCACATCGAAGGCAACAACGGAACTAAAATCGACAACAAAGCGCGAAGCATTTGGTGACGAATTGGACGATGACGTTAAGGTTAAAAAGCGGCGCGTAAGTGAAGATGACGCAGCCGACGAGGACTTGAGTGGACTTGATGTTTTGGATGTACGCATAAACGTGCATCAGATTGAAGCGCCGGAATCGTGTACGCACGAAGTGGCCGTGCATCCGTCACAGGTGTACATACCGCTGAAGCCTTTCACCGGCGTGCCGGCCAAGCAATACCCCTTTGTGCTCGATGCTTTCCAAAAGGAGGCCATACTCTGCATCGACAACTCGCAGAGCGTGCTCGTGTCGGCGCACACATCCGCCGGCAAGACGGTGGTGGCCGAGTATGCCATCGCAAAGTCGCTGATGGCCAAGCAGCGCGTCATCTACACGACGCCCATCAAAGCGCTGTCCAATCAGAAGTACCGCGAGTTTAACGAAGAGTTTCAAGATGTCGGCTTGGTGACCGGCGACGTAACCATAAATCCGTCGGCGTCTTGCCTGATCATGACCACGGAGATTTTGCGTAACATGCTGTATCGCGGCAGCGAGGTCATGCGCGAGGTCGGCTGGGTCATCTTCGACGAGATACACTACATGCGTGACAAGGAGCGTGGTGTGGTATGGGAGGAGACGCTCATCCTATTGCCCGATAATGTGCATTTTGTTTTTCTGTCAGCCACTATACCAAATGCGCGACAGTTCGCGGAATGGGTCTGCCATCTGCATAAGCAGCCGTGTCACGTTGTGTACACGGATTACCGGCCCACACCGCTGCAGCATTACATCTTTCCCGCGGGCGGTGACGGCATACATTTGATTGTGGACGAAAAGGGGCAATTCAAGGAGGACAACTTCACAACTGCCATGGCCGTGCTGCAGAATGCGGGTGACTCAGTAATAATTAACCAATTGTTTTTACCGCGACTCATACAAGCTTTTTAACACTTTACACAGGCGATGCCAGCAAAGGGGATCAGAAGGGACGACGTGGCGGCATTAAGGGCACGAATTCAGGACAATCGAATATTTTCAAAATTGTCAAAATGATCATGGAGCGTAATTTTGCGCCGGTCATCATTTTCTCGTTCAGCAAAAAGGACTGCGAGGTCTATGCCATGCAAATGGCCAGACTGGACTTCAACTCCATGGAGGAGAAGAAGCTCGTCGACGAGGTGTTCCACAATGCCATGGATGTGCTCTCCGAAGAGGATCGCAAGCTGCCGCAAGTGGAGAATGTGCTGCCGCTGCTGCGTCGTGGCATTGGCATACATCATGGTGGACTGCTGCCCATACTCAAGGAGACCATCGAGATACTCTTCGGCGAGGGCTTGATCAAGGCACTTTTTGCCACTGAAACATTCGCCATGGGCCTGAACATGCCGGCACGCACGGTACTCTTCACGGCGCCTCGCAAGTTCGATGGCAAGGATTTCCGTTGGATATCGTCGGGTGAATACATACAAATGGCGGGGCGTGCTGGCCGTCGTGGTTTGGATGATAAAGGCATAGTCATCCTGATGATCGACGAGAAGGTGTCACCTTCCATAGGACGCGGCATTGTGCAAGGCAAGGCGGATCCAATAAATTCCGCTTTCCACCTAACATACAATATGGTGTTGAATCTTTTGCGTGTGGAGGAAATAAACCCCGAATACATGCTGGAGCGCTCTTTCTTTCAGTTTCAGAATCAAGCCTCCATACCCAAGCTGCACGACGAGGTGCAGCAGAAAGCGCAAGAGCTGGCCAAATACAACATCAAAGATGAGCACAACATTTCCTCATATCATCACATACGCGATCAGTTGGACTCCTATGGCAAAAAGTTCCGTGAGTGGATTACCAAGCCGGAGTACTTGCTGCCCTTCCTACAGCCCGGACGCCTGGTGAAAGTGCAGCATGAATCGTCCGAATTCGATTGGGGCATCATATTGAATTTTAAGAAAAACGAAAAAACCAACAAGAATCCATTGAAAAATTCGGAGCCAAGCATAACGATTGACATATTGCTGCATGTGAACGAAGCGTCTGTCAAGGAGGGCAATCCGACGCCTTGTCAGACGGGGGAGAAGGGTTGCATGGAAGTCGTGCCCGTTGCGCACAAATTAATCTCGCAAATCTCCTCGCTGCGCGTCTACTATCCCAATGATCTGCGCTCTGCGGACAATCGCCGCAGTGTGCTCAAGACCATTGAGGAGGTGAAGAAACGCTTTCCGCAAGGTCCGCCACTGCTGGATCCCGTCAGTGACATGCGCATCAAAGCTAAGGACTTCCAGTCAATTGTCGACTCCATCAAACAGTTCGAGAAGAGACTGTTCGCGCATCCGCTGCACAATACCAAGGAACTGGACGTCATCTATGCACGCTACCTGCAGAAGCAACGCGTGCTCAAAGCTCTGCAGGATGCCAAAGCGGAGCTGAAGTCAGCACGCAGTCTACTGCAAATGGACGAGCTGAAGCATCGCAAGCGTGTTCTGCGCCGCCTGGGCTACTGCGTGGCGGGCGATGTGATCGAGTTCAAAGGACGTGTTGCCTGCGAGCTCAGCTCCGCGGATGAGTTGCTTATGACCGAAATGATCTTTAACGGCGTCTTCAACGATCTGAGCGCGCCGCTGGCCGTTGCGTTGCTCTCGTGTTTTGTGTGCGACGAAAAGTCCAGCGAGTCGCCCAAGTGCGGCGATGAGTTAGCGGGTCCACTGCGTGCTATGCAAGATTTGGCACGTCGCATCGCCAAAGTCTCCAATGATTGCAAACTGCAATTGGATGTGGACTCTTACGTCGACAAATTTAAACCGTTCCTCATGGACGTCGTTTTAGCCTGGTGCAAGGGTTCGAGTTTCATAAATGTCTGCAAGATGACGGATATATTTGAGGGTTCGATTATACGCTGCATGCGTCGTTTGGAGGAGTTGCTGCGCCAAATGTGTCAAGCCTCGAAGACGATTGGCAACACAGATCTGGAGAATAAGTTCTCGGAGGGTATACGTTTGCTCAAGCGCGATATTGTCTTCGCGGCTTCATTATACTTGTAAAATCAAACGCGATTGGTCTGTAATACAATTACTTTCAATTTGTATCTTGATTTTGAGAGTGTGCAGGATACTGTTTGTTAAGTTCTTCTTAATTCCTGTTTAAGAAAAAGTGACTGAGTTGTCAGCAAATGCTTTTTGCATATTAAACTTAGTTTTTAATAAATTTTACCTTCTAGTAAAAAAAAGTAAAGTAAGTCTAACAAAATGTGGGTCTTTTTTAATCGGTTTAAAGGCAATATTCAAGATCTTACTGTTATTAGTCTTGATAAAATAGATTTCATTCGACTCAGATTCGTTTAATCTAAGAATGAAAATAGAACCGATGATATATTCCTTCACAGTTCTTCAGCGTATATAACCAATTGTAAAAAGAACTAGAAAGGCTGGGCTATTGTCGGACGTAACCGACTATAGAAAACACTGCACACAATCCAAAACTGAATATATTTTATTGTTGCTTTAATATTTTTTTTTTTGTAAAAGCCATTTTTCAGCGGTCGTTCCTACGGCAGCTATATGTTATAGTAAACCGATATTTATCATATTCGGGAATATGATTGGATATTATTTAAAATAATTAAATCCAAAATTTGGTAACGATATCTTAATAAACAAAAAAGCTTTTATCAGTAAATATTTTTCGGCCGATCGTTCCTATAGCTGTATGATATAGTAAATCGATATAGATCATTTTTAGATAAGTGATTAAATCCAAAATTCGGTAAAGATATCTTGAAAAACAAAAGGGTTTTTGTTACCAAATGTGGGTTTTCGCCCGATCGTTCCTATGGCATCTATATATTATAAGTCAAAAATCGAAAAAAAAATGCCTTTGGATTTGGTGGTTGTAGGTCTTACCGCTTCTGAGATCCGTTTGTTCATACAAACGGACATGGCTAGATCGTCTCGCTTTGCGATGCTGATCAAGAATATATGTACTTTGTGGGGTATGCCACGCCTCCTTCTGCCTGTTACATACATTTGCACAACTTTAATATATCCTTTACAATTTTTTGGTACAGGGTACAAAAAGGAGTTGACTTTAGAAACAAACATTACATATAAAACAACAACACAACATTGACCAAAACAGCACAAACTTAAAAAACTTGTATTTTATTTATAAGGGATAGACATGCGAAAATATTTTAAGCAGAAGCACATAACTCACTAATAAGAACTTAAATATACATATACAAAATTCTTAAGTGTTTTGCATGATTCACTTAATAGTTAACTTAAAACTCTGGAGTTCTTTATGCTCTCATGTAGGTCACAAATATTTACAAGCGATAAGGACAAACACGATGAACACAAAGTATTGGACGGTTCACATTGACATTTAACGTATACGATATTAGATAAATTTGTTAAACTAATAAATAAATTGGTTAAACTAATAAATAAATTGAAAAAAAATAGATTTTATTAAAAAGGTACTTCTAGAAATAGAAATGTATATTTTGTTACAACTAACAGTTTGTTTAAAACAATTTCTTTTATATTTATTTAGACACTTCGTTATGTACTTATAATTAAACTCTTAGTTTTCCTATTCTTAATTAACACATTAAAAGGCAATCGATGCTGTAGCATCCTCTCCTAAGCGTTGAGAATGGAATGTCATTGATATGGATTTGTATTCGTTGGGTTTCTTATGTTTTTTTTTTTCTTGTTACTAAACTTAAATTGACGCTTAAAACTAAAATGTAATTTACGCAAGACTTTGTAAAATTCAAACGTGAATGTGTTGCAATTGTAATTGAACTGAGATCTTAAGGACCCGAATGTTTTTATTATATGTACGAAAGTTATGCAATGTTAAAAAAAAAGGTGCTGCAAGTTGTTCCAAAAATTGAATTTTGGTTCACACAATTTATGCAATTCCCAATAAGAAGCTCGAAATAAGTTATAAACAGAAAACACTGCAAGCGGAACTTGCAGCTCCAAAGTGCTCGCAGCATTGTATGGACTGTTGAGGCTACAACCTGTGCATGTTAATACAAACAAGCAAACGAACAAACATCGTCTGTGTCTGTCTGCGTGTCTGCATGTCTAATACCATCAGTTGGTAAATAGCATGTCTAAGTTTTACAGTTAGATTAATAGTTATGTACATACATATATTAGAATAGTGAGCCTGCTTCCCTCTCTAAGCGCAGCAGCTGCGATGATGGCGTCGTCGAAGCGTTGACGCCGTCGCCGGCGGCTGCTGAGCTTAGAGAGCTGTTACTTAGACGGAGGTCTGCGGCACACCCTCGACGAGTTGTGTGCGCCGTGGCTGGCTTTGCGGCTGCGCTGCCTTCTGCTGCGGCTGCACCTGCGCCGCTGTGGTCAGCGTGGCTGTCGTTGTGCGCGCCGTGGGCACGGGCGTGGTGCTGCGACTGCTGCTGGAACCGGTGCCGGCCGTGCTGCTCGCAGGCGCCGGCTTGGGCTTGTAGGCCACTGGTTCGGCGGCCATCTGTGGCAGTGGCGTACTTGAAAGCGGCGTCAGCAGACGTTTCTCCTCGAGCGGAGTTTGCTTGACGGCTGGCGGCACGCTGCCATTGCCGTTGGAGAGATGACGCGGTGACTTCGTCAAGGTGCCAGCGCCGCCGTTGGTCTCCTTTAGCGATATGGCCGACTTAAGTGAGCCCTGACTGCCCGACTTCTGTGTCATGGTGAGCGAGCTGGGAGAACGCAGTGAGGTGGTGTCTGTTTGCGCCTTGCTGGCAAGTGTTTTTGTGGACGGCGAGTCACGGTATTCGTAGATATTGTCGCGTGAACGCAAGGCATGGTGATTGGTGACCATATGCGCATTATCGACGCCACCGCTCACCTGCCGGCTCTCCTGATCGAGCTCCGTGCCATCGGGATTAATGAAGACATCCTCATCGTAATAGCGATCGGATTGACTACATAACAAATGAAACTTGAGGCATAGAATATAGTTGCATAAGCCTAATTCACTTACCGCTTGGCATTGCGCCACATGATGCAGCATATGACCACTAAGACTATGAGGAAGAAGCAAGCCACAGACATGCTCCAGAAGGCAATCTGCAGTGGTTCCTTGGGCTCCCACCAGTACTCGGTGGTGGGTGGGTACGTGGGCACCAAGACGCCGATCACTGTCGGCAAATACTGTGTCCAGAAGGCGCATTCCGTTTGGCGATAGTTGAGCAATATGGATGAGTTAAAGGTCGTGTTGATGTTCAAGTATCTAATCTCGCCCTGGTAGGCGCGTTGGAAGTGCAGGCCCAGCACTTGCTGCGGCGTTGGATTGCCATAGCGTGCAAAATTGGAAAATGTTTGCATGAAGAAGTGACTCATGTTGCGATCATTGTCAGTCCACATGTTACGCTGCAGATGATCCTTCTTCGGAAAGAACTCCGTGTCCATGAACGGCGCTCCAGTGAGGAAGTAGTGTTCTATGTCATGCGGATACTTGCGCCATTGCGGCAAGTTCAGCGCCTCAACAGTCGTATTCAGAACGTACATAAAGACCGGCACCTTCTGTTCGAGTAGCAACTTGACCATTTGATCCACGGGCGCGCGATAATAAAGATCGGACAGCATATTGATGTATTGATCCCTTAAGACGGTTTTGTTGTTTGGATCCGGCCAGTAGGTGTACATGTACTTGATCGCTTCGTAGACGCCATTTGGATTGAGCGTGTAATTGTATCTGAAGACATGTTCGCGCACCTTCTGCTCAAAGAACTGGTTGTCGATTTCGTAGTAGGGTGCCAATGTCTCGTTCTGCGAGATGAAATGCGCTGCCTCCTGCGTCGTCACGCCGGTCATGTATTGTATATTACGATTGAATTTGCCCTGGCGTATGAGTGTTTCGGGTGTCTGTGTGAGGAAGCGCCAGTCCTTCTCACGCCAGCCATCGTACCAATCATCTGCCGGCACGGTGAAGTTATAGTCGAGCACAGGACCCCAGGGAAAAGTGCCCACCTGTGGCGGAAAGTCAGCATTGCCCAGCTCATGAAAACTGCGTCCAGTGCGCAGACAATAGACCAACTTATACGAGGATTCAATGGAACAGCCGAGCAGCTGGCCCAAGACGCGACTGGTGTTCTGTGCGCGATACTTGTCCTGTATAAGCGCCCAATCGGCCAGCGCAGAACCGGATTGTGCGATCACACGTTTCACAATGTTGCGCGTCTGTGGCGCCACCATCAGCAGGCCGGCTGAAGCAGCTCCGGCACCGGGACCAAACAGCGTTATTGACTCGCGATCTCCATTGAAGAACTCAATGTTGTCGTAGATCCATTTAAGAGCCATGGCCTGGTCGAGTATGCCGTAATTGCCGGGTGAGTTCTCGTCACCAGTTGACAGGAATCCCAGCGCACCTAGGCGATAGTTGATGGTCACGACCACAACGTCATAGAAGGAGGCCAGTATATGGCCCTGGAACAGATTTGAGGCGCCATGAATGAAGTCCCCACCGTGAATGTACACCATGACTGGATATTTTTGTGCAACGCCAGCGCCAGTCTATAGAATAAGCAAGAGATTCAAAGTTAATTGACGAGAATAAACACAAAAATGTGTAAATTACCTTCGGCGAAAACACATTCAAATACAGACAGTCCTCATCTGTCACCATGACGCCCTTCGTAGCGCCCGTGTACCGCACGGGCTGTGGACAGGCGGGTCCGAAGTCAACCGCCTGCATCAGTTGCCAACCGCGATGCAGACGTGGCGGCTTGAAGCGACCCTCGAATGTGGGCGGCAGTGCATAGGGTATGCCCAGAAAAGCCGAACACTCGCCCTTTATGTTATCAACACTGGAGTGATACGGACGATAGAACGATTTCGGATCCGGATTGTCGTACATGTAAACTTTGAAGCCCTGCACCTGTCCATAGTTTGTCGTGACGAAGACGTCGCGTGACAATGTCAGCGAGCCACTGCGCTGCTTGCCCTGCAAATCCTCACGCCAGCCCGCGAGTATGCCTGGGAAAAGTGGCCGCGCATTGGGATTGTTCTGTAATAGAAAAGCATGATTCATGATTCATCATTCAATCTAAGTTGGCTTGCGTAGATTACAAATGAGTAACACATGTTTAATTGAACTCGCAGTTGCGATCAACACAAGATCTTAAATATGTTTTTATTTTTTTTTTTTTTGCAATTGCAGAATGATCCACCTCGTTCGTCTCTTTAATCGAATCGTTCATGTGTGATTGTGCCCACATCTTGTCTTAGACATGAAAACTTAATTAAGATTATTGGCTGATTATTAGCTGAAAGACAGTCAATGAATGCCTCAGCTCTGTTCAGCGACGTTGTTTGTGTAGCGTAATTTGAGGTCACACAATGCGACATTCAATTTAATTATCTTTAATAGACACATCAATCGAATGTGCCATGTATCCACAAGACTTACTCTGCAGCATTCTATGCGCACATACAAATGTATTTCTAATGATTTTTAATAGCAAGAACCGAACTACGTTGAATAAAGATGCCATAGCAGCTGCAGCGCAAACTTATAGATCTTTATGATCGATCTCTGAAATCTTACCGGATCGAATCGAAAGCGATCCTCATTTGGCATGCCTTGTGGATATTGTCCGGGTGAATTTCTGCCTGGATAGTTGGCGCCATAGCCATTGGGCTGATAGTAGCCGTAGCGACGATCATTCAAAGTGTACGTTCTAAAAATAGAAATCAATTATGGGTGTGAGATTTATAAAAACATTTCTTTGTGCTTCATTACTTGTAATCGGGATCATCGGGATTTGGCCACTGATAATCGTTGACACCAACTCTTGAATAGAAACGTGGATCACGAGTTTGTGCTTTCACGACGATGCCGCTGCCGTCGTCGCTGCACAGGCCCAGCATGAAGCCAAGTGCTGCGACAACCGTAATAAATTTCAATTTGTCACGATATTTGAAGTTGCGCATTCGGATCGCGGTGCTGCGCGCCGGCGCATTCTGTTTGGCCATTATGACGCTGGCAAATGGTGTGCAGACTGTCAGTGCACACTTCTTCTTCTTCTACTTATTTGTTGGAGAGAGCGCCAGACAGACAGTTGAACGCTTATAAAGTTTTGCAGTTTGCTCGTTATGCTGAGTTATTAATTTAGCTGTGACTGCATCTGCTGCAAATAGTCAAACAAAATCAAGAAATTAAAAAAGGTTTTCATGTATCAGAAATCATTGCTTATCTTTCTAAGCAGTGAATTATTAGGCTTTTTTTTATGAATTTTCAGTTAGTTTGCCTTTAGTTTCTGTTCTTTCACATACAGTTGAATTACTTTATTACGAATTTTCTTTCAACGAAGTTTTTTTATAACGAATTAATTTCTAGAAGACTGCAATTTTGTAAAATTTTCAGTACGAGTTGTTCTTCTTATAAAGAATTTCCTTATTTTCTTAAAACAATTTTTTTTACACTACGATTCTTGCCTATAACTCGAATTCTCATGCGTTTTCAATCTCATTCGTTATAACGAATATTATTTCGATTTTGGTTTCTTACCAAAACAAATGTAAAAATGTATTTAGGGGAAGTCCCGAATTATAAATTTGATGATAAAACACGGTAAACAGAATGTCATCCCCAGTTATGTTTACATCAGTTCTCAGTTTACAGTTGTTGAAGAGGCTGATAGAAAAAAAAAAATTTTGAAGTTTTTTTCTGGTCCCTTGAGATTTGCTAGATGGAAGTGTGACTGTATAACTTATTGCTGAATTTCTGTTTTTAAAGTGAAGAACATTGCGAAGAGAGGCGTGGAGAAAAAAATCCCTAGATACATAAACCAAAATTAAAATTATTGAAAAAAAAAAAATTTAAATTAAAAACACATCGCAAAAATGACAACTTTCAAACAATATAACCGCAGTAGCATTCCATAAGCTTATTAATTGTAACTAAATGGGACACAACTCACACATAGAGTTGATAAAATACGGTATATGAGCTACTTATTGATCATTGAGGCAAAAAACTGCAGAGTTAATCATGTCAGGCTATCCATTATGAATGGATGAAAGAACAGTTCTGTTAAAGAAACAAAGAGTGATTTTTCACTTTAACTACAAATGCACTGAAGCTTCGAAGCTTTGCTTGCAACTTTAAAATAAGAGTTGTGAAATAATAATGAATCGATTTTTACACATTTTTTCGCAACAATTGCACTTAACTAGAAATGCATTGTTAAGCTGATTCGTTGTAAGTTTTAATTGTAAAGAAAAAAAACTGCGTCTATTAATATTTTTCTCATGATAAATAGCAAATTTATTATTAAACATTTTCTCATTGTTGGCGGCAAATGAAGAATGAAAACAAAACAAAAACTAAAGCAGCAACACTTACTCAAACACGAAGCAAAGTAATAAACTTAAAAAAAAAAAAAACTAAAAAAAAGAAGAAAACAAAAACACTAAAGTCAAATATGAGTAAGAGTGACCAAACAGGTTTCGCTTGGAGTTAACTGATTTCTGATTTCTGAGCGGCGAACTGAGCGAAGTGCTTTGCAACGGCTTCATGTGAACTTATATGGAAAAAATCGGTTCAAGCGAACGGAGCTTATATAATGATGAACGCTAAAATGGCAGACACTGCCGCCAAGCGATGAAGTAGTAGAAGAAGAAGAAGAAGCATAGAAATGCAAGCTAGCGGCAGACAGAGGCAGGCGGCAAGCGGGAGTCGCCAGTCGGCAGCTGGCCCGCCAGGTAATCCAACATTTGGCCACGTTTGTGGCCTTCGCATGCAGAATGAATAAACTAAATAGCTAAAGCGCAAAAGAAGAAACACATGCTCGCTTACATACATATGTTCGTTTGTGTGTAGATATGTATGTATGTATATAGACTCTTACAAATATGAAGTTGAGGAGTCTAAAAATAAACACAAATAGCCAAGTAGCCGAGCTTAGGAATTTGTTGTAAAAGTAAATTGAAATTAAAAAATAATTCATGATAACTTTTCACAGCTACCTGAGCAGACAGACACTTAAGTATATACACACACATACATACATACATATACAGATATTTAAGACATTCCTGTATGAGCAAGTTAGGTTTTGTTTGAGCGCATATCGTGACTTCGTTATGCGTTGCCAAAGCAACGTCAAGTCAATCATAAATCGACATCAGACAAAAGTGGCACAAGGACTCCTCAAAGTGCAGTTGCTGAAGCGGACTGCCTGTGGGGAGGGTGGGGTGTCAGCTGCACGTACAAAGTGCAATAACCTGAACTCGTCGGCAGCAAGAAATTGCGCTGCATAATGGTAACAGTCTGCCAAGAGGCTTCTTCTTCGTCGTCTTATAACTGTACTCGACTTCAACAGGAAGTGCAGAAAAATGCAACTTTAGCTAAAAAAAAACTGAATTCGTCTTGCGTGGGGGTCACTGAAACGTATGAATATTTATGTACATACATGTAAAAGGCAGAAAGTTGTTGGTGTTGCCGGATTGAGCACATTCTTTTAATTTAATAATTTAAGTGAAGGGGATTCTAAAAAATAAAGAGAAGCCCATCGAAAACAAAATATCAAACATCCAGTCCCTGTAGCTTAATTTGAAGCTTCTACTCAATACTTCCTATGTACTTAATTAGTTATTAAAACTGATAACAAATGCGCATAAGCACATACGGATAACGATCGGATATCATCGATATAAGTTATGAAGTGATATGTGAACTATAATTGATATGAGTAATAAGCTGAATATAGGCAGTTCGTGCCCTAGTTAGAGATTTCTGATAAAAAGCATATCCCACTTGGCCTTCCATATTATCGCTATGTAGTCTAAGTTCGAATGTTCCTACTATTATGCTTATCTCCTAAGCAAAGGAGCCATGCGTGAGTTCATATTACAGTCTATACTAAAAAATGTTTCGTTGAAGCATCGTAAATCTGTCTCTGGCTTGAGAAGCCTTTCGAAACTTCAATGTTCTATCACAATTCGGTAAATGTATGTACGTGCATAACAAACTTATTTTCTTGACTTTTCAATTAAAAATATTATTCTCATCTGAGTCATATCCGTTGTGGCCAAGGAAATATCAACCGAAAAAACGCTGCGCATTTTTTAAATATGTTTGTAATACTTCGGTGATCATTTAAAGCTTTGCTTAATGACAACATTATGAGACCACAAACCGACACGGGCAGAAGATGCATTTTTCTATTCATATTGTGTGCTCATAAGAAATAACGGAGCAACGTCAGTTTAAAATAATTTTGCAATCGGTTGTGGCATGTCTAAAGTATCTCAAATTTCCTAACTGTTGTTTTTTATTTTAATTATTGTGTCTGTTATTTTAGGCAATTGTGTTTGTTGTTATTGTGGCTGTCTTTACAGTTTCGTAGCTTAAATGAATCACTCAGAAACCAAGGGGAAATTCGCAATCAAAAAATAAATAAACACGATAACGCAATTATAAACGAGATAACGCCGAAAGTGACGTATGAGCAATAAGCAGAATCAGATATTCAAATAGGCAACAGGATGGACCGGGAACGTTGGGTTAGCACTGTATAAAAGAGACAAAGAGATAGCAACTGCATAGAATAACAACGTTTATTAGTATTCAGCAGGTGCAACAAATATGGAACAATGCTTGTTCTGCACATACCATTTTACGTTGGCAGCACTTGTTGTTGTCTTATGCTCTTCTTTGCATTACCGTTGTTGTTGCAATTTGTTTTGCTCTAATTGTAGACAAGTTTGTGGGTAATTCGATTGTCTACAAATGTTTTAAATTTTGCACTAAATAGGGAAATAGTGAGTTTTTGTTGGAAATATGTATGGTTTGCTGTTGTTGTTGCTGTTTTTTTTATTAACGCACTTTTACTTATCTAATCTCTTTCTCAACAAACGCTTCACTATCGAAATCACTCATTTGGCAATCTTTTGTAAATATTTTTACACTTGAGTTGGCAATTACGGTTTTCATATTTTGCTGTAACTTTCTATTAATTATTTTACGTGCACAAATTAGTAATGTAAAATGTTTGTATTTTGATTTTGATATTTAAGAAACATTAAGAAGACGCCAAAAAGAAAAAGACTCGACAACGCCCCGAAAAAATAACTGAGAAAGAATAACGTTTTTGTGTTTTCATGGCATTTTACACTTTTTGTTAGTAACTCTCATTTTTGTGTGCTCTCGGCCGGGCTCAAGCGGAGCTCACTCGATCGGTTACTCAAACCAAATATAACGAGTTAAAACACACTACCTGCGGTAGAAGCCGAAATACAAATTCAAATACAACGCACAATGACAAATACGTTTTATTATTGTAGCAATGTATTTTGTTAACATTCACATGTAAATACTCTGACACCCACACATACATGTGTAAGTTTGGTGTGCGTGTTACCACTTTGAGCTAAAAAACACCTGAGCGCAATTCTGCTCAGTAACTGACTCACTTACGCACTAAGAACCACAAGCACAAGCACAACACACCAACCCCAACACGATGCTGATCCACGATTCGCGCTGACTAACGACCGACGCGCACGAAGTTTCCAGCTAAACTGATTCTCCACTGTTTGAGTTTAGTTGGCCAAAGCCACTTTGGCTGCAATGTGCATATTGCCGTTGTTGCGCACCGCTCCCCGCATTTAAGTAACAATTGGATCGCTTGCGCTCATGTGTGCTCAGTTTGCTCTTTTCGACTCGCGACTGTTTCTTTGTGGCTTGGATTCAACTGAGCAAGTGGTTTCGTGTTTGTGATTTTTATCGATGGCGCAATAGCAAAAATAACAACAACAATAATTACTTATACGAGTGACCCATTAAGGTGTGGGTGAAGAAATGTTTTAACATTAATCTGTAATTTAAGAGCTACTGTTAACACAGGTGTGGATAATTTTATGCTGTCGAAGCACAACAGCTTATGTACATAATATGTATGTTATGTCGCTGAAAAATTAGTAGTTAGTCTACAAGCTAAATGAACGTCCATTGGGCGCATTCAAAATGTTGTATCTACAGTTATCCATCAAAGAATTCACATTTCAAGTTGACTTAAAATTAGATAAAGTTATCGCTACACAACTTTTAATAAGCTAATTTTTAAATCGTTGACAAATTTAAAGTGAGTTAATTAATGAATTTATTGCTGAAAACCATAAAAGTCCGCTACAGCAATGCGACTCGGATAATTAGTGCTGGCTTAATAAACTGCACTGCTGCTAGACCCAGAGGGGTCAATGCGTGATCTTTTTAAATTTATTTAATTAAAGCGTAAAGTCGCAAAGAACAACAGCTGTTAATTTCTTAAATGCTACTACATATATAAATGGAAGGCTTGGTTTTGTATATTTATTAAAAAAAAAAGATACTGAAAAATAAATGCGTTTAAAAACTCAAAATTCATTTTTCGTCATTTCTTCTGCTCAGAGTTGTTAGATCAAGAAATCATCCTAAATGCATGCTAAGAAACTTTTCAGTTTACGAAGCTGCTTCAATGCTTCGTGGAAGAGATTTGTAAGCATGTGAGATACAATATCTGCATATTCAGTAATGTATGTACATGTGAAAGGTTGAAACAAGATCTTACAGAATATGAAGTAAAATACTTATCCTCAGCTTTCAGCTTTCAAATGGGCTTAGCTGTACTCTCGGTCGGTCGACAAACCGGTTAAGCTCGCAGAACTCCTATGGAAAGCTATTGTACAGGCAACACTTCATATGCTAAGTTGATGTTTTGTTAAAAGTGGAATAGGTAATTAAGAGAATGTAAATAAAATATGCATGCCGACGTTCATATGTCAAGTGAGTTTTACAATTTCCCAGAAAATAATTTTTTAATAAGCAATAATTAAGTTTTGCATTTGAGTTGACCGAGTTCCGACAATTTGTAAGACGTCATTATAATCTAATTTGAAATTGATTAGAAATTATGTAAACGATTTTCAAACGTCGTTCATTCGCTGTTTTCGCAGTATAAATGATTTACATACATTTACGCTCAGTTCCGCAACGCGTCGAGATGTAACGTCAGTGCGATGAGTTATTCTGTATTCTGATTCATCATGGAGCAATTGGCATGCGACGACTTTAAGCGTCACAGAGCCAAAGGCGGGCCACTGCTGAGAGTGAAAGCCAAGCGCAGTACATCAATTAAGCAGTTAATTAAAGCAGTTCACGCGCTGACCCCGGCGGCCAAACCCAATCATATTAAAAGAACGGTGTGTCTGCTCTGCTGCGGGCGGCGGGTGGCTCTGGCTGATGAAGCCATCGGTTTCACAAAACTAGATGAGCAACACATGCATGAGGAGAAATATCCAAGCATCGTCGTTGCACTTCATTGCATGTTGGCACGAGACGCGCTGGTTAACTTCGTCGTGGGCTAATGTGCGAATTTATTAATTAATCTCAGCTGGCTGTTGTTGACGACTTTTAAACAATTTTTTTGTTTTTTTTGTTTTAGGGAGTTTACGGAAAATCCCCTATTCTGCTCACTGTTCGCACAATAATGGCATTTTCACAGTTATGGAATAATATTTTTCACATAGCATATGTTTTTTGAATTATATATTTATTAACTTAACACATAAATACACACAAATTTCGTAATAGTCTTTAAAAGATTTTTGTTTTGTTTTCATTTTGTTAATTTGTTTTGTTATTATTATTATTCTTTGTTGTAACATTGCAATTCTTTTTTACAGTTAATAAATTTGAATAAACTTGAGAAAAAAGCATAAACTTGTGCATATTTTTTACATGTATGCATTTAATTTTTTTAAGTTTTTTTTTTTTTGTTTTTTGTTTTTAAGAGCACATTATTTATATTTATGATTCAGTATAATAAAATTTAAGTGTTTAATCTTTAAGTAATGAAGTGAATTTCACTGGTAACAAATTTAAGCCAAACATTATTAAAAATTGTTAATAATTTAAATACAATAAAAAGCATATATAAACTGGGCCGATTTAACATTACGATGTGAATAAAATATTTAAATATTTTCGTTGAATTCAATTAAGTAAAAAACACTTTTGATTATTTTTGTTTGAAGCATGACGACAAATTCAATACAGCGAAAATAGTTGCAAGGCATTGTAATTGTTGTTTAAAATACACATGCATTGGCTTCGTTCAACCAAGGTTAAACAAATGTCACATAAAAGAAAATCAATGAATGAGATAAACGACTTTGTTTGAATTTAAAAATCAATTTGTTTCTTAAGTGTTTCTGCTGTGGTTCTTCTTTTCACTTTGGGCATTATAGAATATTCTGGATTTGTGATTGTATTACGTGGGCAGACTTTGTGCTTAGTCGATGTTCAAGGATGACATGCGTTTCTCCACGCTGCGTTGCGTTGTTGTGTGCGCAGATGCAAATTTTACAGAACCGAGAAAAAAATCAATAATTAGTGTAACTCTTATCGAACTGTAAGGTGGCAGTCAAGGAATGAATTTTTTACAGGTCAACGCACGTGATTTCAATATCCTGGAATACTTCCCCCAACCAAGCGACGACCAGACAGTAGTGCTGGAAGAGCTGTGTGAGCAGTTCGCCTTCGTCGAGCATTTCCAGACGCTCGATGCGTTGACGCTCCGCAGAAGAGATGCTCTGATAGACCTGCACCATGTCCCAGGCACGTGCGCCCGTCCAGCCGCAGTCGAGGAATCTATGCATCTGTGTGTCCAGCGACAGGCATGACTCGACGCCGGCCAGGCTGCAGCCGCGACTGCGCAGATTGTTGAGCATCACATCCCCAAATCTGTCGTTCATATTAACCTGGCGCACAGATACAAAATAGAACAGGCCACTCCTCGCAAGAATCAAAATGTCAGCTGACTTACTTGTTCGTAATTGACAAACACAGCCGCTGAAAATTTATTAGATATCCATTTGAGTAGATTTCGACAATTCTGCGCCTCGATGTAGACGAGCACACACTCGGCCAGAAATATTGTCGGCAGCGTGTAGTCGACCTCGGCTTGTTGCAGTTTGTTGTCCACTTCGTCGAGATTGCGCAGATCCACGCCCATTAAGTGGTAATTGGGTCCGTGCAGGTCTGTTGGACTCAGGCGCACCTCGCCGTCCTCGTCGTGGATTTTGGCGAGCAGCGCTTTGTTTCTTTTGATTGTATAGCATTTGCGTGCCGTGACTGTCGGGAAGTCCAGTTCAATGAAGTTCTTCACCTCGTGCTGCACGTCGCGCAGCCGGAAGTACAGTGTATCGAAGCCACAGCCGAGGTTTATGATCTGACAGTTGCCATCCGTTTTCTGCAATAAACAAGAATCAAAGTTGTCAATTCGTTTTGCAGTTAAATAATGCAGCCAAGTGCTGGACCAGCATCTTCATGTGACCTTCATTTTCTGTAGCTCAACATTGAGTTGACTGGGTATGCGCAGCTGATGTGCAACAGGGCTCAATGTCACTGTCAGCCAGTCAACACTTGACCTTAACAACTAACTACAGACAACAGCCGGGGCAAGCAAGGCCGCATTTTTTTTACCATTATTTTTAGCCTTGCAATAACTTCACGAACCACCAAAGCCACCACAGCCACCCCACACACTTGCATATGCCATGTTGCTGTTGCTTACATGCAGTTAATACTCATAGCTGCTGACACTGACCTTCAGGAACTTCTCTACACACATTTCCACACCCTTGACTCGCGCGAAGTAACCTCGGTTTATCTCCGGCGCTTTGCGTTCCTGGTTTCGCACAAAATACCCAATGTAGTCGTCCTTCCAGTAGCCCAGACGCACCGCGCAGCGTTTGCAGTCGCTGGCATCGTCATTTGTGGCTATAACTGCTTCATCGCAAGGATGAAATGTGTTTGTGCTGCTGCTGGCATTTGGGCAAGGCGGCTCCATTTTTTCTCTTGTTGCTAATGCGACTCCTTTTTTGTAACTCTTTTGCTCGGCGTCTTTTAATTACTTTAGCACGCACTTCAAGTGCTCATATTTTTTATATTAATCTATATTTAAATTGGCACTTATTTATTGTTATTTTTGCTACTAAATTTTGATTCCGCTGATAGCGAATTTTGTTATTTTGCAAAGAACCCTTCCTCCGTTGTTAGAAGAGAGAAGCACTATGCGTAAGAGCGAGGCAGATGGGTTTCGCGCTCTGCAAACTCTGTTCCAGTAAAACAGTGATGAACAACGTAAAATTTGGACATATTATGTTCCGGAACACATGTATCTTGAGAGCGAGTGCGAGCGAGTGAGAGCGACAGTCGATGGGAAGATACGTGTTGCCAGACTTGTACGGCGGTGTCGAATTGTTTTTGGTTTGTGTCTGTGCTGAGGGATGTTAAGGCATGTACCAGTGCACCAGTTTTTTTAAAAACACAAAAACGTTTATAATATGAAGAATGTAAATTAAGCTAAGCGTAATACATCACAATAAAAATATGTAAGTATGACGGCCAGCGAACGAACTGGTGCAAATTGTAATGGCGCTTTGTAAGCCTTTATCTATTTTTTGTCGCATCGAAAACAAATTGTGTAGTTTAAGTGAATATCAAGTGTAAATTTGCGTAGAATTTCAACAAGTGCAAGTTAGTCACTGGTAATCACCTGTTGCATCTGCAGGTGGGGCAGGGTGCGTAAATATAAATCAAAAGCTTTTCAATTAAATTAACAATATATTTGGAGATTCTCAAAATTCGAACACGACATTGTTTTCATTGGTTTGGAGGATTGTTGACAATTTTCCTATAATTTTGCAGTTGGTCTAAATAGTCTGAATTCTCCATCAAATAGTCGTAGATCAAATTAACGTCCAGTCCATTTTCTGGAGGACCGCCATACTCGGCGGGTAGGTTTTCGTAGCCGATAATATCTCGCAGCTTATTAAAGTTCTTTCCATCATGAACAATCATCTGAAATCAACGGAAAATGTAGTTCATTTGCAGAGCAACATGAGAAATAACAATCCATTACCCTCTCCTTGAAGTCCTTTCCCATCAATGGGAAGAGCAAAGAGGTTGTGGCGTTCATGACGAAACCACGTTGGATTATATGCATCGTGCGGTTTGTAAATGGCAAAACGTCATGTTTGTGGTTGACGACTTTCAGAAATGCAGGCGACAACATGCATAGAAACTTTTTCGTTGCACTGTAAGTAGAATAGTCACATAGAAGTCATTAAGTAGTTGGCGGGCTGGTCCCCTGCTACCCTTAATAAGGTTAAAGTGTTACCCTTTGAGATCGATGATGACTGATATGCCATATTTCTGCACTCGAGGCAGCATTAGCAATCCCTCAAAGATCAAATCGTCCATCTCCACCATGTCCTTGGTATAGTTCGGATACCTGTCGAACGCATCGACCGACTTGAATACGATTATCGCGCGTCCATTTTTGTCTGGCCTGGGCATTACGAACTTCGATTGTGTACTGTGAAAATGATCGCGGAAGTACTCAACCGGCTTCTGTGCTACCCAGTCGGGGTAGCAGTTCTTGAAATCATAGTATCTGTGTATGGCGTCGAAGGCACACTTCACATCCCATTTGGAGAAGTATAGGAATTTGGTGAGCAGCGTCTCTTCGGTGCCGATGCGTAGTGCTTCGCATTCTAGGATGAGTTGCAAAAGATTATTCAACTTTCGTGCACAGTGGGTGGCACTTTTCAGTGTATTCAAATATTTTATTTACCACCTTCAATTAATTGACGTAGTTTGCTGATTTTTGCCAACTCTTCCACCGTTCTTTCAATTTCCAGCTCAAGACATATCATTGTCAGTTTTTAATGTAGTATTTTATTTAATTATTTATTTTTATTTTTTTCTGATTGATAATGCCTGGCCGAATTTCGAAATCTCCAAATATATCTAAAATAATAATATTTTTCAAAATTTTATTTAAACTCTGAATCGAAAACTGTCCGCTCGTTTTTTCCCTGCGATGTGTCTTATGGTCGCTGGCTGTGTGCCGCGCATTTTAAAAACTAACCAAGTATTTCTGTAATTATTTGATTTTTTTTTTATTATATTATTTTTAAGTTTTAAGGTGCACATACACATGCACATGCGAGTATATCTTAATGGGTTTTTTCATTTTTGTTTATAGCTGATCTTTCTCGCTCTCGCTTGCGCTGGCGGTTTCCCAATTACGGAAGCTAACGACTTTTCACGAATTTTATAACTTACATATGAGTTAACGTGTGCGCCCCCGGCCCTAAGGGTCGAAGTTTCGAAGCATGTTGTACTCCGAATTTGTAATAAAACTAAACGTATGCACTCATTAACTTCCCGAATGTGTCGAAAACTTAATGGAAAGCTATTGTCAACAATATCAGCAGTTCATGGCCTATACAGATCATCGGTAAGTGATTATGAATTCTTTTTTGCTTGTTAAAATTCGACAGCTTTAAGCTCTCAGCTGGCATACGAGCCAGAACTTATCTAAATAGTAAAGCATACATTACCGAACTTGCAGAACTTGACCTGCGTATGTTTGTCTATGAAATTCTATATACAGTAGATTCTCATAAATTAGAACCATTTGGTTTTTGGTTTGGTAATTCTAATTTCTGAAAAATTCTAATTTCTGGATGTTTTTTTTATTCGAATTGAAATAGAAAAAATGGAGAGAACTTACTTAAATAAATACACTAGATTTCTATTTTTTGGTTTATTTTATTTAATAAAAGCAACTATATGCAACAAAACATAAAGATTCACTCCAATTAAATCAACAAATTTCACACACAAACTAGCCAAAAATGTAAATAAACAGTAGAGGTGTCAAACTATCGATGGTACTATCGATAGTATCGATAGTTTTAATTTTCAAACACTATCGATGGTTTTAAAATACTATCGATAGTCGCTTTGTAATGTAACATTGTGAACTTCATCACTAAAATTTCTATGGAACATTCGATGCGCAGGTAATTTCCCCTCCGAAAATTCTATGTGTTAAAATAGTTAAATTTTGTTCAATTTTACATTTTTTCGGTGGTGGTGCTGATTAAGCAGGTAGTGCTAATTGTGCGGGTGGTGCATGTAGTGCTGAAGGCGTATTGTTAGTACAGTTTTCGAGATGGCTGACGGTAAGAAAATTTGATAGGTGATACACCACAGTTGTGTAAACGCATAATGAGTCCATATTACATATAATTAATATTTTTGCAGATTCCATTAAAGATTTTTTTTTTCATTTCTTCTTTAACGATACTATCGCGATAATATCGATTTTTTTTTTTAAAAATATCGAAAACTATCGATGGTGTGACCATCGATAGTTTGACACCTCTAATAAACAGCGAAAAAGGGGATTCCCCTTTATCGTTCTACTTTGTTCAAAACAAAATAACGAATAACACAGATAATTGAAAACAAAAAAAACATGACCCCAGAAATTTGAATTTTAAATTCTAATTTTAGAGTTTTTAATGTTTTACAAACTTCAATTCTAATTTCTGAGAGATTCGATTTTCTGAGGATTCTAATTTTTGAGAATCTACTGTATAGGCATATATGTAGGTATACTAAAAAACCAAAACCAATATGACATTGGAGCATTCAGTGTGCTGTGAACCATATACATAAGCTTTGAGTTGTAGTCGAAATCCTTTTTGCCTCACTGTCTCGAATCAAAACACCCTGTAATGCAGTTCGTAGTGAACTGAACTGTCAATTATAAGGAACAAAGAACAAAAACAAAAAATTAATGAAAATAAAAAGAACAATAATAATTGAAGAAATGTCAGAAGCATGCGTCGTACGTGACTTAATAATGGATTCTCATTGTTGTCATTTGTTGTTGCTTTTTGCTGTTGTTTTTGTTTATGTTTGTCTTGGCCACGGTCGCATTAGCGAGTTTTGTCTCCTTCGGCTTCGGTTATTTTTAAGGGGTTTGCTTTTTCGTACTAAAAACAAAAGAACTCACAATTCTGCATTAAAGTTCAACGGAAACTGTTTTAATGGTTTTTTCTAGTGAAAGTAAAAAATTTAGACGGAATGGGAATTCAAAGAATTTGTCATATATTTATAAACATATAAAATTTGGACTTCCCACTTTTTTTATATGGTCTTGAATTATAGATGTGTTCATATTAAATTGATATGTCATTTGTCTTTGCGTTTCAGTCGAAAATAACAACACTCACGTGTAATTAGCCCAGTGCCAAACGTGCAAGAGTCGAAGTCGTGTCTGTCATATAAATGAATAAATTAACATTGTCGCCTTTGTTTATTATGATTAGTAATTTTATTTATTTATTTTTTGACATTGGCAACTGTTTGAGTTGGTCAACTGGCTTTGACCAGCTGGTGACTAAAGGTGGCGCTTAGCTAAGCTGCTCCCAAAATACGCTGCGATAGATTTTATTGGTCTCATGACATGTGTGCGCTGATATGCACATTAGTCGCGGCGCAAGCTTCTTCAGGTTCACGACGACGCTGCATGCAATTTGTTGCTAGAGAAAAACGACAGCAAGGAGTTTCATACAGAATACTTTCAAATAAGTTCATGTTGATTAAGTAAACAGTGTCCTTTTAGGGTCACAGAGTGACTGAGCGTCGTGTGAGAGTATCTGGGAGTTAGCAGCCGAGCTCAGGGTCTCGTTTAGATCGTAGCAGATCATTGTGCACAATGCTGTGGGCATGGGATGAGTTATGACGAGATTTCTCAGCTTGTATGCGGCTATTTGAATAAAATCGTTTGAGACGTGTGTTCCTTTTTCCTCAGCTGCAGTGTCTACGCAGTGAAAAGAGGGAATTCGCAGAGGAAGTTGACATGTTACTCTAATACACATGTCAGCAATTAACACTTTAAACTCGAGAAAAAAACGGGAGTCTTGTTTTGCTTTGTGTTCATGAGTTCAAATCAACAAACAATTGAAACGGATAAAAAAATTCTACTGTTTCCAAAATATTTCTGCACTCTCATGTGCAAGAAATAAAATAAAAAAAAAAGAAAATAATAAAGAATGTTTAAAATAACAACAGCAAAGTAGAAAGGAAGTAAGAAAAGAGGAAGCAGAGCTAACTAAAATTGAACAAATTCCTAACAAATTGGAATTTGGTTAGTTTTCCCTCCCGCACAACTAAGAAATGTGCTTACATCTTTCTTATTGCTTCCTTGGGCCATTCCATCTGTGAAAGTTTCTTTTTTACACATTATTTTAACGCACGACTTCGCCCCCGTTCACGCCCCCCAATCAAAATGCGTTGCCATTATGATTATTCCTGCAGTAAAAGGAACTCGATGCTTTTTTCTTTTTGCTCCCAGCTTTGAAAAATGACACTTTAGAACATTTGTAATTTGTTCCTTCATATCTTCGGAAATGCTGCAGCAGCCGCTACTCTTTGATGGTGGCCATGATGTGGACGGGGGGCTGACGTGTATTTTGGGTGGTCACTATTTCTTTGTCTTCTTTCTTTTTTTCGGTTTATTTTGATCGGTCGCGTTGACTTTTATCGGGGGCGAATGCAAAATTGTAGGGCGTCAATGTGTTTATTCGCCGAGCAGAATGCTCCTGGTGTGCCAAAGTAATTTGTTGAACAAATGTGTGGGTGTTCAGTTTATTTATCGAAAGGTTTTTATGCTGCCAAACTGCCAAGTAACGACTTCATGTCAAACAATGCAGTGGAAAAAATTTAACCCATTTGCAACTGCTAACCACATAAAAAAATAACAACATTCGATATTAAAAAAAATAAAAAAGAAAAATGAAAAAAGAAAAACAGTTGCACAAAATTCTAGTGAAATAACCGCATTTGAATAATTTGCAACTGGAATAACCGCAAAAACCAATGTTTATTATTTTAGCATTAAAATTAGATTCAATATTTATAAATTTAATAATAAACGCAAACGTGTAATTTTATTTATTTTTTTGCCATTTGATTTTAAATGAAATAATTTACACAAAAACCCAAACAAATTAATGCTAAATAGAAACAACCAATTTTGTGGTTTGTTGGCAACGCGTAAACTCGATTCAGAGAAGCTCTTGTTGTATGTATGTGTGTGAATCCTTTATTTTTTCTCTCTTTTTTTTCAACTTTTTTGTGTCATGGCTTATGCAATAAACATAAATTCGCATGCAGTAATTATTTTATTTCGGCATTGGTTTGTTTTTGCCTGCGTTAGAAACGTCGAATGTTTATAATATAAAATATTTAATATAAATAAAAAATCAGAAATCATAAATTAATTAAAACATAACAAGTGCGTTCACACATTTTCGCATGTCCATAGTAAAAATAATTACTTGCATATTATGACACTCCACTGACGCACATTTGGTTCATTCAGTAAAAATGGGATTTGGCCAACAGAAATCTAATAAAGTCAATCAGTCATTTTTCACGAGAAATGTATTTTGAAACATTATTTTATTTTATTTATTTATACAGAGTTTATAACTTATTAAAAATAAATATATAAACTATATTTATATGCTATGGCTATGGGGTCTTAAGCTTAATAATAAATTATATTTAGAGTTTGTATTTACTGTTTAGAAATGTAGATTATATTATATGTATTATATATCTCATATATACAAGTATAATTTACTATTTGGTGTGTACTATGTGACATTTGTTGTATTTTAAATAGTTTTTGTGAAAAATTTGATCAATACTTTGAGATTGTTGGGATCAGTTACTGATAGGCTCAATTTGGGGTTGGTGCGAGGGAAGAGTAGAGATATGAGATTTTTAGAGGAGGGGCAGGATGTAAGGATATGGATAACTGAGATAAATAGTTTGAGGTTTAGTACAATATGGGGCTCATGTGAACTGGGCTAAGCATTTCCAACCGAATTAATAATCTAAATATGTAGTTTAGAAGATTTTTTCTGCTATGGTGTTGTCTTCCTTCCCAGATTACCCATCGATCTCTCCAGCTAGCCATATTATTTCCTATTGGGTAGTGTCCTGTGAGAATACCTGGGAGAGTTGCAAGGTTTGATTTTATTTATAAGATGATATCTTTTGTGACATCAGTGATTTCTGTTAAGAAGACACTACAGAGAAATAAATGGAATGTCCAGCAAAACTTCAAAGTAACTATATAAAAGAATGTTCATATACAAATAAATAAGTATATTTACACATTACTTAGTATGATTAGTTTAGCTAGAATCCCAACCCTTAACGCTGCTGCTTCGGGCATAAAATATTAAGTATGTCTTGCCTTATCTCGATTATTTTTTTTTTTTCTAATTCATAAGCTGGCTGCCAAAGGGTAATGTGTCCTAAGTTTACCTTATCGGTGACTAAAAATATGAAGGCAGTTAAAAATAATTAAGAATACGAGAAATAAAAATCAAAAGAGTCGAACGAGTTGGCAGCCTAAGAAGCAACTTCAGCTAATCGAACGAATATTGGCTCGTATTTACAATAAAAGACATAAATATGAAAAGGAAATCGGAAAACGGCTGCAGGGTGAACTTTTGTTAAAATGTCATTTGCAGCCAAAACATTTTTACTAACCAGCAGCAGCAACAGCAGCAGGAACAGCGGCAATGAGCCAGCTGCAACATTTCTTATGCAACAATGGTCACAAATGCTGACGATGACGTCGCAGCCGCAGCCGCAGCCTAGAGAAAAACCACTTAAAGTTTCAAATGGGTTAACAGCAGCAGCAGCAGCAGCAGCAGCAACAACAATAACAACAACGACAACATAGTGTGACAACAACGAAAAGAAAAACAACAACAGCAACCAAAACGAGAATAACAAAGAAAATGTCGTATGCTTTATGACATTTGCAGACGCCCTTCGGCGCTGGCTCCGGCTCCGGCTCCGACTCCGACGAAGGAAATTTGCAAATGCTGTTTACGACGTCGTTGCCGATGATGATGGCCTGCTACGGCAGAAGTAAAGCAACTGATAACTCATTGGCGACATTTGGCCAAAACGTTGCAATAAGTGCCCGCAATCAATCCCACTTCATTCTGCTGCTGCTTAGACGAGGTCGCTGTCGCGTCGGCAGCGGATACGCCGCCGGATACACTCGCTCAGGCTCAGGCTCGGTCTCAGGCTAAGGCTCACGTTTGTGGCCACATTGTCGCTGACAATGTGTGCACGAAGTAGATGACGGAGTCGGTGTCGGTGGCGGTGTCGGTGACGGTGTCGGAGTTGGCTACGGAAATGCTGCCAACAAATGTCATTAGGCGGGGCAGCATTGTGCAGCTGGCAGTGGTCGCCAAATTGGCTTCTTCTTCTTTTTGCTTAGCATTTTTTTGTTGCTTGCCGACATTAAAAATGATGAATGCGCTTGGTATGAGATTTTACATGTGTGTGTGTGTGTGTGTGTGTGTGCTGCTGCAGTTTTTTCTACGCCAAGTCATTGTTGTAAATAGTTTGCACTTGCTTCTCTGTAATTCCCGGCAGCTGTTTGGGCCATGATGGCTGTTAAATATTCATTTTTCTACCGCTTATACACATGTTCACGATTTGTCGCTTCTGAAATTTTTATAGCTGCCGCATGTAATGGAGACGCCTTTAATGGCATTCGAGGCTGTGCTGCCACGGCTGCCATGGCTGCCTGTTATGGGGTTAACGTGTTGGGCATAGTTAACTGCGCTCATAGTGTACTGCTTTGGCAATTAAGCCTTTGTGGGCATGTGCGATGGGTCAGGGATGGGTTAAGTTGTTCGCCGTTAAATTGCTAAGCTGCTGTCACAAAGCTACACAATGACAATGACGTTAACTGGCAACGCAGAGAGCCCAGGCTGGGGGTTGTGCTTCTAAAGTCAATCTGATCATTAGGACACTAAGACGCTGCTAAGCAGCTAAAGCGTTGATTATATAGTCGTTACATATGTAGAACTCACATCAGATATATCACAAACAAATTGTAGCTGTCTTTAAGGCAGAAGTTTTATAGAGGGTGGACGGAATTGTTGCATTATCGGACTAATATAGGGAATCTATTTCTAGTAAAGACTTTTTTAAGTTTGTTTGTGTAAAGGTAGACACGCATAGATTATTTATGAATTTTATATTTAATTTTAATAAATGCGCCATTTTTTAGCATGTTCGGAAATCTTAGAGAATTTATTCTGACTATCAGTAATTCAACTTTTTTGGACTTTTGTACAGTAGAATTGAATTTTACTTACCAAAATAAATATATGTACACACATAATTATGTCTTATTCTTTTAATTCCACATAGTATTTAAATTTTTGTAAATGCGTGTTTGGCTCCACAATGAAAAATTTTATATAAGCGTTACTAGCGCTTATAACCGGGTTTTCAGATATAAGATTTCTAAGGTTAAAAACGTCGGAAGTTGTACATTTATGACTTACAAAATATTGGGTCATTAAAAAGTACTTTCGGATTTTTGACTAGATGGTGTTGATGCCCACAGTCTGAGAACTGCTGCACAACATCAAAAAGCGAACGTACTTTTTAAATTTCCCAATATTTGGTCAAACTTAAACCAAAGAGTCGCTTATGAGGATTTCTAAGGTAAGATTATCATTTATTAGCGCAAGCGAATCTGCAGCGTGGGTTCAACCTTCCAGAGAAATAATATTTATTTCGCAAACTGAGATATCTGAACAGAACCTAATTCAATTTCTTTTAAAATTTGTTTTTTTTTTTTTTTTTTTTTTTGTAATTTTTGAGCATTACTTAGTTGTGAATAAATACTTTAAAAGGCCAATAAAAGAGACTGCTGGCATTTTTATAACCGAGTCCAGGCGCGTATGCCATTGAATCGTCATTGCCTATAGAAATTTGCCTCACATGGTCTCGAGTATTTGCTGGCAATCGCACATCGGAAATGAAAACTCAATACAGCGGAAATTTAATAACGGACAACAATTTAGCTGCGAGTGGACATATTTATGCGGCAATTTGAGTAGCCACAACTGTGGCAGATGATAGAAGCAAAAAGCCGACGACGAGCGGGCGACCAAACCAAATGAACGCACATTGGAAGCAAGTCTCTACTGCTGCTGCCTCTGCCTCTGGCCTTGCCTCTGTTTTGACTTCCGCCTGATGCCATTCCATGCGGCTGAGTTCCATTGAATAGAATCGTTGAGTTGTCGTTGTTGGGATGCTTCAGCTTTGTTTATTGACAAATGACCATTTCACATGAAATGACAATTGAATTGATTTTTGGCGGCAACTGTTTTCAATTGTAACGAAAATATATTTCAAAATAATAATGCGCAAAATGAGGCGATGCAATAATGAAATACTCGAGGCATACTATGCCTGCCATAAAGCAGACAACATGCCCGGCTCCTCTTGCCCTTACACACACAAACACACAATGGACACTTGTACTTGCGGTATTTGTGTATTTGTGTGAGTGTGTGTGTGTGTGTGTGCATGCGAGTGTGCAATGTGCGACGGTCGCTGTTTATGAATTGCGACGCTTGCCGATGCTCGTCGTCTGTGGTGCCTAATGTGTTGGCCCACAAAACGAACGAAGAATGGGACATAAAAAGTTGTCAACAAATTGTCAACAATAGAAATGAAATTTATTGGCAATTTATTGCCAAATAGTTCAAGGATACACGCAGTGAAATAATTTATTTTATAGTTTAATTTTTCGGCATTATTGAAAACAGAATTGCTCTGAAACGAACAATGATTGCGCAAATATGTGCACGACTATGTAATCAGAGCTCAATCGACTACGAATGCGAATGCGAATATGAATTCGAGTATTTGGGCATCAAGGAATGCGACTGCGAGTGCGTTTCATATGGCACAGCAATGCTTTTGCAAAACTAGAAATGAAATTGCTTTATTGCATAGAACTGTTGGGAGGACAAAAGCATAATTCTTAACGAACTTAGCAAAAACAATATGGAGAGAGAAAATGAAAGGAGTCAATAGCGAAATTCGACTTTGTTCCTCCTGTGGCCAGCGAATTATGACAAAAGTGGATTCGTGCAGTTTCACTTCGCAGCTGAAGGGTGACCTCTGCATCATCTTAATAATTCCTATGTTCCTGAACTCTACATACTCAACAAGTAGCATATACTATATATATTCTGATATTATATTTGATGGCTATGGATAAAATTTTCGTGCTGCTTTGAATGGACATCGAACGCCTGTTTAAATGAGGGAGAGATTTGCTATGGCTTCAAAATTTTTAATATTTTTCTATAAATAGTCACTGTCAGACAGAATTTTGTCATACAAATCACATACATATGCCATTTATATAGCCACAAGTAAGGTATGAATCGAAATATATTTCATAAGTAAAGCATTAAGGAAACACTCAGGCAGTGTTCGAGTTTGTGGAAAAACAGTTGATATTTTCAAGAGTGAATTTTCTTTCACGGCGAAACCACTTTTACGTGACAGCCACCATAATACACAAGCATCAGCAATTTCTTTGCGCTCTCAGCTAATTCAAAGCTAACGCAGCAGCAAAATGCAACAAATTAAAAAACTGTGCAACAATTGAAAGCATAAGAAATTGTCAAGAAAATGCTTTATGTACAAAGCCAAACAGCAAAAAAAAAAAAAAAAAAAAAAAAAAAAACAATAATAAGAAAGGCAGCTAAACATAGTGTGTGCGAGATAGAAAGAGATGCAGAGCGATAAGAAGTGCGCGATACAGTCTGTGGCATAGATAGTTGGTGGAGAACACGGGGGAATAACTCAGTTCTATGACCAACAGGGCATGAAGGAACGCTGCAACAACATCTGTAAACTTGATGAAAAGCGCGAAATGAGAAAGAAAATAGTTGTGAAGGCAAAGGCGGTGAAACCCAAAATAAGAAAGAGAAGCAAACCTTGACTGGCAGCAGCGCAGGCAAACGTAGGCGAACGCAGCCGTGGCAGCAGCCCAGCAGCTTTCGCAGAAGAAATCGTGAGTGCAACACTTGCCACAGTAATTGATATCACGCAAGAGTGATTTTTTGCCTTTTCCTTAGCCACTTCACGTTCGCCGTTTTTTTCTCTTCCTGTTTCTTAGCTGGCAACGCAATCTTCGAAGTTTTTTTCAACAGGCGGATTTAATAAATTTTTTAAGCCTTTTTACGCTATTGTCTAGAGTTGCACTGTTTTAATGCATTCTTAATAGGGTTTGTACTTACTAATTATATTTTGCCATGGTGTAACATTGCAGGTGGCGCCATTTGGGCCTTTTTTTTTGTTTTCTAAATCGAACTTACAGATTAGTACTAAATAAAAATCATATGGAAAAAATTCTAGTAACTAAAGATGACTGTTACTTTGTAATGTGAACATAAAGAGAAAATGTACTATATTTTGCAAAATTAGTGTTATGATTACGATTGGTAGCGCTTTGGTCATATATATATTGTTGTCAATAAAATTATTATTAAAAAAAAAAATAAAATAAAAAAAAACCCAATATTTACAAAAACATATACATGCTGTAATTATTTGAATAAACTAACATATTTGTTTATTTATAGATTTAATTTCAGTTTTCAAATATATGAGAGTGTTGTGCGGCCTAAAAATTTAGAAATCAGATCAAAGAGTAATTTTCTAATTAATAAATAAAAATAAAAATAATAAAAATAATCTGAATGACATTTACTAATTGTATTTTGCCTTTGCTCAACTGGCGCCAATAATTTGTGAGAGCTAAGAGATGCGTTACTAGTTATTGCCTCTTTACGCTGCGTTTAGTTCGTTCCTTTGTAATAATAATAATTATTGTTTGGTGCATACTTGATGGAAATAATTTTTTTAAATAGTTAAATGATTCTTTCCAATTTGTTTATTCTAAATTAGTGCAATTTGTGTGTTAAAGTGAGCTTCATATTATTAAATCAATAAAAAGTAAAAGAGAGTGCATATAAGTGCCAAATTTGAGCGCATATGTGCATCGTTTACTTTAATTGAAAAAGCGTCGTGTCAAATGCAATAAATGGCGCATCAATGTTGGCATATGCGATTGATATGTGTATAACCCATGGTATGTGTGGAATTTAAAAATGACTTTCAATTGCTCGTCAACGAAATAGGCTTGTCATCTGCATGCAGGTAAGGACCACTTTTAGCTTTTTATGTACGTAATTAAATTAATTTTAAACTATAAAATAGTAAATTGCATATTTTCAACGAAAAATACTAAATTCGAATTTATTGATTTCCTAAAAATACTAATATTTTTATTAAATTAATTTATAAAGTCACGTTGATCGCGTATACATGGACTATACAATAGACTACAGCCAACAAGCTTCGAAAAAAGGAAAATAATATTTAATATTGTTTCGAAGGGTAAAAAAGTGAATCTTGGTTAAGAGAAGTCGGCTGGCATCTCTCCTTATTTGAACCAAGTTACTAAACCAAATATACTTACTAAGGTACTGTGAATGGTAAATGGTTATCAGTTATCGAAGCGTGGTTGAACTTTTTTTTTTAGCTAAGCAAGAGTAACATGTGCGAATGTGGAGTTTATTGAGGAATCTTCTGTAGGCATATGTAGGGATGTATGCTGTGAATATAGATCTGTTGCTGACATTTCACAGCATTACCGAGTAACTTTTTACTTCGTCTATAGTCCAGCAGCATTTTCTGCGACTATAAACTTTTTATTAAAAATAATTTATTTGGCAAAACTGCCAAATAAAATTATACAACATATAAAATTGAAAGGATCAGCAACTTACACTAAGTTACAAAAATATGCATATGATGTATGATACATTTTTATTGGTTTCAAACATTTTTTATGCGCAAATAAAAATGACGGCAGACTCTGGCCAGGACATGCCAACAAACCACTTAGCAAACGAATCTCGCCACGAAACTCACACAATGTAGCAATCGCTTGGCATATTCCATTCACTCACACATAGGCACAAGGGCACAATAAGCAAGGACGAGCGAGCAGTGAGCGCAACAAATTATGAGTTATGGCGCTGTGGATCTGCAAGTCGCATTGCTGTTTGTTGCGTTTGTTTTATTCAAATTACAGTAAGCATTAAATATAATTCACTACGCTCCATTTACGTGCAAGGCTCTGCGCCTGCCTATGGCATAAGAATGGCATGTAAATTGTATACGTACGAGATCTGCTACTAAAGTTCACTCGAAATATTCGTGTAATACTTTTTCATCAATTATATGATGCGTAAGTAATGCAAACACACACACACATCCACTCACACACGCACACATGCCTATGCATACACTCGTGTACAAATAGTCGAGTATGTATAAGTAAGCGGAGATTTGCCATGTACAGATCGACTTATGCAGGAGCAGACGAGTCACATGCTACAATGCTCACATACCACACTCGCATTCAAATGCACACGCGTACGTGTGTGTCGGCTTGGCGAACGCGCATTTTACTACTTACTAAATCCATTACAAAGTATTTTCCTAGAAAATTGCTTCATAAGTACTCGGAAGCATGTGAGTGTACCGTACATAGGACGTCAAGGCAAGAAAGAAGAGATATGCGAAAGCTGGCGATTGGGCGGAGATGGGCTATGCACATAATGCGAGTATCAAAAAATGTAGTTAAATCAAATAGTATGGATAGCAGCGATTGAGTGGGAGAGATAATAATAATGCAGTGAGCAGCAATTTATGTGATTTTCATAAATGTCAGTGGCAAATAAGAAAATATTAAATAGATTTGTGCTCTGTTTCATGCTGCTACACTGAAAGTTACTCCCAATAATAATAAAACGGCGAGAGCTTTCATATATTTCTTATATGTATATGCTATATAGGCCTTGGCTGGTAAACATCACAGAATGACCTGTCGTCATTTTTAGAATTATTCCTTTTGCAAATTTAATTTTAGTATTTCTTTATTTTATTATACAACGAGTTGGGGTAAACATAAAAAGAATTTCAGTGTAAAAAATCATATGCGTCATCATATGGCGGCACATTTGGATGGATGATGCTTGGTTGACTGAATTTTTTCAGCTTTGACGATGATGATGATGACGACGATGACGACGACTACAACGACGACGAAGACTTCAACATGAATGCAGCACTCTTTGCCCTTCGGTGTGTCTTACATGGTTAACAAAACAAAAGTATAAAGAAGTAATTCATAGCGGATTTGCTTACAAAATTATTCATGTGCACTGATGAGGTATGCAGCAACGACTATAACTGCAACAACAACAATAACAAACACGAGCACTGCTGATGACGACGATGACGATGACGATGACAATGATGGTGACGCATTTACTTCCCATCCTCCTCGCTCAGTTTGGCTCTTACTTTCGTCCTCAGTCGTCCTAGACATTGTGGCACGACATTAAAATGATCTGCAGTTTTTTGACTTCAGACACAGCGAAATCAAGTTCGCATGCCACTCCGACTCTCCCTGTTGATGCTATGTGCACAACGTGGCGTATGATTAACCTAAGCTAACTGCGATATTCATACGCAGAAAGATATTATGTTATTTATATATGTATGCAAGTTTGTGCTTTGCATATTTGCACTACGGCAGATGTTATTGCCCCTATATGTTTAAAACTACTTTAGGGATGTCTGATGTTAGTTGCATGTTTGGTTGTTATCAAAAAACTTTTGCATTGAAGCAAAATTAAACACTGACAAAGTGGCATTTGTTTATTTGAGCAGCGTTTATCGAACATCCAATGGGTGAACGTGACAAATGTTCTCTGATTTACAGCAGCATATTTTGCATGCGATTTATCAAACTAATATTTTTCGCTAAACAATGCAAATACAAATAGAAGGCAGCCAATAAAGAAATAAAAGAGAATACATAAAATAAAATAGCAAACGCGTATGCTGCAGCCACATATTCGAATGTCGACTGCAAAGTCTTGCCCAGCAGCTTTGTGGGCAGCCAGGGACTGCTTCGATGGTTCTATGGCAGGCAGCATGTAATTTATTTTGTTGCAATAGTAAAAAATTCACAATTTCACCACAAAATGTGTGCGGGTGTCGTTGTTTGCGTTATTTGCTTTATTGATAGTTCGGAGACGCTTCTCACAGCGACCCATCACAGCATCACTAGGCATCTCCATGCAAGTGCGCAGCCACATACCGGGTACACAAACAAAGGCACTGGACCAGCAGTGTGCCCGTTAAATAAACAAAAAAAACTAAAGAAAAAAAAAGAAGAAAAATGGAAAAAAAAACAAACTATAAAAACCAAATAACGTAACAACATTTTGCGAAAACAACTTGATTAAAAAACCACAAAAACCTATTGATGGTCAATACAAAAGACCTCGAATGACCCGCAATTGTGGGATGCAGAGTTGGAAAGGGCTTTGTTTTTATTGATATATTGTAAAGCAACACTTTGGGCGAAATAATTTTGCACTTTACAAACATCGGTTAAATGCAAGAAGCTAACAAATATTTACGCAATATCACATATATGCAAATTGTAAAATATTTTTTGTTATTTAAAGAACTGCAAATAAGTAATGAAAATTGATGCATATTTTATTTTCTCCACTGCATTGTGTTTTTTTAAGCAATAGGTGTGAAATCACCATGATTGCAGTTAAGCGATTTGCATATAAGCCCTTGACACAGCACATACATATAATCTTATTATATTCTCATCTTTTGTTTATTAAATTAAATGTTAAATAAGGACATGAAGACAAAGTAACTCAGGCAAATCCATGTAAGCTGTGTTGAAAATGTTTAGCATTTGTGTCTAATATTTTGTCCGTCAGTGTACATACGCACATGCATGCTCGCAAAACCCAACGTGGTAATTTAAATGAAATGTACAACCGAACAACAAACGCAGACAGAGGGACAATAACATGCCATGTGCACAAATGCTGCAAATAAATATATTTCTGTGTGTTTGAGGAAGTGTGTAGTGGAGTGGTCGGGGTCAGTAGGGTGGCCCTGCAGCGCAATAAGCGATTTTTTACTTCATTCGTTTGTCCATTTCTTCTTTTTTATATCTTTTTATAGCGTTAACAAATTGGTTTTTATTTCACATTTTTATGCGTAACAAATTTATTTACTTCGGATAAGAACAATAAAGGGTTAAATGTGTTGTTCCACTCTCAAAATAAGCAATCAGTGTTGCCAATCAATGGCAATGAATACATGAAAAAATTCCGGGTGCTTGGATTAAATGACTATGTCGATCACCATTGTGCAATACGAAATGGCTTATACGCACGTGACAGCCAGCCAAGTACTCCGCCCGGCGGAAACGAATAAAAAACATATACGCATAAAACGCATGTAACATTTTTAATGGCCTGCACGCGTATTATGCTCGGTCAGAGCTAAAAAAGTGACGCACTGGAAGACATTTGTCATCTTCATTTCACCTTGTTTGCACTTCTTGGAAGCATAGATTATCAACCATTCAATTTATTTTAGCAGGACATTTGGCAGCGGTCGAGTTAGTTGCTGCCTAGGCAAGGAGTAGCTGTGTTGAATAGCTCTATGCTACATTGGGAGGAAATTTACTCTAGAAGAACCCGAAGACTATTTTGTTTTAGTTAAGTGAAGGCATCGTTGAAATATCTGTCAAATTTTTAACAAAGAAGCAAAATGGATTTCGACAAGAAGCGATTAGGGAAAATTGTGCGTCTCAAAACTATTGACTATGCAGCACTTAGTCGGCGTCAAGTGCTCGAACTGGGCTCAGTGCTTTTGAGTTGGATTCCTTTGATTCTAGGTGCCATAAGCATGTCTGTCTTTGCACTGGAACTGGTTGCGAGCTTTGGAAGAAGTATAATAAGATGCCTCAGCTACATCAGACCATATAATTAATGCAGAAGTTTATGCAATTTATGGCATCTCCGCATAAGTGGCTGCTAATTATTTTAAGTTGTTTGTTAAAAAGTAAATACAAAAATAAAATAAAATGCAGAATGAAATTCATTTATTTGGGAAGTAAACTGATGTAACAAAAATGCAAATATATAACAATATTGTTAGGTATTTAAAAGTAAATAAAATGTAAATTAATGGTAAACTAAATGAATTTGTTTCAGTTTGTTAAATCGTTACACACTAAGCTCTTTAACTATTGTTGGCTATTGACGTCATTCATGCAGGCTCTACTTGCTACTCTTTAAGTAAAAATCAAAATTAAATTATCGAACCAATTTCAAGTTTGCTTTTTGTGCTTATTTTTGGTTATTTTTACCGATTTTTCGTTTGAAGTAACAAATCCGTAAATACAAAGCTCAAAATTCAATTAAAATGCAAGCACAACTGCCGCACAACAAATACGATACAATAGAATGCAATGCAATCTCGTATATATGCAATATGTATACATATATGCATATGTTTGCACGTGTGTATTGTCTGAGCTACATAGAAAATACTAAATTCGTAGCATGTTTTGCACAAAACACGACACACATAAACATTCACATCATGCCAAAACGAAATCAGGTTCAGTTAAATTCAGCACAAGTTGAAGTATAAAATCAATTTGCTTTCTGAAAATTATTGCAGTTGAGTTTGCCTCTTTCTTGATAACTCTGCTGATCAATCAGAGCAACCATTTTTTTAAAAACAAACTTCGAAGTCTTGCGTCTTACAGGAGCACTAGAATTTTCAACTTTTTCCAAAAAGCTGGCTCCAAGATAGATCTATCGATTGCCTATAACTAAATGCAATATTACTTGGCAGCGTGAATATGAATGTCCCTTAAAACTAATCTAGAGCTGACTGTTGAATTTCTTTAAATATTTGTCTGAGTTTCCTTTAGCAAGTCGCTTGATTCGCTGCCTCGTGTTTTGTAGTTGCTAAATTGAAACTAATTGAAATTGTTGTGTGCATAAAATCGCGAAAAAAGTAAAATAAAACCCGAGCCAAACGAATAAATATAAAAAGCGAAACAACAATGCACGCAATAAAAGAAAATAAAAATAATAACTTTTGCCATAAATTTCAATAAAGGAATTTTTGGTATTTTGACCATTGTGCAGCGATTTTGTTTTTCGAGGGTGTCAAAAGGCGTTAATGCCGAACACAGAAACCCTTCCTGCCTTCCTGTCACTACTTGGCCCAGTCGTCAACATAACTTCACATTAACTTTCGCTATTTATTCTCAGTGCTGCAGCAATGAGTAAAAATAAAACACAAACCTCAAAATTTGTTTTTCCTTCTTCTGCGTTACTTCAAGCAAGAAACAAAATAAAAAGAAAAAAAAAAAAAAACAAAAACAAATTATTTAACAAAAAAGATGCAGTTATACAATTTATTTTCTAATGGAATGCCCGCTAATGTTTCAGTTGTCGTGTGAAGTAGTTTGGGCGCAAGAAGTTGTGCGAAAAATGATGCAATAAATTTTACAAGTTTACGTTTAACAAACTTTTTCATTTTGTCTTTATTTGCTAAAAGAGATATGGGTATATGTGTGTGTGTGTGTGTGTGTGTGTGTGGGCAAAGTCAAGATGTTCAACGCATTTTTGGGGCTTCGAAACTGTACCCCCAACTGCAGCACAACACGGCGCCACTGAAAACGCTGAAAATGCAGCAGACTCGCTTGGGTCAACAATATGCAGCAGAAGCAGAAGTTTTGTAGCACATCGTTGCACATCTTTCGCTTGAATTGCTGCAAAACTCAAAGAGCCAAGAAAATGCATTTGGCCCTTTCAAATATTTGTTCGCGCTTCATTCGACCACTTCGAAAACAGAAACAAATAAAAAAAAAAGAAGATGTGAGAAGATTGGAGTTTCTTTTTTACATCAAAATAGTTCTCTGCAACGACATGTGACATGTTTCCTTATAGAGGAGATCCTACTGATTTTTGTACATAATTGCTTAATAAAAATGCAAACGCCTGATATCCAGCTTCTCAAAACGCTATATCTTTTAATATGGTATAGAAGCTATAGAAGCTTTCTTCAAGTTCAAAGTTAATGATTTTCCACAATTTCAGTGTATTGAATGATCAAAGCCGGAATTGTGCATACCAATCACACTCGGCACAATGGCGTATCGAAAAAATCATATGTTAGCTCACACGCGTAGAGTCAATCAGTCAGTTCATTTATGCATACAAATCAGCACAACATTGTCAATGTCGATATTAACTATTGGGTGGGAAAAGGAAGAAGAAGAAGAAGCCAATACAACTATTATTCCTACCCTCACATAGTGCTCTGCATTGTCTCTTGTCTCGTTGAAAGGCATTTAGCTGTGGAACAATTCATTGCACTTGTTCGACAACCCGGCGAACAATGCAAATAATTGTCAAACTAAACATGCGACATCCTTCGCCGACGCAAATAGACACTCCACAAAAAAAAGGGCGCAGAGTCATAAAAAAGTGAGAAAATGTAGACAAGAAGAATCCAGCAGAGCGAACAATGAAAGGCTCACAGTGCTCCTTCATTCTGTGCTATTGACTATGCCTTGCCTTGTTGGCTGTTCGCTTCACGCCTCGCTTTTGTGCTTGCTTTTTTTTTTTTTCTTCCTTTTTCTATTTGTGCGTCGCTAATGCGTCGCCAAATCATTGGGTTCTATATTGTGCTGAAAACCCATTGCCAAGCGTGGAAATCAAAGTGGGAACAAAGTGGGCAAAAAAACGAGGGAAAATAAAGAAAGCTCGAAGGCGAAAACTATAACAGCGCCGCATGTCGTCGCGAGCATTCATTTGTGCAGCGTCGATTCCTTCATTTTTTGTATTTGCACTTTGGCAGTCGTCATTGTCAGGCGAAACGGCAACCGAATGCGAAAAGCTATCCCGGGTACTCACGGCTCAGCTCTGAGCATGGGTTCATGCTTAGTTGCTGATGCTGATGCTGATGCTCATCGTTAGAATCGAAGTAAGCTACTTTGACTTTGACGCAAACAAAGTGACTTTAATCGCGCGCAAATATGTTCAGCTGCCTTGCAAAAGACGAGGCAGAGAAAGTATTAGGGCGTGCTCAGCGTATACACTGTAAAAAAGAAAAACACAGTTGCTTTGCATATATGGCGAGGTTTCAAATTATGCCTGCGAAGGGTCATTTGCTCCACCCCATGATTATTTAAAACATTGGATAGCTGTGCAACATGCAGTCAATTGCTGCGTTTTGTTCTCTCACTATGTAATTTTGTTAGTGGTCAATTGAGGTTTGGAATAAAAATTTTTTACCGTGCAGGCCAAGGTATGTGCATAGATTTGTCACATTTGAATGCCCTCGCATTACAATAAAAGTCAATAAATTTAATGTGACAGTTCTCTTTTTCTTGTGTTACTTCTTTGCTCGAGTTTATGTGCAAGTTGAGGAAAAATGAAAAGAAAATTCTGCTGATTTTGCACCAAAATTTCCACGCTTTGTGATTTCTCTCAACGCATTCGCAAATGTTCCAAAGTAATTTCATTATTGCTGACAAAAATGTCACACATTCAATTTTTAATGAGTATCCCTTTTTGGCCCGTTGCTTGTCAGTTCTCTTCATCGTTGTTGCCTGCGCAGTGCTGAGGAATTTTTATAGCAGCTCTTTGACATTTTTTTGTCGTGCAATTTGAACTGTCAAGGAAGTCATAACAGTTTTCCGTTCTCAATAAACATTTTCTTCTAAAGAATGCGTAATTCCAATGCGGTAATGTATTTGATCGTTTCCCTTCAATTGAATAATTGGAAGAAACTGCCACAGTTTACAAAAAAATGTGCTACAGCCAAACAAAATAAAAAACGAGAAAAAGAAACGATTACAATTTGAAATTGGTTTCCATGCTGGTAATGCTTAATTTTTTAATTTTGCTTTCTCATTCTAAATTTGTTATAGAGAAGTTTGACCGTATAGCAAATGATTTTCTAATTTGGCTTGATTGCTTGAGTCTTTTATGGTTAGTATTGGACACTGTTCTCAGTTTTGGTTATTTACAAAAAAACTAAAGGCAACCAAAGAAAAAAAAAAACCAATTAAATTAAATTTGTATAAGAGACAACTTGCTCTTTAATACGGCAACGTAACGTTATAAATTCACAAGCACCATTATGAAAATAGAAAGACATGGTAAAAACAAAACAAGCAAAATAAAAAATGAAAAGAATTTTCATTACCTGCATTGTGATCAGCACAGCCAAGAGATCGTCACAGAGAGTAACTTATTTACAGTCACTGATACAAAAAGAATTATAAAACGCAACTGAGTGCCAGGAGTGGTGCTCAAATAAATTTCGAACAACAGGTTCACTAAGAAATAAATATCCAAGTTGAACTGATAACAATAAATGTCCTAACAAACAGTCGACAATGCTGGGGTGAATTGGAATCTAATAAACGAGTTTGGGACTTCGATTTGAAATTGTTTTACCTTTTAAAAAAAAGAGGTTAAGCTCAGCTGTGATTTGTTTTGATGTTATATGAACATGTAAAAAAAAAAAAATTTGGGCCCTACGTAATTCTGGCCCAATCGCAGTAATGGCCCTGAACAGCAAAGTACAAACCGGTTATATGGCTGGTTCACATGGAGCGAAACGTCGACGTGTGTCTCAAAGCGTGTCTCGGATTTGTGTGTTTAGTTTTCGTTTGAGTGGCAATGAGTGCGTTGAAGTTTGTCTAGAGCTGCAAAAAAGTTATAATAAAATTGTGTACATTTAATTTCATTTAAATATATAAAATGCCTATATGATCATTTTGTATTTAGAATATGCAAAAGTCTAAGGCACTTTTGTTGGACCACGGTCATCGTTCGAACTGTGGCTTGGATGATGACGCAGGCTCCGAAAGTTACTCCTCAGATTCCTCATTCTCTGATTCGCAATACAGCGATGGCAGCGATTTGGCTAATTGGGAGGAATTTGTGGCCGCAGATGGCAGACTGTTTTATGCGGAATATTTGCCCAATGCCAAGCCAAAATCTAGCTCAGCAACTGGAGGCGTGGATCGACGCGTCAAGTTCAACAGAAGTTCATCGCTGCGCCTGGGAAAGAAGCCAACACGTCGCCAGCAGAAGTTGCATCAACAATTAGCTACCAGCAAGCATAACGACAATCATTTTCATCAGCAGCAACAGCAACAGCAACAGCAGCCACAACAACAACAGCCACAACAATCGGAAGTCGAGTTCAGATTCTCACATATCAAATCATCAACGTCTCACGAAGGCAATTGCAAACAGTTGGAGCTGGTAATTAATGCAGCGGATCGGTTCCGTTTCGGTCGTCGCTCCACCGCTGTGGAGTCCATACTTGGCTTTCGCGTTGTGCCGTTTGTCGATAACCCGGCATGCCTAATGCTCGATGGCTTTGTGCACGATATTCCCGCTATACAGCAGCAAGGCAAGGGGGAGACCGCAAACGGTGAAGCAGCACAGGAGCCGATCAAGCGGGGCGACTGGTTCAAGTCACTCGACGGCATTGACATACGCAGCAGCAATTTGGATGATTTGCTGCTGCAGTTCACAGAACCTACCAAAGTGTGTCTTAAGTTTCAAGGCGCCATTCGCGATGACCCGGTGTCTATGCAAGCAAGTTCATTGCTCCCTGGCCAGGCTGGCACAGAGAATGCGCAGACATTGCACAAAATCGAGAATTTCGCCATGTTTGCAGATAAGTTCGAGCAAATCCTTCTGCCTGGGCATGATGCACACATCGCTGCGTCACTAACATTGCCTGAGCCAAAAGTTGCTACCCCATTTGCATTACTTTTGCTGCCGCCGGAGTGTTATCAACATGATCAGTATAAGGATTCACTCTATTACTATCCAGAAAGCCCAGTCACCAATTTTCTATACAAGGCACGTGGCAGTTTTCTGACGCTGAACGCTGTGCTAAGTGAGGAGCTGCAGACCAAGCCGCACACTTCGCGTTTGATTGTGGAGCAGGTGAGCTATTTTGTGAACTATCGCACGCTGAATGGCTTTCTGGTGCTGTTTGCATGGGCCTCAACGCCGCAGCTAACCATGGCCGAGTGTGGCCTTCGATCGGATGAGCTAATCGGCTATCTGACGTTTGCTTTACCGTCATTAAGTTTGGAAAACTTATCCAATGTCAATGAGGCTTCAGCGAGCATACGCAAGTTTTTGCGCAACTTGTGCGATATTCAACGTGTGCGTCTGACAGCCACGAATCAGTGCAAGAGTGGCAACAATTGCCAATTCGAAACATTGCTGAAGGAGTCGCGCAGCATGCCATTGCCAAAGGAGGCCCAGTTGCGCATCTTCGACGCGCTTAGTGAAATGGAGGCCATGGACTATCGCAACTGGAACGATGAACCTTTGACCACGCATCGGGAATTCTTCATATTTGGCAGTGTGCTGTACTGCAATGCCAACATGTTAGCTTCTCAGTTGCCGACAGAGATTCGTGCGCATATTGAGGGCTTTTTGCGTTGCCGTGGCATTTTCGATTTCATTGCCAATCAAAGTGTACGAGAATTGTACGTATGGGAGGAAATTGTGATGCCTAATTCACAAGGTCGTTACTTTCTAACTATTTGTTCGCGCAGTCATCTGATTCTTGCGGTCATTTTGAAATTATTTGACGCATCTGACATGACAGCGGATATGATAATCGCACCGTCGCTTTTCTATATCGAGGAGATACAGGAGACCCTTGATCATTTGATACAGTGCGGCATAGAATCGTTGGCTATATTTTGGTCAATTTCGAATAAGCGGCCTGAAGTCGTACACAAACTCGAAGCATCGCTTGAATCAACGAATGGAAAGGATTTACGCAAATTGGAAACATTTCTTAAGCAGAAGCTGTCCGTTTCGAATTCTGCGACAGGAAATATTTTCGCCAGTGCTCAGCGAGATAATACAAATGATGATGACATGCAGTTTGGATCTTCATTGGGTGGCACTTCAGTGCACAGTCTGACACCCAGCGAAGAGGAGTCGAGTCGAAAACGTCTCACTTCCATATACACCGCTGATGACTCGGATAGTGGCTCCGATTGGGAGAACTTCGCTGAGCAGCTTCCACTGCATTATGGCCTAAATGCCGAGGGACAGAATAAAATGACTGAGTCGCTTTGGAAGGAAATCAATAATGTTTTACCCGTAAAAATATCAGCCGGCTGGAAGAATTCGATATTTCATTATGTCTATGTGGACACCGCTAACGGAACTGTGTTTTGCCCATTAAATGCTAATTCCGATCATTTTCCATACTTGCATGAAATTCGCAAAACCTGCCACGTTATTCATGAAGTATTGCAAAATACGAAAAACTTTCGCCGTCATTTGGCAGATTCGTCCAAAAGCAGCGGAGGCAGCGCCAATAAAGCAGTCTTGGCAGTGAAAGAACATGGAATCGCTATTGAGGTGAAGAACGCTGTGAGTTCACAAATGAGCAACGCAGAAGCAGACGTTAATGTGCAATTTATAGTCGTCGGCAGATTATTTCATTCACCCTTGAAGGAAGTCTACGTCTGCCATCGGCCAGAGGTGCCTCAGAATATAGTTGAAATGGCATTCCGATTGTCCTTCTTTTCTGTAGGTTAGCAAAACTCATAAGCTCATGCTTAGCACATTATTTTTTAATTTATTTTTTATATTCGTATTTGCACTTAAAATGTATACTGATACTTTCTAAGGTAACCAGCTTTCATTGAATTATATATACTTAGTCATAGAATAATAAAAAACATAAATTATGTATAAAATATTCAATAAAATAATCAAAGTACACTATTATATAGAATTGTTTTTATTTTATTATATTTTTTTTTTCACATATAACAGTCCGCACATTTACGAAAATACTTTTTAAATAATTAATATTATATCTCAGTTTTAAATTCTTTTGTAGAAAAAGAAGCCTAATTTTGTAAATTTTCAACGTGCTCAATTTGATTCTTTTTTTTTTTTTTTTTTGCAAACCGAAATGCTGCTTCACTTACAGCACAAGGGATGTTCTTCATTTAAATAAATGTGTTGAGGGCGTGCCTTTCGCACTCAAGCTGCATAATTTTCAACACTTTTGTGCTGCGCCAATAGATTTCAGTCCACTCAAATGCGCTTGCCAAAATCATGATGTGCAACAAGCACTTAGCTGAAGTTATTCCTTGCCTTCGGTCAGGTTTTCAGTTACTTGCTTTACATTATTCACTTTTTGAATGCCTGTTTCCGTTTTCGTTTCCGCTTCCGTTCTGTTTGACTTGTGGTGCGGCATAGACTACGTAAATTTCAACAAAAAACACTTTTTATCTCTTTGTATTTTTGTTACGGAAATTCTGTTTTTCTTTGGTGGCATATTATATAAATTATAAAAAAGAAAAGATTTTATGAAGTGGTGTGGTTTTCATTCAGAAAAATATATTTTCAATTATCTGAGATGTAAAGTTGCACGGTTCACTAGCATTTTTTGGTTTTATGATAGAGCAGAACATTTAACAGGAAGATACATGGTCAGGGCCATAAATTTCCCCCAAGGGAAGCTTTTGTGCAGCAAGCTTTGACAAATTCGTCATTTTTAATTTATAATTTTATGGTGTCAAACCAAAAAAGGGGACTATTTGTAGATCGTGAGACTAGATCTTCGAAGAAAGAAAGTGGACTCTTCTAGTTAGAATAATATTTGTGGCATAAATATGAATAAAGATAAAGTGGAAGAAGGTCGTATTAATGATCTTCACGGGTCTGATTACGGAATAAATGCATTCGACAAGGTTTTATCAAAAGACGAATTTGACTTGTTGGGTAGAATCGGAAATGCGCATCAGTTTGATTTGTCTGAAAACATAAAATCTTTAGACAAGTCTCTAAAGTTTTCGAGTTTCATGGCATTTTATGAGAAACTTCTGCAAAGTGATGTGAAGAAGTGTGAAAGAATGAAACATTTGGAATCGATTTGCGACATCATGAATAAGTACAGAGAAGCTGAGTTGAACCAAGCGAATTTGCAGCAGCTGGCTTTGTATTTAAAGGATATGTATAGCATAGAAAAGAGTTCGGTCAATAGAGGCACTTCTTTAGCAAAGAAGTTGAGGGGACAACATCGAAAAAAGCTAATCATTTCTAGAGCAAGTCTTAGGAATTTGAAAGAAAGACTATCTACCAAGTGGACTAAGTTATATAAATTCAAACCATCCAATTATAACTCTTCATCTGAGACTGTAACCGACAGAAATGCTGAAACGGAATATTTTTCCAAAGATCTCACGTGCACTCCTAGTTGTGATATACAAGAAGCATTTTCGTGCCCCTATTTGGATACAGAGGCAATGCAGACATGCTGTGAAGAGAAACTGTACAATAATGAATATGAATCCCAAGTAATTGAACGATCTAATAGTGTTATTAGTTTAAACAGTTATGGTTATCTAATGAAGAGCGAAAAACCTTCTATGCTTCCAAAAGTTAAATCAACTGAAAATTTAAATGTAATTGTATATAATCCATACGTAGGGGAACCAGCAGTGGAAGAGTTCCTACGTAAGGAAAAGAAACTAAAAACTGAAGATTTAATTGATGAAAACTCTGAAAAGTACAAAGAAATGCAAAAAGATTTCATTAGAAAATTTGAGCATAATTGGCGGCGTCATCGAGAACAGCAAGCAAACTCAGTAAGTGAAAGTAATTCCATACATCATTCTGATTTGATGCGTAAAATAGATGAGAAATCAAAGTTACATAAAGATCTGTGCGATAAGTTCCTTGCTGATTTAGAAGCGAGGGAGTGGAAAGTATGCGCCACAAGTGCTGAAATAAAACACGGCAAAGGGGATGCATGTGAATTCCATACTGAAAATAAAATAGATAATTTTGAAAGTAAATGTGCTCTGCTAGGCAAACCATTCGAACTGAGAAAAAATGAATCCTTCTGCATAAAACAGATTGCAAATACAGCAGATTTTGATTCGCACTGGAAAAGATTTGAGAGTGCAGATGGGAAGGAAGCAGTCAATCATAATGAAGTTGAATGGAGAGCTGCGATGGTGTGTCATGCCTCATATGCGCTTATTGGCGCCGGGGGAAAGTATCTTTGGAAGGATGCAACTACAGGACACTTTTATCTGACAGAGGAAAGTAAGCTTGACTTAAAAATTACCGAAGCTTATACATTTTTAAGACTGGCCAGATTGGGCTATTATTACAATAAACTCTACGCATATACCGATGTGGATTCGCCTCTTTGGAGCATTGGCCACTGCGGGGCTGCGCTGGCCGCTGCACTTAGCACCGAATTGAAGAACTATCGGACAGCATTTCATGTAATGCAAAACGGTTTCCATGAACAGTTGCGCCGGGGGGAATTCAAGATGTCACTCATATCATTGACTGCCTGGCATATGCCACATTTGCTGCTCTTCAAATGGCTGAACTTGGTGATCGAAACGTGCATTGCGGAACATATGTGCCAGGTGTCGATTTTGAAGACATTTCATCGCTTTGTGCAAAATGGCAACCAATTGTTGGAAGAGTTGGCCAAGTTTTTGCTATGTGAAGCTGCACGTCCGATATACAAAATCCTGACAACTTGGCTGCAGCTTGGTGAAATACGCGATTACCGAAACGAATTCTTTGTCATCGATAATTTGCCGGATGAGCTGACGGAGCAGCATAATTTTATGAGGCGATACAGTTTATGTAAAAAGCGAGTCCCGCTCTTTCTGAATCAGGAACTGGCCGAGATGATCCTGGCAATTGGCATACATAAAAGATTGGAGCTGCATTGCTTCGCTGAACCGAATGACAATCTGCTAAGTGAGAATAGTGCAAAGGCATGTTTAAGCGACTGTGTTCATGCCATCATTCAGCAGTGTGACGACAAGGCTCTGTATGAGTATATAAGTCAGGTCAGTGCGGAGACGATAAGCCGCGTACTGAAGGTTTGCCATGAGGAATTGAAGTTTGTGCCGCATCTGCAGATTCTACGCAAATTCATGCTGCTGACTGATTTACGATTTGTTCACAGTTTTATAGTGCGTTTGGCATCCTTTCTCAATGAAACCCCCAATGATTATTATTTACCAGCGATTAATAATGTGCTGCAACGAACCCTGCTTAGCTGCAGCGCATGTCCAGACGAAATTGAGCTAATGAGCAGCCTGTCTGTCGAGCGGAATGTGTCGGAGGACTGCACTCAGAACGCAGGCTGGGAAATATTCGTCATGGTGTGCCACTTCAAGGATGCTCTGCATTCGTTTCTGTCTCCGACCATGCCCACCTATGGTGCGCTGTTCGGCGCCATGTGGCAACTGCATCGCGTGACGTATCTGCTCATCGACAGCATTTGGTTCGAGCAGCGCGATTTTCGCAGTTGCGTAGCGCGCCTAGGTGCGTCTGTGCAGGGCATTTCACTGGGAGCTCATGCGCTGATACATCAGTTGGTGCACGTGATCAGCTGCCTGCGCGAGTATTTCCTCAACCAAGTCGTGGCTGCTGCCTGGGAGCAACTGTGCGTGCGTTTGCAGAATGCTGCATCCTTCGACGCTGTGTTGACCGCACATGCAGCCTATTTGAATTCCATTAAGGAAGGTCTTTTCTTTTCTGAACTGACTGCAAACTGCCATGAATGCCTAATGCGCATATATAAATCAATTTCCCGCTTTCGTGCTTGGCAACAGACCTTCTTCGAAGCCTGTCTAAAGCAATCCAAGCGGGATCTACAAGTGAGTGCCCAAATAACTTCGCCTTTAAAGTCTTTGGACAATTTCCATTTAGTATGCAGCAGGCTGGAAGAGGAATTAAATTTTCTTCGATCGTCTTTCGAGAAAACTATTATAGATTTTCTGCATTTACTGAAGCAATGTGGTAATTCCAAGCTATTGCTTTTTGAGTCCATTGATTTTAATCACTACTACATTAAGATGCGTATGGATCGTGAATATGAGTAGCGAAATGTTTTTTAGAATATTGCCCTTTATTGATGTATTATATATTTCTTGATAGTTTTAAATATTTTTTTATTTTGCAAAAAAAAAAAAAAATAAAACAAAATACCCTTGAGACTGTTTTGTTGCTGTTTAACAGTCTATGTTGGAATCCTAATGACTTTCTTACAGATTGAAACTGATATTGTCCGATTTAAGTATGGGAAGTTTGGCTGATAGGTTTAAGTAAAATTATATTTGAAGAGTTTATCAATGTGGTTTTTTAACGACTGCTAAGGTCAATTAAATTTTGATTAATTTTACACTTTGCTTTCCTTGAGTAAAATGATTGTATTTCTAAGTTGGTATTGTCAAAATTTAATTCAACTTAAGTTAACATAAAGTTAAATTAAAGATTCCATTTAGACTGAGACTCAGCATGATTTTGATTTAATTGAATTTCGGCAGCTATGATGACACAAAGGATTACCCGCAGTCACAGTTACAGAAGCACAAAAGCCGAATACGAATGCGAATGCGTGTCCTCAGACTTTTCCACACACCTCTACTATGTGTGCATAACTCAGCGTTGTGCAATCTAAAGCCATACTATCGTATAATCTATTTTTGGTTAAGAAAATTGGATTTTAATTGAAAATTAAGAATCGACTTAGCAGTATTTGCATTGTGCGCCTTTTGTTATGCTAATACCATCGAATACATATAAATGAATCTACATCTGTGTGCCAACTTGAGTTGCTGAAGAAATATTGATTTTGTGCAAATTAAAGAAAATAAAGGCATGACTCTTCCTTCTTGTGCAAGCGTGAGTGAGCAAATTTGTAAATGGAAATCATATTGTAAAAATTCTGTCGCCATGCGTTATTCTTCACGTGACAACACGGAAATATTAAAATTTAATGAATAATCATAAGTTTAACCTTTGCTTGGAACCCCTAACGTCATATTTGCAACATACATATATTTTTTTTATTATTATATATATATTATTAATATACAAGGTGAGTTCCAAAGTAAACAGGACTTTTTGAATCTAGCGCCCTCTAGTGGCGCCATCTATATGTCAACTGGTGCGTTAGAATCTGCTATCGTTTATCGACTTCCAGTAAAAATTTCATGACATTTCATCTATTGGAAGTGAGGTTATTGCGTTTTAAGTGTCAGTATGTTTTTGTCATCGGTGCGAGAAGATGGAAGTTGGCGTTTGTTGCACGATAATGCGCCGTCTCATCGATCGACGCTTGTGTCCGACTATTTGACCAAAAATCACATTTTAACCATCAACCACTCCCCGTATTCACCTGATATGGCACCGTGCGACTTCTACCTTTTCGGAAAAATGCATTTGCCGATGAAAGGAAAGCGTTATGCAGACGTAGAGGCCATTCAAAAGGCTTGCACCGATGACAAAAACATACTGACACTTAAAACCTGTTTACTTTGGAACTCACCTTGTATTATCATATATTGTTTTTTTAAGACCAAATCCTTGAAAAAATTAGAATGTCGGTTAATTAACGTCAGAAACGTCGTCAGTGCTCTGTAGGCGCTAAGAAAGTTTTCAATCGAACGCTGTCCCAGTGCTAAGCCATTCTCAACTAATTCTAATATGCTTATCTCGCAGCAAGACAGGTGAGGTGAAAATAGTTCAGCAATTAGAAAGCTGCAGCCGCTTTACACCTTCATCACAGCAGTTTACTATGCCGTATGGCAATCGAGCGCTCCCCGGGCCTGCTTAGTTGCGTGCAAATCAGGGAAGCATTTGCATTGCTAAGCTGAAAGAAGAGCCGCCTGCTGTTGATGGCCGATTGTGCACATTGTTGCAGTGGCCCCGGGGATTGCCTGCGGCAAGTGCGGTTGCAATATGTGGCGCACATGTGTTTTCCATGGACTGTTGGCATGCACTGTCCTGCGGCAGCGTCAGCTACTTTTGCCACTTGTTTTTTTTCAACCAAACTCCATGACATTTCTATTGACAGCGCTTTGAATCTAAATAGTCCGCAATTCACTGTTATTCTGCTCACTGCTGCGCCTGTTGCCGCTCCCTTTGTTTGTGCAGCAGTGTAGCGATGTAGTGATTATGGCATGTTGGCTGGCACAGCTTGAGCCGCTGTTACTGTGTGAGTGAGCACTTGCCGCCTTTTGCCGTTGCCGCTTGGTCTCTTGGACTCCATTGGCATATGGGTGTGAGTAGTGTGTGGAGCGTATGTAGATGTTTTGATATATTTGTATTTCTTTTGTTGCCCTGCGGGCCACAATGGTCAGCATGGCAGCTGTTTCGGACACATGTCATTTCTCTCGTTTACTGACATATATTTTAAATCTTTTTCAGCTTTTCCATATGTTTTTGTTTTTTTTTTTGTTTTTTTGTGCATGTATGGAGTTATGTCAGTTGTCAGCTTTATGAAGTTGTAGGAAAAACCAATAGTTTCCATTTTTAGATGAAGTTTTGTTGAGCAAATTTGCGGTAAACACTTTTACACAAATCTGTGCCAACATGGGCTCAATATTCAATCAATTTTAGTTGCATCTCATATGTTACAGTGTCAGACAGAAAATTGTGTATATATTTGTGTTGGAAAGGTTTTCGCCATCAGAGATGTGAAGGCACATTTGCTACCGAGTTCATCTATGAATATGCTCAGATGAAATGATGGAGAGCAAATCGACTGCATCTTATGTTAGCATTTTCACTGCATTGCTGCAGTGGCAAAAATGAATTCAAACAACTTTCAGCAACTCCATTGAGTCCACGCTGCATTTTAGTTCGTTATCAAGTAAACTAAGTACAACTGTAAATTATCGCTAATAATGCTTTGACAGCACTGGCGCAGACTTAACAACAAAGAGCAGCGTGGCAAGCATGCGGCACGACACGACATGGCACGGCACAGCACTCCCAGGAATATGCATCACGTGCCGAACGCGATAACGCTGGAACGCTCACAAGTGTGCAACACTCAGCTAAGCCATTGTAGGCGGCTGTTCTGCATAGCGAGCATAATTATGCAAACTGTTTGACGTGCATAAATTCATATAATAGCTCGGCAGGCAGGCGAAACACCAAGCAGCCATTATCGAAGAATTATCAAGTGTGCGCTGCGCCACGCTATGGCACGCCAAGACGATGCGATTCGATTCGATTCGATGCTGTGCAGCATGCGGGTGCCAATTGTCAGTTGTGCTTTTGCGGCTGCGGTTGCCAACGCAAATGGCTGCACATGATTAATTTACTTGAATTAGTTGGGGCATATGCACATAGTCAGCGCAACATTTCAATTATTCGCATATCCTGCACGTGCAGCGCCAAATATGCTAAACAAATAATTGCTTTATTAACATAATAATAATGTTAATACATATTAGCCAGCAGTAGACAATTTTTCTTGAGTATGGCTTTGCTTTCATCATTCGATTTCGATCTAAATTCGACCCCTAAGCCATTACGTCTGGTCTTTGAAAATAGAGTTTGATGTCTGCTGATTTTGCGTTGTTAACAATATTTTGAGTCTGCTGCTGCTACAGTGCCTGCACATAGTGTGTGCAACAGTGAGCAAAGTGGCATGCCGCTCTAATGGCAGAGATTAGGGATAAACATTTATTATCTGCAGATTAAACAGTCATGTATGGTTTCAGTGATTGCTTATTCACAGTCGATTGGAGCTGCTTTAATGACATGTTTGTGCGTTGCTTGGAGCAGCAGTCGAGCAAGTCGAAACCAATTAAAATGCTGCCAAAGAAGACACTCCTACCTACCTACACAATTGAACGTGCTACGTATAAATGTAATTACACGCAGAGCTGTAATGCTATTACAGCTAACGGAGAGAGTATACGAAGTAGATGAAGAAGAAGGTGAAGGCCCATCCACACAGTCAGGCTCTTTTGCCAGTGCAATTTTATGCCGGCAAGGATATGCACATTTAGTTATCATATGTCATAAGCTTCCACTTTGCTTTGAAGGCTCACCTGCAGCTGCTTGCGTGGCACGTACCGAGCGTGTAATCTTAAGGCATTACGTAACATTATCCTTGCCGTATTTTAAATGTTGTAATTACCGTTGTAATTACGCACAGATGACAGTTTAGGAATTTAATGTGAAATTTAATATGAAAATGAAGAAGTGCACGCGTCGCCTTCACTTCGACAATGCAAATGTGAATCCGCAGCTTTAGGCACTCAGATGATGGCTCTTTGCTTACTGGATTTTCTCTTTACGGATTCTGGCAGTTTTCATAATATTTATTCTTAACTTTGCCTACCTACAGTGCACACTCGTTTGCTTAAAGATTCTTGCGCGGTTAATTTAACTTTCAGGCCATTAATTATTTTTATTATAAGTGCAGAAAAAAGGAGTTTAATTGTATTTTTTGTTTTTTGTATTTTTTTTTTGTTAAATGCATTAAATTATTTTTCTTTAATCAGAACTTATTATGTGCAAATTTTATGATAATATTTTATATATGCATTTTTTTTTGTTTGCTTTTAAATGCATAAATTAATGTGGTAATAAAAGAAAGCTGCGGCAGCAACTCTGAAATCCCAATGCTTTAATGAGAAAGCGTCGTGCATCGTGCGTCGATTGTGTTAAGTCTTCGGTCATTTTGTGCCCATTGTATATTTCATTTTTAATGTTTACTCAACGCTGTACGTTATTAAATAAAGGTCCGGGGCAGAGTTGACTAATGTGCGTGGGGCCAGTATGGCGCGAAAAGACGGTCGTCGCCTGCTTTTGTTTAAAACAAATAAAATGTTTTGTTGAAATTATGAAACAAAGACCCTTTTGAAGGCGTTTATTATTTTCTTAGCTATTTAATGTGTATTTTAAAATTCGCATGGCTTTCTCTTTACGCTAGTGCGTGGGAGTGGTTGAGGGAAAGGGAGAGGGAAGGGGAACAGGCAAGGAAGTTGTGCTTTTATGTTTGGCGCCTGGCGTGCCGTGCCATGACGTGACGTGCCGTGGCAACTTTGTGTTGATGTACGAGTTTGCTTTTGATTTTTAATAAAACTGCCTTAATGGACAGCATAATAAAGCAAAGTGATAGGATTCTGTGTGCCTGCAATATTTATTAGTTTATTATTACAACAATGCAGTGTTGTTGTTGTTATTGTTATTGTTAATTGTTTCTCGTTTTGTTGTTTGCTGTGATTTATATAAGATTTTGTTTTTGTATTTTTAGTTCGGTTTAAGAGGTTTGCTTCGTTACACGCTTTGATTTATGTTATGGCGCTTCAATGGGAATCAAAATCAAGATTCCATGCTTCGTGCTTTATCAATTTGATGCGTCTATTCATTATTGTTTTGTGTTTCGCTCTTGACCACAAAATATTTATCTTCATTTAAGTTCAGTACGCTTCTAAATGTTGCCTCAATGCGTGCCTATTTATAAAAGATAAAAACTTATTTATGACTCAGTCTTTGTGAAATTTACCAATGCAACATAATTTGTGTCACTGCTGAAGTTGCCTCACATGACTTTTGCAGCAACAAATCAGCACAACAGTGAAAGTAACTCTGAAAATTTCTTTGTGTCAATACATATTGACAGATAAGCTTGCTATGATAATGCGATTCGGCCGGATATTCTGTATCTGGATATTCGGTATCAAATATGCAAAATTTAAATCACTAAGCATTGCATTGCTATTATGTATAGAAAGGACTCATTGGCCATTTCTGTGTGTATTGGAATACAGTTTCAAGTGGAATGTCCCATAGAGGAAGTGCCACATATATACGCACATAAGTATCGATTTGGCAAATGCAAGTAAAGCCCTTTAACAAATGTTACTTGATAAGTTGATGACACTTCAAGGATTGGTGTACATTCGCACATACACACATACATACTTACAGACATACAGACGCACATCCGGCAATGCTCTTGTACTCGCACTGCAGCCTGGCGGGGCGTGTGTTCGCTTGTGGCTTATTTGATAAATATGCGCGTATTTATTCAAATCAATCAGCGTCACGCACGACTCACTCAGATTCCGTCAGCATTGGACGAATGTGATGATGGCTAGTGTACACATTTTTGCCTTCGCAGCCTTTGCTTATACAAGTATCTGCAGCAGTAACTGTAGCTGTGTGTATGTGTGTGAGTGTATTGTATACGTATCGTGCTTTTCAGTATCTGCATTCATTGTTTGAGTGCTTGTGCTGTTTGCTTATATTAATGTGTGGCTGAGAGTAATGAGTCCTCCCTCTTACCCAAAGATTCACGTTGAAGTCGCATATGGTTTGCGCTTCTCTGTGGTTAACATAAATCTAAATTTGAAACAGAGATTTTCTCATTACGTATTTTTATAAAAGACACGATTACTTGTTTTCAAAGTTAGAATTTACTTAACATTTTAAGATATAACTTGGTAAGTGTTGCTTATTTTATACATTACAGCGTTGTGAAACAAAAAAATGTGTCTCTTTTTTTATACCCTCCCTTTACCAAAAAATGGTATATTAAAGTTGTGCAAATGTATGTAACAGGCAGAAGGAGGCGTGGCAGACCCCACAAAATATATGTATTTTTGATCAGCATCGAAACGCGAGTCGATCTAGCCATGTCCGTCTGTCTGCCCGTCTGTCTGTATGAACAATCGGATCTGGGAAGCGATTAGACCTTCAACCACCACATTTTTCACGAAGATGCTCCTAATTCATAGGCATAACGAGTTTAATTTGTTTTTTCGATATTCGACCTATAACATAAAGCTGCCATAGGAACGATCGGCCGAAAAATCACATTTACTAAGAAAAACTTTTGGATTTAATAATGTTGAGCAATATACAATCATATATCTGAATATAATAAATATCGGGTTACTATACCGAAAAATTTCTTTTACAAAAAAAAAAAAAAAATTGTTTCTTATCGATATCTTTACATAATTAGCATAAAATAATAAAGCAAAAAAAAATATATATATTGAATTTTGGATTCCCTACAGGGTATTCAATAGTCGATTACGTCCGACTATGACCACTGCTTTTCTAGTTTTGTCATAAGATTATTAAATTCTATACTTTTAAAGACCTAAAAAATATATATATATAAATTACCGTAATGGTTTATATAAAAAATTACAGAGCAGAGAGAGCAGAGAGAGAATGCAAGGAACCCTAGAAAGCTGTTGTCACTATAAAATCGAATAACCCAAATCTGTTGCAGTTAATAGTTTTTGCTCTCCGACACTAAGCGGAACGTTATATTACTAAAATGCGTTGCTTTCTGGTATTTGTTTTACTCTATACGATGACGATATTGGCAGAAATTAAGTCTGAACGTAATGGTAAAGAAAAGACAGTAATTTTTCTAAACTTATGTATTTCTATATTCGATGTACGTACACAGGCTTACCTACCGTCCCACGACTTTCGCCGAAGCTGTTTACGAAGATAGGTAAAAATTTTTACTACATTGTGGATGCATTCAAAGTGAATTGGTTTTTGGCTGCGTATTTTTGTCGGAGAATTCGTGCGCATTTGGTTTACATTGAGAGTGAAGAAGAAATGAATGCGTTGGCGGATCATTTTAAAGGCAAAGGATATGGCGAGGAACACTCGTTCTGGACCTCCGGCAACAATTTGGGAGATGATTCCACTTTTTACTCAATAGCTACTGGCTTCCCGTTGAAATACACACGTTGGGCTGAATATCAGCCAGATAATTTCGGAGGTAATGAACATTGTATTCATATATGGTGGCGACCGGAGGGCTATGAAATGAACGATATGGATTGCTCACGTAAGGAAAATTTTGTTTGTCAGGCGAATCTCACGAATACCGTAATACTTTCATTAATATAAATAATATATCAAATCGTGTGACACTCTTCAAATGTCAATCCAACTGCTTTTCAAGATAGTGGAAATAAACTTTTAAACTAACCTGAAACTTAAAAGAACGTTGAAGCGTATTGAAGAGTGAATAAGTTTTAATTTCTACTAAATTTCGATGCTGTCCCAATACAGTTTATGGCTTAACTGCCAGTAAAAATATTTAATACTGAGCTATTGTAGGGAATAAATAAATCCTGCACTTACAAGAAATTAAAGTGTTACAAATAAAAATATCTATTATACATATAAATGAGTAGCGCAATAAAAGTCTGTCATTACTTTTACAGCAGATTACTAAGCAAAACAAATTGCTGCAATCGTTAACAAGTCAAATGACATGGCTTATTATTTTATGGCTTGCCGTAACAGGTTATATAAGAAATATCAGAGCAGTATTACAAAATAGAACAATCCCGTAGTGCTGCCTTAGTTACTCTTCGACACTAAGCGAATATATTTTTTTTACTGAAAAACATTTATTCAATCTACTGCCAATTGGCAATTTACACTGCAAGACACTGCAGGCCATTCAAACAAACCCACAAATCAATTTATGACGGTTGATGACAAATATTATAGGATTTCTGGTCAAACGACGAATATGGGGCCGAGCACGAGCAATTTTATATGTCAAGCGAATACTCAGATTGCATTTGCAACGAGTCCGCAAAGACGGACTTTTAACTTATGTATGAGCATTTTAATATCAAAAAACAAGTTTTGTACGTGTTTTTTTATATGAAGTAAATTCGTTTATCTGTATCATTTTTTTGAAGTCGGTGCTCCGTTGTGGGGATATGTGATCAGAACTATATTGCATGTCATTTATAAATTTAAGTTGCTATTGCAAATGCATTTGGCTGCAATTTTCGACGCATATCCAATAAGAAATCCCCAAGTTAGAGTTTCGCATAGACAGCCGCAGATAAATGCATACAAAAGTTGTCCGTACCTGCAGCTGCAGTCTGCACTGCACAGAAGATTAAATTGCTGTCAAGTCATTCAGCACAGAATTCATGTGATTCTCAAGGGTGGCGCAGCTTTCGCTGCTGTCCTCGCAAATGGCGTCAATGACCAAGAAGTCAGCTGCAAGTGCAAAGAAAGCACACATGACCCCCTGGCCATGATGCTTTGTGGCTTATGGAAAATGTGTTAGCATATGCGTGAATATGTCTGCAGCTTTCGCAGACACCTGCGCTCTCTTTCTGGTGGCACTTTCGGAGGGGATTTGTTTGCGTTTTATTGTCGCTTTAGCTTTGCTTGATGCTGTCGAGGTGGCGCAGTAATTGGCAATTGGTTTAAAAATTTATTCTCGGTTGGCAGTAATGCAAAAGTACATAAATAAATATATAAATAAAGTTTTTATGCATTTTGTGGTTTATTTTTGCTCGCAAAATAAAACAACCTTCTACGGAGTATGTTATCTGATCTTTACAGCTTATTTTAATGTTCCTTAAGTTCATCATTTAAAAGGCACAAAATTACAAGTGCTCAGTAAATTTTACTATAATATGAGTTTTCTAACTATTCAAAGTTACTTCGTTACTCGGTTGCTTTAAACCACAAGGCATGCGATGCTGTGTTCTACATTTGTTTAAGCGAGCCACATTTAACTCATGCTGAGGGCTTTTGCGGCAAACGCAAAGCTGCAATCGTTTGTAAGTCGAAACATTTAAAATGTTGTAATTAAAAAGACAATTTGATGTGAAACCTAAGCCGACATTAAGCCAAGCAGGAATGGCAAAATTATAAGCTGTCTAAAGGTATTCGTGCAATCAGCCACGGGCATCACCGGGCATAACCGGGCAACACCGGGCAACCCGTACGTGCTGCTACGCTCTGTGTGAGGCGCACACGGCAATGAAATTAAAACTGGCACATAATGCGAGTCTTTGCTAAAGTGTTGACCATATTTTTACAGCAGCTCATTAAATGTCTGTCGCAACGTAGCACAAAAGCCATGGCACGCACGCTGGCGGCCGGAAAGGCGGGCACGATGTCGGGCATACACACACACACACACATACACACACACATGCATACATACTTATGTACATAAATGTCGCATAATGACAACCACTTGACATTTTTAGGCGCTCTTGGCACACGGCAAATGAGCCCATGAACAAACGAGCAAACCTGGCCCACACGGGCAAATGTACGAATGAATTTAACTACATGAAATTAATTAAAATTTAATGACAACATTTCAAACGAATGATACCCAGACATACAGGGTTCAAGTGAGATAAAAGAAATATGTAGGCTTAAATATGCCAGGTCAAATTACACATATACATACACATATATACATATATATATATATATATTTAAAAAAAAGTGGCACGCAAATATTTGAAATCTGAAATGCAATAAAATTGAAATTGCTTGATTAGTAAAAGCGCTGAGTGACACATACTTAGAGCAGATGATTTATTTGCATTCCTTGAAAACGTGGCACACATCGCAAATTAATAAAATTTGACATTTGCAAGTGTCAAATTAACTTTTGCTGCTGATGCAGGTCCCAGTGAAATTTTGGCTTCTTGAACTACGCACGTGTCTTGCTCTTGTACTTCAACGCTTATAAATTCCATTTAACTCGATTTCTTATTTGAATTTCTTTTCTGCGCAGGCTTTTCTTGCAATTAACGAGTTTCAATGTTGAAAAATTTCTGACGTTTATTTGACAAGTGGGCTGCAGCCCACACAATGGCGCATCCAGGCAATCGCAAGGCGCAAGTGAGGGAACTTTTTATTTGTGAATGTAGCCAACACGAAGTCACTTGACATCACTTTGTAGTTTATGTTCATAAACATTTTTATATTACATCTCCAGAGGACAAATGTTTTTCAGTGGAATTTCTATTGTTCCAGTCATCATATGGGTTCATGTCAGATGCACATGAACTTTAAGTGCGTATATCTTGAGATTATCTTATATGCATATAATCTCTAGAGGTCGATTTTCTAAATAAAAATCCCAAATTTAAGCAAATGATGAATAATTGTTAGCAAATATGTTAAAATACTCATTACAAATATCGCAACATTTTGAATCCCCTTAAGTCAATCTTGTTTTTTATCAATACTAATAATATCATAGTATTGTAGACCTTTGCTTGCATTTTTCTTTTTCCTTAAATTACATTTCTAATTGAGACTTATTAAATTATCTAACACATACTAAGCTCCATAGATGCTGGCTTCACTTCTTATAACACAAGAGCTTACGAATTTTAAAGTTAACCAAATGGCGGCAGCAACTTCTTTTATGTATGCAACTTCAAGCGTCAAGAATATCATAAAATTCGATTTTACAGCTCCAACATAAAATTGGACTCAAATTGTCTGCTTTCGGTATCAAAAATAACAGCAAATGAAAAAAAAATCACATAACCTTCGACTGCCTGACTAATTTTCGCTAATGTACAAGCTCAAAACTAATAAAATTTACGTACATCCTTGAAGCATTTCCAAGCACAATGCAGATGGAATAGACGGGCAGCAGCGAATGCGACCTTAATTCAGAGACATTGACGGGATCAATGCTTTACAAGAACTCACATACATAAAACACCCAGCGACCCGCCGATAAACAGCAATATAGGGGGCAAGTGAAAGAGAGATAGAAAGAGAGAGAGAGGGAGTGGGAGAGGAAGAAAGGGACTGCAAGACAGACAGCTAAGTGCCATTGAATTTCAATTCAATTTTTTTTTGTTCTTTTTTCTTTTGGCAAGCGAAGCTCGAAGACGCTGGCAAAGGCCAGATACGAAAGCAAAGTGAAATAATTCCTTAGCAGCGAAATTCATAGCGCAGAATATACGCAGGAATTTTTGAGTAGTTGAGCTCTAACATGATTACGTAAGTGTGTATGTGTATGTGTGTGTGAGGGTGAGCTGATGTAGGTGAAATGGTTGTAGTGCTTAAGCTTGCCAGGATTTATTTGTGTGCGTTTTTCTTCTTCTTTTCGAATGGAAGAAATGGGCGCATGCATGCTAGAATGAGCATCAAATTTGGGCTTGGACTAAGTCAAAAAGCCTTTTGCCGTATTTACTATGGATTGGGCAGATTTCATTTCATTTCGCAGCTGTATAGTATTGACAACAAAGAGAGGAAGTCAAAGAAAGAGAGAGAGAGAGAGAGGAATAGCAAGAAGGTTGCAACCATTTTGAAAGGTATGGACTGTCTTTCTGATAAACGGGTTAAGGTTGCTTTGTATTTGTTTTTTTGTTTTTTTCTTTAATGAATTAATTAATTTGTCATTCTTAGATATATTGAATTGCTTGCAAACTTACCTTGCAATGTCCACACAATGTGTTTGGGTTCGCTTTTGTTTATTGATTTAGTTGTCATTATCCTGGATGTCATTATTCTACTTCAAGACATACTTCGGTTCGATTTTGAAATCCTTCTGCATAGTGCAGTTAACATGTCATCTTCGAGCAGCCACACAAAGGCAGCGCATCTTATTTCATCCTGCTGTACACAGTTGTTGAACATTGTCCTTTTTGGCATTGTCGTTGTTCATCATCGCACCTAAAACGGATGCAGCAAATTCGATATTTCTTTTGTTTGTAGAATTATTCGCATGGGTTTGTTTTGCGATACAATTCTTTATGTTGTTGTGTTTGTTTTTTTTTTTTTTTTATTATATCACGTTTCGAACATAAACGCGTTAAGGACACGCGCATGGTGTACACGGTACAGTGTTCTGTGGCCATATACCCGCATATATGGCGGAGCGTCGTGTCGTGTACCTAAGACGGAATTTGAAAAGCGCCTTAATTCACTTTGGCGCATCGCATATCGTCTTAGTGTCAGAAAATACGCCAAAATGTATGTATCCTCTTCAGCAGAGAGTACCTAAATACGCAGGCAAGCCGCATGCGGATGCACGCATGTGTCTGTGTGTGTGTATGTGTGTGGGTGTGTGTGTGGTTGTGTTTGTGGGTGTGTGTATCATTGGCATTAAGGACTTTAGCAGCTATTGAAGGTTTTGGCACTTTGATACTCAAGTGCTTTGCTCTGGCGGCAAGTGAAAATGGATGAAAATAAAAGCGGGAAAGGAAAAAGCAAAACTAAGCTGAAAAAAGGAAGTGAAGAAATACTTGCTGGCATAAAGCATTTATTTGCTTATCCTACCGTTATCCTTTAGTTTACATTATTAGCTTATAATGTGCGCGTAATTGAAGCCGTTGGCAGTTTTCCTTTTCCTTTGCCAATTTTCGGTTGCACACACTCTGGCGGCTGTATGATAAAATTTTAGTTAAAGGCTTTCTCTTGTTAAATATTTTCATGCTCTGCCGCACGCATTTTCAATCAAAGCGACTTTAGCCAGTGTGCGCACACGTTTGTTAAAGAATAAAAATATAAAAAAAGCAAAAGAAAAGAAAAAAAAAACAAAGAAAAATAAATGGGAAATGCTGCCAGAGATTACTTTTTCTTATGCAAAATAGGCAACAGAGGCGATGAAAAAAGGCTTCGCTGCCTTTGTACTGCTGACATGCATACCTAAAGGATTTGCTGCGAGCGCTTTTTCAATTGTGCAATTTCCAGCGTTTGAACTTAACATATGTCAGCGAAGTAAATAATAATAATAATAATAATATGAGCGCAGTGCGGCGCAGGGCAAGGCGAGCGCGAAGTTCCTTTCATGCTGCTGACACTTGACATTCATATTTAAATCAAACCGCGCTATCTGGCAGCCATGCATTCAGGTCGGCCATTGTGCCTTTGAAATTGCCTCACTTTGTGCGCATCCTTAAAGCGCTCCTGCAAGGAATGTTTGCATTTGAATTCTTAATGAGTTCAGATCTTGGCTTGACTTATTCCCTTGCTGCCATATTTCCATGGAGAGCTGCGGAAATGTTATGATGAATTCTACACATATTAAGTTGATCAAAAGACTTGTGCATAACTAAACATAAGTCATATGAAATATGCAACGTGTGTATTCGTACCTCGAAAGGTTGGCGGTTACTCCTGCCGACAAGCGTTGTATAGTTCCTTAGATAAGCAAATGTAAAATCTGTTCTAACATCTGCCAGGCTGGGGAGCCATGGTCATTTCTATAACCAGCACATTGAAGAGTGTGGAGCAAATTTAGATTCATTGGCTCGCAGATTGACTTTGTCCTGACATTATATCCTTATTTTTTGGCATCAACTGTCTCAAAGCTGTGTCCAGTTAGGATGCATAAAATATGAAAATCCCAAAGGCAGAGCATTTGCTTAAAACGATTTCTATGTTCGCTTGGATGTTTTATTAATGGCATAACAAAACTTAATTCACATATTGAAAGCGCAAACTAAACGCTCTTGAAAACTCTAATCAAAAGTTTTAAATAAGAAAATTGTATAGCGTATGAGCCATAATTTCGCTTATATTTCAGCTACCGTCAAAATAAAAGCAGAAAGAAAAATAGAAAAAAAAAAACAAAGTAAAAAAACAAATTGTGAAGAACGCAAACTTTATCCTTTGCTGAAATGGACACGAGCATAAAGTAGCGAAAGAAACAAATAATAACAACAACAAAAATAAGAATAGCTGGCATAGAATGTGGCAAAGGAACACGCAAAATGTAGTTTCATGCTGCAATAATGTGCGCGTCTGCCAAAATAATGCCAGAACACTTACCACAGCAACAACAATAACAACAACAACACTAACAAAAACAAGAATGGCCAAAACATGGATGACAGTAATGGCGACAACATTAGTAACAGCACAGAAGCCAAGTAAAACTTTTTGCCACTTTATTTCTGTTGACCGGCAGCAAAAGACTTTCAGCCATTTTCGATTGTTGTTGTCAATGCATGTGGAAAACGGGTTGGGTATTATTTTTATATTTCTTTCATACTTTTAGTCGTTTAATAAGAATATTTATTTTCGTATGCTGTGACAAGTGCCATTGAAATGTCTCAAAAGGATGCGAGGGCTGGGGAAAATCAATTAATTAATTATTGAATGTGAGCGAATAATAATTTGCGAGTCGGCAAATGAAACTCAGTCACCTGGCGGCGGGTCAACAATGCCGCACAGGTATGCAAAGCGATGGAAATAGAAAACTGTTTGGTGTACAAATTTCCACTTCAGCTTGCCCATTGAAATTTGCATTAACAAATTTGCATAAAGTCCTTTTTGTTTTTTTTATTTTTTTATTTTTTTTTTTTATTTTACAACAGCCCAAGTCGTGAAAATCAATGGAAACCCAAGTGAAAAATGCTAATTAGCAAAATGTATTAAAATCGGCGCATTCGACAAATCGTGGCCATGCTCAACTTAGGCTTTGTGTCAAGTGCCAAAAGTCCTAAGTGCAAATTATAGCAAGAGGCGCTTTTCACTTTTCTATTCGAGTTGTTGAACAGTTTTCCTTTGCAAACTTTTTGTTCGGGCATTTGTATAAAATTTTGGTGTATTAATGAATTAAAAAATAAAAGGCAAAACGCAAAAGTTTATGAGCTACATTTTGTTAATTGGCGTACATGAATTTTCAATACTTTTGTAGCTATTCCATGCCTTCGATTTCTGGAATACACTGGGGATTTTTGTGTAGCTGTTTAATTAAAAATTCTATTTATTTATTATTTTTAGAAACATGGTTACCGCCGCTCCATGAATTCAGGCTAATCAGCCGTTTTAATGAAAATTTTTATTGAAATGAAAATAGAATTTCTTTAAAAATGCTGGCATTCAAATTGACATATACATGCTCCAATGTTTTTCCCCAAAAGTATAAACTAATTTTTATTTTCATTTGGTTGGTTTTTCATACAGGCCTTTTATATGTAATTTTGTATAGTGTAGATTTATTATAAACATATTTACATACTTAATTTGCTAGAGGGAACTTTACATTAAAGGAAAATTCGTTAATTTTCTAAAGATGATCCTTTCTTAACTATTTGCATATTTAAAAAAAAAGTAATCATATAGAAATTTAAAATAAGAAAGGAGTTTCAATCTGCTTCTACTAAGTACAACTATTTATATTTCTCACATGCTCGTCTGCACCTAATATGTCAACTGAATTTATGGCTTATGCATTTTTCAGGCAAAGCAATTTTGCAGTCGCATTTACAAGTTACCACAAACAGAAAAGCAAACTGAAAGGAAAAACTGTGTAAAATAAATTTTTTTAATAAAACCACTATAACGTATTTCCCCTGTTTCAATGTAATAGCAACAACAAAAACAACAATAACAACACGGAGCGGAAACAATAACAACAGCCACAACAAATGCGCAATTGAAAAGTGCGCATGAAATTCAAGTTTTTCATATAAATTTCCCAACAGCTGTCGCAGCCATTGGAACAGGTATTAAAAACTTTGCCACACTGTGTTGGAGGCAAAGCAAAAGCAGCAACAAAAACAGAACAAACAAAAACAAAAAAATGAAAGAACTATAAATAGAAATGCAGAAAATCTGGCAAAGACGAACGACCAACGCACAAAAGCAACACAAAACAGCAACTGCGCACCCTGTGTGTGTGTGTGTGAGTTTCTGTTTGTGTGTGTTTTGGTTGGCTTAAGTCCTTTTGGAGCCGGCAGGGACACAAGCAGCCAACAGAGTTGCATAAAAACATATACGAAAACAAAAAACACAGAGCGGGCTGCAGTAAGCGCATACGGCAAAGCATAAAAATTTAAATAAATGCTAAAAGTGCAAATGTGCGCAAGGCGCAGCTCAAGAAACGCAATAGAAAATGTGCATTTTATTATTTTGTTTATTTTGTATTTACTTGCAACTTCATAAACCACAAAAAAATGAAAGAAAAAAAAAACAAAAAAAAAAAAAAAAAGAGGAGAAAAGAACTGCAAGGGAAATGAAAGAAGTAAAAGAAGAAGTGAAATTGCAATTTTAATAATTTTGTGCAGCAGTTTCGAAGGCATTTCAGTGGGTTTTGCGGCAGAGCAGCAAATTATTTTTATGATTATGCTGCACAGTAAAATATATGTTGCATACCTTTTGGCGCATGCTTTGGCCCTTTGCTAGCCTACTTTGCTGTGCGCTTGTTTCGCATTATTTCAAAGAGGTGAAAAGCAGTTTTGTTGTTGTTGGCCTTTTTTCGTCTTTCATTTGCTGGCTGTTCCTTTCTTTTGCACGTTTTCTGTTTTCTCTGCTCGGTGTTTTTTCTTTGGAAATTGTTTAAATAAAATACCAAAGTAGCAATGTACTTTTTATGCGCACGGAAATTATTATCCCTTGCCTTTTTTTTATATCTGTTTTTTTTTTGCTTGGTTACTTAACATGCCTTGCTTTTTAATAACCGCATTAAAATTTCTTCTTTTTCTGTTTTGTTTTGAATACTGTGAGAAAAAAAGGTACTCAGTTTGAAAGGATAACAGCGAAAGCCCAAACGCGCGCATAATAAAATTCATATTAGGCACAAGGCCATCATAATCATCGTCGCCGTAGCCAGCAATGCTCCTCTGCACTGCATGGCATTAAGAGAAAATAAAAAAACCCCAAACAAATTAGACAAGCAATATAACTGTAAATACATACACACTCACATACATATATTCTTGTGCATACTTATATATATGTATATAGTGTGTTTATAATGAATAGAAATTATAACCATGCCCAGCGCCTGCTCATCGCTCATTCAGCTCAGACACAACTCAGATGAATTCAGTTGGCTGAGCTTTGGGTGTCTTTTTGCGAGCGGTTTGTTTTTTATGTTACGCTTTAATTGAAAAAGGATACACGCTAAGGTCGAGCGATGATGATTATTATCTTGGTTAAGGCGATACTTACCTTCAAAAATATTTTATTCGCAACTTTTGCTTTCGCATGCTGATGAACGTGGCCTGCATTGCTTTTGAGTAAAGAAAATATATCGAAGGTAAGTAAGTTTAAATTTAGCATCTCAAAGTTAATAAATAATATAGATCAGCTCCTAACATGATTATCGTATTATGTAGTTAAATGCTAACTAAAGCAAGAATTTTAAAAAAACTAAAAACTTAAAAAAATCTAAAGAAGATGTGCTTTAGCAAGACTTCCATTTGAAACAGAGATTTTTATAGAAATATTTTTGTTTGGTAATAAGAAAATTAACTTTTCTTAATAATTCCTGAAGATTCGGCTGCACAGGGTGATCCAATTGTAGTTCTCTTGTATAAATCAATGGGCAGCTTATTTTATTGTTGATTCTGTTTTTGCACAATCCAACTGAGCTGGCTTAAGTACGATATTCAATATTTTATGAGTACATTTGGCCATAATTTTGCAACTTGTTGCTTATTAGCTCGCCATAAAGAATCTAACTTAATATTTTATCGCGGGCAAAATGGGGCGTGCAGTTATTAACGTGCCATCGGGCAGCACTAGTGCCTGTGCGTTGCGTATTGCTCTTGGCGGTTGTTAACGCGCCAAATGCCACAAAGCACTAATGGCTCATAAATAACAGTACTCATACATAGGCTGGTTGAGAGGCGGGCAGGCAGGCAGGCAGAGGCGCAGCGCCAGAGACATGCAAAGGCAGAGCGAAAGTGTGAGCAGTGTGAGCGAAAAAATGGTCATAACTAGTAAATACTGCCAACACGGCCAACAGGAATGTAAACATGCTTAAAACAACAACTACAACAGCCACAAAATCAACAACAACAACAATAATAATAACAAAAGCAACAACAATGTAAATGCTTGCAACTGCGTCGCAGAATGAATGCGTACCAAGTTTTTTTTGTTTTTTTATGCGCCAGCTGCCAATTGTTTTTAGGCTTATTTTATGCTTGCTTTTATTGTTGTTGTTGTTGTTGTTTTTATTGTTTGTTTGCTTGTCGTGCTGCTATAGCATTTGAAACGCGTTACACAGTCGAACCTCGCTATGCATCTACTATGCGCTACACTGCCACAGCATGCGCATAAAATATGGTCTGGGCAAAGTAGTTTCATGTTGACTGCACATAAATAAATGGACCAGCAGAAAGCAGCAAGAATACGCAAACATACGCTCAAAAAAGTTGAGATTAGTTTGCTTTAGTGCTCACCGCTTCGTTAACGTTCCAACTTTCACTCGGTCGCAATCACTTAACCCACCAATATTACATTCACCAAACCCTATCCACTGTTTGTCTCTGCTGTGGAACTTCCATTAGTCTTGATCATATATAAGTACATGGCCCCCCTCTAGGCCTCTCTAGGCACAAACAAAACTGAAACATTTGCCCAGCATTTGTCTGAAACTAAGCTGATTTAGCATTCGCCAGGCATAGACAACATTTTTTCAAATATGGTTTATTAAATACAGTTTATTTATTTATTCTGCAATATTGAATGCTGTTTGCTCACACAAAGCAAACATTATTATTTTTTCAAAAGTGGCATTTTAAACTTGTGGGAAAAGTTGCTAAGAATTTCTAAGCCACATAAATAAATCAGTTTACATGGTGGCATGCAGCAGTGAGTGCGAGAGGAAACCAATAATAAACTCACTTAAAAATCATTTTGTTCACCAGGCACACACACAAGCACATATACGAGTACACAGATGTCGACACAGACACACACACACACACACACACACACACACACACACACACACATTGAAAGCCAATAAAGAAGTGGAGCAGAACAATTCAAAGCGATAAATCACTTTAACTGTCCCAATACATAAAAAATATTGTTTATTAACAAAAGCCATGCACTTCACGAACTGAAATGAATGAAAAGCATGGCAGTGAAAGAGAAAGGAGGTAGAGCAAGGCAGATGCGGGCACAAAGCAGCCAACACAATGCCAATCACACAAACACACTCGCCTTGCACCCCACACACTTAAACACATAAGCATATTCACAGAGTAACTCTCTGCGTTGGCGAGTTATCAATTGTATCGATGATGCTTCGCTTTGCTTTGCTTTACTCTGCTCTGCTTTGCTTTGCCTGGCTGCCGCCTAACCATTGAACGAACGTATGAAACTGTATAGAAATAAAATTGAATTTGAATTATGCGGCACGTTTGCAATAAGACAGACAGACAGACAGACAGACAGCTGGTACGACTGGCAGGCAGACAGTCAAGCATGCGGCGAGACAGACCCACAGAGAGACAGTTACAATATAATAAACTGATAAATTGACAACACAAAACATCATGTATGGCAAAGTGAGTTGTACATGTGCACATACACACACGCATGCACAGATACACATGCAGTGCACGCTCAGTCAGCCCTTTTGCCTTTCAACGCATTTAAATGCCATTAACTGTCGCAACACTTTCGTCAAAATGATTATGTACGCGTCTATTTTATTATCAACATTCAAAGTGATTCTGTCACACAGCCACAACAAGCTCAGTTCAGTTGCCTTACCATGCCTTGGCTTCTGCTTGCCAGGAAGCCGCATAAAGCAGAGACAATGCATAGCCATAAAAGTCCTAAGGACTCAAGGATGTGTGCCATGACACATCGTGAAAAATTCATGGCTATTGTGACCATGCAATGCTTGCTGTGGCTAAGGTTAACTGGGAAATTAAAGAGTTATAAATAATATTTAATGTCGGGATAGCAATCCACTCCTGACACTCCCGATATGCTGAAAGTCCCCATACGCACGAAAAAGACTGACAGCAAATCTCACTTTATACTGCACGCTGACACATTGTCTCTCTCTATCTTTCTTCTCTGCTGGCCTCAATTTTCAATTTTTCACTTGCCACACTTTCGTCAGCTTCGTCAGTCTTCGTCAGCTTTGCCTGGTGTCTGAGTCTGTATTGTGCAAGACTGAATTGCAATTAAGGCAATTTGCATATAAATTTATCAATAACGACGTCGACAGCGATAACATTTCTCCTTTATAATTTCTTTTTCGCAACTCGTAGTTCCTCACATGACTGAGGCATAAACAAAAAAAAATAACAAAAAAAAAGGAGGAAAATCGTTACTTGCATGCAGAGTCGCGTACCTTTTTATCGGCATTTGTTTTATTTCCGACAGCGGAACCAGAAACGGAAATTTCTCGTTTCAGTACATTTCCGTTACTATTTGAGCACGCGTGCGACGCTGTTTGCATTTATGGGGGCGGGCGAGAAGACGAACCAACCAACAAACAAAACAAAGCGTAAAAATAAAAGCGAGAAGCATAAAAATATAACAAAAGGGCACAAGGAATTATTTATAAACATTCTTATTTGCATTGGTGTGCATAAAATGCTCGCATCCTTTTGAAGAGTTAATTAAAAGTCAACATTCAGGTTGAAGGACGCGTATTGAAAGAAATACACATAGAAAGTGGATTCTGAATTCGCGCTCTCGCTGAGTTGCCATTAACGATGCCTGTGGGGTAGCTGATAAATGCCTCACAGTTCTCAGCTCTTATTTATTGCATGTGCCCATATTTTAATACTTGCTGGCCTAAAGGCATTTCTTTCCTCACATGCGAATTTGCGACTGCTTGGCTTGGTTTTCATTTAAGACAGCAGCTCTGGCTTTAACTTGGCATTAAAGCGCACACTAGCCAACATGCAAAGCCAGGTCAATACTTTCGCATGCACATTGCCAACTAAAGAACACTCGAAAAAACATAAAGGGGGAAAAAAAAAACTAAAAATGCACACAAAAATGCAAGCAAGGTATATGTGAGTACTATCTGTGCATGCTGCAATGGTTTGCTCCGGTGCAGACCTGAAAGGACGCTGATGGCAGCAATTATTGTTGTTTGAAATATGCCTTAAAAAAGACACAAGTCTTTTGCAAAACTGCAAAACATCAAAAAAAGAAATTCCAAAAAATAAATGGGCGAAAGACAATTGGAAAAAAATGTTTTGAAAAAATTTTTCAAAAATGATGACTGACTAAAAATCAACTGAAAAACAAATGCAAACAAGATCCCTGGAAAGTTACACACAATAGCTTCAAATAACACATATACAGGCATATGCAAAATCTAAAACACAAATATGCAGGCGAGCCAGCCATCTCCTCCTACACAAAATGACCCAATGAAAGAAAAAAAATAAAAAATAAAAATTGAGAAACAAAAACCAGCAATGTAAACTTTTCCCAAGCCTTTGCGTACTTCGTTTCTCGTATTCTGAGCACATTTGAGTCGGTCCAATTTTTTTTGCCTATTGCTGAAGTAACGAAAAAACATCATGCATACATGCAACAATCGAAAATATTTTGAGTGCACTTCACATTTGTTTTTTTTCAGCGTGTACTATTGTGTGTCCCTTGCGTGGGTGTATTTGTGAGCGTGTGTGGGTGTGTGTGTTTAGGGCATTGCTGGTCGGCGGCAACCTGTCTGCAAAATAGTCACAACAAAACAGTTTACGAAATACTCGCATATGCACGCTCAGGCTTCTGTTCCTGGTGAGGATGGGAGGGGGATGAGCGAAAACGTTGGCATTGCTCTTGAATAATTAAAAAATTGAGAAATTGTTTCAATTGGTTTCAGTTCAACTATTGACTGATTGCATTTTATTTGATTGTTTTTTATTTGGCGACAAAGTTTTTAAAATAAAATTCAATGAGAAAATGGTTTAGGGAGCCACCTTCAACTTGCTCAGATTAAACATTTAGAAGCTATTGAAGACAGGTATTTTTTTTTTCTATGCAGTGAAAGGCAAGCCTGCAATTGAACACACATTGGATCAGTTTTAAAATATACATAATATCAAAATTGTGAAGAAAAACTCATATTTATGGAATATGAATATCAGCTACAGTGATGTATAAAATATTAGGTATAATTTTTTAAGAAAGATAATTTATGCTCTGCATTTATAGTCTGAGACGAAAGTTTAATCTATCTAATCTAATTTTACTTAAATCAAAAAGTAAAAAAATTAGAATTCCAAGTTAAATTTTGGGGGAGTGTCCGTTAGATGAGTTTTCTCTTTATATGTAATACACATATGTATGTGTTCCTGGCTCTGCCATTCATTTCAGGTAGAACTGAAAACAAACGACTTCCGCAGGCTAACAGGCTAAAATAAGATAAAAAGGGAAATGGAAATTGGCCACCTTCGGTTTGATTTTAGTGGGGCTCATTGTGGAGCCGTTAACTGTTTTATTGCACCGCAATAAATAAGAAAAAGCGGATTATCTCTTTTAACCGCCTTCAATATTTTACTGAGCACATAAAACACTTTCACACCTTTGGCACACTAATAATCTGAATTAGGCAATTTTCGTTGCTATATTCTGAACATTATTAAGAGCCCCCAAAAGGCAGCGCAGAACTTGATCTAATCCCAAACTAAATAAAACTTATGTGCTTTGTGTTCAGTCCATTTTTTTCTCTTCTTTATTTTTTTTTTGATTTTTTTTTATTATTGGCTACGTACTTGGTTGCTAAATACGTGTGCATACGATGGGCGTAGGTATGCGCCCCTTGTGACAAATAACACTAAATTAAAATTTTATTAGGGTCTTTATTGTTAGTCACTTTGCAGTAGCGAAAAAAAAAAAATTAAATAAAAAGGAAGGACACGCAAAAGAGAAAACCACGCGTAGCAAGTTCACAAAAAAAAAAAGACAAAAAAAGGCAAAATATTTTCTTTACGTTTCACACACAATGCTAAAAATACGCCGCAGGGTAATCAAAACAAAAAAAAAAAGTAAATAAACAAAAAGAAGAAAATTTCAAACGAATTCCCCAAATTGATTAAAACTTCATAAATTCGCATTTTTATCGTCAGGCACACAGCAGCCGCCTGCGCCCGTTGACACCCACACGAGAACACACGAAACGCACGAAAAACACGAAAACACATGGAAAACACATGGCAAACACTTAAACGCAGCGCGACACATTCGCATAAGAAATGATCGTATGCTCTTATGAATATTTACTCGCACCCTGCTGCAGCAGCGCAGTTGTCGGTGTGTGGCGGGTGGTGGGTGGTGGGCGGTGTTTGGTGTGTAGCGGAAATGCTGCTTGTGCTGCTTGTGCTGCTTACATGTGTCGCTGCTGCTGATAATGCAAACAAAAAAAGAGCCAACAAAAAACAAAACGAAGGAAACCAAAAAGGAAAGCAGCAACAAGAAAAAATTTATACACACACCTGTAGTGAGGACACATGAATTTTTTCTGCGAAGCCAACAAAAAACCAGAAACAAAAAAAAAAAGAAAACCAAAAATAAAAAAAAAAAATAAAAAATAAAAATAAACGAGTACATGGCGTGCGTACGCGAGAAAAAAAGCAGAGTGCAAAAAAAAAAGGAGAAATCCCCAAATGAGAAATAAAAGTAAATTCACATCATCACAAAATATTATTAAGCAATCAAGCTGTGTTTGCATACTTTGAGGGGCGCCTGCTTATTTAGCTGTTTCGCCGGCGTATGCCAATGGCTGGCAAGGGGGTGAGGAGGTGAGGGAGTGGCCTGGAGACGCCTTCGCTGCTCGGTTAGCTGACGTAGGTGTTTTGTGGCTGATAAGCGTTGAATGTGCTTCGCCTGTAAATTGTGCCGAAGCTGCCGAGGGGTGACTGCTCGCTGCCTACGCAATTAGTGAGTATGCGTGTGTGTGTGTGCTGGTGTGTGTGTGTAAAGGTCTAATGAATGCGTGGCAATGGAAATGAAATGAATGCTGAATAATTTAATTGTTGTAACAATAATTTAAATTTAAAACGAAAATGCTTTATGGCAAAAGTATAGTGTAAGTACAGTAAAACCTCAGAAAAGTTTGCCCACAATGGTTTTAGTTTTTCAACTGTATGGGCTGTGTCAGCAGAGCCCTGACTTGAACTGCTGCTCAGTCAGCCTTTGTTTAAGAAACATTCACAACAACTAAATTGAGCCCACGCCTCAGAAGTACGTGAGTCAGACTCATGCCATGCGCGAGTTGGTAAAACTTTATTTGTTATTCACATTTGCGCGTTACGCGTTAACTGCCAACTTCGGGCATCAACAAAACTTGAACTCTACACCTCGTTTATTTTGTGAAATATGGCAGTGGAAGAGCCAAGGAAAATGCCACAGCACAAGCAGCATGCAGAGGGAAGCGTTTGACCAAGAGCAACTGCGCTGAGCCGAGCGCTGACTGACGTTTTGCACTTTTGCATATGCGTAGCCGAAGAGAATGCCAAGGCAGCCTTTCACGCCGCAGCCAGGCGGGCGCAAGGATGCCATGCGGTGGCATAGCTTTATCAATGGCTTATTTGCAGCAAGGCAAATTCTGCAGCATGTAACTTTGTGTTTTTTTCCTGTTTTTTTTTTTCTTTTTTTTTTTTTTTGTACATATTTTTGCTTTAAACACTTACTTAAGTAAATTTATGTTTTGTTTGACCCCGCTGCCGCCCGGCTGGGCTACCTTTGCTGTGGGGCTACTACGGTTTTTACGATTTCTGCTGGTTGCATTTGCCGGACTGACATTAGAAAACGATGCACTTAACAAAATGCTGCGAAGTCGACGTCCAAAGCTGACTTGTTCGCAAAAGTTAACTTTTTTGCACTCTTACTTGTTTTTTTTTCTTATTTTTATTTTATTTTTAACTTTAACAAGATAACACGCACCAGCATGGAAAACAGTCATGGCAAAACTTTTGCAAAAGCAGCAGAAGAAAAAAAAAAAAAAATTATGGAGGAAAAAACAAGGAAAAAAAAAGTAAAATAAGCCAAGCACAAATTCAAAGTAAGCAAAAGCGGAAAAAACGGAAAATGCGGAAAAGCGGAACTCGGTGTGTGCTTGAAAGTTTTCTTTTTTAAGTAGTAAAAATATATTTTACGATATTTCTACGTGCATTCGAGCCTTGCAATGAAAACAATCAGAGTTCAGTTAAAAACTATTAAAAGCAAAAAATAACAAAAAGCAAAAAGAAAATCAACGTAATGTAAAAGAGTAAGACAAGCAAATCCTTGCAAGCAAAGCAACAAAAAGAAAAACAGCAGCTTAGTCCAAATTATAAATGCGCTAAATGCATTTTGCATGCGAGCCAACTGCCAACTGCCAACTTCCAACAGCCAAAAGCGAACAGCGAACACAGAACAGCTCTGATTGACTTGAGTCCAGAGTCTGAGCCAGTCGAGGGCAAGTTGAGTCGTGTACTCGTGAGTCGAGTCGAGGCGAGTCAACTTGGCATGACTTGGCTCGGCTTGCGTTCAGGTTTTTGCCTGACTGAAGTTGTTTTGTGCTGGGGTATAAAGTGTTGCATACTTTTTGGCAGCTTGACATGTTGATAATTTGCTCGCATTCGCTGCTGCGCCCCTGACAAGGCACGGGTTAAGTAATGTTGCTTTTGCTATAGTTGTTGTTGTTGTTGTTATTGTTTTTCAGCTGCCGGCCAAAGTTTACAACTTTACGCTTTGCTGAACGACGAAGAAGTGCATTAAGTCCAAGTCAAAGCCGTGCTAAACAGCTGAAATCACTAAACGCAAACTGAAGCACACTTTCAGGTGTTTTTAAATTAAATCAAAAGTCAAATAAAGCCGTTGTTGTTGTTGTTGTTGTTGTTACACTTTGCTTTCTGTGATTCAACGGACTTTATTTAATTTAACGTCAACGTCGGCTGTGCGTAGAAAGCTCCTTCAGCTAACTTTTAATTAATATGAAAACAATTTTTAAGTTTTGCAACTATTTTATGCATTCTTAGCGCGAATTTAATTAAAACAGAATGCGATTAGAGCAAATCCTCAATGCGCACATTTTTTATAACAAATTTCACAGTTAGACGCGCTTTCAAACCGGCATAAATAAATGCGAACTGACACAAGCAACTGAAATTTCGACTGTTGACGTAGAGTAGAGAGTGGATACAGTGCCACCTCGATAATGGCACTCAGGCACAGCAGGCACGGCAATGCTGCAGAGTATGAGTTCTGCATGCCCCACGGCACTCCACAGAAGTCTCAATCGTAGGTGTGAACGGCGAGTGCTGCTGTAACGACGTTTGCCATTTCATAATGCCCAGATCCCTTTGGTCTTATCGGTCTTACATTTCAATTCGGCAATTACCAAACTGACACATATCACTTTGATGCCGCCTGCATCGATGTTTGCCAACTGCTCAAACAAAGCCCAAAATGTGGCCAAACTTAGCCGAACTGACCGAGGTTATCGCAGAAACTTAAAAACACAAAACGTCTTGCCAAAGTATTTGCCTAAAAAGTTTTTATTGGTTAACGCCAGACGCGCCCGACGTGCGGGCGAGCAGCAGACTTAGAATGCAAGTCAAAGCGACTTTCTGCTTGAGCAGCAGCCACATGCAGTCACGCAGCAGTGAGAGCAACAGCTATACCGGCTGCATCAACAACAACAACAACAGCAACAACAACAGCAAAAACAACAGCAAAAATCACAATAACAAAAGCGTAAATAGCAAATCAGCAACGAGCTGAGCTAACCACATCAGGCGATGTCAGGCGAGATAAGAAAGGCAAACGCAAGAAAAATGTTGAAAGTACAAGTCAAACATTCTAACAAACACACACACACATACAAATATATAGCCAAGAGATAGAGCGTAAGAGAGGAGAGCGGCGAGAGTGAGCGGTGCCAGAGCTACGCAGAAATCAAATGGATAACTTTTGCAACGAAATGCAGGTAACACATTTTATTTGAACTTTGCACACAGTTGCACATGCACACTCCGATGCAACAAGAACAACAAACACAACAACAACAACAACAACAACAACGTATCCCCAAACGAACAAACGAACATAGAAACGACGTAGATAACAAGAAAGCAAATTTGAACTCACGTAAGATGCAAACGGCAAACGACGAACGGTAAACGGCACAAAACTTGCACCAACGTGGCAGGCAAACAGTCAGTCAGTCAGTCAGCTAGAAGAGGGGGCAGCAGGGACAGTGGGGCAAGACTAGAGGCGTCTTAATGCCATGTTTGAATAGTCAGCAGTCAAAGCGGCAACTTGAGGTGCGGCCGACACACGTCTGTCGCTCTCGAACACATGCGTTAAATGCTGCAGAAACGCGTCGCTGCGCCTGTGTTTGTGTGTGTGTGGATGTGTGTGTGTGTGTGTGCAGTTGAAGCATGGAGCACATGGCCTGGGCGTGAGCAGTTAGGGGCGTGTGCATGACACTTCCGTCAGCGCCATGTAAACTTCCGGAACACATACACATACACACGCACACGCTCAGGCAAACGAGGCGAGCAAACAGAGCGGCAGGCAGGCAGAGACAGACACACTAGCAGGGATGCAGGGAGGCAGGGAGGCTGCGAGGCAACTAACGAACGAATGACTGTTTGTCTGCACACAGTTGAGCCATTAAAATGCTTTTAATCAAATTAAACCCATGCTAAGTATTCGCGTTTGCGGCTAGAGCCAAATTGCCGCGTCTTGGCAATCGAATGGCGGGAATGGGAAGAATGAGGGGAATGGGCTTCGTATGGCAGCAGCAGCGGTAAACTTTTGCTTAACCTATTTATTTAGCAGAGGCTGCAGTTATATTAATTGCGACGATTTGTTTGCCCAAGTTTAAACTGCAGCCTGTGAGGTGCGACGGCGATAAAATCATTGAGCTGCTATCGTTGCTCAAGAGGAACTAATCAACTGTTGACAGGAGTCTGCACCAAAGCATGCAAACTTCTGTTTAAGCATTGTTTATTATTATACATGATTTTTTCAACAACTGAGTATTAGCGCATTCAGTTCAAAGCTGGCAATTTTAGACACGATCGTGTTTTAAGCTTCAGTCTTATACAAGCAATGTAATTCACTGGTGGCCAGTGTTTTGGTCTTAACTGGTGAACGTAAAATATACGAAGTTATTTCACATAGTGTTAGTTAGGAAAATATTTTTTGTTCTTTTTTTTTTTAAATAAAGGGTGATTTTTTAAGCGTTGTTTTTTTAAACATCGAATAAAACACTCAAATTTGCTTAAAATATTCAAAATTTTTATTGTATCGATAAATAGGTCTTTGCCATTTATGTTTTAAAGACAACTTCATGTAAATGTTGTCCGCGGTTCCGTTTCAAATGGTCCATTCGGAAGGTCCAAAAATGGAAGAAAAATGGACCGATGATGCCACCAGCCCATAAACCACACCAAACTGTCGTTTTTTCGGGATGCATCGGTAATTCTTGTATGGCATGTGGCTGTTCATCACTACAGATGCGACAATTTTGCTTATTTACGTATCCGTTGATCCAGAAATGAGCCTGATGATTATGATGACCATCGTAACAATCGGTGCACATTTTTCACAGAGCACAAATTTTGATAATTAATTTTAACAATTTGCAATCATTGCTCGTTTGTGAGTCTTTTCATGATTAAATGGCGGAGTATACTGAAAACTCTTCACTTTGACAGATGACGTTTGGACGCCGTTACTAACCAGTGCTGCCAACTTGAAAAACTTAACTCTTAAAAAATCACCCTTTATAATAATAATTGTTTCCCATGTAATATAATATTTTTAACAACAGCTGTTAAGTTTTAACATTAACAGAAAATGTTAAATACATGTTTTGGGACACAGCTAAATAATGTAAACTTCGAAAGCTTTCAGTTAACATCCTTATATTCGAAAATATGCAATTAAGAGTAAAATGGCTAGCTCTGTTAGAATTACTCTTTATGTTAAGTGGCTGCACTGTTATATTGAGCGCACTGTTAGCCTATGCGTACGCGTCAACTTGAATAACTTCAGGAGTAAATTTACCTGCTATGCATTTTTCGACTGCTGCTGTGCTTAAGGTTTTAGAGACCAGCCATGCTGCGATGAAAACTGAAACACCATTGGCCGGACTAGTGTAGTCGGTGCTCTGAACTTGTATCGATTGGAAGTATGCGTGTGAGTATTTATTGTCTTTGCTTTTCGTGCGTACAAGACGCGTTTATTGACGTATGCGCATTTATGTAAGACATGGCAGCAGGCAGCTTCTTTGTTGCGGCTGCTTATGCAGCATAACAGATTAGCTCAGCATGAACATCGTTTGTCATTTGTTACATGGAAATAATGGTTTTTAATGACGTTGCTCTTTACGCGCATTCCCATATGTTTTTATGCGCTTATAATTTTTGCTTTTTCAGGTGGCATCAACTTATGTGTTTTAGTTATTTTCGCTTTATTTGCAATAATTTAACATGCAAAATTTATTTATATTTGAGTAAGTCATTTAGCATTTTAAATGAGCCACACGCCCCATTGGGCCCCATTGTGTTGCGACTCTCGGCTGCACACAATACAACACACAATTGGCTAACCCCATCTAACTCGCCATGCTGCGCTCATCGAACGCTTGGCGGAGCGGCGAGCAGCGGCGGAGCTTCCAACCGCCGCCCATGGCGTTGTTTAATGGCTGCAAAACTAACTTAACTGGCTTAACCCCTGCTGACCAATAAAGCCGCTTGTGTGATGTACGACAACAAAAACAAGTCATGCTGAAGGCTGTTATAGCATTGCTACTATCTAGATGATGCTTTTATTTTCTATTTTACTTTTTTTTTTATTCTGTTTTTTGCTTGTTTTTGACATTTAATGCCGTATGTATGCACGTAAAAAAGTGTTGCATACTTTGGGGTGCAAAAAGGCAAAATAAAATTAAGCACATTAAAAAATGCTTCACAAATTTACAAATCCGTTTCCGAAAAAGGTCAACGGGCAGCGACAGGATAAGGGATTACAACAACATGAACAACATTTTCGGTTAAGGCAAGCAAATACACAACAACAGCAACAACAGCAACAAAAGAACAAAAAAAAAAAGGGTCACCATGTGAAAAATGAGCTACCACTTTGAATATGGCCAACATTTTTATTCTTTCGTTTTTCTGGGCAACGCGCAATGAAAGCTGAGATTAGTGCTCCGGCCTGCGTCTGCGGCATCGGAGTTCGTTCAGCTTGTGGCCGTGTGCTTAGTTTGGCGTCTATGCCAACCCCCGCACATGTGCGGCACGTTTGACTTCTGCCTTTAGGCTTTTAGGCAGCACCTAAAGGTGTGGCACACATCCTACCCCTCTCCGCCTGCCGGGCGCTGTTAGTTTTTCACTAGCCGGGGGGCAACCTTTTTCGTGCATCATTAAGCAACGTTTAGTTAGACTTGGGCGGCAAAAATATGAGCAATGGCGCACTTAAAATGTTGTTTAACTTAATTAAGGACTTCATTAACTTGGCTTTGTGTGAAAAACGCCAAACAGCCAAACGGGTGTGAAATGCATTAAAGCGACTGACACACATGTGCCTCAAACAGAATGGCTGGCGTTGCTTTTTAATTTAACTTATTATCATTTAATTTAAAGATAATTAAGCTTTAAAAAAATGCTTTCAATTAATGCACACACACCCAAACACCCATACACACACACACACACACTGACACATACGAGTGCAACTGTGCAACTTATCAGCATAAAATAATATTCAATGCCTTTAAAAAAATACCAAAACGAAACAGTTAAAAAACACAGAGTGCGAGTGAGAGAGAGAAAGAGAACCAGACACACCTACATCCTCACCAGAGAGAGTGTGAGACGCTACGTCGAAGCAGTAATTTGCAATTTTTTAATTACTTGCTGACTATGGGAAAAAATTTGCTATAATATGACTGCAGTGAGAAAAATTCATTTTATTGTTATTGTTGTTGTATTTCTCCTTTCTTTTTTTTTTTCTTTCATTTGCTTTACAATAAATAAATATTTGTTTGGGCTGCTTGAATAAGCAGCTGAGAAGTGGAGTGCCCACAGCAGAATTTCATGAATTTCTGCTAAAAGCCAAACCGACCCTACATAACATTTTTGCAATTAAACAAAGTAAAAATAAGTTGTATAAAGTTGTGTCCTAGGGGCTTTGCATATTATTTTTAGCAAATCATGTTCGCTGCTTAGTTTACATCGTGACGGCTGAGATAATATCGGCAGAACATGTTATTTCATTAACACGTTATAAACAGACATATGTAGACAAAGGCTAAAGTAGTTGTGTAAGATTTATTTCAAAAATACAAATTTAACTGTAAATTTATTTTAAATATTTTTCAAATAAATTTTCCGTTACTTGTGCCTAAACGCTTTAATTTTTTTGAAGAATCTACCTGGGCAATGTTTTTAATATAATCTGTTTTTTCTTAAACGAACTTCTGAGCTCTATAAAAGGCTTTCTTTTTCAATTACTGAGGACTGTGCATTCGTTTGGAAAAGAAGATGGCAGGCAATGATAACTTTTGTCCCAACAACAAAAACAAAAAAAAAAAAAAAACAAGTTGAAGAACAAATGGCGAATTAAAAAATAAGTCCCGCCCTCATGCTTTCATGCTCTCAATTAAATCAACTTATTTCGGTCAAATAATTTTACATAATGCCATCAATGCTCAGACTCATTAATTTATCTCAAAAATTCTACGCTGGCCTGCCCGCTAAGGTAGGTTAAAACAAAAGCCTGGGAAATATCAAGACAACAGGCAGAATAAAGGAAAAAAGTAAAACAAAAGCGGATTTTCATTCAAGGTGAAAGCAATCAATCAATATTCATGAAATCAGATTTAATTTAAGCGTATTTAAGTGAGCGGCGAAAACTTTTCACAGTGCCAAAGTAGCAACAACATAGGGAACAAAAAACAAACAAAAAAAGAAAGCCAAATTAAAAAAAGAAACAAAAACAAAAAAAGAAAATCAAAGTATCTACTCCCACTGTAGAAAAGTTCAAGAACAGAAACCGAAAAAAAAAAAACGAAAAAGAACCTAAATGAATAAAAATTCGGCAAAAAAATCAACTTACGCCCGGCAAGTGCCAAAGAGAAAGAAGAGAAAGAGTGCGAGAGCGCCGCATGTCGGGTAAGCAAATGAGCGAAAGGTGTGCCAATCATTTAAACAAACTTGAGACTGATTTTGTGTTGTGGCTGTTGTTGTTGTTGTTGTCGTTGTTGTTGTTGTTACTGTTGTTGTTGTTGTGTTTGCTGTTGCTGCGCTAATTGTATGTCGCCAACTGTTTGTGTAGACATCGGTGTCAGTTTGGCAGCAGCAGGGTGCGTGCAGGGTGAGCAGGTTACTAGGCTGTCAGTCGAAAAGGTCGCTTATATTGCTTATTTCTGTTGTTGTTGCTGTTGTGGTCGTAGATGTTGTTGTTGGTTGCAAAGTAGCTGACGCGCATAAAACTAAGCTGCCAATTCAATTTGAAAATCGCAGTGGCATGAAAAATTAAGCAAAACATGTGAATAAAATTATTTTGCGTAATTTGAACAAAAATAATAATAAATTTTCTACGTGTCCAAGGTGTTTTTAATTTTTTCCCTCTTCTTTTCCTTGCAGCGTCTTAAATAAAACTTCCTCAGGGTGATTGTGAATAAATTGCTCGAATGTTTCTGTATGTTTACGGTCTTCTAGGAGAGTCCAAATGTAATATTCACAATTCTCCAATACTCAGTACACAAAGATCTTTTTTAATTTCTGTGATATTTAAAGTGTCAATAGAATAAACAATTTGGAAAGTGAGTGGATTCTGCACAACCATAGTGAGCTTAAAAGATTAGGTACTCAAATACTTACTGACAAAACCAGAACGCATAAACTGTTAAGCTTTGAATGCTTAGTGTGAGTAATTAACCCGATATGGGCAGCCTACCGCAATCCAACTGGGAGAGTCTTAAAAGAGAGCGCTTTAGAAGGCTGTGGAGCGGCGTTGATGCAGCTGATATTATGAGAGAGAGACAGAGGTATTGTACCGACTGCAGCTTGCATTCAACAAATGCCTACTTTGAAATTTCTCTGTGCATTTGTGCTATGTAACAACAAAGTCACAGAATATATATAAAGTACAAAAAGTAAAAGAACATCTGAAGATAAATGGCGTGAAGTTGCAATTATTTGTGCACTTTTGTATTTTCGCACACAAGTGTTTTTTATTTCCGCCGACCTCTGCGCTTTTTTTCGCCAGTCTTTGTAATTTTCTGCATCGCCGCTGACACTAAGAAGTGCTCAGTGCTTTTGCTGCTGTCTGCTTTCACTGCCACTGATGCCATTGCCTCGGAAGCCACTGATGCCAGTGCTGAAGCTTCTTGTGTGTATGTGTTCGTGTATGTGTGTGTGTACGCTGATGTCCTTAGTTTTACAGTGCAATTTCTCAGAGGCAGGCGTCTGCTTATGTCGGCAAATGCTGCCGGCTTTGTTTGTCAGTGCCTCGCATGTAGACATAAATAAGGATTTCTGCTTTGTTCTGATCCTGTTTTCCGAGTAATTCCACGCTTCTGTTGCATGCGTGTTCAACATGAGTCGTCTGATTTGTTCACAAGCTCACAAAAGCAGCCATAGAAAATTATACAACTTCGTATATATTGCAATTGCAATACAAAAGATATTTCGCTTAATGCTTGGCTTTATTTTTTCATACAGTTTACATTTTCTTTTTTAATTTTTCTTTTTTTTTATGTTTTGTTTGTTTTTTATTTATATTTTATTTTATTTATTGTGATTCTGCCTTGTTTTGTTATTGATTTGTATTAAATTCATTTTGACATGAAATTTCCACAATTTAATAACCGCAAGCGAAAATTCGTTTATGCACTGCAGGCAAAAGTGGAAGTGATAACAAGGATCCTTTGCTGTAGCTTCGTAGGAGTCGAGACTGACGAAGTGTTACCCACCGCAGTAGGACATGCAAGCTTATAATTTTTACATAACAATGGCAGCATATTGTTGAGAAACGCAAAAGGAAATTTGCATAAACGAAAACATATTGATTTTTTACGATTGACTGATTTGTGCCTTGAGCGTTGCTTTATTTGGTAAATTATTAAAATAAAATGTTTTAAAGCTTTTAAAACGACACAGTACACAAGAGTGCGCATAAAATGCTCGTCATCCTTTAAAGCCTTCAGGTGATCGCAGTTAGATTTCCTAGTTTATTTTTCCCTTTGCAATATTTGCAATTATTCCAACTGCAAATCGTAAACAATAAATAAGTAAAAGGTCGCCCAACTTACAAATAAATAATTGAGCAACACAAAAAAGAAGAAGCATTTATTCTTGAGGAGCCAATTGCAAGTTTTCGACATCAACAAGCGGCGACTTAGCAAATATTTAAAAAACAATAACAACGCTGACAGGCGAAACCGATGAGAAACAGGCATCAAAGCAAGTGCAGCTGTCGCTGTTGACAGGAAGTCAAAGTTGGCAGCAAACGGAAGTGACAGCGGCAGCCACCGCAATGACAATGAAAGCTAAAGTCGGAGCAGCCAAGGGCGAGCGTGACGTGACGTGACGTGCCGGCTGTGGGTGCAAGTGCGTGGCTTAAATTTCATTCTATTTTTATATAATTTTCTACTTCTTTTTTTTTTTTATTCCTGAATTTTATGTGCTACACCACAAACGCCAACGCAAATGCAAGAAATCAAATTTATATGAACAACAAAATAAAAAATAAAGAAAAAAAAACCAACAAAAAAATAAAAATGTAAGAAAATGAAGCAAATAAACAGAAATGCTTTGGGAGCTGGCACATCCCTGCCTATCCCTGCCCATCCCTGCCCAGGCAAAAGTGTTCCCATTCAGCAGCGAGTGTCAGACTTGAGACAGAGATTTCGTTTCCGAGTGCGTTTTCCAGCTGTTTCCTTCCTTGTTGCTTCGTTCGTTCGTTCGTTTGTTCGTTTGTTCGCTGATTTGTTCGCTTTCAAGTTGGCTTCCTTCGCGTTGCCGCGTTGGCTGAGTGTTGACTCTTGTTTGCATGTGTTTTTTGGTTGTATTTATTGTCAATTTTTTTCCAAGGCGGAAGTGTTTTTTCCTGTTGACTTTGCGCTGTGCGTTTTTCATTCCCACCAACCTCTGACCCTCTCTTTTTCTCTTTTTTTTCTGTTTTCGGCTTTTACGGTTATTCATATGAGCTGATTGGTTGCTGAGCCAAAGGAGGCACTGCTTAAAAGGATACACAAAGTGTATTCACTGTTCTTTTGAAATGTTAACTGCACGCAAATTAAAAGAAATGTTTGCTGTTCATTATTGCACAAACTGCTTTAAACTTTTTGTGTTTGATCTGCCGAATCGTATTTACGCAATACAAAAACTTTCACTTTTACATTTCCATACGCCTTCCTTGGATTATTCAGGCTTTGAAAATTGTGAGCCCAAGGTTCAGATTGACAACGTGGCGACTAAACCTAAATCGATAATATGCAGAATTTCACATTCAGCTAAGCTGGAAATGTTCGTATGCAGCACTATGCCTAACACATTCAGGGCCCCATGTGGCTCCCAGCTGTGAATGAAGTTTTGTAGAAGCCGGGATTGAATCGAAGTTAAAACCCTATACAGCATTCACTTGACGTATATTGGCGAACAGGTGATAAATTTGCAATGTTTTTATTTTTATTTTTTAATGCTAATATGCTTAAATATTTATTAACTATCAAACCATGTAATTGCGCTGGCAGTTTTTGGCTGACATATAAAGTATTTCTCTGACTTACAATATAAACTGCCCATTTCATACCTTTTATTATTCCACCGTAGACCTAAACAACGAACGATATAAGATCCACCGGAGTCCGGCTCACCGGGAAACCAACGTGTGTATGGGAATTTCGCACCCGTGGCTATGGAAACAAAATCACCGTGTTTTCCCAAATCATTGCCGGCGAGCCAAACGTCCGCTTTACCATATTTGCTTTCTAGATAATTTGACAATGCTGTCATTTCTGCTTCATTGTTAATGTTGGCCAAATCGATCTGAAGTTTACGACACACATGCTCGGCAGCGAACCAGTTCTTCTCCTCATCACTAACGTAATAGTATTTTTGCCCAATCTTCGTGTAACGTTTAGGCACAGGAGGCAGGTCTGCAAATCTAGGACTCAGTACAGTTGACAAAAGTTAATGATATCGTCTCACCGTTGAACACCGTCACTGCTGCTGCATAGCTCACAAGCGCTTACAGCAAAGTTATTAGCAGAAAACCCTGCATTTCACATACGAAATTAACAGTTTAGAGTCACAGCGAAATTTCTACTAAATGCAAATATTTTCTGGATTATATTCATTAGCTGTGGCACTTTTTTTCGATTACATAACAAGTAAATCCGAGAAAATCGGTAAATTTGCCATGCCATTTTTATTACTTTTTCTTAAAAAAAATTATTTTTTCTTGTCACATGCTTCAACTATCTCCATTTGCACTTTTCGAAATATTTATGACACGTCTTGAAGTTTCTAGTTTGAAGTATCGTTGGATTCGTAGCATCCTTTGTCAATAAGGCATATATTATGGTAAAGATCTTTCTTGTGCTTTTGACTAAACAACTTTGATCTTGTATATCGGATTATGAGGGCTAAGCTATGTTTATTCTCTGTAAATATCATAATTTTAGCCATAGTCAATAAAAGCAATTACACTTTAAAGTTTTAACAACGAAACTGTTGTTCTGTCATTATACCAACAACAACAATATAAAGAAGTTTTGTTTTGTAAAGACTGAAAGCCTTATTTGCCAACGCTCAAACAAATGATAAACTGCATGTGTGCGTGTTTGTGTTAGTATTTGTGTGTGAGTGAATCTACTGTTGTGCATATTCAGTTATTTTCATTGCTTTCGCTTTACAAATATAATAAGGGTTAGTATTATCACAGTCGAAATCGTTTATATCAAACTTATATGGACCCCACATTGCTACGCATCTTTCAAAGCCACCAAAATTATTTGGCTCGTGTGGACCCCAGTGTGTGATTGGTAGTTTTTTACCAGTTGATATTGAGGTAAAGTGACGTGGTGTTGTCCAATCGTTTCCGGAAATTCAAAATTTTGCTGATAGGTTAAAGTTGGTCATTAAATGCTTTTTCAATGCTTTCCATTCATCTTCAGTGTCGATGTAAGCTAATAGGGAATTCAATTTGCGGCATCTATGCACGGCTTCAAACCAATTTACATCTTCATGTACGATCTTGTAGTAATTTCTACCGATTTTCTTGAAACCACTTGGAGGAAATTTAGGAATGACAATTGAGCCTGCAAAACGAATTGAATTTGGGATTGAATAATGAGGAGATGACAATTTTATACTCTTCACCTTTAGAGTCCAAACGGATTTGTGCACAAATTAGCATCGTATGCAATAAAAGTAACAACAACAAAGAACCCTGCATGGCAGATACTATATGATGTACCGGTCAATGTCAGAGCGATAAGTCAACTAACTGCAGCAGGTTTGAGCTTTTCGAATTTAAAGTGCCAACTAAACTGACATTTGACTGACTACATAACAAGAGAAAATCAGTAAATGTGCCATGTAAACATTATTTCGTTTTTAAATAATGTTTTTTTTTTTTTTTACACGCTTTAATGTTTATCTCTAATTGCAACATTCAAACTACAGTCGAACTTCTTTAACGTGAACCTTCTTTGACTTGAAGTCTATGACAAGAACCAAATCGTGCAGCATTAAGGTTTCGTTTATATGCATTGTGGCCTCCAGTACTGATAGGCTCTTGGACTTCTTTGCTTTAATAATGGACTTCAAGTTATAGAAATTCGACTTGGTTTCCGATGTCAGTTGTGACTTCAACAATATAGCCATGTTTATACAACGATATTTTCTTAGAGATCGCACATAACTTTAGATATTTGACACTTGGATGATTGCATTTCGCACAATTTTTTAAATAGCTACTTTGGCCATTATTGAGCAGCAGTTTCAGTTTGACTCCAAAAATTTCCCAGCATCTTGTTTTATAAAAATTTGCATATTATTTTATTTATTAACAATCGTGTATGAATGTCAATGCGGTCATTGCATTCGCTTGACATATATACTTATTTTTTTCTCCGCAAAAGACATCACACATTACTAAGAAATTTCCACTTTATTTCCATGCAAATTCTTTATCATCAAGATTATTGGGCTCACCTGGTCCCCAGGCTGTGAATGTCAGTCGTTTGCCAGTAGCTATTGAGGCATATTTGTCGTGCTGTTCCAAAACTGCTGAGTGCAGCAGGTTTGCGTTATACGAATTTAGAGAGTCTGCAGCTGTGGGATTTCTTGATATATATGTAATCAGATCCGTGCCAGTGTCATGTCATATCAATTAGTTTCGTTTAAATTTAACATTTTCAATGCAATGAAAAAAAAAAATGCGCAAAATTTAATCGGAATGGATTTTTTATTTCTGGCAGTTATGCGAGAGTGCACAGGTTATGCACGGCATGGTTCCACGGAACTGACTGGGCGCCATTTGTTTAACACTTAACATTGTTTAGAGATGGCCATGCTTCGTCACTAAACAAATATTTACATGCTTATGTCTCGCTCACAAAGCAGAAAATCCACAACTAATCCTCATTATACACTTAACACAATAAACAGACGGGCAAGAACCTTGTTTGGGAAATGTGTGTACATATGCACATGTTGGCTGCAGGTTGACGAGCCAGGACCACGTAACTGCGCTGGCTTTGCTGTGCATTCGAAGACCCTTTGCTTTTGTCGAGGCTGGTGGGGATGTGTGGAAGCGTGCTAAAGAGCAAAAGTTTCAACCCTTTGCCTGAGCATTAAACTGTCACTTAAGTGTTTTTCAATAGTTAATTTGTTGGCATTTTATGCAGACGTTGCTTAACGGTTATTTTCACACATTACTGAGCAGCCAAATGGCTAACTAAATGGCAGCCACCGCCCGCCTCAGAGTATGCAATGATTTTCGGTGTTCTTTGATTGGCGCGTGCTTGACCAGAGTCTGGGTCTGTCTGCGTCTGCTTCAAAGCTTAAGTGCTGATAGGCAGCAAAGTTCTTGTTGTTGTTGTTGTTGTTATCATCGCCAGTTGTAATGAACAGTTCTGCCACATATTGATTTTGTGGATTGAAAATTTTCTAATTTGCATAAAATTTATTTGTGACTTTAGGTGGCACTCAAGCGTTATGAAGGTCGCAACCCAACTGAAATGAGTCTCTTCTAGCTTTTATGCAGTTCCGAAACTTTTTAATTAAATGACCACTCGCACAGTCTCTATAATAAGTCCCACACATTCATTAATAATTGCACACATACACAGAACCGTATTTGCTTCGAAGTCGTCAAACTAGCAAACATTGAAAGTTTACAATTTCCCTACATATAAAAAAAGTTGATAATCAGTCGTTCCATTTGCTGTGACCATGAGCCAAAAATGTTCATTTTTTATGTGCGAGTTGTATGTAATTTGTACACTGGCACACCGCAATATATTTAAAAACAAAAGACGCAAAAAAATAAATTTAATTTTTCATTGAGTTTTTGGCTTTGAAAGAAAAGAAAAAAAATCAGAACACAGCAAAACAGAAAACAGGAATTAAATCCAATGAAAATAGTTTCACTGAAAAACGTAGCCAGAAAGTATGCAATACAATTTTATTTTGTGTACCTCTGTGCTTTGTGCTCATGTGTGTCAGTCTCCTCGGCATTTGTGAGCTACCCTGCCAAGCTTTTCCACCCTTGCTAGCTTTCCTGCCCTGCCCTGCGTCCCCACTTGAAACTTTCACTTTTATAATTGAAGCCGCAAGTGCAGCTTGCTCTGCCTGTCACGAGGCGAGGCGACGTTGTAGCTGCATTCCTTTTGATTCGGTTTTTGTTAGTTAGCAGAAAAAAATCTGGGTTAACGAAGCTACTACAGACTGTATACGGATATGCTTTCTATATCTGCAGTCGAAACAAACACAAAAACAACGAAACAAAAAATACTATCTGTGTCGATATTTTTCTTCCCATTAAAAAATCATGCTCGCATACGCACAAAAAAAGTAACTTCCATTCCATCTGTTTGCCTTCTAGGCAGTTTAAACACGAGCATTCTTTTTGTTTAAGCTTTGCTCAAAGTGAAAATTTAGTTTTGCTTCTCTTGCTTCTTATTTAATTAGGGACTAACAGAAGAATAGTCATTTCTATTAGATTAGTGATTTGAATTCTCAAAGATGTTGTTAGTCAACAATTGCGTTGATTTTCTTTTTATTAATTTTTATATATGTATGTGTATTTTTATTTACAAGTGCAAGTTTCGTGGATGTAGCACTAACCGAGTATCTATTTTCTTCGAAAATTTGTAAAAAATTATATATTTATTTTAAAATTCATTTAATACTTCATGTGTATTTAAAGAAATTTAAAATTTTTGTTTTGCCAGTTTAAATTGTCAGCAATGTAAATTTTTTGTTTTTTATACTTTGACTGCATCAAGCAAAGGTCATTACAAAAATTTATGAAAATTTAAGCATTTCGTTAGCAACAAGAAATGAAAGGTATTTCTTGGAATTTCATTTAGTTACAGAAAACGTTACAAAATAATTTGCAACAACAAAAAACTATAGAGGCAGCGGCTATAGTCGGGCGTTCCCGACTTTATTGAATATAGGAGTAAATAATATTTTAAAAATATTTTATTTTTAGCACTTTGGGCATATATCAAAATTAAATGCAATAGAAAAAATGCCAGAGAATCATGCATATTAGCAATGAAATATCCGGATAAGTGTCGGAGTCAAGGAACTATTCACTACACAGGTTTTAATTAGTTCATTTTATGGCTGACAAGGGTTGCTTATATTTTCTCTGATCTGGTATCAAATTTCTTGAATATGTCTAAAATTATATGACTCTATCACAATAATTGTCATAACTTTTAGTCGCGTCTAATTTAAGTCGAACACAAGAGTCACTGAAATTTCAATTGGCAACGCTCTCTTATTTTTTCTGATGTCATCTTTATGTCTATTGTGTGGGGGTGCTGAAAGGATTCTTGATATTGCTTGCAAATACATTGTGCTGTGATGCAATTTGAGATTTGCATTGAAGTTATACACATCTATTATTTACTGCCCAATAATTTGCAAAATTTTGTGCTTATTGACCTTCGATGCTCAATCGTTAGCAACTCATTGGTTAGCCAAAGCTTAAGCTGCATCGGGGTGCGTCAATGTCCCTGTGTCTGCGTCGCAATAAATCGAGCTTCGAAACTTTTCAGCGCTGCTGTCAGTGAGTCTGTTTCAGCGTACATACTCACAGAATGGACGATGTTGCGGGCTGCAGTGGAAGTGTGAATAAAACAAGACAAAAATAAATTCGTTGAAAGCACTTTTCAGAACTTTCTCATATGTGTGTGGGTGATATATTATGGCGGAAACACAAGCAGCTCAACGTGGCCAGCATTGTTCTTAAGCCAACAGTGCCAGCAGAACAGCAAAAGCTATGCTCCCTCCCCTCCTTACACTCCGAGTCACTTGTGTTCTATTTGCTGGCATATTCACCCGCAAAGTTTTCAAACAATGCCACATTAACACATTTGTTGATCGTATAATCAATTTGTAATTTGTAGCCACAACAAAATTCGCATCAGCGCGAAGGACACTGCACGATGGCCAAGCGTTGGATGAAGTCGCCTGTGCGTGCACATCCTTAACCACATTCACAAATCCACATTTGTACTCAAACTACAAGAAAACTTTTTTGTCAACAAGCAGCAGCAGCAACAACAACAACAACAACACACACAAGAACACACACATGCACAAAGTTTTGCCTGAAAAATGTTCGCCATGCAGCCATGACAACCAATGGGAAAGTTCAAACTTTGCGAATACTCTTTGTCAAGCGAGTCGAGCACTGGCAAAAAATTAACGAAAATAAGAAAAAAGAAAAAATTAAGTATAGCACGAGCAGAAAATCTTAAAAATAAAAAATAACTTGTAGAAAAATCGACTTTTCTATGATTTTTTCCCCGTTTTTTGTTTTGATGGTTTTTATATTTTTTTTTTTTTTGCGTATTTTTATTTTTTTGTTGCAAGAAATTTTTGCACCAAAACTTTGTCTAAATATTTTTCAATTTCGACTTCTGCGAGACGCTGACAGCGCTGACAGCATTTTAATAGCAAGTTTCCTGTCAGCCTTACTCAAAAGTAGGCGAACGGCAGCAACAAGGCAGTAAGGCAGCGTGAAGGAGGCAGGAGGCATGAAGGCAACAAAGCAGCCAAGGTTGATTGCCGTATTAAAGCGTAAATAAATCAAAACTTGTAGATAACGAACTACAAAAACGCTTGCCGGAAAAAGAAAAATATTTAAATTGGTGTTTATTAAAAAGCGTGAAACATTTTTTGTTATTTCTGTTTATTTTTTTTTCGTTGGCTTTCTATTAAAATGCGACAAAGAGTTGACAAAGAAAGTTTTGATAAAGTGAACCCCGAAACACTTGTTAAGGAAAACTTTCTTGTGCATTTATTTTTTTGTTTATTTATTTTTTGTTTTTGTTATTGAATTTAAAAAACGATTCCCAAACTCTCAAAGCGTTGACAATAAGCGTCATACCTACTCGCATAACGCGTTCAACCCACGGTTATCATCGCTTTTCACTTTTCACTTTGCGCTTTGGGTTGAATTGCGAATTTTCTGCAGATGTTGTCAGAGTTGATAAATGAATATCTCTTATGTTGCTTACAATGAAAAATCGAACCAAAATAAGAAGAAGAAGAGAATCAAGAAAAATAAAATGAAATAAATCCCAAACCCATACAATGTTGTGTATGCATTTAATTTCATCAAGAAATTTACATCAGAAAAGCTTTATTGTCGACCTTTAACCCTTGCCTGTGTTGCTTTTATTTGAATACACGGCAGTGAGTTCGCTTCGCGTTGCGTCCGCTCTCTACTGAGCTAAGGAGCCAATGCTTATGATTATTTTTTGCTCCCTTTATGATTTGCGAAACGGGCTTTGACTTGTTACTTGGACTTTTCTTTGCAGTATGTCTTTTTTACAATCACGCTATATATAATTAAGCTGCTCCTTATGCAGAGAGAAGAGTTAATGAATGCATATTACATCCAGAGTACATAAACTGCTGCTGGCCTAGCGAAGATCAGTCGTCTATTTACTGATAAGAAAAATATGTGAAATGCTTTTATTTTTTTTTCCATTTATTTCTTAAGTGTTATACTTAGTTTGAAGCAAGCTTAAGCCAGAGCCTGAGTGCGAGTGTCGCATATGGCGGATATATAGTTATAATGATAACTTTTGTTGCGAGTCCAATGATCTTGATGCAGACCAAGCCGCATATTTACATACATACACATATGTACAATGTAGATTCAAATATAATTAGCCCAAATGGCAAGACTGGTGATAAGTTACTTGCAACCTAGAAGTCAAATGTACATAATATAGAAACACCTCCCATTAGCTCTTTCAGTTTTTTTCCTTAACAATATCATTTAATACATACACAGGCAGTTTGCCTATCAACATTTTAAGAAAGGTGTTTTTCTCTGGATTTTTCTGTCGTTATTTTCAACTCTAGGGGATTCCCTAAATAAGTTCACTCTTTTTCGGTGTTAGTATAGAGAAAATAATAATATTGTGGCCTCAGTTCTTGATATCGTTCGATGTGAAACAATTGTATTTGATACGGTTTCAAATTTTGTGTTCTAAATTCCGCATGAATGTGATTTCTAAATTTTAGGCTGCACTTACGTTAAAAAATTCAAATTTAAATTCAGAAAATATTATTTCTGCATTAAATTGGTTATTATTAAATCGAAACAACTCAAAATGCTTCATTATGGCTCAAGTGGCATGATAAGCATTAGTTTTTGTTTTAAATAAATTTCTGTTCGATTTTCCAATTGCTCAATTCACCATCACTGTGCATAACCTGCTGATTTATAATATGGTCGAAGACAAATTTTCAGCGTTAAATACACTGATATACTTCTGACATCATATCGTGATAACGATCCATTTCGAGAGAGAAAAGTACCCAATTGGCGCCACCTTTATTTCTTACTATATTTAAACATGCGAATTCGGTCTATTAGTTGCTTTGAATTTCACAATATTGTGTAATTATTTAATAGCTTAAGAATTTCCAAAAATATTCCTGGTACTGCATCTTAATCTTAAGACAAATTATGAATATTGCATATTGAATATGGCTTTAAGATTTTAAAATTATTGAAATCGACATCATTGCGAGTTAGTTAGACATATTTAACCCTGGAGAACTAATGTTAGTCTTTTCGGCTAACATGGCTTACATTTTGTTTCAGTACTATTGAAAAATGAATCATTAAAAAAAGTGTTTACTTAATTTTTCTTAAAAAATATCAACAGAACCAAAAGTTAAGATTTTTGGTGATCGGTATATAAAATTGGGAGAAACCGATGATATACATATATCTGTTAGTCGATTCGACTAATGATTAGCACTACGTATAAAAAAAAAGGTTAATAGTTTTCGAAGGGCTGCGAGCCGCACCCACTTAAGCCAAGCAGTCTAAATTTTCTGATAACAATAAAGTTGTACACATTTCTTTGCATATTTGCAAAGGTTCTGATTTTATTTATTATTTATAATTTTTAAATCTATAGATTTGATATATGCAAAGCACATAAAAAAACAACAAAACTTAACAGAGTTTGCCTAAGCTATTCTTCCCGGGAAGAATGGCTGGCGTACTCTTAACGTCATTTCGGAATCGCTCAATTATCGTCTTGTTGTGTGTACATTATGTGCAGGAGCTGCAGAAGTGTAGCGGATAATGGAAAGATGTCACTTTTGCTCGAACAAGTCTGTGGAAAAAATTTGTATTAGTATGCATATATGTATGTGTGTGTACATAGATCTTAATAAAATATACCTTGATAAATCTTTGATCCAAACAAAATGGGAATGATTGTCGTTTTGTAATAGCAGAAGATTGATATGATTCTCTTTTAGGTCTTTCGTTGCATGTAATGGACCCATGATTTTGCTAGCTTCGGCATTGAATCCATAAACATTAATGCTGATTTTTGGGTTCTTCTGCTCGAAACTGTTGACATCATTGAGTTGCATTGGAAATTTGAGGTTCTCGAAATGAAGTGTTACCTCATCGTTGATTTTGATAACTTGTCTGTTAATGGCCAATATATTGTAACTGGAGCACTTATTGACATTGGAAGTGACGGGCTTCAATGCTGATATAACGGCCCATTTAAAGCAATACACATCATTGTGATTTATATTCACTAAGGCTTTTCGTCCTTTTAATGCTGTGGGTAAATCAATGCAAGAGTGTTTGATGATTTTCATCTCAAGTCGACTTATTTTTAAAAGAGTCCAATCGCTGTCCTCTGTAAACTGCCTCAGCATTCGACATATGTTATTTGATTGAGTTTGCATATTTTCATCAGAATCAATTGCGTGTCTTATCACTTTCGTTTTGGCTTGGTGTGATTTTCTTGACAAAAGAATTTCATCATCACACACCTTCATGTATTCGGCAGAGAGTTTGCAACTCATCCTGTATGATTTGTATAATTTGCAATTTTCCTTTAGTAAAGGAATTAACTCCTCGCCGGCTTGCAATAAAAACTCTTCCGGTGACAGTAAATCCTCTTTGAGGTTTGCAAACGAATAAGTGACTAATCGATTTTTGTATCCGCTCGATATAATTGTGACTCGTTCACTGACAACTTTTCCTGCATTTTTTTTATGAGCTCTTGATCGCTGATGGCTTGACCACCTTTTCAAATTTATGTCCTTTTTGCACTGTTTACAGTGCTTATATGTTTTTGGTTTAGATGTCGGCTGCTTAACTTTTCTTACACACTTTTCGTGTTTTTTCAAAGCGAGTTTTCGAGGAGTCGATCTATACAAGTAAGCAGTTTTAGAATAAGAAGGCGCCACAGTATACTTCATTGCCTTCGATTTACATTTTCCAATAAAGGTTGACAAGCAAGGCATATGCGAAGCAGGTGATAAAGTTGATTTAGAAAAACCAGATGCTTTAATATTTACACTGGAACACGGCCCAAATGTAGAAGTAGATTTAGATAATTTAGTATTCATTTTTAAATTTATCCCTTGGCTATATTTTTTTCTTTCTTTTTCTTTTTCTTTTCCTTTTTCTTTTTTTTTCCAAACACAAGATCACTTCCAAAAGATATCACCTTATTGAACGAAATACTTTTCTTGAATGACATACAAACGAAATTTCAGCGCCCTTTTATACGCCAGTCTGGCGCATACACATTCAAGGCGATAAATTTCTTTGCGTTTCGATCGCTTGTGCATGCATGAGCATGCAAGAAATTCTTTGAAAGAGTAAATCTTTATCAATACACGTTATGAAGCAACCAATGACGTCAGCAGCAGCTCAGCGAGCGAATGAGCCTTTCTTGAGAGAGTAGACCGGCCGATGGTTGCTGTCTTACACTATAAGTCAAAAGTAGTTTTGTTGTTTTTTTTGCTTTGTGCGTAACAGTGACGCCAACACTCAGCTATATTGAGGAAACCAAGTGGACAAAAGTGGACAGATGAAAGTGAACCAATCGCTAAATTGTAATCACTGCAGCGTAGAGGCAAATGTTTTTTTTTTTTCGATTTCGATTATATTTACAATCTATCCAAACAGGACATTCAATAAATCTTATGATACATAGGGATTCGCTTAATGCTAATGCAATTTACAGATTATTTACAAATAATACAATATAGACAGTATAGTTCAATAACAATAGTGCAATATAAGACATATATAATATACATATACAATATATACAATACAATTTCAAGTTAAACTACTAACATTATATGACTAATATATATTGCCTGAGCTGAATTTAATTTCTATGTCCTAGGTCTAGCGGGTGAGATCTTTTTAACCTGCGGGTCGTTTCACTGTTGTCTAGCAGATTTATAGCTAGAGGGTTAACATGATTGTTAAGCCGGTCTAAGTATCTAGTGCTTAGTAGGTTTATGACATCTTTGATATGTTGGACTTTGAGGTCTCTGTGGAGAGTTGAGTTTCTTACGTACCATGGTGCGTCTGCTATTTGGCGCAGTGCTAGAGACTGAAACCGTTGTATGATTTCGATATTAGAGTTGCTGGCGGTGCCCCACAGCTGGATACCGTAGGTCCAGACTGGTTTAAGAATTGTATTATAAATTAAAATTTTATTTTTTAAACTCAGTTTTGATTTCCTGTGGAGCAGCCAGCATATTTTCTTCAATTTGAGGGACAGCTGTTTTCTCTTTGCTGTTATGTGTGTTTTCCATGTAAGGCGTCTGTCCAGATGTAAACCTAAGTATTTTATGCTATCGTAGGATGGTAGGGTAGTCTCGTTTAGTGTGACTGTGGGACAGTCGCCTTGTCGAAGTGAGAATGTAGCAAATTTTGACTTTTCTGGGTTAACTTCGATATTCCACTTTTTGAGCCAAGACTCCAGACTGCTTAGTTCAGCCTGCAATATGGCAGATGCCTGCTGCAGTTGCAGCTGATGATAGGATGGCTGTGTTTTCCGCGTATGTTGCTATCAGGGTGTTGTTGTTGCTGGAGAGGCAAATGTGAATTAATGAGAGTAAATTATGTGAGCTGCCATGATCGGATCGTAGTTGCTCTTTTTATACCCTGTACCAAAAAATGGTAAAGGGTATATTAAAGTTGTGCAAACGTATGTAACGGGCAAAAGGAGGCGTGGTAGACCCCACAAACTATATATATTCTTGAACAGCGTCGAAAGGCGAGTCGATCTAGCCATGTCCGTCTATCCGTCTCTCCGTCCGTCTGTCTGTCTGTATGAACAAACGGATCTCAGAAACGGTAAGACCTACAACCACCAAATTTGACACAAAGACTCGACCAATCCATAGGCATAACAAGTTAATTTTTTTTTTCGATATTCGACCTATAACATATAGCTGCCATAGGAACGATCGGCCGAATAACCACATTTCCTAACCAAAAAACCTTTTGTTTTTTAAGATATCGTTTTCAAATCGTTTTGATCGTTCTAGCTAATGCTCAATCACATATCTAAAAATGATGTATATCGGCTTACTATATCATACATATAGCTATCATACAAACGATCGGCCGAAAAACAATATTTGCTGAGAAAAACTTTTTTGTTTATGAAGATATCGTTACCAAATTTTGGATTTAATGATTCTCGGAATTGAATATCCTGAATACGATAAATATCGGTTTACTTTAACATATAGATGCCATAGGAACGATCGGCCGAAAAATGGCTTTTACAAAAAAAAAATTTTTTTTTCTTGAGATATCCTTACATAATGAATACAAAATATTAAAGCAACAAAAAAATATATTTAGTTTTGGATTGGGTACAGGGTTTTCTATAGTCGGTTACGCCCGACTATAGCCCTGCCTTTCTAGTTTTTTTTTTATAAATACAACGGAAATGAATTCGTTGGCGCAGGAAGTTCATTGTGGGGAGGTGAATGAAAATAGTTCTTTTTTATCTTAATTTTACATTAAATTATTACTTTTATACTATATTAAATTAATTTCCATGTTTAACCTCTATTAATTTATTTGAATTTACATGTTTCAAAAATACATATGGTCAATTTGTGTTTGCTTGGCAGCTTTAACTTTTTCCTTGTTAATGAAATCTTCCAAAATATTTTGTCATTATTGTATTGTATACATAAATTTTGTTTTTTTTTTTTTGTTTTTTGGAATTCGTTGTAGAAACTGTAGAACATGCGATCATGAAATGTTGCATACAATAAGTAAATTCGTTATAGAAAGCTTGCAAAAGTATTGCTTTGCTATAGAGAAATATGGAGGAGTCCGCCTGTATGTATGCATATTTGACTGAGTAGAACGATATATGTCGATGCTTTTATTATATTTGTTATTTATACTATTTATTTGCCTTGTACGTTTTATTTACATAACATAAGCTCAAGCCAAAGTATCGACTACATTCTCCTATAACACGCCATGTTGATCACAGACTGTTCTTTTTAAATTTGGTTCTGCATACTTCCCATTAAATATGAAATTTCTGTTTGAAAATCTTTAAAAACCTTTCATTGAGGAGTGACAGACCAGACAAAAAAAGGTAACATTATTACGCTGATTATGCAATAGAAAATAATCTACAATGTGTACTAAAATAATGTTAATACGTTTAAGCGAAGCGCAACAAATGCTGTGCAGCCGCAAAGCAAAACGCTAATGACACCCCAGAGAATAATATTATCGTCATTTTGCCAGCATCGAAAACGAAGCGTCATGCTCCGTGCTCGATGCTGTGCGAAAACATTTTCGTTTGAGGCCAACTGAGTCAGCGGCTGATGCTGCAAGGCGCTTGTGCTGAGGCTGAATGCTGAAATGCTGTTGCTGTGCAGTGGCTTGAATGGGAAAGCTTGCAAGCGATAGCAGGTGGCAGGCAGGCAGGCAGCAGCGAGGCCGACAGGCAAACAGGCGGACGTGTTGCTCTGGCAGCCGGAACAACCACAACAGGGCACAGGAAACAGACCAGCCAGGCAGTCAGTCAGGCTGCTGGCTGGAAGGCAGTAGCTGGATAGAAATATGGCCTGGTGCTGTCGCCGAGGCCAAACTCGGTTGAAGATAAAGCGATTTAAAGGATTTTCGCAGTAATCTGTGTCTGTCAGCGATTGGCATTGACTTACAGGTGGATACGGTTTTTGCGCTTAACCATTGTAATGGCAAATAAACGAAGGACAGAGCACCCAACGAGCGACCGAGCGGCAATATTAAAGCGACAACGTTGGCTTGGCACTGAATCAATGAATGACAGTCCGGTGAATAATTAAAACCGTTGCGCTAACAAATATGATTTGCTTGTCAGCCCTGGCCAAAGGACTCTCAACAAATTTTATTTTGTCTAAAATTGCTGAATTATTTATGTAGTTATGTTGCTGAGCTGCAAATAAATTTTGCTAAAATCCGTTGATTCAATTTTTTTAGCACTGCACAATTTTTGCACAAATTATTTAAAAAACGAATAAATAAAATAAAAAAATAAAGACCAAATTGAAAGAGTACAAAAAAAAAATAAAAAATAAAAAAATTTTGCGCAACGAATTTTCGCAGGCATTAAAAGTGCAAAAGTGTGCAGCAATCAATGAAACCATCAAAACGCATAATTCAATTTTCCACTCTGTTTAACATTCTAATGAATTATCTCTGCCGGCGTACGCACATTTGAACATTTTTATTTTCCGCTGTCATTTCGTGTGCTGGGCGAGAGTAGGTGGATGCGCCCTTTATCACACATAATCAGCGGCAACGCATTTGACTTTTGAAGTTAAGCAAAAACTGGAACAGCAAGCGCTGCCACCTAGGTATTCCTAGTATTCCATGATTAGGATGAATTTCCGAATTACGGCTGTGAGAGCACCAAGCCAGCAGCCCAAAGACGGAAGGAATAAAATCGTATCATGCCAAGCTGGTTGACAACTCCTTGCTTTTCTTCTGAAGAGACACACTGAGCGCAGCCAGAAAGAATCTTTGCAAAGTGAAGAATTTGTTGTTATCTCTTCTGCAGCTGTTTCTTACTGCGCTTGTTGTTGTTTTTCGATTTTTTGTCTACGCAGGTCGATTTGAGTTTGCGTACATACACATGCGATCATAAATGCTGATTCTACCTGCTTACAGACACGTTTTCCTTATGGGTTTCTTGTGCCGTTTTTTGTCATCATCTATAAATTATGAACGGCCCCCCGTTGGCAGATGTTCGTTGTTTTTAATAAGAAAACTGTGCGCTTGAGTATGCTACATTGAAAACCGGCACTTAGAGCAGTTGTGCGAGGCTAAATATAGCCACATGTGTCTCTTTTAAAAATCATGAATGTTCTTGCTCAAATCGAGTTATGCCTACTACAAACAAAACTCATCACCTGCGGAAAACCAAAACAAGAAAATGAACTATACAGAAAAATAGAAAAGGCTACACAGCAAGAACTTTCTTGCACACGCTAACAATAGTTTTTCATGTTTCCTGGGTGAGTTTATTAGTCTTTTGTTTTGATTCATTATTTGAATTTGTAAATATAATTATTTCAATCGCGGTCAGTAGGTAAGCCGGGTGCAGCATAATTTGGTAGCTAGAGAGAATTTTTTAATTAGGAAACTTCACACGTATCCAAAATTTAAAATTCAAAGTCCGTATACACATACACATATATGTATATACATATATATACAATCACATATGCACATACTAAATTTCATTTGTTTAGATATGAATTTATGACTTGATAAATTTTTTACTGTTTATGGATTTTGTGTCATTTTACAGAAGGAATAAAGAAATAAAAAAAGTATATTTTAGATAAACTAAATTTTCGTTGAAAATAAAAAATTCGAAATGGCTTCAATAATATGTTGCGAAGATGAATACGCGGCAGATAATAAAGGCAGCCCAGCAGCGGCATCCCGTGATGTAGAAACTGACCATCTTAAGAAGGAATCAAACTGTTTACTAAGTAAGAAAAATCAAGGGTTGTCAGCTTTCGAACTTCGCTTAAACCTTTTTTGCCATTAGCCATGCCTTACTTGGATCCAGAATTTAGGGATTGGCTGAAGTCGCAAATATCACGACAACGAGTTGCGGGCACACCAATCGCCAGCCATTATATGCTACGTCGGGTCGAGTATGTAAACGATGTTCGTGCAGAAGCCGGTAAGCCTCAGGCCTGCACATAGCAGAGAATCTTTTAAACCGATTTTGTTTAGGTGGGCAATTGGTTGAATTCGCATGTGAGTCGAGTGAACCCAATTTTGTGGAGACTCCATACAATTTTCAGTGTATGTTCAGGAATGCGAGGTTCAATGCATTGAATGGTTTGCGGCCCGGAAGCAGCACAACAGAAAGCGAGCAGACCGAATTGGGTAGCGATCAGCTGGAACAGGAAAGAGCCCGCAGCCATTCGATAATGGACAGGGCCAGGCCAGTGGAGAAGCTGATGACGTGCACACGACCGCCTAAGCATAATTGGCGCGACGGCGGCGCCACAGTGTCGCGGCACTGCAAACCGCTGCCAAAGACTCTGGCGGACATTTCTCGGGAGCCCATTGAATGCCCGCACTGCAGTAAACCGGTTGGGCCAACGTCGTTGATGAATCACTTTATCACGCAACACGTGAAGAACAGCGACATCTTCTTCGTTGAGATGCATCTGAAACATCGTTGTTTGCTCATCTTCGATCCGATGAACTTCGTACTGCACCAGAAAATAGTCTTGAGCTTGTTCGCTTATGGAGGTGAAAAGAATAAAATCGAAAGCTCCTTCATACGACGTGGACTTGCATTGCCGAATTCACTGCTGCCGGATCAGTATGTGCACCTTCACGAATGTCTGCCCGTGCTGCTGGTCATGTGTCGCACTTCGCTAATCACCATGTCTGTCAGTGAGACCCTGACGGGCGATCTAAAGGAAATGGATGAAATTGTGCGCAATCAAGTTTGGGCGATTTGGCTGGTGTCTGCGTCGACGGTAAGGCCCTTGCACGCCACTGTCACTGCTTACGATTGCTTCAGGGAGTTTTCCGTTAGTCGCATTGTGCGCGTGCGTGATGCATCCGCATCTCAGGATTGTTCCAAGTTTATGAAGGAAGATTTCAATTTTTTGGATCTTAATTATGTCACCATCAAATCCTTGTCACAAAACTTTACAATGCCAGTTTACTTGGAGATTATGTTTAATGAGTATTGAGTATGAGTCGCGGTTTTAGACGATGTCTTTCTTAAGGTTGAATTTCAAACTTATGATGTAAGCTCAATGTAAACATTTTTTTATGTTTTTTTTTAAGTTTACTACATACAAACGATGCTCGCCAACAATTTTCGTAATTTGTCAGCTAGAATAAATAGAGAATTTAGAATTGTATATGGCGTAAAATAAAATAAAAAATAATGTAGATAAAAAATAAAAAAACATACATGGTTTTATGTTTAAATCGTCTGAACTTGTTTAAGCTTTTGTATGAACTATGTAGCAAAAAAAAAAAAAAACTAAAACGGGCGATCGGGTATTAATGGTTAGCAAAATTCCCTATGAAAATCCGCTTACAGGCTAACGTTTATTTACTTCGATTACTCATGCATGTATGTGTGTATGTAACTTTTTGTTTAAGGCTAGGAAATTTATTTGAAATTCTGCACATGCTCGCACTCAATTTAAGTTAAATAATTTTTTGCGAATTCTATTTTTGTTTTTTTTTGAAATGTTCCTTTCACCTTGCCAACAGTTTCTCCTTTTCTTTTGCCAACCCCGTTGCAAAGAAAACACAGCTTAGTATCGGCGGCTCCTTAGTTTTGTGGCATTTTCATTGGCATTGCGAAGACGCGCACGCCTGCCGTGGGTGGGAGTGTGTAGTGAAAAATTGCACAAATTGAAAAAAGGCAACAAAAATAAAAAAATAAGAAAAAAAAAAAAAAAAAACAAGAAAAAAAGGTATGCGAAGTTTGTTCATACGCAGTTGGTTGGCTATGAAGCAGTCAAAAAATAAAAGAAAAAAGAAACAGAAAGAGAAAAAAATACATTGGCAAAAGAAAGTTAAAAGCGAGCTGGATTTTTAGCTAATTTGCTGCAATAACATCAAAGCAGCTTAGCTTCGCTTTATTTACTTCGTTTTTTTACTGCTTACTGCCTTTTGCTTCAACCTTTTTTCACTTTTTTCACTTGTGTGGGGCATTCACGTTTATTAATTCTTCAGAGCCGACATCGTCGTTGCTAAAAGTAATAAAAAATAGCAATTTGTTTAGTTCAGTCAGTCAGTTAAGTTAATGTGCGTCCTTGTGCTCCTCACCTGTTGTGCTTTAAAAATGCGCAGGATTAAATCAACTCTAAGTGGCATAAATGAAATGAGCTTTGCCAGTCTGGCCTTTGATTTTACTGTTGCAAGTGTTGATTGGCCTTTGGCTGCACGCTACACTCTTCCTGGCAACAATATACATATTCAAAAAAAAAAAAACGAAGCACTAAAACAGTCGAGACTGGAACGCATATGGTTATGTACTTTTAAGCGTTTTTCGAAATTTATACGCACTGAGATTTGTGTCTTTGCCGCATTTCAAAGTCAGCGGCATTGCAGAGGAAAAACTTTGTCTGCCTTTATCTGCATACAAGGCTTCAGATGAAATTCAAAACACTTTTCATTTTGTAGACAAGCTTAGCAGGAGCAGCAGCAGGAGCAGCAGAAGCCGAAGCAGAAGCAGAATGTGTCAGCATCATGCTCATGTCTGTTTCACATAAATTAAAATAAAGCAGGGCTGGGTACTCTGATTAGCATACATTAAATCAATTTGTTTTATTTCCAAGCAACATATGTCAAGTTTCTTTCTTCATATGTTGCGCATACCCTACTCACGCCTTGTACATATGTAGCACATAATTTAGAAGTTCGCTATGACACAAAGCTTTCAAGTTTTCAGGTTCGATACTCAGTGGCTGGGTTTTGAATGAGTATCTGATATAACTAATAGTTATGAGGGCTGGCAAACTTGATAGCCATCAAAGACAGTAGCAACATTCTCGATGATTCTTCATTATCAGTTCATTTTCCAGATCACTTCTGATTGCTTACTGTTTTTTAAAGATCTTTGGTATATTTTGACTCCTTCTGAGAATCGTATTTAGTATATGCTGTGCAGAACTTATGTGCTGTAGCGCATTAAAAAATGGTTCCTTGTGCTCAGCAATTGCGCATCGCTTATCATTTCACATTTGTCGTGATTAACTGAGTTACTGACAATCTCGCCAGCAGCTGCCTGCGACGTCCTGCCCCGTCCTGCGTCCTCCCACATAGTTGCCAGCTCTGGCAATGCGCATTTCTTTGTCTCAACTTCAATTACTTGTTTATAACTTTTCACATCTTTTGTTTAATTTTTCCTACTTTCGTTTTTCTTTTTTTTTTTTTTTGAGTATTTCGTTTCGAGTGTGCTTTCGTTTTTAATATAATATGTGCGATGAAACTTCAACGTCTGCACAAATTTGCTAAGGATTCGCCTTCGCCTTCGCCTTCGTCTACGACTTCTGTCCTCTGTTCTGTGCTTTTGTCTGGCATATGGCGCGTATGATTGTTAACTTGGCATATGTTAACTTTTTGCGCTTGTGTGCTCTTGTGCGAGTTTGTGCTTCTTATGTTCAGATACTTGGACTTTTGTTTATTATTTATCATTGCTTTTTCATGCTACGGCACCTTTAACATTGCCATAAGGACCTAAACTAATTTGTATTTTGCGTTCGAGTGCGCAGCATGACTTCTATTTTTCTCTGTAAATGCTGCGCACAAGATCAGATTTAATGCAATTTTTTGTTGTATTTAAAATGGAATTTTCAATAAATTGACAAGAACTTAAATTTGCTAACAAGCAACTAAAAAGTGCACAAAGCAGCTTTTTGCAAATATTTTGTATGCTTTTCTTTCGTATTTTTTTTTATGGTATTTTTTTTTATTTTAGTTTTTATTTATTTTTATTTTATTTGATGTGTTGCGTTTGTTCGCTACGCGCTTGACTCAAAGTCAAGTCAAGACGAGTTGGCAAACGCGACTTTACTTCGTCTTGACTTTGGCTCGGGGCGGCTGGCGCATTTAGTTTTCCTCACTTGTGTACTTTTCGTCAAAATGTCATTTGATGTAGTGGCAGCAAAGCACAAAACTTACAGCAGCTGGAATACAAAAGAACGAGAATCGAAAGAAAATGGCAGCAAGGAAAGTCAGCTCAGTCAGCTCAGCTAAAAAGCAGCTTTTTGCTAGCATATCAAGCGTATGATGGATGCTCGAGTTTAAGATTGTGTCGGGAGCACAAAGTTGGCGACGTCATTCTGCCTGCCTGCCTGCCGGCCTGCCTCGTCACCCTCATGCCGCCGCATCCTTGTCAACGTGTATACAGCAAATGCGACTGATTCAAAGCTCAACGTTAACGATAAAATCGTTGGCGATGACGATGACGATGACGAACAAGAGGACGAGAACGATGACGCTGGCGATGGCGATGGCGATGGCGATGACGATGACGATGGCGCTGAGGACACTGCGCCAAGCAACATTTTAACAAATTAGTTTTCTCAGATAAGCAGCCAAGTGTATTTCTATGCCATACACTCGTGCTTACTACTTTACTTTAAGTTGTTATTTATCTGCATTTTGTGTTTTGCTTCCTCTTTTTGCTGCTCCTTTCTATTGTGCACATTTCTCTACACAGTCTCCTTTTTTTATTTTTATTTTTATTTATTTATTTTTGCTTTTCTCGTTGCTTGTTGCTGAATTTGTTTGTGCGTTTTCAGTAGCAGCTTTTAAAATATGTTGTCCAAGTGCGCTTCCTTTGCTGATTCCGTATCTCGGATTCGTTTTGTTCATTTTTTAACATTTTATATGCTGGCTTATCTCTGTCACTTAGGAATACGTTTTGTATATAAGTTTATCATAATCACACATCGATTGCCGTTTGTATAGCTTTGCTACACAATTTTATTTTCTCAAATATTTTCCTACCAACGCATTTGGGATTTGTGGTCAGCAATATGCTTATTTGTACCCTTTGGACTTATGTGAGTGGCAGCAATGCATTACCTCAGTCCACCCGAAGACTCCTCCCCCACCGTTGCCATACCATTAAGTAGCATGATACTCATGTGAATCCTGCTACACAACTGAGTTCCCTGTTCCCGGCATGCATGTGGAATGATATTATAAAGCTGATTTGTTACTGTACTTCACGATGTGTGTGTCAGCATGGTGAAAGTTGAATACTTGTGTGTCTCTAAGCAATTTGCAGCAAAGAGTATTGATCCTTGAGAATGCCAGGGAAAATATTTTGATCTTATGTCTAAGGGAATCGTCGTGATCGGAATTGTGAGTATAAGACAACAAATTACTTACCTCACCGCAAGCTTCGATTTTATATTTATTTTTATTTAACCCGGGTATGCATACATGTGTAGGCGTTACTTAAAATGTTAACATTTTCAAATGGATTGGAGTAAAATGCCGATAAAATTTATTATCTACAAAAATATTCTGACATTAAAACATCGCGTATAGTGAGTTATTTTTTTTGGCCTATCTGATGTCAATTATACACTAAGCAAGGGTAAGAGATGAAGAGGTGGAAAAGGGGAGCGCAGTGTAGTGGGAAGGGAGTACATTGTTGCTTTTATATTTACACACACAATGTGTTGTGGTTTTTTTTTTTATTTTTCTGTGCTTTTCTTTTTGTTTTCGTTTTGTTATTTTGTTCCTGCTGCTGCTGTTGTTGTTGTTGTTGTTTTTGCAATTCTTTCGTTTTATGTTGATGCAAAAGTTATGTGAAAAGTTTTGATTTGTTTGAGTAAATTTACTTTGCATCAGTAACTGCGCACAGCACACACCTCTTACAATCGGACTTCTTTCAACTTTTCGTACCCCTCGCAGCTGCCGCCCCCCGAAAAGCGTCTCCTGCACAGTTCACTTTTAACAAAACAGATTTCACTCAACTCGAAAGCGTTTCGAATTAACTCAAAACGTAGTTGTTTGATATTTTTTCTTTTCTAATTTGGTTCCTTTTTTTTTCTCCTTTGTTTGCTTTGTATTTGCAACTTGCCTGTCTTCGCCCGCGCCTTCATCCTTGCCGTCGCCATCACCATCACTTCAATTTATTCACTTGTACATTCTACCCCCCCACAACACTCTCGGGGAGTTGACTGTGCTGTGGGGCGCTCGTTTGCCATCAAGTGCCCGGGCAGGAGCGACAGTGAGGCGGGGTGTGAGTGAGCAAGTACAAGAACTCGTATAAACTTGAGTTATAATTGAAAATATTGTATGAAGCAGCTGTGCTTGGTTTTAATTAAATTTCCCTGTCCGCAAGTTTAATAGGTAAAGTTGAAAAATGGGTAAAGGAACACAAGTAATCTATGCTATATGCAGTTTAGCACTTTTAAGTATGTTTCCTATAAAGTTTCGTGTAATTTCAAAGCAAACTGAACCAAAGTTAAGAAACATCTTCACGAAAACTAAACAAAACAGCATTTGCAAATGCAACTTACTGCAAGAATTGCTGCATGGACAAATTTGCGCAGCAGTTCACCAACAAAGTTTCGTGCATGCGGCAAAATGTACACAATGCCAATGACTCATTCAAATTGCGATTGTTGCTTACATGCCAAATTTTATGGATAATTGACTATACGAATATGCAAAGGCAGTTGCCGTGATGCGTTAAAATAATACAGACAATAACGTGTAAAGAATTAAGTAGCTGTCATTCTTGAGATTTCCTGTCAGAATTAATTTTTTCTAGGTATTTCAGCATTGCTGTGTTACGATTGCGTTGACGTTGCAGAATTGACTTACTTGCCACATGCCATTGCCTAACTAAAAATAATTATGCTAATTGTTATAATGAATTTCTGTTATTTATATCTGCATAAAACGTTATACATAAATAATGAAAATTTCGAATACTTGTGCGAAAATAATTCTGAAGTAATAGCGCGCCAGCGAAAGCAAGTGAAAGTGAGTGTAAATAAGCACACGCAGGCTGGGTTAGTTGGCTGCTTGCGCTGCTCACGGCTTTTGGCAAAAGAGAACCCACTTTCTTGGCTATCATGATACACGCAATTTATGGCAATGCCGCCTACCCTTTGAAAATAACAACAGAATTACCTCCTGCGCCAAAAAAGCGGAACCTCTTTGGTGTACAGTCCGGCGCACTGCACACTGACTAATTAAGCGCATTTTTCACATGCTGTTGACAGAATGCGGCATAAAATTTCAAAATTTATACGCCAAACAATGCTCGGCTACGCTGTGGACGCATAAATTGTGCGTCGTCGTCGACGGCGAATGGCTTAGTTTGGGTGTGAAATGAACGAAATTAGCTGTGTACGAAAAATGTAATTGTCTCCAGGGAGACATTCAGTCAACCGCGGCTACACACCACCGCGCAGATCACGCCGAACCAGCCGAATGTGAAATAATTCTAAGACAACTTCATACCAGCCACCAGCCGGCAGCCTTCTGCCCTGCCTTCCTTTGCGGTCGATGTAATTAATTATAATTTTATGCAACGACATGAGTCGTTCTCATGAAATAAAATTCAAATGCAAAGCAAAATACAAAATGCGAAAACGAAAAATAATCATCACGCTCAAATAATTAACTATGATTTTGATATATGTATAATAAATAAATAAGCAAGTAAACAAGCGAATGATCGAGCCAGCAAAGGCAATGGAACAGAATGAAAAGGAATGGAACGGAAGTCGCTGTGACTATTTGAAAAAATAATAATAACGATATTAATTAATATGTTGAGAATTATTATTTGCACTATAATTAATTATTTTAGGCTTGATTTGTGGCGCAACTTTGCTCTGCAACGCACTCATGCGCATTATTGGCTATGTGTCGTGATATTCTTTTAAATGTGATTTTATTTTTGTTTTTGCGTTTGCTGTGTGATAATTTTATTTTTATTTAATTTTGTTGGTAGTTTGTTGGTTTTTTTTTTTTGATTATGCTTATGCGATTGTCGGTGCAGCGATGCGTGCCTACTTTGCGTATACGTAATAGTAATTTGGCGTTGGGTGTTGGTGGCAGCATTTGATGCCGTCAGTTTCATAGGTGATACGTGCAATTAGTTATTAATTAATAAACCGCATTTATTTCAATTAATATTAAATGCATAATTCATAGTGAGTGTGAATAAATGTGCGAGCGTCGGTTATTGACACAAACACTTAATTAGTTTAAGAGATTAACTGCAGATAGCACAAAAAACTAGAGCGACATGTGACCAATGAGGATACCCATGACATTTAATGTTATGTCATTAATGCGACTAACGCATTATTTAAATAATATTTAGATGATAATTAAATGGCACACACAACATTAAATCTATTCAAGGCGATGTTCCACAGGGAAATATCCTTGCACCTGTAATATACCCATTAAATGCCTCTAGTGGCAGTTGTTAAAATGACCGCAGTTGCTTATGTTACGATTTACATTGCGCTAATATTCATAACTAAATAGTGTCAAATACTTGAAGGTGATCTTGCACACTAAACTTCACACCAATGACATATTCATATAAACCAGGTATTCTATATCGATGAAAGCGCGCTGAGTTTTTAATTTTTCTTTAAATTTTTTCATTTGCAAACAAATTTACCTAAATACCCCAACGATTCAAATATGCATACTAGGATTTCTTATAAGTTCTGCCTTGTTTCCAAGTATTCCCAAAGATGCCTACTGCATATACAGATCGATAGAAGTTTGCTACTTTCACATATTGCAGCTGCAAAACCGTAAGGAAGTTCTTTATTTCTTTATTAACTGCTTGCAAAATATTGTGCCTAGCACATTTTTGGGTTTTCAACGTTGCTTGCGCTTTTTCAGCACCTCCGCATGCGTAAGGAAGTGCTAATGCAATTTATTAAGTTTGAAAATTGAAGCAAACCTAATTAAGCAATTTATGAAAGTTTTGCATGCGTTAATTCAGTTAAAGCTGGCACCAAACGAGCGCAATAAGACTGAAGCCAGCACTGCCCACTTCAATATTTTAGGAAAATTCGTTGCTAGGCTGCTGACCAAATTGGTTACAGTTTGGGAGCAGGACTAAGTCGACGCTGTGTGACATGAGTTTCGCGCTAAGTAAACATCGCGTCTTTCACGTTGTTTACATTTCAATAGCAATTTATTAAATAAACAAAGAATGTCAATTCATAAAAAAGTCTGTTTTATTTTCTGTTGGATAGCAACTGTGCCATCGTTATATAGAAAAAAAAAAAGAATCGCTTTTTAATTATTTTGCAGCAAAACTCCTAAATAAACAAAAAAGAATTCACATTCAACGGAGAAGAAAATAGTGCAGGGTAACATTCAAGCAGCGAAAAAGGACGCTGAGTGGCATTTACGTCCTTTGCTTAAAAATTCGGTTTTTTGTTTGTCCCTGTAATAGACTCCAGTGGGAAATGCCTTTTGTCTTGCCTAAAACATTTTCAACAAAAAAAGTAAAGGAAAATAAAATAAAAAAAGTAATAAAAACGGTTTCATTCGTCGCCAGTAATTCACATTACGTTATTGAAGTTTCAATTTTAAGTTAAATTTTTTGTTTTCCACAAGAAAAACCGATCTTAATGGTTTTTTAATGTTAAACTTTCTGGATAATGCTTTCTCTGCAATTAAATATCAACACAAAAGAGAAATTCAACATTGCCATGTTTTTTTTTTTAATAAATACGGTAAGCGTTATAGAATAAATTCATTACACATTAAATAGAAGTAAGGGTTGTGAAGAAATTGTCGAAATAATTTGACAATTATGCAAACTCTCACTTTTGTATTTAATGCAAACACATAAGTTTAATTAGTTATGCCTTTCGCAATGCCGAACTATTTATTTATGCCTAATTACTAATTAAATATTGAAATAGCTCTATTAGAGCAAACAATTTGAGTAGAATTAGCCTGAGATAAATGTGTGCATATTAAGTATTATTTGGCAATGAATAATTGCTCATACGCAGTGTATGGCATGTGCATCAAAGGCGTTATGCCACGCACATGAATCAAAATGGCATTTAATCAAGAAAAGTCAAAAGATTCGACAAATGAATTTTACAAATATTATTGCTAAGTAAATGTCCATGAGCAGTAAGCAAAGCAAAGAAGCAGAGAAGCAATTCAAATTCAAATTCACGCTCTGACACACACAATTGGATTTTAATACATTAATTGCAAAATTCTCAGCAAAGGTTTCTTTTGTGCACCTCCAGCACATGTGAGAAGCAATTTTCTCTTGTTTGCCTAATTGTTTGCCTGAGCTGTTGCTCTGCATTGCAGGTGAATGTTGTGCAAGGGTCAATACAAAGCATCCAAAATCACCAACATCGCATGCACAAGCGAATGAAGGAATACAGAAAAGTCAAAAGTTAAGACACAACTTATAGCTGAAGCTGCTTTTATGCATTGAAATACGCATACGCATGAGGATGCTGAATGCTGTTCAAGTGTTGCATTTTAATTAAAATTGATAATTTTACGAAAACGTTTTATTACACAAGTGGATGCTTAAAATTTAAAAATAAAAGTAAAAATTTATATCTACAGCACAAATAGATTTTTTTTTTTATTAAAAAACACTTTTGCCAATTTAATTTAAATATTTGTAAATAAATTCTTCTCGAAGGTTAACTGTGAGTATTGGTTTCAAGCAATTATGTATGTGCTGCTGGCCTTTGGCTGCATTTTGAAGAAGTTAGAAGCTCTGCCTACTCAAAGCTCAAAGTACAGAGTCTGAAGGTCCATTCTTAGTAACAAAAAAAAGATAATTTTTCGCAGAGTTGCCGACGCAGAGAATTATGTGGAAAAACCTTTAACTCCGTAGAAGTTATGGTGAACAAGTCTTGTAACACTTATTTGTGTGCGTTTATCAGGCATGAATACTATTCTTTGTTTTAACTTCGATTAACTGAGGAGTTTTTACTTTGCTTCACTTTCAAGGTGGTTTTATAGTGTAAGCGCCGATAATCCATCTTTGGAAACTATTTTTGACTAAACTCGTAGCTGCTTAGGGCTTGATGCGTGTTTTGCATGCATTTATGCCAAGGCAAGGCTGCTTTTTAATTTGCGGCAAATGTGCAACGCCCTCAGAAGGGATGTGTATAGGCAGCAGCAAGCAACTGGCAGGACTGCCTGCCAATGCTTTACTATAGAGAAATATGTGCACTTTCGTTGCAGACTATTGGTCATATACGAAGGAGCTTACATATACATATATCAATGTGTATGTATATTTTATTTTGCAAAACTGAAACTAGATCATTTCTTTTTCAAAACAATTTTGTTGTTGTGCTGTAGCTGGTATTTGTGTTGTTGTTGTTGGTTTCATTGCATGCGTGTAAGGATGTAATTGGTTACTTTTGTCTTGTTTTTGATTTCAATTTTGAGCTTGTGGCTTAGCAGCACTTAACTTACTTCCTTGGAGAATTCAATTATTTTTAATTTACACTTAATCTGTATTATTTTACTCGAGAGTGGGATATCATGTGCAGACAAATTTCCCTACATGCGAAGTGCCATTTTGTACCGACTGTAGTGCATTGGAGGCTATCTTCCGTCAGCTCCTTGGCAGAATAAAGTTTTCTTTTAAAATTAATGACGCCTCATGGTTTTTAGTTTCAGCTAATTGCAGACTTGTTTAAAGCATTTCATTGATTTATGGCTGCTAATTGCTATCTGCGAGCGCTGCGAACGCCAACGCTGCGCATATGCCTGGTGTTTGTGTGCGATTTAATTACTTTATAAGCAGCAGAAGTAGAGTGGAACCCGGAAAAAATAATCACACACTTGTGGCAACGTGAAGCTGGCAAAAGCCATGTATCATTTTTTAATATCTTGCTTATGTTGTTATTTAGTTTTCATACTGAAACATTGTGTTAAGAAAATGGTTAAGGCTAAAATATCTACCTGCAACATAAAAAAAGTGTGAAGAAGTTTCTTGATGTGTACGCCTCACGCGGTGAGTACTTTGTCGATATTTCAGACTGACATATTGGGTTAAGCTTTAGGGTAACTTTTATGCCGAAAATAGAACGGTTCCTATTGCAGAAAGCGAATATAAGAATTACAGTAGAACTACAAGTATGATAGTGACTTGAATTGTGTTTCTGATGTGATGTGTAACAAATATGTGTATCAGTCAGCCTTTAGTTCATGACCTCAAGAGCTTAAATAAAATAAATAAAATAAACTCAAGTACTCAGCAAATCGATGATATTCACACATAGTATTTTGCTGCATTTTTATGCAGATGTTGCAAATTTTAAACGATTTTGAAAGTGAGTTTGCCTTTAACGACTGCACAGCATGCGTAGAGTTGTTAAAAAGGTAGCAACCTGTCGGAAGTGGTTAAGGCACTTCATGTTCGCTAACTAAGAAGTAAATAAACATACAGCAGCCAAAATGTTCACCTTCTATGCCACAAAATTCAATCAATATAATTGCAACACTTTAGGTTACAGCTTTACCGGGAAGTTCTTCCAGCACACATTTGAGGCCACTGAGAGACTAACGAGCTAACTACGTACGACATGAGCAACACATCGCAGCTCAGCGTCGAGCAGAGCAACGCAATGAGTATGACAAAGTGAGTAAACAATGTAAAGCGTTTGAAATTTATGCGTCAACCCGGCGAGCAGACAAGCAAGCAACAAAGCAGACAGCAAACCAAGCCAGCCAGCAGCGCAGCCAAAACTGTCTCCGGGGAGCGACATCTGCAAAGGACTCGTGCCAGGACGAGTGCAGCGACTTTGATGCCCCAGTAGCGGGCACAGCTGCGTCGGCAGTCTGCGTGTGTGCACTGTACACGAGCATTGCTGGTCGGGGAAGGTGAGGGGTAGAGGGAGTTGCGAGCGTATCTAGGTAGAAGTTTATGCACTTAATTAAGCCTCTAAAACTTAGTGAATCTACCTAAGCAAACAGCAGCCAACCAGTTTGCCAAACAATGTGTGTAAATGTTTTTCCTTGTTGTCGTCCTTTTTTTTTGCTTTTGATTTTGTTTTCATGCAGCCAAACTAGTTTTGGTGATAAAATTGGGTAAACACAGTTGTGCGTAGGGTGTGCACTCAATCAAGTGAAACTTTAATCAAATTATGTTTTCGAAACATACGTGGAAGTTGTGCTTAATTATGAAAGTAACTTACGATTTTCACTTATTCGTGAAAGGTTCTGCAGTTTGCTTATACATATGAGTTTCATATAAATTTATTATATGTTCGATGGAATCGACATCATTAGAATGAATCGACATTTTGTTACAAATGAAATTCTCAATTCCGCAAATATTTAACTAAAAATCAATTAGCTTTCTATAAAGATTCCTTGATTTGCGTAATTGAGCATGAAATGAAAGTACAACATTTGCATTTTGCTCACATGTCTAAAAGTAAAAGCAGACAATTTTGTATATACTACAAATGCAATGCAGCACTGGAATTTTTTTAGGATATTTCATAAGCAATTTTCTTCGACACTTACTTTCAATTTGGTGAGCGAAAGCCATTTAGAAAATATAATTTAAACTGCCAGAAACAAAATAAGTTTTAATTGACTTTTTGCACAATTTATGTGTGAGCCTAGAATATGAGTTCCCCAAATGCATTCGTAGCCACTGCCAGGCGCTCGCATCTCGAGCCATTTGCTGCTGCTGAGTAACCGACTGCCGACTTCCTGTTTTGGCATACTCGCATTTATTTATGCTACGACAGTACGTACCTTCAGCTGCAAAAGTTTAAATTTCAACTTATGCTCAGCTTTGTAAGCTGCATTGGGATGCCGGCTTCTTAAGCACTTATGCAGTTTGGGTTATGCAAAGCACAAAGGAGAGTGCGAGGGGGGAGGGTGGTCGAGACTAAGTGGCTGGCATTGTTTACTCATATCTGTGCTGCAGTTACGAAATTACAAACTTTATTTTCGTCAACTTTTGGTGCGCTTTTCAGATTATAAATATTTACATGGGACACTTATGAAAATGCTGCATGAGACCTCTAACTTGCAGCAAAGTAAGTTGGTAGAAAAATTTATTAGAGCGCACTTAGCACAAGTATCCAAATAGGCTTAGGATACGTTTTAATTGTAACTTAATGTATGCTGTGTTAGTACATTATATATTATTTTCGTTCTCTGTTGAGTGTTTCGATCGTAAAGAGTTTTCTGTTTTATGCTAGCAATTATTTGATAAACCCACTTGGCTGCTTAGCCTTTATAAAATAATAAAGTATATGGAAACCTTTTATTGTGCTATTAAATAATTTTTGTGGCCATGATTTTTATTGCACTATTAAAAATGTGAAGTGCGAAATAAATTAATAATTTTGGCTATTAACATTTCAATTTTCCATTTCGAATTTTAAATAATTTCGTTATTGATTTTATACATTTTTGTTTATTGTAATTAGTTGAAAATGTACAACATTCAGTCGCCATTTTCTTGTAAGCGCCTTAAATATTTAATTTCAATTCCCTGGAAAATGCGCACACACACACATACACGCACAAATGTTTACTGTCATTTTGCCCCCTGGCAGGCAAAGGTCAATAAATCAAGCGTCCATTCCGCCAAAAGGCCAGGGCCACTTAACAATTAGCGTATCGGCGCGCGGCTTTGCTTTGCTAATTTTCAATTTTCATTGCAATTGATCGTCAGTTCTCCCATGACAGCGTTTAAATCGTGATTGTGTTGCGTGCTTTTAGGCGTAAATGAAAAATGTTTGAACGGCAAATGGCGAATTGTCAACGAATTAAAATTGCGACACGAACAGCAAACACGCTGTGAGCCCAAATGACACTCAATTCCGCCTGGCTGCATTCGCCCATTTAAACATTGTTGGCCGTCGAAGGTTAGCAAAATACAATTAAAAGGATTTTTAAAACGAGAGTAGGCAGTCGAATACTAAACTCTAAAAGCAAAGACATTTTTACGAAATTTCTGCTTAAATTTTTAAGTTGATGCTGACCAGAGGGCGGCAATTCAATTGTCAGCAATAATTGAGTTCATCCTCGGCACACATCTGCTGCAATAAGTAAATTGGCAAGCAAACAAACTATGGCCGCCTTTGGCATGAATATGACACGATTTGTTGTCTCCTAAATCAACGTTGGAATCGATATATATTTAAAGGATAGACAAGTGACGAATGAGCAAAGAAACTGTTGTTAAAATACATATGACATGTGGTGTTATGTGTTGGCCGAAAACTCGTTTAACTGCATAAATTTGAAATACTTGGCATTGATTTAAAGGATTTTAAAGGTTATGTGCCGATAATTACAAAAAATTAAGTAGGCAGCCATCAATTATTCCACACTTTTCTCCAGAAAAAATCGCAACGTTCTTGCGATATATAGATATTAAATTAATCAAAGCATACAAAAACCAAAATGCCATTGACAGAATACTTTTTCGGTGCTACCTGCTTAACTCATGTGACTTTGTTGACTATCATCAGTTTTTACCAAAGAATATTGAACACATTGTGTCTTGCCTTTCTTCTTTATTTTGCAAAAGGAAACTATTTTTCGATTTGCCAAGTTTAATCTTTATTTTAAAGATTTCTACGAAGTTAAAAAGTATTTTATTGCTACAAAAGAATAATAATTTCACAGCGAATTATTTTGTGCAGTGACTCTCATGCCTTTCATCTCGATAGTATACGTAAATGGTAAAGTCAATCGTTGAATTGTAATTCAAAATTGAAAAATAAATGCATGCAGCATGAGAAATGAAGTACGAAATTGCGGAGCGACATGCGCGCACAAATGGCAGCTGCACGGACAAGTGCCAAGTCTGGACATTTACTGCATTGGAGTAGACGGCGACTGCGCTTATAATGCCACTTTTGCCGGACTGCAGCCACGCCCAGCTGCCCGCTGCTAAATTGACATTTAAGCAAGAAATGCCAACGCATAGCAGACACCAGCGCACAGCCAGAGTCGCAGCCAGGACTTGGACTGGACCTGGTCCGAATGTTGTTGAGTGTTGGCACGAGTGCAATCTCAGCATTGCTCTGCTTCGCCTTTCTTTCTTTGGCAAGTTTCTTTTTGCCTTCTGCTTTTTTTTTTTTTTTGGTATTTATATTTTATTTTTGTTGATCGGATTGTAAGGCAAACATTGAAAATATATTGCCCGCATGTGCATGCGAACGTGTGTAAGTGTGCGCTGCCTGTGACTGTGCCTGTGCCTGTGCCCATGTGTGCATTTTTATCGATTGCACACATACGACATTTCAACGCAGTTGCATACTTTCAGGCGCACGAAACGTACGAATCACATTCCTACACAAAAAAGGAACCCATTAACACTAATCGCTTCCCCACAGACACATAAACAATTTATCTGCGACGGGTTTTCACGATTCCACTGCCTCACTCACAAACACACACACTCACACTCACACACACAAGGAGCAAGCCGGCAGCAGGCAGCAACGATATCAAGGGACCACAGCAGCCAAGAATAAAGTAAATCTAATCGCATAAGCAAAAAGATCGAAGTTTGTTGACTAGAAAAAGGAAAAAAAAAAACAAGAAAAGAAACTAAAAGAAAATAAATGGGAAGAAGAGGAGAGAAGAGAAATGGTAAAAAACATCGGCAAGTTCAAACTTGGCTTGCAGTTGATTTTGCTTACGCTGCAGCCGGAAATTTATCACGTTAACCTTTGGGAAATTCTCGTATAATTTATCTTCAAGCAAGTAAATTTTCTTAGAGCAAACCGAGGTGCAATAAAATGTTTTAAAGTAAGCGGCAAAAGTGTGAAAAAAGTCAAACATAAGAAGCAAACATTGCAAGAAAGTCGGAGAAGTTTTCATACAAGAAAAATGCACGAGAAAGTAAACAGAAAAAAAAAAGAAAATTGAGTATAAAATGCACGTGTGCAAGTTTGAATACGAATGTTGCATATGTGCAGTGCACATTGTTTGCATTGGCCGCAGTTGAGTTACGATGTTGCAAAAAGGATATTTTTTTTTTGTATTTGTACAAAAGCATATTTATTAAATTTGGCAGGAACGCACCGCAACATGTAAAAAATATATTTGGCATCGACATCTCAGGACTCCACTGAGAACTGAGACTTATTGAGAAAGTTTTAATGTGAAGTGTTATTTAATTTAAGAAAGCTTGAAACAGTGACTTGAAGTTGCAGCTCTAAGGTCACATCTGTATAATCATATTATAAGAGGAAGATCATTTGAGTCTGCTTTAATATTAACTTCATCTAGCGATATTTGATTTTTCAGAATGTTCAGAAATTTATTTAAGATTATATTTATTTTCTATATAAACAAAATTCAAGATCATATTATCTCTTATTTACGACCCTAAATGTGTTGGAGTACCTAATAAGGCTTTATATATGTTAATTTAACTAAACGAAAACATAATTTGCTTTCCTGCTTTGTAATTTTTTTTTTGACCACGGATTCTTACAAATCATCATCATACAAATGTTTAGGCGCCCACTTCTAAGAGCACTAAGAGCTCAGATTACTGTCTTTGATGGCTACTCATCTCTAAGCAATAAAACTAGACTGAATTTTTTAAGACTGTGAAGAACTAACAAACTCCATGGCTTGTAAAATTAGAAAAACAAAGAATGAAAGAAACAAGAAAAAAGAAGAAAATGTCGGACGTAAAAGTTTATTAAGTTAAAAATAAAGGAACAAAGGAACTTGCCTTGTCTCAGCACTTCATACAAAATGCAACATAATCAATTTTCTTACTGCGTTTGCTGCCACATTTCGCGCCAATTAAAAGTACAAAAAAGTTTACTAAAACAGAAACGAAAAAAAGAAAATAAACAAAAGAGGATAGGAGAGTAGAGCAAAAATAAAGAAAGATAATCCCATTTACAGCAAAATTAAACGCAGTTTTCTGCAGCAATACGAACACTAAACAATTCTCAGACGGCAATCCAAATGACGAGGACGAAAAAGGACGAGCGCGCGCGGACATCAGGCCGACAGACAGACAACCAATTAATAATGGTCAAATTAAAAAGCGAACTTTTGAAATGTTTACTTTTGTGTTAAATACATAATTCGACAGAACTGAGAGCGCAGAAAACGAGAACCAAAAACCAAAAATAGAAAAGCAACGGTCGGCGGCAGCAGCAGTAGAGGCAGCTGAGGGCCAAGAGTGGCCGCAAGGCAGGGTGCGGATGAGGGTGCTTGGGCTGTTGCTGTTGCTGTTGCCGTTGCCGTTGCCTTTACCATTAACTGCTTGTTTCATGTCCTTTTAATCTTTTGCAAACAATGCTTGTGATGCTTGCGATGGCTTCCAAAAGAAACTACTGCCAGCCACGTCGAGTGAGTCAGTCAAGTCAGTCAAGTTTAGAGCAATAGACTTGATGCGCTCGCTCGCCGTTCGCTCCCTCCGTCCGACCGTTGCTGCGTAGCTCATCGTTGTTTGGTTCGTTGACGCTGTTGTTGTTGCTGTTGCTGTTGGTGGCGATTTGGCTGCTGCGTGGTCTGCAGAAACTATGAATGTGCTTGCCGCCAAGCAGTGTCAGCAGGATAACAGGATAACTGTCGAATGAATTGATATTGTTTACTTTTAATTAAAAACAATTTGCTTCGCTGGCTCTACACTTTGATGGAAAATAACTCAAGAAGTGTATTGCTCGACTCGAACACTGATGCTGATACTGATGTTGATGACGCCAACGTCGACGACGACGATGACGACGACGACGACGACGACGACGACGTCGATGATGATGATGATGATGATTCTAATGGCCATGGCTAAATGTTGCATAATCTATATGGCAAGTTTTGATTTCGAGCTGCTGCTGCTTTGCATTAATATAATATAATTAACATTATATCTAACAAGAAACTAAATATCAGCATAAAGATGGCTTTGGTTTGAAACCAAGATGTTTATATTTTATTTTAAAATGAATTGGATCAGCCTGGCACTCGGGACTTACAGATTACGCGTCAACGTCTACCCAACCGGGGGGTCTGTTGCATGCGATACTTGAATATATTATGACTCCGATTTTACCGACAAAGTAACTGCAGCATAATTAATTTATTTTTTCAGTTTAAGATATTCTAGACTCTTTATTTGACATCAGCTTTGCTAGACAACAGATATTACAGTTTAATATATAATTTAATAAGCAAACAAGACTAAAAAGAGTTGAGCCTTTTTGGTAGTGCAAAGTTTGGCAAATTTTAAACAGTTCGAATGTGCCAAAAACAATAACAAAGCAAACTTCATAATACGATTTTATTAAATTAAATCCCTGTCCCATAAAAAAATCAACTCAAGTTACTTGCCCAGGCCAAACTTTTACAATAAAAAGTTGACCAGCCGACGTTTATGGCTTTGCCTTGTATATTTTGTTTTTGTTTTAGTTTTTTTTTTTTTTTTAATATTCAAATTGAAATCGCAATAATTGTCTAAAATGCGAACTATTTCGCGTTCACGTACTTATTGCATAATTTTCTGCAGCATCGCATTAAATCGCCTCAAAGTATGCCACAACATTTTTGTGCGCAAATTCGCTTGCAATGGTGACGGGCGGTGATCGGTGGACGAAGGACGAAGGACGGGGGCGTCGTTTGCGCGCTTACCACAAATTGCATTTACACACAAAAACTTGTCTTGCTTATTTGTTCTCGCACTTTTTTGCACACAAATTGGATTTCGCTGCCGCATTTTGCTTATTATTCTGCGCTTATATAGAAATATTCTCATATATTTTATATACCCGACTCCGATTCGTATACATTTTTCACTTGTGTGCGCCCGTGTGCGCGTGTTTTCATTTTGTTTTGTGCCCCTACTTGCCTTCCCTTCGCCGCCTGGGCTGGGCCGAGTTGCTGCTGTGTGGTGAGCCGTGGTGTTGTTGTTGTTGTTGTGTTGTGTAGTGTAGTGCTATGTAGTGCTGTGTAATGTTGGCTTCTTTTCAATTCGGCATAGTTCTGCACACACGTACTAAAGCGGCGTTTGTTTGCATGCCACGACAACTGCAGAGGAGGATTCAGCTGCTGCGGTTGCTTTGGCGGCTGCTTCAGCTGCTTCATTCTTACTGCGATTATTCGTTTGCAAGTTTATGTTGTAATACATAATTCAGTTTCAGTTGTGTTGTGTTGTGTTTCGTTGTGTTGTGCTGTGCTGTGTGCATCTCCTTGGCCTGGCCTCCTGAGCATTTTTGCGTTCAAATTAGCTGTGCAACGTGATAATATTCAACAAAATTATGCAAAACTACTCTCGAACACAGAAGTTTATTGTCTGAAAATGTGCAGATTATGTAATGGCATTTGCCTTTACCCACTGCCACCGTCAGTCCTTAAGCAGATTATATATATATATATATAGATTATCATAGATAAAGTGACACATGTGAGTTGCGCATAGCAAGATTTACATTCTTAGTTAAAAGCACAACTCATCTTGGGAGTAACTCATTGGCGCACTTTCCCTATAAGGTCTCAACAGATGTGACGGTTCTGCCAGAAATTAGTCAAAAATGCCCAGTTTTCATAGATACTCTGGCACATGAGCACACTAATCATATTACTTATAATTTTGTCACACCTGCTGCCATGTTTAGTTTCACTGAATTTGCAGTAAATAAAACTATAAAAAAGTGAAAAAAGAAATAAATAAGTAAATGCGGTTTAGCTCGGGAGCTTATCTGAGTTGCTAGGCGAGCTACATGGCACACACTATCAGCGCAAGACCACTCGCATGTGGAAGAGCAGGCGAAGAACGTTTGCCGAGCTCAGTGGTCTCGGCTCTGGCGGTTATTGCTTAATGCTCGGCGGCGACCGCGGACGAGAATGTAATCCGCTTAAACTAATACTTGGCTTGGATTCACCGCTGCACACTGCGAAACCTTAAAACGAGACCATGAACGTCGAAGCGGGACAAAATCATTGCACTAAAACGCATACAACTTAAAAACAACGGCGAAAAAACTTTTGAGTTTTTCTCAAAGCAAAGTCTGAAGCCGTCAAAGCACGTACAAAAGGACATTGTTTACCAGTTCGGTCGCACTTCCCGCACTTCCCACACTTTCCGCACATCTTGCAGTTCTTTATCTATTTTCTTATTTTTTTATTTTTCGTTGCTTCTTTTTCTTTTACATTTTCGATTTAGCGCTGGCAGGATAAATTTCTGTAAGTCGACTTTGGTAGAAAAACAGCGAAATTATTGTTAGTTTCATCATACTTAATAATTTTTCTATCTTCTCGTTTTTTTGCTGTCGACACTGCAGTCAGTGTTCATAGAAAAAACAAGTGGGATTTATCTGCTAAGTATTACGCATAAAGGGCTTAGGATGTACATAAGTACCTTCACTGATTGTGGTGAAACGTGCGCAGTGCAATCAGACGAGACGTCCCTTGCGAAGATTTTCGAATGAAGTCAATTTGTAGACTAATTAAAAGTGAAATTGAATATGCCTAATTGAGTAAGGAAATAAAATGAGAAGAAGAATATCAATTGCAGCGACTTGTGCAATTTGCAGAACGTGCTATGAAGGATGTAGAAAAACTTACTGAAGACCAACCTCTTGAACCTTCAATAATCTTGTAAAGGAACAGTCAACTGTCTATGTGTGTCTTGTGTAAGCCAGTTCATCTAAGCAAGCCCTTGTGTCACTTATTCATTAAATTCCGATTGTCAGTTTGCAGCCAACAACTAAGAATTTTGACAGCTGAGTGACGTCCATCTTTCCGCTGCTCTACTCTGTACTTTGCATTAAAGTGCCACACTTGTTGCCCCAGAATGCTAAATAAAACTTCTGCCAACGGCATAAACAAAAAATGTGACTACGTCAACTGCTGATCAGCGCAGATAGAACCGCAGCACATAAACTCAATCACACACAGCTGTGCGCTGCTGCAGTCCGTCTGTCTGTGAGTTCGTGAGCAGGTGGGAAGTGCGAAGTGAACTTGTCATGTGTTGCATCTGTGCTGCTGCTGCTTTTGTTGTTGTTGTTGTTGTAGCTGTTGATGTCACACTCTTGTGGACATTTTGCTGAGTCAATCGTTTGAAAAATTTATGTTGCTTTCAAAAGCCAAACACTTTAGGCGGCACGGCTAGCCATGGCACTCAATAGTTTCGGTTCATTTAACTTGGCTAAATGTGCAACGCCGGCACGGCACAGCATGGCAATGTCGATGATGCTGACGATGATAATAGTAATGATGATGATGATGACGATGATGATGATGCTGCATGGTTGATTTGCAATTCGGTTTAGCACTTTTTACTCGGTATGAGTTGGCTGATTTTGTAAAGTGTTGAATTGCAACAAATTGAATTTGTGTTTAGTTAACATATATAAATTACAGCGATCATAGTTTTGTGTTCATTGATGTAAGTTTTGAAGATTTAATCTCACTTTGACTTGCAACAGACTTCACTGCCTTAATATACCAACTCAGTTTTGAAACAAGAATTTTTACTTTTATAAGCTTAGTAAAATTTAACAAAATTCGCATGAAGTTATACTGAACAATGGCAGGCAATTAACTTATTTTTTTATGGTTTGATTTTTTAAAGAGGAAGTGCAGCCTAGTTGAGTAACTCACTTCGTTTGCATTGATTGGCATTCGCTACGTGAGCACATCAATTCATATTCAATTTGTTCAGCATGCGCAATTCAAACTAATTAGAAATGTTAAAATAAAACAATTTGCAATAATTAACACAACACGACATAACAAAACACAGAACAGCATAACACAGCGAAAAGTGAAATACATTTAGGCAAATAATAATTTGTTATTGTGCAAATATGCAAACAAACTGAAATGCATTCAAAATGTAAACTAAATATTGAACACTTCATTATGGCCGACTTTTGCGTTGCGCGCGCAAACTCGACAATGTGCTGGTCTACGAATTGGTTACAACAAATGCAAACAAATGCTATTTGTTGTCAAATAGAATTAGGCTGCATGCAGAAAGTCAGCCAGCATTTGGCTGCATGAAAAATGAGAAGTTTTCACGGAAATATTATAAAGGACTTCATGCGAAATGTATGGAAAGGAACCGCGAAAATTAAGTAAAAATTCTCTCGCAAAATGTAAAAAGTTGCTTACAGTGATCTCGCGTTAACTTGAATTAATTAAAAATAATTTAGATAAGGGAAAAAAACCATAAGAATCAGTTCTGGAAGCACTCTTCAAACTAAGCGAGCCATAAAAATCTGCTGCTGCTTGAATATTTGAAAAATCAAATCAATAAAAGCTGCCCATCACTAGCAAATTGTCTATATATAGGTATGCAGATTGAGCATATTGTGTATAAAATATACAAACAACAACATTGGCGATGAAACAACAAACAGTGACTGAAAAAAAAGTATTTCGCCGGAATATTATGCAAATAGCAAAGTCATTATTTTGCAACGCCACGCCACGCCAAGCCAAGCCAAGCCACGCGACGCCAAGCCAGGCTAGGCCGGGCTACACCTGCCACCTGCCACGCTGTGCAGTGGTGTCTATATAAATTAACTAAATATGCGCTGATTTGTTGCAAATTCTGTTAATTTATTTGTTTATTGAATTTTGAACAAGGCGCCGGACGGAAGACAGGTTCAATATTGTTCGGCGTGTACGCGTGAAAGTATGCAAATGAATTTGCGCCGTATTATTTTTCAGCAGTTATTTGCATAAAGCGTAAACAATTTTACAACAACGTCAACTACAACAACATCAATGACAGCAGCAACAGCAAGAACAACAACAGCAACAGCGACATGAAGAGCAGCAAAACCAATTTTAACATGCAATCAGCTTTTCTTTCATAAATATTGGAACAGTTTGGAAAATTTCAGTGGGCATTGATCCCCGTCAGCCCCCATTGTTGAACGTATTTTTAATTAGGAAAATCATTTAAAATATTTAACAGATATTGAGGCGGGGCATAGACAGGCCGGACGCGCACATTACTTTGCATTTTCGCATGCGATGTAAATATTGCGAATGTTTCATTTATATCAATCATTAAATTTGATTTTACAGCAGGATTGCATGTATATACTTAGTAACGAGTATTCGAACTGAGACACATATATGCTATTTACTAAGCAGCTGACTGTGCCAGACAGAACCAATGGAATGGTTTTTAAGACAAAATCGATGGGCCGAGTTTTAGATAGGCAGTTTAGTTAGCTGCAGTACCAGTGGCATGGAAATGGCTCCTGTTAGAATCTCAATTTGCAGTCTATTGACTGGGGAACACTTGGCATCGTCCTTGCACTAAGCCATCCATGAGTGGAACAATTAATTAGTGTCTCTCTATAGGATAGATTAGGTTAGGTGTGTGATGCCACTTAGACCGCAGTATGGGTCCGTTGTGAGCCAAAGGTTGGAGGCCTAGCTACCTCCCAATTTGGAGAAGTATAGGTTGGTATAGGTTGTCTATACTTTGAAGGAAAGGAGGTCCTAGGAGACGTGTTCTCCTTCTGGTTAGAGCTGGGCACGTGCAGACAAGGTGCTGGATAGTTTTCACTTCCTCTTCGTTTCTGCAGCTGCGACAGAAATCATTTGTTAAGACTCGTAGTCTTGTAGCGTGAGTCCCTATTAGACAGTGCCCTGTTAGAGTTCCTATCAGGGTTCTCGGTTGAGTCCTATCTAATCCGATTATGGTCTTGGATAGTCTTTGGTTTAGCCTCGGCCACTTTTGCCTGGCTATCTCACAGGTATAAGCACTATTCCACCTTTGATTGGTGAGTTTGATTAGTGTTTCCTGTTTCTCTATAAGAACTTCGTAAATTGTTTTGTAAGCTATTTTCTGTTTTTGATTTTCCCTGCTTAGCAATTTTCCGTTGCTGTTTTAGAGTGCATGAAAGTTATTGTGGATTTTAAATTTAAAATCGAATAACTTTAATGCTTAGAGTATTTTCTGCGTTATTAATGGTTGATTATTTAAAATGTTATTTGTATTATTTTCTTGTTTTAAATGTTGACACATTTGTTTGCCATTTTAAAACACAATACATATTTTATAAATAAATAGCACAACGAAATATTCTGATAACAATCCGAAAATGTTCATTATTCGGCAAAACAAATTGGCTACAAATTTTTGACAGGCAATTTGCTTTCATATTTTAGACAAAACGCCCGCCGCAGCAAAAGCTGCAAAGGCAGCTGACTTCCATGTGTTGTCTGACGGCTGCCGGGGAAGCGGCGAATGAATGGTTTAGTTTCGCTATTTGAACATTTCAAATGAGCAATTTTCACATTTTTAGTTTTAGTACGCGCAAAATATCTACATTAAGTCGTAAAAACAAATAGCCATGCCGTAGCGGTGGCATAGGGGCAGGGGCAGGCGCACAGGAGTAGATGAGTACATGAGCTGATATGGCACGGGTTAGCGGAAAAGCTGAATAACATAAGTGCATGCTCATGAAGCTCGCGTTGGGCATCACATCGCGCTGTCCGTCACACGAAAACAGCAGCGCCAAAAATCTTGCTCACGGTGAGCAAACTTTTGCATGGCCTGCGCCATATGTGAGCGTGTGTCTGTGTGTGAGTGTGTATGTGTGTGTGCACACATTGCCTGGCAGCCCATTAATTCAAACTTAATGGCAGACATTCAGACTGGCATTCATATGGAAAAAGTAGTCATTGCTGCTTGTAATAACAAAGCGGAAATGAAATGTATGTGTGCACACGAATGTGTTTCCGTGAATGCGCCGCAGCAGCGGCCGCAGCCACTTCGACACTCGCCGACTCAACGACTGCGACTGCGATTGCGACAAGAACGGCAGCGGTAATGATGCTGCTGCTGATGTCGATGATGATGATGATGATGATGATGATGAGGATGATGATGATGATGATGATGACGATGTTCATCACGACCCCATTTAGGCGACAAAGACTTGGCATTTCTTCGCTGCATGTGGCCATGTCAGCCAACGGGGCGTGTGCGAGTTCTCGCATCGTGTATCATGGGCGTCTAAATGACATTTATGAGAAGGTGTTACTGCCAACAGTTTTTACTGTTACTGGTACGCATAAATGGCAAAATTGTATAAGTGCATAGCTAATAGTGAAAAGTGGAAAGTGGAGGAAAGTAGTAAGCAGTCCCCACCCACCCACTCAGCAAGTGACTCCCCCCTGCCACTCACCATTTCTTTTATATCGGCGGAACACACTTCCCTTGTGTATAATATTTCCGTTTATGCGTTTGCTGCTTCTGCACGTTTCGTTGAAAGTTTCACAGCAAGCGCGTGTCAAGTTTTTATGCCTTTGCCATTTTTGTTTTATAGTCTCTGTTTTGTTGTTCCTTTTTTTGTTTATTTGTTTATGTTTAATTTATGCAAATGCACAAAGGATTGTACTTGCCTTCGATAAACAACTACACGCCCACCGTGCATCACAGGAATGTGTAGCACTTCTTAATCAGTGGGCTCTGTTTAAGTTTACTGATAAATATGGCGAGAATATGCTTTCCAAACTTAAGCGTAGTTAGAAAAAAATATTATAATACAATAGTATTGTGTGAGATTGTAAATAAATTTCAGGAGTTTTTTATGCAAGCATCGGAAATCTGTTTTATAAACATTTTTCAAAAGGGTTCTCTATTGGCATGGGTTAGTTACTTATGAATATATGGTAAGTATATTCTAAGAATGGGAGTGTACTTTTGCCTACCAATGGCTATGTTAACAAATGTCCCACATACCTCAAACCGCTTGCAGCTTCTTTTTAACTCTTCTGTTTAAGTCCCTCACTTCAGTCCCAAATACCTTTTGGGTGGCTCTATGCGGCCAATGTGTTCTTTTTATAAGGCAAACAATGCAAAGCGTTACAGTTGCATGTTTTAACTCACAATTGCGCTGTCACACAATAAAAAATTATAACTTTTATCGCACGTAATGAAGTCATAAACATTTCAACAGTTAACCAGAAAGTCAACAAGTCAACAGCACACATAGATAACATCAACAGCAACCAGTCACAGCTCACAGCTCACAGTCGGCGCCAGGCAGTGAAGCACCCGCACGTGTGCGAGCCAAGGGGGAGCCAAGGAGTGCGTAAAAAGGTTGCCAACACCCCCACACATATCATGACGATAAGCGATCTGAAACGAGAGTGCTCTGCTCTGCTCTGCGACTCGGCGATGCGGTCGGTGCCCGTGTGCGAGTCACTTCAGTTGACGGCGCAGGCAAGTGAAGAAAAAGTTTTAGATGCAAACCAAAAGGACAAAAATTTACATGCAACACTGTGCGTCAAGTCAAACGGAAACGGATGTGCAGGCGCTGCACTAAATTTAATGGCAACCCCAGCCGAAGCCAGCCACACCGACTTGGCTACAAATCATCTCAACTTGCCTGCAACTGCTGCGCTCCGTCTGCGCTGCGTGCAGGTAAATGCGGAATACGCAAATGATGCGTCCCCTCCTTGCTGCAAGTCAGGCAAAAATGAAATGGGGAAGCGGCCTGATGCCTCATTGTAGGCAAGTTCATTCGCTTGAAGTCCTTTTTTCTATGCATAATTTTGAAAAAATCTCTGGCATCTTTTTGACGAGCTGCAGTTCTGTTCGCATACTTTCGTTGGTCTTGTTGTGACTTGAATTTTTGCCAATTATTATTGCTCAATGAATTTCAGTTCAAACGAAAATTTCTCACAGTGCGCACTTCATTTGGTTTTGTTTCTCTACGTTGCGGAGTTGCAGTCCTGCCTACACTTGCTTTACGTAAATAATTTTTCTTGGCTCACGTTTGTGTGCGTTGTGCTGCTCGCGTTTTTTCCTAACTAAGTATCCTTTTTTAAGTAGTTTTATGGCAGTTTGTGCGCCCGGAAAAAGGAAACCGAAAATTGCTACTTATTATGTTTTTGCTAACTTTGTGCAACATAACTGAGTCCTTGTCTGTGAGTGAAATTCTTTCTCTTTTTTTTCAACATTGTGTTTTATTATTGCCAGCCATTGTTTGTTTTTTCTGTTGCTGTTGCTGTGGCTGTGGCTGTTGTTCTTGTTGTTTGTTATTGCAATGCCTCTTGCATGTCTGCATGGTTGCCTGCATGGTTGCCTGCATGGCTGCCTGCCTGCATGCTTTGCTATTCATGCTTTACTTGTTAGTGTGATAATGTCAGGTTTTGTTAAAAGTAAATTGCATGTCTGCGGACAAGTTAAGATATATGGTCGCTGTTGTTTGCGTGTATCTGTATGTGTGTGTGTGTGTGTTTATGTATATATGATAGTCTGTTAGGTCAATTCGTTTACTTATTTATTTAATTTGCTACGAAAGACACGTGCGCACACATAAGCAGCAGTTTGCATAATTTGCAACTGCTGTAAATAGTAAAATGCAAAAACTTTAATTGCAAACATTTCTTAAATAAAATTATATCTAATCAAGGCATATGTAAGGAATATGTCAACCTGTTGCCACGTGTCACGTCTGCGAGCCACTGAAAGCTGTTGCAGATGAAGGCATGTCCATGTCTGACAACTCAACACTGGCACTAAACGCTCGACATCTTTGCTCCTTAGACACACACACACACACACACACACACACACATAGAGAAACTGTGTCAGTGGGCAGGACCTTTGTGTAAATTATTAACGACTCGCACAAATACATAATTAGACAACTAAGCCAACGTTGCGAAAATCTTGTGCAAGGATCTGTCATCCAAGGGCGTATAACTTAAGAGCAGGCAAAAAGGTTATTACCCAAAAGGAACATAAGAAGCAGCATTTTTATGGGCACTGTAGCTGATATTATTTATATTTATCCGCACAGGCACACATTAACACATTCACACTTGCATGCATAACACTAATTAAAGCATCCTTTGAGGCAGCACGCATAGACATAACAAATAATCGCCAGTTAAGTGACCATTGTGGGCGTTGGCCAACCTTCAGTGTATGCTCAGGCATTAAACGTAATAAAATAATAGCGACAAAGTCTACCCACAAGAACAATAAGGAGTGCTTCAGCTAAGCAGCCACATTGGCCGGATGTTTGGGCAATAAAAGAAACGATTGTCTCGAGCAGAATATGGTTTGTTATTAGGGTTGATTATCTCTTTTATGTTCAGGCCAAGTGTTGCATTCGAAGTGAAGTTTTACTGCCAAAAGTGCAAGATTTGGCGTATAATTTAGTACTGTGCACTGGATTAGAAGAAAGCTTGCCTGATAAGTAGTTCTCTAAAGACGCAGATATGTTCGATTATTTGAGTGATGCTGTGTGACTTAATTCCAAGACAAGGACTTGCATGCCAACTTTAGCGAAATAAGACTTTAATATTAAAATAAAAAGTATTGTATGGAAGGAAGTATTTCATATATGGGTATCTCTAAGCAGCTTTCCATAGTGAGCTGAAATAAGCATCTAGTTTCTAGGCTGGAAAAATGCTGCTGCCAATAAAGCTGAAGCTAAGTAGCGGGCCTTGAAGGAACTTCAAATGTAACAGAGTAAAACTCTCCCAGATAAGAACAAGACTGCAGTCATTATAAATATAATATATCTCTATAGAGATTAAGCAATGAATAAATATACTAAAATCGATGACAGAAAATAATCACTTTGAACATTTAACAAAAAAGGCTTCAGAACTTGGTAAAGACTGTAACGAGAAGTTTTGCATATTTTAAATATGCACTGAAAAAAGTATGCCACTAGTTTGCGTAATATTTGCTATTAATTAGGCAACACTTTAAAAAGTTTGCAAACCACGACAATACAAAGGCAACGCCACAAGGACGCAACTTTCTTTGGCAACAAATTAATGCATCAGACCGCACACACACCGCAGAAACTCTCCACCCATTAAGGCAAAAGGATGAAGAACAAAAGGCACACAGATACACACACACACAAATGTACTGGCAGAGTTTAATTAAAAGTAAATAACATTTTCGTTGAATAACTAAAAAGTTGCAGAAATTCGCACGATCCTTAGATAAATATTATATTTGCTATTACATAATTGAGTACGTGTCAAAACGCAGGGGAATTCGGCTAATAGAGCAACTCGAACTCGAATGCAAATAAATTAGTTGCAAATAATGATTGATGAATTCGAGCTTGGGGTAAAGTTTACTTAAAAAGTTTTCGGAAAACTAAATTAAGAGGATTAGCAATTTAGGTTTTCCATACATATAAAATACTTTACAAAAAATTACACAAAAAACATAGCTTTGAATTTGACGCTTATCGCAACGTTTCCCCATACCATGCATGTTGCCATGCTTTCTTTTTTCATAAAGGCAACTAAAATTCGAAATTTTTGTTAAATTTCTATTCAGCTTAACGCTATCAGTTTTGTATTTCAATGCAAAGTGGAGAGCACTCAGTGCTCCTACGAGCTCAGAAGTGGCACTCAAACTCCTCTTTTGTTTAGCTCTGGCATGGCAGCAGGCTAACGCCGACTGAGACCAGCTTCAGCTGCTTGTTTCTGCCAGCAGACAAGCTGATAAAGGCAGACAGGCAGGTGAGCTGGCACAGTATCTACATTCAAATGTTGCCAGCAGAAGTTGCGCTGAGATGGATTATGCATATTTAGCAAAACAAAAAAAAAAATAAACAAAGTCCAGGTAACAAAAATGTAAATAAACCTTTTAAATAATTCGGCTATGCAGAAAACTTAACTCATTATATTGTGTTGATGCTAGACTGCAGACTGATAATTAGAATGTTGGACACACACAAAGACAATACAGTTCTTTAGCTGACTAACAAATTTTGAATCATTTATTAATGGTTTTGATATTTGAGCTGCGACTTGTATATTCCATCTGTCCTAAATATATGAACCTTTATGATTAAGCTGAACTGCGGAAAACGGGTGCAAACGACCCCGCGGTTTCACTGTAGAGCATGCCAGCCAGCACTGAAAAGCGATGCGCCAACGAACCAACCGACGCTATCAGAAGCGGTGCATGCAAAAAATGCAAAAGCGCAACGCTAAGAAAAAGCTTAAAAAACCGTCTGGCAACTATTTTTATCATATAAGTTAAGAGCCGCCAGAGGATGTTGCTGCATAGAAATCCTAAATATATACTTTTCACTTTATTACTGTTGTTGTGGTGTGTTAGATTTAGGATTAAATTGGAATGCAGTGAAAAGTGCTGCTTGCTGCAGAACGAACGAATGAGCGAACTTAAAAAATCTTAGCTAAAAGTTTAAAATTTCTTAAACTCAACTGTCGACAGGGGCTGGGCACGTGGGGATGGGATCGGTGTGTGCTAGTGCTAAGTCTTGGTTGTTGTAGTTGTTGTTGGTGGTGGTGCTGGTTGTGTTGATGGTGTTGTCTTTGCTGTACTACATGCTGAGCATATGTGCGGCATTTGAATGGACCCAACTCGTGTAGGTCTTCAATCTTTTTGCTTGTTCCAGCATGCATGTCGTTGGCAGTGGCAATGATTGCGGCATCGGCCGAGGTAGCCCCAACGCTAGCAGCAACAGAGGCAGCAGCGGCAGAAGTAGCGGCAACATCGGTTGCCTTACATGTTGCATCGTCTGCATGGTGATGTTTTGTATCTGCGAAAATATTTGCACACATTCATCTGCATACGAATCATGGCAGCTACGCTGCATCTCGTTGATCTGAGTGCTGTTGGCCAAAGTGTGTTAGAGCAGCCATCCATCCATCCATCCATTCAGCCACTCATCCATCCATCCATCCATCCAGCCAACCATCCATCTATGCTTCTATCTATGCATGCCTTCATTCGTCTACGAGTGGCTAACGAAGCAAGGCCAAGTGGCGCCTCGTATGCGCTGTCTATGCATGTCAACAATGTTTCCTTCGGCTAATGGGGCTGCGCCTTAGCTATGCGTGTTCTCTGATTTTTTCTGGGTCAATTGGTAAAAAAAAAAAAAAACCAGAAAATAACGCGCAGAAATGTCATTACTTCATGTTTTACCAGCTTCGCAGCTTCCTCTCACAATGGCTGCGAATTAGTATAGAATCTTAAGGAAATTCCTTTACATCATATGGTGTATGTGTGTGTGTGTCTGTGTGTGTGTGTGTGTGTAAGAATATCTAGTGGTTTCATTTAATTTTACTTGTGTAGTATTGTAGTTTCTGAATGTGAATTTAATAATTTTACCACCTCAGCAGTATTTAACTATGAGTGACATAACCAAGTGAGGAATTTTCAAGTTTCTCGTGCAATGCTCACTTCAACTCACTTCGCTTGGCGTGAAAGTTTCAAAGAAATAAGTTGGTTAATTAATTAAAACTGTCTCGGCAATTGCTTTAACGCTGTGCCAACTTCATTAACACAAGCTGAAATTCTATTATTTCGTTATCTCATCTTCCTTGTGTCGGATGCATTCGCGCTTCTGCTCTCCATTTCTTTGTAATTAACCAATGTCAGAAATTCCGTTGCATGAGTGCGATATGTTCAGTGAAAGGAAATCATAACAAGAAAAACACTTAAGAAATGTTCAGCTTGTTAATACTGAAAGAAAGGCGGAAAGCAAAAGAAAGTGGATATTCTGAGTGCGATGATAACAAGAAAGTTTCAAACATCAGTAGAACGTTACTTATCTGCTCTCTTCTGTTTCTATATTTTCTAGCTTTTTTTCTTTTAAACATACAACTTTTTTACAGGCTCTTAAATTGCCTATGCTCAACTGCAATTAAGTTATGCTGAAGCTTATGTTGAGTTTGTTTTAAAAAGCTTTCTGTATTGAAACCAAACAATTCAGGTATTTAAACTTCGAAACACAATATTTTATTTATTTACAAACTAAAAATAAAAAATAAAGGAAACATGAATTTTGAAATTTCAAAAATTTAAAATGGATATAGAGAACACCAAAGTTGGCATTACCGATGTGAAATATCACTGGGACGAAAATCGCATGCTGATTGGTGTTATCTCAGATAAAGTAACTAAGCCCAAGGCCAGTGTGAAACTGCTTACTAAGCTAGCATAATTTTCAGGAGACAACGCTGGGCTTTCTACTCGCTGGCATTGGACAATGCGTAGATGGAAATAAAAACTATTTCATTACAAATGAAGGTGAGAGTTAATGTGGCGTCCATAATGTATATAAACTTTTGCATGCAAAACCTTAGACACAATGCTGGCAGAGCTGGAAGATTTCTTTTGGAAAGTTTACCATCAACCCAATATTTGTGCCATTTTGATATCATACGATAATGCAAAACGTTTATCATCCATCATATCAAAATGCGACAGACAGTTGCCGGTGTTGATAAATATACCAACGAAGTCCACTTTAAACGATTATAACAAAGAAAAGCAAAAATTCAGACGTCAGCAAAAACGTGAATCTATTTAAATTGGAATGGTGTAAATGAATTTAACATTTAATTGTATAAAGACAAAAAACATATAAAAATCAAATTCTAAGAGACAAATCTATGCTTTGTTTGCTGAGGTGCATCCATGATATAGGTACATCACAACAGTAGTGTAATTAAGTATTCGGCTCAGACGGTAAACTGTGGTACATAATAGTCGAATGTATATATTTTGAGAGTTGCATGATGCCGGTCGCAGCCTTTGTGGTTGTTGCGTATTTTCCGATTTTTTTTTTTCAAACACAGTGACAAAGCGGTGCCAGCCAGCTGCTCGACTGCCATGCACTAACGAGTGTCTGTAAGCGTTTTAGCCAGCTAAACAACAGACGTTCGCAGTAACAGGCAGCATAAAGAAATATAAAAAATATTTGCAATGTGTAGAGCGCAGAAAAGCAGAAAAAAAAAAAAGTGAAAAGAAAAATATCAAATGAAAAGCATAAAGCCCTCAAAGACTTCCAAGTGTGCAGGATGTGAAAATGTTTGTGTTCTTGTGTTTATTTGTCAATGGCAGCGCAGCCTTTCAGGCGCACACTTCAGCCTCTTGTGTTAATTTGCCAACAACATTTGTTTGCTGTTGCTGTTGCTGTTGCTGTTGTTGTTATTGTTGTACAAATAGACAAACGCCATTTGAAGGACATGCACACTCGTACATTCGCCAGTTGCCATGTGCGTATGCATGTGAGTGTGTATGTGTAAGAGTGTGTGAGAGTGTGTGTAGCAGACAGGTGTGCCCATATGAGTGCCAAATTGCCGGTGTGAGAACCAAGTTTGTCGAGCTGTTACGTTAATTTGTGCGCGTGACGTAACAGCTTTGCAAATATTTGCTGTGAATTTTTCACTAAGTCACGCATGGCTTGATGTTGCTTTCTTGCATTGAACATTAGTTGGCCCCTAAAGTGAACTTATCTTTAGCATATATTATAGTAAATGAACATTGTAATTGCCTTGCATGATTATTATTTGCCGCACACGCACACAGAGACATACCTATTTATTTTTACAGTACCTTTATTAGATTTATTTTATCTTATTTGGGTTCATATGTAATTGCTGCGATTTGTTGATCTTGGCTAATTTAATATGAGGAACAGCAAATAGACATAAATAGATCCGCCAAGTATTGATATGAGTAGGTTACTAAAATGAGTAGCTTAAATTAACTATTTAAAATCAATTTGTAGTTTATTATTGTAAGACGTAAAATTCCTAAACATTTGGTGTTCCTCATTGGATTCACTTCACTGAGCTGCATATTATGCATAAACTCGACACATTTTCGTAGGCAGCCTCAGCAATGTGCTGCTCACTGCCTTTCGACTTCGCAGATAGCGGAAAGCGTTTTTCCGTCATGAATCATTTCATTTCTGCATTTGATTGCAATTAATTTATAACCATGAATAAATGTCAGAAGCCTTCGACACATTCATCAATCAATTGTAGGCAACTGATTAAACAAAATTGTTGTACGCGCGACTTGAGCAGCAGACAGACGACGAAGGCACGTCAACGCCCACCAGCAGAGCGACCACCTGCAGCGCCACACAATGCACAGCCAAGACACGTAAAACAGAGCATCAAAGTATCCGACATAATGTCCTCATGAGTGTGTATACGAATATCAATAAAAATATTCAATTGTAATGACAATGAACCTAATAAGCAGCAATGGGTTGAGCATATCAGCCATAGGAGAAAAAAAAAAACAAAAGCAAAAATAAACAGGAAGAGGAAAAACAGAAATAAATAAATAAAAACATGTGAGATAAATTTATGGCAAAGCACTGCTGAGAATGTTGTATGAGAAATCTAATTATGTCTTCATTTGCCAAGCTTTCCGCTTAGCTAATATTTATTTGTATTTAGCAGACTTGAGGCATTTAATTATTGTTTACCAAGCAGCATGTTAAATAACACATGTAACACACTCGCACACCCACACACACACACACACACACACAGATATGTATGTATTTGAGTATGCTTACTCAAACACAAAGCAGCTAAGAAGTGGTCTGACATCGCAGCCCAAAAGAAATGAAAGAAAACTGAAGCGAGCATGAAATGTGAGTCGTGTGCTACGTATATGGCATGCGTACGCATGCATGGCACACACGTATGTAAAGAGTATAATCACGCTTGCAGCCACTTAAACTTGACATGTTGCGGAGTAGCCGGCTTTGTTTGCACAACACTCATAATCGTGTCCTTACGCTTTCCCATTTGTCCTGCATATCCGACTGGGATAGACGAAACGTTGCTGGCTCGCCTGCGTTTTCACTCGTCCATGTCAAATGTTTGGATGCTGTTGCATTCGTTCAGTTCAGTATTCGCCTTTTGCCATTCAACACGCAAGCCAAACCTGTCAGCTGTCTTGCTGAATGACGGCATCTGCAACTGACAGGATTTGCTAATTAGAGAGAGGAAAAAACAACAAATGTAAAACAAGCGAATTTTGAAATGTTTGCACAGTCATTGTGAAGATTGTTTTTGTATTTCCGCTTCAACATGATTGCGAGCAGCAAATGTGTAATAAAATAAGAAGTGCCCTGGCAATGCTATGATATGCTACTTTTCTGTTATTACTTTTCTTTTGAAATTTAAGCACGATAATGTTCACGGTCAGGGTCTGAATGTTGATTATTATTTTTATGCAATTAAAAAAAAAAAAAAAAATTGAATATACTCAGGTGTCAAGTGTGACAGCAAAGTATAAAGGTAAAGCACTCTTGATTTGTGAAGTCGCTTTAGATATTTACATGCTGAAGCAACAGATTCTGGGAATCTCAATGTTGTCGGGTGATCTGCCACTTGGCTGAAATTTTAAGCATGTAAGCTAACAAGGTCTCTGGGAATAATTGGCCACCGTGACTGTGCTTCAAGTGACACCTTTCGTCACGAAACTTGGGGGAAGTTACTAAGATGTATTCAGCATCCTCATATGTGCTGCAGTGAGAGCACAGAGGGATGCTTTCTCTGCAGATATTATCTATTTCTCATTGAGTCTGCCTTTTGGCTGAACTTGCAGTTCTCGTGTCACAAGGACCATCCACTTCACTTGGTTTATTGCTTTCGCTTTCGAGGTTATCAATACGTTACTTAGCTATCAAATTCTTCGTGCAAGAATTCCAAGAAAAGTTAACAAGTTCTTCGTACATCTCATCAGTTTTTTCATCTTTGAAGAACAAACATACACAGATTTAATCCTTCAATCAAGGCATGCTATATAGCACAATCCTTACAGTCGCAAGCGTGCCTCAAAAAAAAACGAAAACAATATTGCTTTCATGGAAATCCGTATTTCCGTTTCAGAAATGGAAAATGATTTTCTCGATCGGAAACTTAATTTTCGCACAACTGCAGATGAACTGCAGGGCAGGGTGCGAAGGAAGATTGAAACACTGACTGCAATTAGCAGCAAACAGAAACAAGGTATGAAAAATGTTTACACACTTGACACGCTTTTTGGCCAAAAATCAGAGAATGCAGCAAACCAAATCAGCAAACAAATCTCAAAATACCAAAATCAACAAAACATTTCCAAGTAACAACTGTGTCCTGTCTTGTGGCCCAAATGCAAATAGTTACCCAGCTACGTAGCCATGAGTGGCCATGCACAAGTGCGAACCTGTTGTGATAGTTCGCAAGCAGGACAGCAGGATATCAGCATGAGGCCAAGGGGCTCAGCCGCATATTTGCGTAGGTCGATTCCTCTAAGAGCAGCAGCAGCAGCAGCAGCAGCAAGCATCGCCTGCCGTAGACATTTGCCACTGCACAGTGTACACCTAAGCAAAAGACATATTAATCAGACATTTTCACCAAGAGCAAATAAATTGCAATTTGTAATCTGCTCACCTTGAGGCAAATATTCATTGCACTTGCAACTTACAACTTTACAGAAAATTTCAAAAAGAAAATATTTGCAGCTACATGATACGTCATTATAATGTCTTATGCAATGCGACAAAGATTTGACAATGGCAAATTTGTTTGCTAATCGGATAGTTTAGGAATTATGCAGGATTTGCAAGTATTTGCTCAAAGATTAAGCACACATACAGCTAGGGACGGGCGAAACATCTTTAGAAGGGCAAACATTCATGATGAAGAATCGAACAGTGTCCTATAATAGGCAATGGGAACAAGACGTTATGAATATTCACTGCAATACTTTGCCGTGACGGTTTAACTGACGATTGATAAGGGTTTCCAGCTTTGTCAACACTATGCCGACAGTGTAGTCGATAGTTCATGGAAATTATTTTAATGCGGCTCTACTCGCTATACTCTTATAAATTCATTTATATTTACCATGTTTTTGCAGTTATTTGAATCAAACGAAAAACCAAATCAATTTATTACGCATTATGTGTATACCTAAATTTCCTCAGTAATTTCTTATTTAAAATAGTTTTTTTTTTTGCCATATATACGTCTTTTCCCTACTATCTACATTCTCCCTCGCAGCTTAGTACGCAATATTGGCTTTTAGAGGAAAGTAACTTGATTTTTAAAAAATTTATTTCCACACATAATCGTCATTTGTGCAATTCCATTTTTGCTCGTTTATTTCGTTGCCATTCATGCATTCATTCCCTTGTTCGGTTTCATTGTGGTACTCATTGTCCCCTTAGGGACATTGTTTTATTGTTCGAAATAGCAACTGGTATTCAAAGGAATAAAGCAAATGAAAACAAAGAGAAACAGGAAACGCAACAAATATGCAAACTGAGTGCTAAAATAAATCAAAAAGAATAAACTAAAAAAACCAAAAAATCAAAAAACAGAAAAAATTAAAAAAACACAAAACAAAACCAAAATGAAGAAGAAAAAGCTGAAAAAAAAAAAAAAAAAAACATGTTAAATGAAAATATCTGCCAAGGCATTGCAGGGCAAAGGTTGGGGCAAAGTATTGCCGACCAGCCCATATTACACAAAGCAAAACAAAAACGAAACAAAGAAGAAGAAGTAGAAAAAAAAAAACAGAAGAAAAGCAAATCTTTTTGAACAATGTTGTAGGTGGCTTAAGGGTCGGTAATAAATGTCACGAGACAATATTTATTAACAAAAGCAAAGAATACGAAACAAACGCCAGACAAAGGCAAACAAATCAACACCGAAGTGACTTGAGAAACAAAACATACGGCCAAGCACTCGGATTTGCTGAAAAATGAAGACTATTTAATTTTCTTGAAGTTGAATTAAGGTTCGTGCATGCTTTAATTGAATAATATTTAAAAAGAATAAATCAAAAAAACTATTAAAAATTTCTAATACTGTAAGGTATGCTGAGCAAATATTTGTCTTTAAATTTACGTAATTGTTGTATTGCTTAAGTCCAAAACTTGTTGATAAATTATTAAAAATTCTCTGAAAATGTGTTGTAGATATGCCATTCAGTGCTGCTAGTGCAAAGAGAATCTGATGAAGCAAGAAGTTTGTCAAGGTACATGGTGCCTAAGCTAACTCAATATATTTTATAAAAACATATGTGGTATATAATTAAAACAAGAAACCATAAGAATGATGACAAGCTGCATTACTTCATTACTGAATATTTTACAAATTTATGTAGATCTAAAAAAGCCAATCGAAAGGATTATCGTCTCTAATTAGTGATTTTCCTTATAATGGCAATAAAAATGTAACTGGAAAGGTAACTTTTGAGAGTGAAGTTCTGAAATCAATATTCACCTGGCAAATCTAATTTTTGCTTCAAAAAATAAGCCAAAAAAAAAAAAAAAAAAGAAAAAAAGAAAAAAAAAATAAAAATCTAGAACGATACACATTGAAAGCTTTTAAAATTAATTAAAAATTGTAAACAATGACTTTATAATATTTTTGCATAGTTGACTTTAAAAGACTTAATTGTGATTTAAGCTTATACGAGTTGCGAGGTGTGTTCAAAAAGTAACAAGCGATTGTGGAATATCGCTGGTTGAATTAGACTCTTGCAATTTTGACTTTATATTATTGGCAAACATGTCTGAAAAGGGTTTGTAAACTGCTAGCAATGTCAGATGCTCACTCTGTTGTCAACTAACGAAAAGGTAACCATCGACTTTTTATCGTTTTAAGCAAACTAAACCAATTTCCCAATTGCAATATTACATGTTACATTCAGAACACACCTCGTTTATCAACTTTATATGTTAACAGATTTGATTTATACAAATAAAATAAATGAAATAAAAATATTAAAGCAATTGACGAAATAATGCATACAATATGGCTAACAATCTTCTAGCAAGTTTTGCAATAAAATGTTAAATAAGTGAAGGAAGAAAATGCAAATAAAATAACATAAATATATAAAAAGCATAACGAGAAAAATCAATAATTGCAATAGATGGCAAGCAAAAGTTGGCCAAAAGCTTGCTAAGGAAATTTAAATTTTATCTCTCTGCCGACTGATGTCGGCTGAAGTTTGTCTTGTGCCTGAAAATACAATTAATCAAATTGAAATTTTAATGCACAGCACTGTGGAAAAGTCCTGGCCCAGGCTAACTGTTTGTGTCATTTTGGCAGCCTTTTTGATTAGATTAGGCAACGTAAACTGGTTTTCAAAATTGAATAGATGACTTTTGCGTTGTTGCCAATATAAAACGTGTTCAAAATACCGAATAGCCGAGCACGCGCCTAAGCCAGAAACCGACCGAAACAGCGAACGTCAGCTCGGCCAAGTCTTTTGTGGTTATGGAGTTCACAGCGATTAGGGATATACATATTTCTGCATCGTTGTTTGTTTTTTATTTTCCCATTAGAGTTTATACGATATTCCTGTGGAATTTATTTGAATTTTTATTTCTATTGAAATTTTTTTTTTTTTTTAAATTTGAAGAGTTTTGTAATATCAGCTGTTAGAAAGTGGCAGATTTTTTTTTTATATAAATAATAATAATAATATTTATATTTATCTTAGTATATTGTAATTCGAGGTTCCACTGTAAGTTCGACTTATCTGTAAAAATTCTTTAGCCAGAAATTTAGCCAGAGCTGACAAATATTCGCAAATCTTTGGTTTTCAATAATATTTTTTTTTCACGGGAGCGAGTCGTAGCACCTTTGCTTCCCACGCACGGAGAACATGCGTTTTGCGTTCATGCGTTCAATTTCACTTAGCTCAATCTAATTAGCTGTCAGGTTTTTCATTCAATGCATAACGAAAAGCGACAGCGCTTTTAGCCAAAAAGGCAAAGTCAAAAAATCCAAGGTAAAACATTTCATTTACGCGCAAGTTGACGCAATAACAACAACACCAACAACAACAATAAACACAACAAACAAGGAAGCGCAAACGTGGGGAAAATGCGCGGAAAATGTGCACAGCAAAGAAATGTATCACTGAAAAATTTCCCAATTGCGGCGCAGTAAACCACAAAAAATTTGCATCTTTTCCTAACGCAAATCCGCGATGTCTATGCGAATGAACGAACGAACGAGTGAACAAGGGAGCGAGCGAGACAGCAATGTGCGAGCGAGAGGCGAGTGCAGAGTGCCGGTAAACTTTTCCTACACATTTTCGGCACATTTTCCAACTGATTCTAACAACATTTTGTGCACGCTTGCCAATGAGCAGAGAATACCAAAACAACAACAACAACAACAACAACAATAAAAGGCAGAAAAAAAGCACACAAAAAGTGCAGAGCTAAAGTTTGCAGGCAAAAGGCGGCCGTCAGCGGGCAGCAGAAAGGCGCGTGGTCAGGATTCGGTGGCGTAGATGTGAGTAGGCCACAATCCAATTGGCAAACATTCGCATCCGATTCGCTCGATTCGGGCGGCAGCTTCGCGTGTGTGATAAATAAGGTTTTGCGCTTACTTTGGTTTACAAAATGTCCGAAATGTGTTGGTCTTTGCATGGGCACGGGGAAGAAGGGGCTTGGCAAAATGCCTAAGTTGGCGGTTTAAGCTTCAGGTGTCGCCTGGTTGAGCGTGCATTCTCTGTTCCTTCGACCGTGGCTGGCTTGGTTCGCCCTTCTGCATGCCTGACTGTCTGTCCGCCTGTCTGTCTGTCTGTCAGTCTGTCTGTTGGCCTATTGGTGTTGAATGTTTTGTCGGTTAGTGTCAATCGAGTCGTTTCGCTCGCTTTTGTTGCCTAGTGTGTGCTGATATTTTCTGATTGCGATTGGGTTTCGGCCGATTTCTACGTGTGCACAAATTTGCATTTTGTTGAAACACAAAAAGGATTTGTGGCGTTTTTCGAATGCTTGATGACTGTTTTCACAGTTTCTACTTACGCGTGAACTGCGATGCAATCCTTGCTAAAGCACTTCAAAAATGCTGATGGCACACACCGAATGTCGTCAAAGCGAAGACCAAACAATTTAAATAACTTTAAGCTGGCTTACCAAGATGAACGAAATCTACTTACAAGTTAAATCCATATAAGCATATGAGTCTTTAGTCATACATTGATTCTTGAAGCATGTGGAATATCTTAGAGAAGTTAAAAAATGTTCTTCAGTTTATATTACGAATCGAGCTTCTCGGAATATTGTATAAGTTTTTTATAGAGAAAGCAATTGTATTTTAAAATTGAATTATTTTTCTCAATCTTCCTCCATTTAATTTTTTTCATCTCACGCCGTTACTTGCTAAGTTCAATTTTGAGATTGGATTCTTCTCATTTCTCTTCATATAATTTGAAAAGCCTTTTGTAGTGTATGATCGACTATTTTAAATAAATGACCCAATGAAGTGTCCCAGTTTAAAGATTTTCGCTAAAAAAAAAATTTCAATTCATCAACGAACTCTCGTCGGTTGGTTGCTGTTGGCATTTTTAATTATTGATTAAGAGGGCTACCTAACTATTGAATTAAAATTTGATTTAAAAACGTTTTCATTTTACACTCTACTGTATAATTTATATAGATTTAACAATGGAATTTGAATGAGTTTCCTGCCTAATCGTGTACTCCCTTAGTTTATTATATATTAATATTTTTGTTTTCGGGAATTTGCTTTTCAAACTGCTGCAATAACAACAAGCGTCAGCTTGTTTCAATTAAAAGTTCGATGAGCAACTATTCACCACATAACAAAATCAAAAACCAAAACAAATAAAAAAAAAAAAAAACAAAACAAATTGAATACCCAGAATATGTCTGTTATAAGTTTTCGAGTACAAAAGTTTTGCATAAAAATAATGAATACAATTTATGCATGCATTTTTTTCTTCTGCTGCTTTTTATTTTTTCAATTCAAAGAATAGCTGGTAAAAACAATAAACAATGTGCAACAACAACATGAACAACAAAAACAAAACAACAGCAGCAAAAACAACCGCAAAAACAATTGCGGAGTTGCCACACCTGCTGATACAAAAATAAACGTGCCAGCACTTCCTTCAACTTTTCACGCAAAAGAACAAAATATTTATACAAAACTCAAATTTACATTTTACACAACAAAGTTTCATCACCTGGAGTTTGCGAGGGATGGGGCACATAGAGGCACAAGACAAAGCCATTACGGCCCTGGGGTGGCACCATATTGTCTTCCGTGAAATTTTTACTATTTGCATATTACTTGAGTTGAAGTTGCAGTTCCAGAGAAACTGAGGAATGGCTGCCCATTACTGGAAGTTATTGGTCTCGAACAAGGCAAAGGGTTCACACTTGCCCTGTGCTGCCGTGAACACTTAAATTGAAAAAAAAAAAAAAAAACAAATCAAATTCTTCATTAACAGATTTTTCCAATTGGAAATTGCAATTGCAAATTGTGAATGCCTCAAAAGAAAAAAAAAAAGGAAATAATATTTGCAGCTGCATTTGTAAGCTTTTCTAATAAATATGTTTCATTTTGTCATGCACAGACGTGCATCCAGCGTCAACTCAAAGCAAGGAACGGCAACACGTATTCAATTTTATTCACACAACATTGACTCCTTAGCATTGTGCGCACTAAGATCCTAGAACATTAAAACGCTTTTCTAGTTGCCTCTTGTCTTGGAACGACAATAAATCTCAAAGAAGCAGATGCAAGGACTTCAGTTGTGTAAAGAAAGTGTAAACTCTTTGGAAAGTTGTAGGCAATATGAGATTTATGCCATTCTTGTTCGCTTGAACTAATTCAACGCTGCTTATTTTTTATCAAGGATTCTAGTACAGGTATTTGCAGTCATTAACTTAACTAAGCAACCCAGTTCGACTTGGGCATTTCGTAATATTTTCAATTAGAAAGTTCTGCTTTTAGTGCATAAATGGAAAAAAAAGAAGACTTACTGACCGTGTTCACCAAAGCGGATATAATTTGTATCTGCATTTACTTCTTTCGTATATTATATTATATAAACTGTCTTCATTTTTGCAGGTCGTTTCGAACTACTTAAATTGCTGTGACTTTACTCTTGTATCTCGGTAGACCTTCTGTTTATGTTAGCAGCAGCATTTCACATGCCATCGCAAATCCCTGCTTAATATTATTATAAAAGCCGGAATGTTGTCCTTGCCTTTCGGTGCATTCACTTTAAGACAAATATTTCTCGTCGGTACTAAAGTATTAATATGCATGTAAGGGACGTTGTGTGTGATCATCTAGCAATGAAACATCTACTCTCTGCATCAAAGGGGGACATGTAGAAATATGCATTAATGAGGCAATCATGACAATATTTTTGGCAGTAGCTTCAATGAAACAGCTGAGCTCCAGTGACGCTTATTATTATATGTAAAACATTTTAAGCATAAAATATGCCTCTTGCCATAAAATCAAAACATAAAACTGTGCTGCTTAGCTCTCTAGACACCCAGTTGCCTGTGTGTGTGTGTGTGTGAGTGTGTGTGTGTGAGTGTGTTTGTGTGTTCATGCGTTCCAAATGCAACACTTAGGCACATAAATTGTAAGCAACCACAGGCCATACCCTTTTTAGCAAACAACCTTACTTGCACTCGCCTTGTCATTGCTGAATGTCTCAGGTTTGCGTTGGCCTTATTGTTCTAGTTCATTGTTGTTGTTGTTGTTGTTGTAACTAGTGGTGTGCGGTGCAAGTATATTGCCAGAGACCAATTTCAATGCAGTTAAGTCTTACGTAAACCGTTTGTTTTTGCAAGTTTTATATACAAAATACCAAAAGTAGTGCCAAAGGCAATTTACTTTCGACTGAGCACATTTGGTAAAGGACGGAAACGCGTGACGTGCGAAAAGAAGTGCTTACCCATATACACACACTCACACGCATACTTTCACGTGATCGTATATATATATGTGTGTGTGTGTGTGTTTGCATGCGAGTGTGTAGTTGTGCCTACATATGTGCGCCATTAAGTGCAATTGAGGATGGGACTTGTGTATCGCCGGCATGAAGCAGGTTTGAGTATTCCATATACGACGACATGCAGTGCATGCATCTGTGTGTGCGTGTGTGTGTGTGACTGTTAGTGTGTCTGTGTCTGGTATTGCATTTTAAGTGCAGGCGTCGTACTTGAGAGTATCTAACGCCAGGCAACGACATCAGTGCTTTCTGTGCTTGTGCTGCTTGCCTGAGTAAAATGACACGAAAAGGAAAATAAATTGAAACTAAAAGTATTTTCTGCGTGGCCGGCTTGTCAATGAAGAACAAACAGCAAAGGAGTTCAATGAAGCTATAGGTCTGAGTGCTAAAGTGAGAGTATTCGCTCGATTAAAAATAAAAATAAACAAAAACAAAATGTTAGATCACATTGATTCGCCTTTATGGGTGAGTATTGTTCGCAGCTCTGCAAAACTTTCTAGCCGGCAGAGAGTTGACTTTGCTTTGTTTTCAAACCACTCACGTCGAGACCAAGGAAATGTATTGCAACGCATACAAAAATAATGTTTGTCTCAAAAGTGTGAAAATATTGAAAGCTTGGTTTAAAATGTTTTCTATATTCTTAACTGGTCTTTGTTGTTTGCTGTTGTTGTTGTTATTGTTTCTGGTTTCTGTCACATAGTTTACGTATTCTTACGACAATTTCATTTTTTTTTTTTTTTTTTTGTTCTTGCTGTTGTTTTTGTTGGTTTTGTTTTAAGTGTCGATGTTGGCATTGTCGTTGTTGTCGTCATTGTTGCTGTTGTTGTAGCAGACAGTTAGATTGCTGGCTAACGACACAGGACACTTTTTGTAATGCAAGTCGTACTGGGTTTAAAAAACAATTGCAACTTGCATTCAACTCCTACACGAGCACGGTTATGTACGTATTTCTTAGCTGCTCGGCACTGGCTTACTATTAAATTCCTTTTGTAAATAATGTTGCTTCTTTATGTACGAGGACATTACTCCGAGCAAACGTTAAGTGTGGAATTTTCTAATAGCAGACTCCCGAGAGTGGAACATCCTTTATACGCCACACTGCGCAATTAGAGAAACGCCACGCCAAGCAAAATCCCTGAATGCTAATGAGGGGCTGGAACTTATAGAAGAACTTACTCAAGCTGTTTGAGTAATCCAATATGCTGCCTAAGCATCTGTAGGGTTCAAAATATTGTTTAACCTTGGTAAACCTAGCGGTTCCTAGTGTCTCACCAAAGCAGTTTGTAAGCGGAAGTCCATTCTCTTATACAAGTGACCCTTAAACTACATTTGTTTAGATTTATTAAGTCCACTTTGGAAATTTCCAGCTTTGTCAAATTGTACTTTTTTACTTCTTCCACACCCAGTCTCCATTTTGAGTTTTATATATTTTTTTTCTTTGTCGCTGCCAACTGCACACTATACCTGCTGTCATAGTCTCTTTGCATAGGTACAACTTTAAGTGCAAACAATTAAAAGGCAAACAGCTCAGTATCAACAATTTGAAACACTTAAGCACTCGCATGTTGCCTACCTTAACCCGGGTGCACACGCACACACCCACACACGCACAGACGCGCATTCGTGTGTTTCCTCAGCACATTTGCGACAGTTTGCCAACAAAGGAAAAGTTTTACCGCAAGCGGCCCTCAAAGTGTAAAAAGTCATGAGGCGGATGTGTCATTTCTCAGCTGCCAGTGTCTGCATATGCCTACGTTTTGGCACACTGTGAGCGTGTGTGTGTGTGTGTGTGTGTGTGAGTGTTTGTGCCGAGCTACGTTTCCATTTCTGCATATATTTACACGCAACTTGATTATTTGCGGTGTTAAATATCTGTCGCAGAGAAATGTCTGCGTCTGTGCCTGTGCCTGTGTCTGTGTCTGTGTCAGCGTCTGTTGCCGACTTTCCGTTTGCTACTTGAGAAAAATATGCTTTGCATTTAAATGGCATTTTTTCTGAGAATTTGCTTTTGGGCTCTTTATGCTTTGCATTGTGTTTTTCTACACTTTTCTGGCTTTGTGTTTTTTCTACTGTCGCTTCTGCTCTTCTTATTCGACACGCATATCAAAAGTGCGAATGTGTTGAAAAGTTCTACGTGCGCGATAATGTCAACCGCACACACACACACACACACACACACACAGAAATACATACACTCGGAGCTCAGAGCTCAGTGTCTTTTACCTGCGTCAGTGAGGCAAAAGATATTAACTCGGAAGACAAAAGCATTTCTCACAGGTAATAAAATACCAGAGAAGTGCTGCGTGTAGGAATTTTCATTTTTATTTCTTGTGCGTTTCTTTTAATGTGGGTTCGCACTGATTTGTCTTCTAGTCTGTTCGCTTTGGAATTTGTACATTTAATGTTAATCTCATCATGGTATGTCATGCCTTCCTACTTGCTGCTATTTTTTTTTTTATTTTTTCTTTCCTTTTTTCTGTTTTTTTAAATCGCGTTTACGCCACACTGGTGCTCTACCAATATCATCATCATGTGTATCAACAATGTGTAAGTAATGCCAGGACATTAAAAACAATTGCAAACATAACAACATGCTGCGAAAACCGCAACACATTTTCATGCAGCGTTAGCCTCGTTTGGTTCGATTCGCTTAGGTTTGCTTTGGTTAGGTTGGTCTGGCCAACACATATCACCTCTGCCTGCATGCACGCCCGAGTTCATTAAGGCGTATACGCAATGCGTCCCTTTTGTTTTTGGCTATTGTCAGCGACGGCTGCGGCTATGCCATTGTTAACACGCATGTTTAACGGCGCAAAGGTAGATTGCCACTGTTTTTTTTTATTTTTTGCGTATTTGGTCGAATCTCGCTGCCAGCCAAAAAGCAGCGCGACGCTGCAATTTGAAATATTTGGCAGGCATTTATTTGGGATTTAATTACCCACTGACTGCAGCCATATGGCACTTTGTATACTTTTTACTCTTCCACGTGCGGCTTAATGGATTATGAAATCATTATTCGAACCATGAAAGTCCTTCAGCAATCCTTTTATGCATTGGCAGCGCAGTTTCTTAAATTCTACTGCGTACATTTGTTTAAATAATTTTGGTTTTAGCTTTTATTTTACTTTGCAAGTGTTCAGTGTGAGAAAAAACGTTTATTTCATAGTGGCATTCCGCTCCTGACTGTCGAGCGGCATAAGGATTTTTTTACCATTTGCGGTCTATTATTGTTAGAATTCAGAGCGCCAGAGTTCGCATTTTTGCAAACAGGAAGTTACTGAATTTTTTATACGCAAACCTTTTGCGGTTTAACTATAACTTTGAGTATGTGATGTCATCATTATGACATTTGGTTTGCATATCGCATGGAATTAGTTTTTGCGTAACAAACTCACTTTGCATTTGATAAAAACTAATTAGAGCTGCATCATAATAATAATGCTAATTTAATTTGATAAAAGAACAACAGAAAGTTTTGAGCGAAATAATTTACAAAGCGCCTGAAGTATGCCTTTGGCCGTTTGCAGTTTGTCGTTCACCGCTCATTTATTTAAGCAATGTTTTATTTCAATTAGTGCACCGCCTGAACAATGTTGCAACAACAACCACAACAAAAACAAGAGTACGCGGAACATATTGTAGTTAACGCAAAGGTAAATGTGGCATTTTACAAGAGGAAAAAATAAAAAACCGGAAGTGAAATAGAAACGAATGAGTTACGCGCCTGAAAGCATGCAATATAATTAACTGCATACGACAGACCAAATGTCAAAAGGCGGCAGAGCTGGCTGGGGCGTGGGCATGGGCGTGAGCGGGGGCATGGACGAGGGCACGCAACGCATTTCTCGCAAAAGTGCAAAATTGAAAATCAGTCGACTAAAGCCAGGCGAAACGGAAGCGAGGCGAGGCATTGGGAGGAGGCATGTGTAAGCCGCCAGAATGCACAATGACAACAAATGCACGGTGCTTAATGCTGGGTTTGTATGCGTGTCTGTCTGCCTGTCTGTCTCGCATGCACTGCACGCACTTGAATATTATTGGTAACGTTGTTGTTATTGCTGTTGAACACTGTCATTGCCTTTGTTCATTGTATTTTTTGATTTCTCTTTTGTTTTTTGTTTTTGTGTTTTCTTTTTGGTGTTGCCACTGTAAATGTTGTTTTTGTTGTTATTGTTGAAGCATTAACAGCAGTAAAATGGAAATCTGCACTTAATTTATTGATGCAGCGAGTGAATTTAGTATGACCGCCTAAATGTATGCAATGGAAATTGCGAAAAGCGCGTTTAATGCTTTAGGTGTTTGCTTGCCATACTGAGGTTGCAACATTTCGTTGCCACCTCGCAGTCATGCCAAACATGCGAATTTTAAACACTTCGTTCTCGGTAAACGCATCACGCCTGCCGACCACGCCCACTTCTGCCTGTTGGCAGTTCTGTTTTGCTTGTTATTGTCGGTTAGTCAACTGCCTGCCTGAATTGCCCTCCTCCTTGCCCTGCTGCCAGTCTGCTGCGTCTGTCTGCATGTCGGTATATCGATGGCTGCATGGCAAATGCGTTTGTCGGCTACGTTTTGTGATTTGCAAATCCAAACTCATTGCAAGTGCCAGTGGTGCATGTGAGTGCCTGGAATTAAATTCATTCAACTCGCATACAGTGGCTTTATCGTGTGTGTGTGTGTGTGTGTGTATCCGCTTAGAATTGTTAAGTGTTTGTGTTGCCAGCAAGCCAATTTGATTTTATATGCAGCGCTTTAAGAGACTGCAACAACACGAGCAGCTGCAAATGATTAGAAGTCTTTAGACACCCGTTGACCAGAATACTATTTGAGCAGTCTCTCTCCCCCTCTCTCTCTTTCAGTTCAACGGTAACATTAAAGGTTATAAAGCAGCAATTATCTTGTTAAGGTACACATGATCAGGAATAGTCTCTTTAAACCTAAGGCCAGACAACTTATTCAAGCAGCACTTCTATTGGTACATTTGTTTGTACTATTTGTTTGATACTAATTATTTATTATTATATTATTATATTATTTTTATTTTTTTTTTTAATGTATATCACATATTTGGTTGTTTCTGATTCGTTGAAACGATGAAGCGACATGAAAAAACATAACTAAATGCTGTATTGCCAATATTGAACTTATTTATTAAATAACAATAAATAACAATTAGAAAGCGGCACAATGGAACACGCGTTGCGCATACGCCAGCATTGCATTTTTATTAATGGCGACTACAAAACTAAATATGTATTAAATTAAAGCACTACTAATTAAAATGTTAATTAAAATGTGGCTTATTTATGACATTTTAAAGCACAGCACAGCACGTCGCATTGCCAGCATGTGGGAGACTGCATCTGCGTATCTAAAGTACCGGCTCGGCCATCGCCAAATGTCTGCCCGCTCGTTATGTATCACTGAAATTATGGCCACCGTCACGGGGCGATGCTATTTTGTGAACGCGGGCATTAGTGCGCATATTGAACCGAGGAATGCAGACAGACAAGAGGTCGACGTGCCTGCACCGGCGAGAGCTATTGAGTAGCAAATGAAGGGAGTGGGCCATGCATAGATGGTCAGGCGCACAGTCGACATGCCATTGCCATTAATTAATTAAATTTTGACTATACGCCAGTTTAGCATATCAATTAATCCTTATTAATTATCGTCCTTGTGTGTGTGCCAGCTGGATTTATGGCATGCATTGTCATTGCCTATGTAAGTGCGTGTGTGTCTGTATGTGTGTGTATGTGTCTGAAGGCAAACGACTGTCAATTCATGTTTGCAGACATCCACACATGCTCAGGACAATGTCCTGTGTGCCGCAGTGTGTCATCTACGTCAAAGTACCTTGCAAGACGTCGGCTGGCGAACAAAGTCGCTTACTCGTGTGCCATAAACGTCATCGATACCCAGTCAGTTTGTGGCGTGGCAGGCAGGATTATGTGTGTGTGGCTTCGACTGTTGTCCTGTCCTGTCCTGTCCTGTCAACTCGATGGCTTTGTATGTCGTTGCATGCTTGTTTGCCAATCATAACGATAGGCAATAATTTTGGCGACACAGATAATGCCTGCATTGGCTCTGACAGTTTCGAATTTGATAAACGGGTAATCAATTGAATTGCATGCATTTAAGTTTAATCTTTGCACTGAGATGCACAAACTGCAGCTTAATTAGATGAGAACAGCATTCTTGGCAGAATCATTCCATTTTGATGTATGGGACGATGGGCTACGGATTACATACCGGAGACCTAATACATGGCATACAAAAACAATATGTACAAAGTATATAAAAATACACTTCCCGTTATTCCATGAGCCAACCGCTCATCACATGATGCTTGGAATGAAATTACAACAAACATAAACTGATTACTCATTTGCCTGGTTCCATGATTTTATTTTGTTTTTACAAACTTTACAAAGAGCAAGAATAATATTTTACTGTCTGAATACATTCATTAACACCCTTGCACTACAAATTAAATATGAAAAACATGTTTATTTTTTTTTGTCATAATATCCCACAATTTGATTAAAGGCTTTTACACATTCAAATGCTTTGCAGTAAAGTAATACAAAATCATATTTAATTTTTATTTAAAAAAACAGTTTTCACGCTTAAACAAATTAAAAATTAATGCCGATTTCATTGCAAAGTCTTTTTATGCATGAATATACAGGCTTGGATTTTTAAACAGCATTTTCCAGAATTATCAGAAAGGACAATAAGCACAAACAGATTCTCGATATTATAACTCAGCCAATTGAAATTATTGCCAATTAACGCAAAAAACATATTTAAAATTTTTGTCTCTTTTTTTAAGGAAATGAAAAGGAAATCCGCTTAAGATTATATATTAATTATATGAATGTCGTATGCAATTTTCATTTAGTTTGGATCTAAGGCTGCTTATGATTTCCTAACTCTTTTTTGCTTTTAATTATTTAAATGTTTTGTTAAATAATGGCAATGCTTTGTTTTAAACATTTGGTGATCACTGCATTGCTTACTCGAAATGTATGTACAGTATTACCCCGACATAAACGTCGTTCTCAGTTTGGCGACATCGCAATGATTTATATTTTCGTTTTATGAGTCCGTTGGGAATTACTCTATACTTAGTATGATTAATGCGTAGCAGAGCCAAGTGAATCGTTGAAATGAATCTATTTCTAGTTTATCCCATACAAATGGAAGACCGAGCAAACCAAAGTGAAAAAACAGACATGAATTTAAATTAATTTGCAACGGACCGACGCGCCGTACAAAACAGCGAAAAAAGGTGAAAAAAAAGGGAAAATTAAACTAAAAGAATTAAAACATTTGATTAACGGGCAACCATTTACATTGATTTATGTTAATTACTGTTTAACAAATAAATACGTGCGAGCGATAACTAAATTGAATTTAAATGAAATGTAAACGGGCAAAATAATGACAACTATTTTTCAAAGTATTTGTTCTATTTTAAACGATCGAATGCCATTTACTCAGCGCTGAACTTTTTCAAGTTCTTTTTTTTATATATATATTTTTGTTTTTTCTCGCTCTTCTGCAACTTTTTTATATATGAATTAAAGTTGTTCGCCTGTTCGCCAGTTGGATTGTTGGCTCAACAATTGCCTGCACAGTGATTGCTTTTCGCATTTGCATTTGTATTTGCTTGCATTGCAATTTACACTTAATTATCGCACTTAGCCTGCTTTACAAATTGCTTTTCTTTTAAACTTACACTTTCAGCAGCATCGATGTGCACAATTCAAAATCAGTTGAAAAAAATAAACAAATCAGATAAAATACATAAAATAAAGACAGCAAATTTAGCTGCAGAAATTGCCACTTGCAAATAAATGTCAGCCAAGTTTTTCCTTCTTTCGTTTGCCCGAAGCAGGTCAAGAAAAGTGTTAATTTAATTATTTTATTTAAGTTGCACTTTAAATTTAGTCCCAAGCCAGCACAAAGGCAATGAAATGGCATATATATATCTTTTCATTTATATTTTTCATTAGAACTGTCTACAGTTCTTTGAATGGAAGTGTATCATTCAGGCTTCTTTTACAAAAACTTGGCAGTTAGCTGCCTTCATTTCTAAGAGATAATCTCTTCATGATTATCTCGACCTCTTAAGGGGAAAGCAACGACATTGACACTGTCAGACGTCAAAAAGTGCAGAAATTATTTTGAAATTGAAACTGATCTGCCAGTCAACTTAAAAAACTTATATTATATACTTACTTATATTTTTTACATTTGCATTCTTATGCTTTTAGTTTTACATTCGAAGATATGTAATGTAAATGTAACAAAAAACCCCATTGAAACTCTGTTAAACGTTGCGGAGGATGCCACTGCCGCAAAGTACACGATACACAGGTTGTACGTGAAGTGTCTTTTTACACATACATATGCATGTGTGTGCCTGAATGTACACGTGTGTATGTGTAGGCATGTGCATGCGAGTGTAGTCCCTTCATGTAATGTTTGCCTAAGACTCGTGTTCAACGCATTCAATTGCTTTGCTGGCTGGCTGGTTGGCTGTCAGTATGGTATCTACGTGCTTTTCCCCCTTAGGCAATTGTTATGCCTCGAAACCTGAGTTGAGCCCAGATATTGGCTTCATTGCGCGCCAGCCAATTTTAAATTGCCAATATTGATTTATTCCCGTTTGCGTGCAGTTCTTATGAGCATGTCTACATGTGCGTTTGTGAATATTTCTACGTGTGCGATATCACACACGCCATTGTTAAATTCCAATTTCATTCGCTGGCTGAAGTGCAACGCATCAGCAGCAGCAGCATGGTGCAGCTCCGTGCACGTTTGCGTTTGTGTGCATGCAGTTGTGGGCAAGCTTCGCGGTTGGAGCGTGTTTGCGAAAGGCTTTGGCAAATGGGCAGTGGGAACTGGGATTTAAGCTCACTCGCTGCCACTGCTCGCAGGTAATTTATTATATGTTCACTATAGCGCTTGATCCTGCGCACGCAGAAAAAAACGGAACATTGGCAACTATTTAATTAACTTACTATGTTATTTTATTTTATTTTATTTTATTTTAATTAAAGAATGGCGGGAATATTGCATTGGGTTATTTATTTTAAAATAAAGGTAAAACTCAAGCTCAAGCCAAATCTTGTTTTACTATGGAAAGGATATTAGTAATGTGATTACGTGAGAACTTCCTTAAGCTGGGATGGTAACTACTCCAAGGTGAAAGAAATGGACTCTTCTTCAACCTATGTCATAATGGTATTCTTCTCGGATAAAAATCATCACCAGTTTCATGTTGCACATCATTTAACGGGATAACCCATTAGTCCACATAGAACTCAATGTTATTTAGTTGAATTTATGTTTCAAAAGTCAAGTGTAAGAATTATAAAGCCTTCAAAAAATCGTTAACTTTAAACTGAACTGGTACGAGGCAACTTTAAAGCCATTATAGCGCTAATATTTTGTCCTTTTGCTTAAACAACGCATTTCCTGTGCAGAAAAAAAAAAAAAAAGAAAACAGCGAGCGAGGGCAATAGCGCATGACCTCAGACTTAACCACGGCATGAACGTCGAACGTAAAAAGCAATGTGAGAAAAGTAAACTGCGCCACGACGGGACATTAAGGAGTAACGAACAAAAAACGAGTCAACCGCCATCAATGAACCGCAATTGTATTTGTTTGCAAATAACGGAACCTTATCTGAGACTATTTATCTTTATCTACATACAAACAATGACGATGTCTGACGATGCTAAGGACGATATGCGAAGATGCTGTGAGAAACGGTGTTCCTGAGACTGCGTCAGCGACAAGGAGTGCGAGCTGGCACGGCGTCAGGGGAAATATTTTGCAAAAATAAAATAAAATTTTTTAGCAAAGAAACTTGAACAGGGAACTTTGCTTATAGTAACCGGCAAAGGGCAAAAGAGGCAGCAACAGAGTTGCAGAGTTTATCGCTTTACAGTTGTCATTTGCTCCTCTGAGTGTGCTCAAGCTCAAGACTAAAATTTATTTAGTTTGGCATAATTAGGACTTCAATTTTTAAATTTACCTATCTTAGCATGGACTTATTTTGAATGTAATTTTCTTCTTAAATTCAACAAATAAACCACAAAAGGCAAGGCTAGGCACAATGTTCAAATGAATATTCTTTATAGGAAGGTAACATGGAAGCGTACTGGAACTAAATGCTTAAAGCCTCAGAAAGAATGGAATTTTAAATTATACATATATAAATACATCATAAAACAAATGCCTAAGTTAAAAGTCTCAATTGAAAAAAAAAAAAAAATAAATAAAATAAATTGAATCTATGCAATTATCCAAATTCAGGTTTACCATTTATTTTTGGCTGGAATATCCCGCACAAGATCTCCAGTACATGTTCATAAAATTCTGCTATAAAATTAGATGGGGTCTAAAAGTATCTTTTAATCAACGCAAATGCACTTCCAGTACCTGTTGCATGCCTACGGACCCAAATCTGGGAATACCTTTCTCAACTAGTGAGATGAGGTTACACAGTTTTCCTTAGCTTTATTTATTACACAGTAAATAAAGGCAATCAAATATTTGCAATTCTCAGCAATTTATAAAATGCCACCTACACTAAAGTACACTAAATTCATATTTATTTCGAACGATATTCATACGAAAGCTATAAAATGTGATTACTTGGCAGCAGCTTAAAGTATTTTATTGCTAATTTTTTTTGGGTAACTTACCTTGTGACGATTTACGCGGCTTATACGGTTTGCACTTGGTTTACGTTTTCGCATCCGCTTATTTTAATATTTAGCAGGATTTTGATTTTATAATTCTTTTTTTCTTCACTTGTTTCATTTTCCTTTCTTTTTGCTGCCTTTTGCATTGTTTTATTTTATTTTTATGTTGCTTTGTTATTCTTTTGGTTTTTTCTTTTACCCAAAAGCGATTTAGCGGAAGTTGATTGCGCCTAAAACCATGCAAATTAAATTTAATGGAAAATTTATTTTAATACTTTTTTCGTTGGGTTTGGTCCGGTTTGTTTTTACTACGCACTTGTTGGTTGCTGGCTTGCCTTTGTAAATTCTGCTTCTTTTGTTTTTTTTTTTGGTGTTTTGGTAAGTATAATAAATACGTTCACTCCCAAGCCTTTGTATTTTCTTATGAGTCTTTGGCTCTGGGCAGCTTGTTAAATTGTTTTCTTCATTGTTTACCATGCGAGAGAGATATGGAAAAAACTGTGCATGTGAAAAATTAATATAAATTTCGGTTGAAAACAAAATGAAATCACAATCAGCAGCGTTAAAATTTAAATAAAAATCAGTTTATGCGAAAAATTTGCGTTTTTCGCTTTAGCCTTAGCAGCTGTAACTTCTTTCATGCAAAATGGTAAGGAAAACGTTTTATTATGATTTAATATACATTTATTTGTATAGCCAGGCCGCAAGGTGAACTTCATAAAAGAATAAGACATTTTTAATGTTTCGTCAACTAATGAAACGGTGTTACCTAAGTAGGATTTAAATTGAAACCAATCCGAAGGTGATTACTCTGCTGGCAATATATTTTGATATCTTTTATTATGATCTAATTAGAATATTATTTTTATGTATCTTTTATTATATTACTATTCCATAGGCTTGATAGAGGCACAGTCATCCAAAAATAAAAAAAATAAATAAAAATAAAAGTCAGTAGAGCCTCGTCGACCGTTTGGAAAACTTTCACACAGAAGCTGTTCCGGGGCCTCCATAATTTCTGTACATATTGTGTATTTTTTGCATGAGAATTCTGCCAGAGGCAAAAGCGCAAATTGCCTTAGTCGGCTTTTAATTATCGAGCCAGCAAGGCCCACATTGAAACTGACTCAACAGTAATTGTTAATTTATTTGCTGTTGGCCGCTGTTCTATAGGCCTAAATGCGTCATCTATGTAAACAATAACTTTAATAATTTACCGTATGCAATTATTTGATCGTTTGTTGTATTGTTTTTGGTTTTTGCATTTATTTGCCGCCGTTTGTTCGTTTGTTGTGTGTGCCTGAGTATGTGTGTGTATGGGAGTGTACGTGTGCGTGTGTGCGGCCGTATTTGCATTTTTAATTGTGGCACATATTTGCAAATTTGCCGCCATTGTTTTTCTTGCCGCTTATTGTTGACATCGTGGCCAACAGTTTCTGTTGTTTTCCATTTTGTTTTTCGTATAACTTTTTTGTTGGTTTTTTATGTGCTGCTTGATGAAACTCATTAACGCTGGGAAATTTTAATTCATTATTTGCAGAAAAATAAAAAAAAAATCCCAAAAAAAAAAATAATAATAATAATTCATGTATTTAAAATGGTTTATGCAGTGCTAGAGTTTGAGTATGGAATGTTTAAAAAAATACACAGCATCAATGCAGTAATAAAATTAAATGAAAATGTAAATTTAAAAGCATGGCCTATTTGCATACTGCAGGACTTTTGCTTTTTTTTTTGTAATAAACTGCTTGATGGAGTTGACAGTTTAATAATGACATTTATGATGGCCGAGGCTAATTAATTTTCACTGCATATGCCTGTGGACCTGGCCTTTCTTCTCTGCCATTTGAAACGTCGTTGCTTGCCTTTTGTTCTACACAGGTGTGACTGATGATGTTAAAAACTATTTCAAGTGATTAAAATTACAACAAAAAAGTAAACATTAAATGAAAATCATTTAATTCAACAAATTAACTTAATGCATATGACTTCTACAGCGTATCAATTTTTTTACTCTTTTACTGCTGCAAAGAAAATAGCTTTAAAACCCAGATTTGTTGTTTTATAGAAATAATTACAGCTGACACTGTAAGAACTGTGATTTAAGATCATTGAAGACACTTTTTAAATTCCAAAGATTGTGTATTAACAGCAAAATCTCTCATAACCGGACACCGATGATCGCGATATTTTTGCCTGGTTATGGAAATGAATTTTGTATGTGAAACATTTTAAAAAGTTTGCGGAATTCGTTCAGTTATGAGATCGGACTGGAGGAGAGGAGATTTTCATGTATATAATTCCTTGTCAAATTAAATTGATTTTCTCAGTATGTTTACATAAACTTATGAAGAAATTGGAATTGAATGATCTAAAATGAACAGATAGGACGAAATTTTTAATTAACAATTTGAATAAGAGAGACAATCGCTTAATTCTGCAGCCCATTGACATCGTGGCTGACACCACTTTACGCAAGCAACCGTAACCCGAATGACTTACGTGACTCGTAGCTGACACACATAATTGTCAGTTGAATGCATGGCAGAGGCGAACTTTCCATATTTTCTTGCCTCTGTAAGCCAGCGCATAACTCAATATTTATGGCAGTGGGAACCCGGTGGTTGTCTGCCTGCCCGCCAGCTTGCCTACTTGCCTGTGTCGCTGATGGCCTGTTTGCCTGCTTTGCCCGACTAAATGAGTCTGTGAGCCAGTGAGTCAGTGTCTCACATGTGAGCAATAAATTACGAACATTACATGCACATTTTTGCGTATAAATCGCGTGCCAGTTATGCCAACTCTCAGCGCGAAGTGCAAGTTTCCATTTCCAAAGTGCTTAAGGTAGTTTTGCTCATCTTCAGCGCTGCAATGGCATAGTATCTCAACGAGCAGCTGAAACAGAAACTGAAACCGAAACCGAAACTGAAGCCGAAGCAAAAGTAAACGCAAACGCAAATGCAAACTCTAAACCTGTGAGTCTGAATTTGAATCTTCTACGCACGTGCAAGAAAACTTGCAAAGGACATAAAAGAAAGCAGGAGTTAAATTTCAAAGACCAACATTAAAACTTTTACTTATCAAGGATTTACATAAGAGTTGAAAGTTATTTATGCCTTGTGCGTATGTGCGACAAAAGCACAGCAGGAGAGCTTAGCGCATGGCTTCAACGGCAGCGACACACAAACGACAATAGACGGACGGACGGACAGGCTGACAGGCAGAGAATGGTTTGCATGCTTTGTAAGCAAAGTTCAACAGCCAATTTAAACAGTTGAAGACAGTTTCATAACTGTATTTAATATCAGTTTAAAAAGGTCACTCGTCTGCTGCGGTCGGATTTCATTTTTCCTCAACTGAAATTGCATAAAATTGATATAACAGCGAAAATGTAACGAAAGCAAGCTCGGAACCACGGACAATTATTTTACGACTTTACATTTCAAAATGTTGCAGCTCAGCTTTTAGATTAAATTTCTATACCACTTTATTATATTTGATAATTCTGCACCGAAGTGCGAACAATTCTTTTGTGGAGTAAAAATTCGTTTGCCTGATATGCGAATAGAATGGCATCATGAAATTTAAAGTGATCTCCATTGATGCCCAAAAAAACGCATGTTTTCATTTGCAGCACCTAAAAGTAGACTACCTTCTTTTAGTTCAACGCATGCGCAACACTGCACTCATCAAATATGTCTTGCAATTAAAATGCAATTGATGGGAAAAGGAAACTTTTTGCAATTGAATTAACTGCAGCCAAATAACTAGTCAGCCAATTAATGCCGTTTGCTTAGCTGCCTTCAGTTTGCGCACTAATCCACTGCCACCCTCAGCGCAGCGTGTCTCAATCGCATACAAACTCAGCTGTGGATTTAAAACCACACACACACACACTCACACACACACACGCGTACTTATATTGCTCATCTCAATGCTAATCACATTGGCAGGCGGCGACTAACTCGCTTAGAGGGCAAACGCTGGCGGGGTCAGTAAATGATTACAGTGAATGAATTTTCATTTTCAATTACTTTGCTTTGATTTTCTCCGGCATCGCTTATAGGATTCGATTTACTAATTTTCAGTTGTACACGTTGTGCAAACATGACGCAACTCCGTGCTGCCTGTCTACTTGCCTCGCTTTGCTATGCTCTACTCTGCTCTGCTTTGCTTTGCTTTGCTTTGTGTGCGAGAATCCTTGCCAAGTGCTTGACTATGCTTTGTGCAATTTTAATTAAAATTGAGTTTTCTTGCATTTAATTAAAAGCTTACGCTCCAAGGCTGTGTATGAGTAAGCGAATTCTTATCGTTGTTGTTCTCATTGCTGTTGTTATTGTCGGTACCGTTGCTGCTGTTGTTGTTGTTGCCGAAGCCAGATGAATGTAAAAACTGAACTCATGTTGAAAAGTATGCATTTTGCCGCAATGAAGGCTTCAACGTCATCCTCTTGAAGAAACGTCACACTGCTCAGGCAAGAGCATATGTTGCAGGTGCAATTGCCGGTGCAGGTTCAGATTGAAGTTGTCTGCCGTTTCTGCTGCCGTAAAGGATAAAGAGACGATTCCTGTGAGCTGAGCATATTTTTGTTTACACTGACAGCCTACTAAATACAACAATGACAGCTACTGTCAAAATAAGCAACTAATCTGTGTGTGTTTGCCATAATTGTTTTTTAAGCAAACAGCTGGAAACTCCTGCACAGCACACATGAGCAGAAGGTGCAAAGCGTACACAAGTTTAACTAACAGTTACGTGTTTTGGCATAAGGAAAGCCTTTTAAAATTTGCAATAAATTTCTTCGGCGTCTATTTTGAAAACAAAATTCAACGCCTTCAAATCGTCACACACAAACAGCGTCCCGCATTTATTGCCTGCCCATTAGCATGCAAAAGTTTTTAGTCAAGCGAAAAACAGGCGTAGGATATCATCATTGTGTGCGCGAGTGTATGTGCGTGTGTGTGTGTGTGTGTGGGTGCGGGTGTTCGATTTGGCAAACCATTGATTCTGTAGTCTAATTTGCCAGCCTGCTGCCAGGCTTGCATGCATTGGAGATTCTGGCATTATGATTTTCCATTAGCGTATCGGCATTGTTTTTCGCAGCCCAATCAGTCGTCGGCAAACGTTTTGCGCTGTTTTTCAGGCATGAGCATGATTTTCAAATTAATTTTGCCACCCAAAACCGGAAAATTCGCTTATTTGCGGTTTTCAATTGCAACATCAGCAGCTGATTTGCAGCACAGGAGGCAAGAGGCGCAATGGAATACCCACCAAATTATGAAATGCCATTGCGCCAATGAAAAATCGTTGCTTAAAAAAAAAAATAGAAAGAAAAAAGAATACAGATTAGCACTGAAATATTGCGTTGATTAGTTCTGCTAACAATGCAACGAACTTAAAGAACAGAAGCCAGGTGAAAATTGCATAAGTTGGCACTGTTTAAAAAAACCACAGGGTGCTGAGAGTCTTTTTGCTTATGTGCCCACGTTCACATCTATTGATTTCCTTTTATCTCTTAAGTTCACAAATATGCGTATGTCAGAGCTCAGCTTCTCTAGTCCGCTTTACTGGTAAAGGAATACAGTCTAGTCATTATTATTTTTAGCTGGATTATCTTAATATATGTATAAGTTAATTGTGTATAGTGCCAAGATAAGATTGTAGGCCAACATGATGCCCGTTTATCTTCTCTTGATTATTATACTAGAAGCAACGATATTTTTAATAATATAAATTCTATTTTATTGACTGCGCCAACTCAATTAAAAATAATAAGTAATTAAAATATCGTAGCTTCAAATTCACGTCAAATGTTATTTACAATTCGTTATCTGTTTTCGCCTGCTTGAGAGTGGAGACGTGCAATCAACTTACAAATAGAGAGAGAGAGAGTGAGAGAAGTGCAGCAGCCAATGCATTGCCACGTCAGCTTCCGTTGTTCTGCTGCTGTGCTTTTATTTCAACAACTTCGCAATTCGAGAAAACGATGAACCCGATACATTTCAACGAAGTCATCTGCAACGTCATCGACATCGATTCCATCAACAACAACAGCAACAACAACAATACTAACAAACAAACAAGCAAGCAAACCGGCCAGCAGCGAACGAAGTGCAAAGTGCGCTTGATATTTCTTGGTAATAATCGCAAGTCTGACGGCAAGTCGAAGTCAATTGCGTTGACTGAGTGACTGACTGAGTGAATGCCAGTCGAATGGAATTGATGCGAAGCTGCTGTGCAAGAACTGATGTCCGCAGCACTCCGACCGACATTCGCCAAAGAGGAAGAATTATTTTAACTTTTTGTTATTGCTTTACTGCATTGACAGAGCAAAGTGAATGCACGAAATATTTGGTTATTGTGCAGCAAAGTAATCAGTAGTTAATTTTTTTTTTTTTGTTTTTTATATTCTTCAGATTCTTACCAATAAAACTTTCGCATGCAGTGGAACAATGATTTTTGCATTTTCCCAGCGATTTTAGAAGCAGAACGAGTATCTATCATTTAGAATGCATTTATCTTCTTCTATTAAGTCTTTTATATATGAAAACTCTACTCGCGGACAGGCAGCCCTCCTGGGCGCACAGCTCACGTCGTCGTACAGAAACACTAAAACTGTATACTGTATATACGCTCACGAAAAGTTCTATTGCACAATTTTAACCAATATCCTGAACTGACACATTTTTCAGAATCATTCTTCTCATGTTATTCCTAATGTTGTCATCTCATGAATTGACGTTGCTTCTCCATCCCTCAATTAGTTTACATATGCATTTAGCGATAGATGCCGCAGCTTAAAGACGCACTCACAAAGCCTTTCGCTTAGGACAAAAGTTTTTACTTTTAGTTGCTAAAGTTAACTTTAAATAATAACGAATGAATCAATTTTGCTTTATGCAACTTGACTAGCCCAGTTTAATAATAGATGTTCTCGGTTTTGATACTTGCTGAAAATATGTCGATACAGTTTCTTACACGAACCGCAACATTTTCTTGCAGCAAATTTCCTTGTGAAACAAAAATGAATTAATAAGAAATGATGCATGAACGTGCATGCAAGTGCACTGTGACTACAGTGCAGCATCGAGCGCAAGCTAAAAGGCAACAACAGCGGCGCCAGCTAAGTTTAGGAACTGCGCAGTCCGGGCCGACAGCTGAAGTAAACTTCATTCAATAACAAACCACAAAATATTCGTCCAACGCCGAAGGATATGGTCCAAAGAGCCGGCAAAGCTGCTTTGCTTGTGCAAGACAAGGCGAAGCGGACCAGATTAGAGGGGCAGGTCAGGCAGATCGTAACTCTTGTTGCTTGCGGTTTACGCTGCGGATGAGCAACATAATTGTTTTGCATTTTTTATAAATACCAAAAAAATGATGTATGAAAATTTGGCTTGCAAACAATTTGCATGACTCTTTGGCCAGACTCTGGCAAAAATGCTGTAAAAATAATTAAAAGTGTATACAGTTTCAGTAATTTCTTGGTTTATAGGCATACCTCTATCCCTCTCTCTCTCGCTTTCTCTCTCTCCCTCTTGCTATCCTTGCAGAGGAATTTAACATAAAACAACTGCTTTTCTATGGCTTAGCGCATTCCGCTCATTTATGTATGTATGTAAATGTTAGCTTATGTATGTGCGTGTGTGTATGTGTATGCATGTGAATATGATAATGCGGTATAGGTTTAGTTGCGGCAACGGGTCACACCGTGAGTAGTCAAAGCACGACGAGTACAACAAAGTATACTCGAGTACATATTCAACAGCGTGGAAATAATAAAGCCAACTTGCGCAGTCACTACACGACGGCATCGACATGGCACGGCACAACGACAAGGACCCCACTGGGATATGCTGGCAGACGTACGCGCGCACTCGAAGATGCCGAAGGGCGGGAGTGCTCATTGCCGGCTTGGCTACACCGGCGCCAGCCAGCCAGCCAGCCAACCAGCCAAGCAGTGAGCCAGCCAGCAGCTAGCTAGTCAAGCAGGCAGTCGTGCGGTGGGGCGGTCGGGCAGCTGGGCAGGCAGTCGGAGAGTCGGACAGTCTGGCAGTTAGGCATGCAGTCAAGCAGTGACTTCATCAGAATGAATGCGTTGTGATAATAATACTTGATTCTCAAGTGCAGTTCTGTGTCGGAGATATCATTTTTGTGCAGCAGCATTTTAATAGCCGCTTTAAGTGCTCCTCGCACTCGTAGTTGTCGTTCAAGTGCAATTTGACTTTGAATACAAGAGTGAAAATGTTAGTTTGCTATTGAAACTGAAACGATTTTCTACGTAGTCCATATAAATTCAACAAATGCCATTCTCCTCGCCTTCTTTGCATATGCAAACTCTGAAATCAGCTTGAACCAAAATAAACTCCGTCGTTCCCAGTTCTGTTGCCAACACATAACATGCCTAAAACATCAGTTCTCTGTATGCATTTTCGTGTTAGCATTTCTGCGATTATTATTTACCTAAATTAAGTTTAATTAGCATATGTGCATACGTACGGTGTACGAGTATTTATATCTTATCTCTTTAAGCTTTCAGGTTTCATTGTTACTTGAGCGGCCGATTTAACTAAACCGCGAGCGTATTAAATGCGGTAAGCGAGTCTTCTTGCTTATTGTTGTTGTGCATTAGAGAGCAGCAGTTAATTAAAGGCAAATACGTAAGCACATACACTATTGTATTATGAAATAAAAACTAGAAAGGCAGGGGCGAGAGTCGACTATAGAATACCCTGCACCCACTCCCAAATTAAAACTTGAAGGGCAGGGTCTATAGTCGGAGGCACCCGATTATAGAATACCCTATACCCAATCCCAAATTCAATAAAATCTTTATGTATTAATTATATAACGATATCTCAAGAAGATTTTTGGCCGATCGTTTCTATGCCAGCTTTATGCTATAGTAAACCGATACACTTGTAATTGAGATATGTAATTGCCTAGAACTAGTAAATCCGACATTTAATAAAGACATCTGGTATTATAGGTTGAATATGGGAAAACCAAAACAAACTTGTTATGCCTATGGATTAGGAGAGTCTTCGTGCCAAATTTGGTAATTGTAGGTCTAACCGTTTCCGAGATCTATTTGTTCATACAGACAGACATAGCGGACATGGCTAGATCAACTCGCGTTTCGATGCTGGTTAAGAATATATTTATTTTGTTGGGTTCGCCACGTCTCTATCTGCCTGTTTGTAACATAAATTTGCACTGCTTTAATATACCTAAAGGTACAGGGTATAAAAAAAGTACATATGTACATATATTGATATTCATTGTGACATCATTTGAACTTTTCTTGCTTTTTTCATATCGTATTCATGCATTTCTTCATGAAATCGTTTGAGATTACACATTTGTATGTAGTATTTCGCATAAGTAAACTACATGGTGCTATCTTTATTGTGTACAAAGCTGGACTGACTTCGGTTGCCATGTTCTTTTAATCGTCTGAATAAACAACAAGGCCAGATAAGTTCTACAACGTAGAAGTATGTTAAAGTACATGATTACAAAGCTAAATAAATGCGTTGACACCACAGTGCATTTTAGAATTTACGGCTCAGTTGTGATTAGCTGACTGGCAGAAATATTGATCATGCACTGATATTATAGCTAACAATTGCAGTTAAACGAGTTTGTATCTATAAAAAAACGCTTACAATTTTTAACAGTTCGTAGACTTTCATTTGATTATAATAAAAAAAAATTACTAGAAAACAATATAAAAACATATAGAAATGTAAATAACAATTGCAATATTTTTAATTTTATTGGATGGCTTCGGCCCTCAATACGACCGAGGGCTGCTCAATATCCGCCTTGCTTTGAATGATCTTTAGTTCGTATTCATTCGCCTTAAATACGTTCTGTTTTGCATCGAGTACGTCACGTGGGATGTGCTCAATCGTGCGCTTGATAACCGCTTGCAGGGTGGCTATGGTCTTTTCAAAAGCCTCGCCCAGATCGGACAGTTTAGCGCTGTGAGCCAAGAAGAGTGACGCGAACAAATCACCCGTACCAGTGAAGGGAATAGCGCCGCCTTGCTTCGGTATGGTTATGGCATAGCGCTTGCCCAGCTTCTGACTCAGAAAGGCACGCAAAGTGCCGGCCTGACCTAGGTCACTGCTGGAAATCGCTACGGTCTTGATGCCGCGTTCGTGAAACCAATCCACAGCTTGCCAAATGTCGCTTTCGTTTTGTATTTTCTTTTGGGTAATCAGCTCCACTTCGAATTGATTTGGCGTGATAATGTCGGCCAGCGGTACGATTTCCTCGCGATAAATTGGCAACAAATCTTCTGGAACGTACATTTTGTTGTTGTCACCCATAACGGGATCGCATACTATAAGTATTTGAAATGAGTTTAAATATCACTTCTTTTAATAATTCACTAAAAGTATTTGTCGAAACTTGTTAATAATACATCAGTCTATATTAGACATGGCGTGACTTACCATAAATAAGTTTTGGATTTACTTCGCGCAGTTTTTTAACGATCTCCGCTATTTGCCTTAAAAAGGTTGCATTGCCAATGTATCCAGTAAGCAAATGTGAATATTGTGAGATCAAATTGTTGTCCTCTAACCCCTTAAAAAGTTGTGCTGCAATTAGAGAGGAGTGCTGTTATCAGTCTTATATTTAATTTGCATATTAAATGAACTTTGTTGCATACCCAGGTCTAATTCCGTCAGCACTTGGCCTTTGATGCTTGAGTAGCCCGTATGATTGGAAAACTGTACTGAATTAATCGCATCCACATCGAAGCCAAGCACCTGTCAAAATTAGAGTTAAGAAAATTTCTTGATGCGGTTTTTATACCACGTTGCAAATAGCAATTACTTGAAGAGGAAATGTGGCACTTTTATTTCCCACATAGCCGTGCACTACATGACTTTGTATGGAAAGTACACGGTAATTTTGTGTGCCGGAATTGGACATGTTTTATTAATTTTACAAAATATTGGATTTCCGCTTTGTGACTTGCAACCTCAGACGTTGATCGCGACTGAATGTTTACTGTACATTAGAGCAGCTCAGAATTTGTTATCTCAAAAATATAAACGTCTGTAGTAATAAATGACTCTCAGACCGTTGTAAATATTATTTATAAATAGTATCTGATAATATTATGAGTGTACGAAAAGCTGTTATCTCAGAAACCCTTGCACAGTTTGTTTTCTTTTTGATCTTCTTCTTGTCAAATATTATCAATCACAGTAAGTCAACATTTAGCGCACCGCGCATGGTTTTCACATTGTGAATATATGATCCGCAAAGTGTTTGTCACATGACATTTTGATAAGATCGGTTTTTATTTTTTACTGAGTAAATGTAATAAACACGTCAATTTAAATTAGACATATGCAATACAAATTATTATAATGCACTTAGTAAAACATTTTCAGGCACATCTTGCAGCAAGCATTGCTCACACGGAAATTTAATGAAATTGTTTACATAGCGATGATTTGAAAAATTTTCTTGCAAACTACGAAATAAATACCACACGCATACAAAATTTACTACGTCGTAGACAGCCGTCGTAATTGCCGTTTGCTGCTTGCATGTGCTGATAAGCAACCTGTTGTTGTTGTATTGAGTTCAAAATTGTAAACTGATTTAATCTCCAATTTAATTTTCCTTTGATTTTTTAATAGAAGTAGAATTTATTACAATTACTGCATAAAAGAAAAGAAGTGGTTTGGAATGCAGTGCAGTTGCTTTCATTTGCTAAAGATAATTGATAGAAGAAAAACAGTAATAAATTATTTAAGAAAAATAAATAAATGGGAGAGTATTAAATAAACACATGAAGTTTACACTTACTTTGTCTATGTGTTCTGAACTGGTTTGTGGCTTTGATAAATACATCAGATGTCCATAGTCATTACTTTTTAAAATATACACGGCTCGTTGTCATCCAGCGTTAAATTGCATAAAATTCAAGCCCAGACTGATAAAGTCATCATGTTTTAATTAACACAAACTAACAAGTATTGCACAAACATAAACACACTCCCAACACAAACACTTCCGCTTCCGCTTGCCATTAAAAGTAGGCATTAAACTAAAACAAAGCACGACTTGTTGTAATTTACATAAAAGGCACAGTCGCTTGAAGAGCGCATTAACACAGCAATGGGAGCAACAAAACTAAGGAAGTATTATATAAAAGAAAAAAATAAAGAAAGAAAGAAAGGAAACCATTGGCTCGACTAGAAACTTTTAGCTGTCTGTGTACCTTCCCATTGCGCGTGGGTGGCAACATTCACTCACAGTACGGGGAGGCACACACAATCCTGCAAGGCTGGTGTACTTGATTCCAAAGTGCCGCATTAACCGGACACATAAGGATGCAGAAGAAGTGACTATTTAATTACCTAACTGTAGCAAAGGAAGTGGCCCGTCATTATTCGCAAATGCCAATGACACTTTACTGTAGTCCTTTGCTTAGTCTTTCTTTAACTGCGCCCATGTTATGGCGAACTCATATGGGCAGTCATTTAGTAAATGTGCTGCCTTGTGCCAATAATAACCATGAAATCAGTTCCTTTTTTTGTTTTTTTTTTGTTTCATTTTGTGTGGAACAAAATGAGTAGTTAAATAAGAAACAATTAGTGGCAAATGTTTTAACGCGGGCGGCGCTTGTGATTTTTATGAGAACATGTCATGCATGCTTATCTTTTTAAATGCCTTACCTAACAGATTTTAATTAGACTTTGCTGTGTTATGCAAAAGCTTATTCCAACACAGCTCCCGCACAACTGAAGGCTTTAAGCAACATGTACTTTGTCTATTATTATGCGATACTTCTTGTTAAAGATAAACCACGTAAGCTCGCTTTCTTTTAACGATGATGAAGTGCTCATAATCCAATTATGTAAGCGTAAAGTAATCGAGCCGTTACTTAAAGCTCAAATGAAATCCTACCATTGTAAACACCCCAACTTCTTCGCATTCGTGCCGTGCACAATGCGCAAGCATAATAAGCTGTTTCACGGTCAGTTAGCAAACTGTCTGAGGCAGCCTGTGTACATGAGCGGTCTCTGGCTGCTTGGGTACATTCACGATGGCTTTGCTTGCACTTGCCCGGAAAAAATAAGCGAACAGACACATGCACATGAAGCAGTTGCAGCGTTAATCTGACGTGAAACATTTCCGTGACAAGCAAATTTTACGCTCAAAATGTGCGGATCGGAGTGAAACGTCCATTTCCAATCCCTTCGTGAAGTTCACATGTAGCGGCTGCCGTCTACTCAATTCAACTCAGCGCAGACTTTAAGCGCCCTGTTGCACTTCAAGTAACGAAGCGAAAAATAAGACCAAATAAATAATGTGCTATGCTCTGAAAACGTTTCAGCTCATTCATGGCTTTGCCTTGAGCTACAAAATATAAAGCGTACACAGCGAGAATGTCTCGGTGAAATGATATTTGTGTGACCAGCAGCAAGACACGCTGCATTAAAATGGACACCACCGACAACACAACAAACGCCAACGCCAACGCCAACGCCAATGCCGAGGCTGGGGCTGAGGCTTGAGGCTGGAGACTGGAGACTGACGACGTCGCATTTCCGTCTTCTTTTTTTTCCGCAGCAACTCGCCTTGGCGGACATGGCGTAAAATTACCTACGAAATGTCAAGGGAAAACCAAAAACAGCATCAACTGCTCTGACTCACAGACTGTTTGTGCTTGTTGTTTCCGTGCGTCGTCAGTAAGGCTGAGAGAGAGCAGAGTTTTCATAATTTCTGAGCCTGTAATTGCCCTGTCGCTGTTTCAGAGTCAAAGTCGCAGTCACAGTCACAATCTGCGTAGACTGACACAACGCCGCGTTTGATTCCGGTTTGTATTTGAGACTGGTTAGCACACGCCGGCTTCCTTGCCGACTGAGTGACAGCCAGCATGACAGCACAAGTCAAAGCTCTCTGTCGTCTGACTTTTCCACATGCCGCATGCCACATGGATTGCCTGCTTTCAGGCGCTTTGACTGTTGCTCGTTATAAATTGCTTGTTAATAAAATGTGACATGTATTTTATTACTGTACACTGCTATGCCAGCCAGGTAAGCCAAGTAATATGCTCAGTTGAATAAAAGCATCCGCGGCGTTACCTGTAACATCATTTTTGACTTTACAAAATACATGTCATTGAAATTTAAAGCAATTTTCAACTGCCAAGGTTCTCCTTCGAGTTGTGGAAGCAGCAAGTTGACTTCATAGCTTGCCTTGTAGTATGCTACGAGATCCTTTCCAATATCAGGTGCTTTGGAATATGTTTCAAACGAAGAACTACACTGAGCTGATATAGTCAATTAGCTAATTAAAGCGAATTGTCCCTCAATAGTAAGTAAATTACTTAGCTACAAACTTTGTGAAAAAGTCGAAATAGTTTGGCCAGAAATCAAAGCAGATCCATTCAACTTAGTTTAATAAAAAACTATGAGTGACATTCTTATCTGTGGATTGCAAGAAATACAATAATTTCAATTAAGTCAATAATCTTGATATAGGGGCCACGTCAGGATTCTACGAGCAATGTGATTAGCAAAAAACGTTAAAGACGTTGAATACGAAAAAAAAACCAATGTGAGTCGAATCACACGGGAGATGTGTAAGCCTAAACCAAAAATACACAAATTGTCGATTATGTCACATCCAGAAAGTAGCGGCCTTCTAATGAGAGTGGTCCGATTAGTATCAAAAATTGGCATCACCATGTAATTATTACACCATTAATTCAACTGGTCTGCCCTTTCATGCAACCCTGTCGGTCTGATTAGGCAACTCTGGTTTTCTCGGACCGATCTTGCAACCCTTTCAGCCACATTTTTGCACCAATACATAAACAGTGTAAGAAACGCATCTGTGGTTCTCTGTGTTAGTGAAATAAGATTTTTACCCCCTGAGCGTAAAGATATTTACACATCAAAAAGCAATTATTTTGTTAGGTGTCTAGAAAAAATGGCAGATTTTCGATATGCTTTTAACGAAATAAGTCTATAATGAAACATTATTAATATAAAATTTCCGTAATAACAACTTCTTCAATGATGGGATCCGAACTGTTTCAGTGCATAGTCTCAACTCTCTACGAGAAGCATTTGACTTCCTTAAGTATGAATAAGATAAAAAGAATCCGAATTAAATACTCAACTGTATATGCCGAATGTTCTACGGTGATAACCCTGTCATGTTTAGTTCTACTCTTCTCTTGACAATATGCTTACCAACTACAGAAACAACAACAAAGGGATTTTTTACAATTAATTAGATTGTGGCATGTTGCGCATCGCTTTTGCCAAGAGCAAAAGGCTTAAGTGGCTTCATTACGGTTTTTTCTCTTTTGTTTCGGTTTTTTTTTCGTCTCAAACGTATACGTCGATACGTATGTACATACACACATATACATATGCACATTTTGTATTTAGATACATTCAGTCAGTCTGTCCGACTGTCTGTCCGTCTGCTTTAATGGGCTCTTGCGTTGGAAATAAATTGTTGTGGTTCACCTGTAAAATTTTGGTTAGCAATTAAATATTTTTTGTGTGTCTGTGCTGCTATGCAAACTTCTCGAAGTAAACCACTGAAACCATTTGAGTTAATTAGGGAAATGTTGAGTTAAGTGTTCGAGTAAAAGCTGTAAACTTATGTTATATGGTTTAAGTAATAGTAATGTTAAGTGAGCTAAGATTGGCTTCAGCAGTGTGTATATGTATAAGTGTTCAGATTTATTTACAAAAAAATTAACAGTTCGGAATCTACAGGTTCATTACTTGGTTTCCTCTAACTAAGAACTAATACCTTTATCCAAAGTGTATTTTATTGCAGCAGGATTATCCCTCCGTACCATTCGACCCGCACGATTGAACCAATACATGCTTAGCTACCCGCCTCTGTTTTCGTAGCACTGAATATTGTTTACTTTCAGTTTTAAATGGCTGCGGGTTGTTAGCATTTTCAATGTCAAAATTGTTTATGCAAAGCGAATTCCTAATTCAGACGATCATCAAGTCTCGGCAGGTGTGTTGTCTGAAAACTTTTTTTTTAATAAAATTGTTTATAATGAGCTAACAACAGATTTGGGTATAATTTTTTGATTATAAGAAGTATTCCCATCTGAAAAATGAATTTAAAATATTCGCATAAACGGATATTTTTCAAGTCCACTTCTCCACTACTTCAGTTGCCTAATCGTCTGATGTTCACAATAAAATAATAATAGAGGAAGAAAAAACAACAAAAGTTAGATAAACGTAAAGATCTTTATGACTTTAAATATACATATGTCGATATTTTATAAATGCTGAAACCTTAGCCAAACTTGACGACTTTCTTAAAAATATAATGCATGGCGACTGGGTTAGTCTGCTGAACCATATGTCCTGCATAGTTTACCCAATACATGCTTAGCCGTTCGTTGCGTTTTTCGAAACATTGTAAGATGTTGTTGATTCTGATGGGCTTCCGTGGTGCTGCCATATACGATGCCTTCTGGCGCCAGTCCATCTGATTTAACCATCTGAGTGTGCCTGCTGTAGTGCATAAGAAATCGAATTGACCCGAGTAGAAGGTGACGTTAATGGGCGTTTCATCTAGCAGCGCTTTGACTTAAATCCATAAGAATGCCAAATATGTAATATTCAAAAAGAAAAATTAAACAATCTCCATTACCAATGTGCACAGATGGTTGAAAAAAATCCAGAATAAGCGAGTTGGTCACCGCCGTTTTATACTTTGCCCAGGGGTAGCCACTCGTTATATTCAATTTTTGGGTAACTGTCTCGTGCATGAGTTTTGTCAGTGCCGGCCTTTCACCATAAGTTGCTTCATCCTCGAATAATAAGGGCTTGCGCATGTCATAAATATCGATGCCGTCTATGATGCCCCTAAAGAAGTCATCCAATGCGTCATTCTCTTTTGTAGCTGCTGTCCAGTTTTGTGCGTTTACGTGTGCGGCGAATTTGTCAACAATGTCCAGCATTGCAGTTTGATCTCGTTCCTCAATCATACCCAATTGTAGCAGATATGGTGCATATGAGTAGAGGGTGTCGACAGGTGAGACCCAGGGATTCCCTACGGAAACCGTGCATAGATTGCAAATAATCTCTTGCCGTTCCTTGGCTCTGTACAGCTCGAGTGCGAACTCGGTAGCCATTTTCCCGCCATAACTCTCGGAGAATATATGTAAAGGCACTGCTTCGAAACTGTTATGAGCTTTGTAAAATGCCTTCATGAAGGTAACGAGATCCTGTGCGATTTGTTGAGTACTTTTTGTTAACAGCTCTTCGCTGTCTACGTAGCTGAAACCGGCACCCACGGGACTGTCGATAAACAAAATATTGGCATATTGTACCCATGTATCATTGCGATACTTTCCCTCCAAGTCCCAGGGTCCAATTTGTACAAAGTTACCATAACCAGTCGCAGATGCGCCGGGTCCGCCTTGTAGCCAAATAACCAGTGGCCTCTCAGTGAAGTGGCTGACATTCTCTGCAGTTGTGTAGTACAGCCAATAGAACATATGCGCCCCCGGTCTCACATTGCAGAAGCCCCATTGCTGTTCCCCAGGTCCATAGCCGATCCGCGCTGATGTTACTATTTGTTTGGGTATTTTCCATTTAACTTAAAATATTTCGAGGCACGCTTACCATTGACCAGTTTAGTGCACATAAGTGCAACTGCAGTTAATCGCATTAGCAAATACATTTTCCAATTCAAGCTATATCTGCCAATCTGCCAATGAAAATCTAAAAACAATTTCCGAATACATAAACTACATTGCACAAACGCGATCGGTAGCTGAATGACTGAATTAGCTACTTCTAAGTTTATTTTCATCTGTTTCCATTGATAAGATGTTTTTTTATACCCTGTACCAAAAAATGGTAAAGGGTATATTAAAGTTGTGCAAATGTATGTAACAGGCAGAAGGAGGCGTGGCAGACCCCACAAAGTATATATATTCTTGATCAGCATCGAAAGGCGAGTCGATATAGCCATGTCCGTCTGTCCTTCTGTCCGTCTGACCGTCTGTCCGTCTGTCCGTATGAACGCACGGATCTCGGAAACGGTGAGACCTACAACCACCAAATTTGGCACGAAGACTCTGCCAATACATAGGCATAACGAGTTTATTTTTTTTTTTCGATATTCGATCTATAACATATAGCTGCCATAGGAAGGATCGGCCGAAAAACAACACTTACTTAGAAAAACTTTTTTGTTTATTAAGATATCGTTACCAAATTTTGGATTTATGGATTCTAAGTAAATTCAAATCATATATCTAAATGTGATAAATATCGGTGCACTATAACATATATATGCCATAGGAACGATCGGCCAAAAAATGGCTTTTACAAAAAAAAAAATTTTTTTTCTTGAGATATCCTTACATAATGAATACAAAATATTAAAGCAACAAAAAAATATATTAAGATTTGGCTTCGGTACAGGGTTTTCTATAGTCGGTTACGCCCGACTATAGCCCTGCCTTTCTAGTTTTATTTTAAACTGATCATGAGCTGATTGAAATCTCTAAAAATTTACTATGTATTTGCGTATACTATACAATATAAAATTTATGTGTGGATTATCTTTCTTCTCGTTCTTTATTTCACTTAAATTTTAAATTAGTTTTGCATGCATGGGAATAGTCTGAATATTGCTTGATAAGGCATACATATATTCTTTTCTTTACAAGTAAAAGTTAGATACAAACCATAACGCATTGTTACAATTACGAAAATTCATGTGTTAAATAGTTTACATTGTTCGATGTCATTTTCTTAGTAAGTTACTCATTCAGATCTAATTACTTGATCCAAAATATATTTCATGGCAGCAGGATTATCCATCTGTACCATACGACCCGAACGATTGACCCAATACATGCTTAGTTTCCCGTCGCTTTTCTCGTAACCTTCAACGACGCCATTAATTCGGAACGGAGTTCGCTCTGCTGCCATATAAGAACTCTTATCGCTCCATTCCATCTTGTTGATCCAATTTAAAGTGCCCCCAGTGGGGCTTACCAAGTCAAACTGCCCCGAATAGAAAGCCACTTTAATAGGTGTTGTATTCAAAAGTTCCCGAACTAAAAAACAAATAAAAAACATAAATTCAATTGAAACATTCTTTGCTGAAATTAATTTCGGGCATGCACAGTTTACCGATAGGTACAGATGATTTGTAGAACTCGATAATTAGCTTTACAAATGGCTTATTGCCGAATTCAACCCATTCATGTTCATTAGATATGTTCAGGGCTTCCCTCACGGACTCTCTCATCATTGTTTTAATTGCTGAATTGTGGGCATATTCATTCTGCTTATCGATGCCGTCTTTCTTTTGTATATTATCTGAGTAAATATTATTGGTCAGTTTGTAACATAAAGCATATATTTTACTTTGAACACCAGATGCTAATTCATAATTTTTTGCGTTGATGAAATCGGCAAATCTGTAAGCAAGTGCCGACAACTCATTATAGCCACTGTGATCAATCAAGCCCAGTTGCAGCAAAAATGGCGCATAGGCTAGCGTTGTATCGATTGGCGATGTATACGGATTTCCAACAGTGACTGACTTTAAGTTCGAAAAGACTTTACGATTAGCAGTTGCCTTATATAGTTCCAAGGCAAACTCCGGCGCCATTTTGGCACCATAGCTTTCCGAAAAAATATGCAAGGGTAAAGCAATAAACTCAGGATGTTTTCTATAGAATTGTTTCATAAATTCTACAAGATCCTTCGCAACTTGATTTGTTGTAGTTGCGTAATCCTCTTCGTCCTCAACGTAACTGTAACCTACGCCAAGTGGACTATCGATGAACAGCAGATTCACATGTTCGACAAATGTCGTATTTTGATATTTTCCGTTCACATCGAGGGGTCCGAAATAATCAAAGTTTCCGTAGCCTGTTGATGACCTTCCTGGTGCGCCTTGAAGCCAGATAAATAATGGCTTTTCGGTGTAGTTTCCGATGTTCTTTGCGGTGGTATAATATAACCAATAGAACATGTGACCACTTCCACGAACATTAACAAAGCCCCAGTCCTGTTCTCCAGGACCATAGCCCGTGCGTGCTGCCAAGAGAGTATATATAATATAATATATATAATATAATATAAGCACTTAAAATTCCTTATAAAATTCAAGAAATCTTTACCTTGCGTTATACCGAATTTGCTCAAAGCAACAAGTAAGACAACAATTACTAATCGCAACATTTTTTGAAAAAAATATTGTCAGAATCCTTTATGGTAAGCGTTTCAAAGGTCTGAACAGTAGACGATGGCGATCGCTTTCTGATTGACGGTTCGGAGTCTTCTGACAGAACTTTTTATCTCGTAGTTTGCTGGAAGATTACTTTTTGCGATTTGCTATTTATTTATACTTTTTGCTGATTCATTTTTTAAAATTTACTAGCTCGTTAAAATTGTATACATTTTGGTTTAATTCTTTGGAATTGATGAATATAATTTGCAAATAATCAGATTCAATACTCAACTCAACATAAAATCTTTACCTTACCTTTACATGTGTTCCTATTAAACAAATACAAATATACAAATATTTTTATCAGCATTGGATTAATACATCTATGCATTATTCTTCTTAACCTTTTTTTTCTTTAATTAATTTTAGAATAATTTCCGGCACCTCTGAGACCTCGATTTTTATTCGGAATCGCCCCACAGTTGAGAGATATGTTGAAAGCTTCATTCATATTATTTATTGTCTGGTCAAGTTCAACTTTAGTCACATGTTGATTTGGTGATAAGAAATAATTTGGTAGTTCGTCAGAAATCACTCGTTTAAAAAGATTAATGACCATTTTATTGTAGTTTAGAATTTGGGTTGGTGTACATCTCAGTATCTTCTCTCTTCGTCATTGGGTAATTTTGAGTATTTGTCTGCAACCTTTGCACACAATTGTATAGGTTACTGCCGAAGAGTCATTCACATTCTGCTTTGATAATTGTCATCGGCTTCTTATTATTTACTTGTCTATTTTTTGTAGCGTTGATGTTAATTTTCGGAATTCTGTTTAATGGAAGGTCATTGGTTTTTAATGAAAAAGTTAAATTTGGTTTTATAAAGGAGGTGTTTGCATTATGAGTTGGTTTTTTGATATGATTATTTTCAGTCAGTCTTTTCAAAACATCAATTCTTTTGGGACATATCCGAGGGTTGACTGTATGGCCCTCATTTTGGCAGTTGACGCAAGCAACTGGGATGCCAGTGCGATTTACTATTTTCTCAGTATTTGGATCCTTATAGGCAAACTCAGTATTATTTTTGTCCTTTGCAGGAATTTTACATTTACCCAGCGAATGTGAATCAATACACTTTACACATCTGTAGGGCATGTTGCAATTGCTGGCCACATGTGAAAACCTTTGCAAATTTTTGCACTGAGTAGGTCCTAATGGTCGAAGTTTTTCGAAAGTAACCTTACAGTTAAGAATACGATTTATATTGTAAAATTCCATAAGATTTGATTTGCGACCTAACTGAATCAGCCAGAGATCATTTTTGAACTTAGTTAAATTTATGATATCAATAATTAGATTAAGAATTCTTAAAAAAGTGATTACCTCATCATGGTCGTAAATATGGGATAATTTTTTAATTATTACTGAATATGGTTTATTCTCAGTAGGAGTGTGAGTATAAAATTGTATTTCGTCGGCCTCAAGCAACTGTTTAATTTTGTTGTAATCATCTAAAGTACCTGTAGATATATGTGTGACATTTTTGTTCATTCTGTTGAAGACAAAATTCTTATGCCCCAGCACCCTTTGAATGCCACTTGCTATTACTTTCTGGTCCATAGGTAACAAGAACAGGCGGGATATTCGTGAACTTGACTATCACTTGTTGACCCGTCACAGCACGCTTATGTAATTTTCAGTTAACCTTCGCATCCAATTGAGGGAATTCCCTCTGATTGGCAACTTGAATCGTCGTCCCTGGCACCTTTACAGCCGAATCGCATTCAGTTGAAAGTTCCATATCGTCGTGTTGATGTATTTTTTTTCCTTAATTCGTCATTTTGTATCTTGAGAGAACGCACTTCCCTTCTCAGCTCGGATATTATTTTAGAGAATCGTTGGAATTGGTTGCTTCTTGGTTCTTGATTTGAATCATCGTCAGTTTCTGAGCAAGAGTCTTTCTTTCTTATTCTTTCTTTGGTTTTATTTGTTTCTTGTTAATTAGATTCATTATCTAATATTTTGAATGGGTTTTCACGAATGACACTCAGTTTTTTTTTTTTAAATCACTCCATTTAGGGAGGATTATTTGTGTCCACTATCACTTTTAAATTGTTTTGTTGTTTTTTATTTTATGTTTATGTTAATCGCTCCATCATAGGAAAGATTATTTGTGTCCACTGTCACTTTTTAATTGTTAAATCATTTTTTATTAAACTGATTGTGAATTATAGTCGTCCATGCGAACAAATAAAAAAGTTGTCTACAGTTGTCCTGCGTTTGTTGTTATTTTTGCAAGTTAAATTAATATTACACACAATAATTAAGAACACTTAAATATTCTACGCTTACAATGGGATTTGAACTTGGGTTATTGTGGCTTTTGTTATTTAAATTAATATCTTATTAAAATACATAAACACCCTTAAATATTTCATCTACGCTGAAATTTGTATATAATCCTTTTTTACTATTCACTATGCTATTTCCGCTGTTGGCAAATATGTTACTTTGTGTTGTTATGTACCGTTAGAGTAACATACGTTACAAGTCTTGTCAATTTTCTTAATTTTGTTGAATTTTCGTTGTTTTGATTTTACACACCAAAATTACCATTAGCTGATTCAACCAAATAAGTTGCATAGTTCAAATAAATTTCTTTCATTTGTGAATATCTTTTATGCCACATATATTCATAATCAACATTATTTTTGTGGAACTTTTTTCTAAAAAATGTTTCGATTAGCAAGGATATTCAACGGTATGTTAACTAATATTTATGACTCTAATAACTTTATCTAAAATATGTTTTATGGCACCAGGATTATCCATTTGTACCATATGACCCGCACGATTGATCCAATACATGCTTAGCTAACCGCCGATTTTTTCGTAGCATTGAATATTGTTTACTTTCAGTTTTAAATGGCTGCGGGTTGTTAGCATTTTCAATGTCAAAATTGTTTATGCAAAGCGAATTCCTAATTCAGACGATCATCAAGTCTCGGCAGGTGTGTTGTCTGTAAACTTTTTTTTTAATAAAATTGTTTATAATGAGCTAACAACAGATTTGGGTATAATTTTTTGATTATAAGAAGTATTCCCATCTGAAAACTGAAATTTAAATATTCGCATAAACGGATATTTTTCAAGTCCACTTCTCCACTACTTCAGTTGCCTAATCGTCTGATGTTCACAATAAAATAATAATAGAGGAAGAAAAAACAACAAAAGTTAGATAAACGTAAAGATCTTTATGACTTTAAATATACATATGTCGATATTTTATAAATGCTGAAACCTTAGCCAAACTTGACGACTTTCTTAAAAATATAATGCATGGCGACTGGGTTAGTCTGCTGAACCATATGTCCTGCATAGTTTACCCAATACATGCTTAGGCGTTCGTTGCGTTTTTCGAAACATTGTAAGATGTTGTTGATTCTGATGGGCTTCCGTGGTGCTGCCATATACGATGCCTTCTGGCGCCAGTCCATCTGATTTAACCATCTGAGTGTGCCTGCTGTAGTGCATAAGAAATCGAATTGACCCGAGTAGAAGGTGACGTTAATGGGCGTTTCATCTAGCAGCGCTTTGACTTAAATCCATAAGAATGCCAAATATGTAATATTCAAAAAGAAAAATTAAACAATCTCCATTACCAATGTGCACAGATGGTTGAAAAAAATCCAGAATAAGCGAGTTGGTCACCGCCGTTTTATACTTTGCCCAGGGGTAGCCACTCGTTATATTCAATTTTTGGGTAACTGTCTCGTGCATGAGTTTTGTCAGTGCCGGCCTTTCACCATAAGTTGCTTCATCCTCGAATAATAAGGGCTTGCGCATGTCATAAATATCGATGCCGTCTATGATGCCCCTAAAGAAGTCATCCAATGCGTCATTCTCTTTTGTAGCTGCTGTCCAGTTTTGTGCGTTTACGTGTGCGGCGAATTTGTCAACAATGTCCAGCATTGCAGTTTGATCTCGTTCCTCAATCATACCCAATTGTAGCAGATATGGTGCATATGAGTAGAGGGTGTCGACAGGTGAGACCCAGGGATTCCCTACGGAAACCGTGCATAGATTGCAAATAATCTCTTGCCGTTCCTTGGCTCTGTACAGCTCGAGTGCGAACTCGGTAGCCATTTTCCCGCCATAACTCTCGGAGAATATATGTAAAGGCACTGCTTCGAAACTGTTATGAGCTTTGTAAAATGCCTTCATGAAGGTAACGAGATCCTGTGCGATTTGTTGAGTACTTTTTGTTAACAGCTCTTCGCTGTCTACGTAGCTGAAACCGGCACCCACGGGACTGTCGATAAACAAAATATTGGCATATTGTACCCATGTATCATTGCGATACTTTCCCTCCAAGTCCCAGGGTCCAATTTGTACAAAGTTACCATAACCAGTCGCAGATGCGCCGGGTCCGCCTTGTAGCCAAATAACCAGTGGCCTCTCAGTGAAGTGGCTGACATTCTCTGCAGTTGTGTAGTACAGCCAATAGAACATATGCGCCCCCGGTCTCACATTGCAGAAGCCCCATTGCTGTTCCCCAGGTCCATAGCCGATCCGCGCTGATGTTACTATTTGTTTGGGTATTTTCCATTTAACTTAAAATATTTCGACGCACGCTTACCATTGACCAGTTTAGTGCACATAAGTGCAACTGCAGTTAATCGCATTAGCAAATACATTTTCCAATTCAAGCTATATCTGCCAATCTGCCAATGAAAATCTAAAAACAATTTCCGAATACATAAACTACATTGCACAAACGCGATCGGTAGCTGAATGACTGAATTAGCTACTTCTAAGTTTATTTTCATTTGTTTCCATTGATAAGATGTTTGGATTATATTAAACTGATCATGAGCTGATTGAAATCTCTAAACATTTACTATGTATTTGCGTATACTATACAATATAAAATTAATTTGCGGATTATCACTCATCTCGTTCTTTATTTTACTTAAATTTAAAACTAGTTTTGCATGTATGTGAATAGTCTGAATAATCGTATAATGTTCATTGCTATTGCTTGATAAGGCATATATAGTACGGGACCTTTACAAGTAAAAATTAGACACCATAATGCATTGTTATAATTACGAAAATTCAAGTGTTAAATAGTTTATATTGTTCGATGCCATTTTCTTAGTAAGTTACTCATTCAGATCTAATTACTTGATCCAAAATATATTTCATGGCAGCAGGATTATCCATCTGTACCATATGACCTGCACGATTGACCCAATACATGCTTAGTTTCCCGTCGCTTTTCTCGTAACCTTCAACGACGCCATTAATTCGGAACGAAGTTCGCTTGGCTGCCATATAAGAACTCTTATCGCTCCATTCCATCTTGTTGATCCAATTTAAAGTGCCCGCAGTGGCGCATCTCAAGTCCAACTGCCCCGAATAGAAAGTCACTTTAATAGGTGTTGTATTCAAAAGTTCCCGAACTGAAAACCAAATAAAAAACATAAATTCAATTGAAACATTCTTTGCTGAAAGCAATTTCAGGCATGCACAGCTTACCGATGGGTACAGATGATTGGAAAAAGTCTTCAAATAGGTATGAAAATACACTAAAGCGGGATTCAGCCCATTCATGCTCATTAGATATGTTCAGGGCTTCCGTCACGGATTCTCTCATCAATTTTTTAAGTGCTGGATTGTAGGCATAATAATTATCGTTATCGATGACTCCTTGTTTTTCTATATTATATATGTAAACATTATCGGTCAGTTTACGTATTAAATCAAACATTTCAATTTGAATTTCGATGGCTGTGGTATAATTTTTTGCATTGACGAAGTCGGCAAATTTGTAAGCAAGTGCCGACAACTCATTGTAGCCACTGTGATCAATGATGCCCATTTGCAGCATAAAAGGCGCAAAGGCTAGCGTTGTGTCGATTGGCGATGTATATGGATTTCCAACAGTGACTGACTTTAAGTTCGAAAAGATTTCACCATTAACAGTTGCCTTGTATAGTTCCAAGGCAAATTCCGGCGCCATTTTGCCACCACTGCTCTCCGAAAAAATATGCAAGGGTAAAGCAATAAACTCAGGATGTTTCCTATAGAATTGTTTCATAAGCTTAACAAGATCTTTCGCAACTTGATTTGTTGTAGTTGCGTAATCCTCTTCGTCCTCAACGTAACTGTAACCTGCGCCAAGTGGACTATCGATGAACAGCAGATTTATATGTTCGACAAATGTCGTATTTCGATAATTCCCTTGTACATCCCAAGGCCCGAAATTTTCAAAGTTCCCGGAGCCTGTTGATGACCCTCCTGGTCCGCCTTGAAGCCAGATAACTAATGGCTTTTCGGTGTAGTTTGTGATGTTCTTTGCGGTGGTATAATATAACCAATAGAACATGTGACCACTTCCACGAACATTAACAAAGCCCCAGTCCTGTTCTCCAGGACCATAGCCCGTGCGTGCTGCCAAGAGAGTATATATAATATAATATATATAATATAATATAAGCACTTAAAATTCCTTATAAAATTCAAGAAATCTTTACCTTGCGTTATACCGAATTTGCTCAAAGCAACAAGTAAGACAACAATTACTACTCGCAACATTTTTTGAAAAAAAATATTGTCAGAATCCTTTATGGTAAGCGTTTCAAAGGTCTGAACAGTACACGATGGCGATCGCTTTTTGTTTGACGGTTCGGAGTCTTCTGACAAAACTTTTTATTTCGTTGTTTGCTGGAAGATAATTTTTGGTGCTTTGGTATTTATTTATGCTGATTTGTTTATTAAAATTTGCTAGCTCGTTAAAATTGTTTACATTTTTGTTTATTTATATGGAATTGATGATCATGATTAGCAAATATTCAGAGCCAATAGTCAACTCAATAAAAATTCTTTACCTACATGTGTTCCTATTAAACAAATACAAATATACAAATACTTTTTTGTATTTACCCTTTTCTAAATTTTTTTGGACTTTCTTTGTTTTGTTTTTACATACTTAATTTACCATCAGCTGATTCAACCAAATATGTTGCATAGTACAAAACAATTTCTTTCATTTGTGAATATATTTTAAGCCATATATTTTCGTAATCAATACTACTTTCTGTGGAACTTTTTTCTAAGAAATGTTTCGATTGGCAAGGCTATTTAACAATGAGTTTACATTTATTAATGACTCGAAAGCATGAATTTTATTCCAATTTTTGTGGATGTGCAAGTTACTTATTCAGATTTAATAACTTTATCTAAAATATATTTCATGGCAGCAGGATTATCCATTTGTACCATATGACCCGCATGATTGACCCAATACATGCTGAGCTTCCCGTCGCTTTTCTCGTAACCTTCAGTAGGGCCATGAATTGGGAATGCACTTCGCTTGGCTGCCATATAAGAACTCTTATCGCTCCATTCCATCTTGTTGATCCAATTTAAAGTGCCCGTAGTGGCGCACATCAGGTCCAACTGCCCCGAAAAGAAAGCCACTTTAATAGGTGTTGTATTTAATAGTTCCCGAACTGAAAACCAAATAATGAAATTAAATGAAACTGAAATATTCTTTGCTGAAATTCCTTTCAGGCGTCCAGACTATACCAATGTGTACAGATGATTGGAAAGAATCTTCTAATAGCTTTAATAATACAATTTCGTTTGATGCAGCCCATTCATGCTTGTTTGATATATTCAAGGCTTTCGTTACAGGTTCTCCCATTAGTTTTTTAAGTGCTGGATTGTAGGCATAATAATTATCGTCATCGATGACTTCTTTCTTTTCTATATTATATAAGTAAACACTTCCAGTCAGCTCACGTATTAACTCAAATATTCCCTTTTGAGTACTATTTGCTAATATGTAATTTTTTGCATTGAGGGAATTGACAAATTTGTAAGCAAGTGCCGACAACTCATTGTAGCCACTGTGATCAATGATACCCGTTTGCAGCATAAAAGGTGCATAGGCTAGCATTGTGTCGATTGGCGATGTATACGGGTTTCCAACAGTGACTGACTTTAAGTTCGAAAAGATTTCACCATTAACAGTTGCTTTGTATAGTTCCAAGGCAAACTCCGGTGCCACTTTGCCACCATAGCTTTCCGAAAAAATATGCAAGGGTAAAGAAATAAACTCAGGATGTTTCCTATAGAATTGTTTCATAAATTCTACAAGATCCTTGGCAACTTGATTTGTTGTAGTTGCGTAATCCTCTTCGTCCTCAACGTAACTGTAACCTGCGCCAAGTGGACTATCGATGAACAGCAGATTTATATGTTCGACAAATGTTGTATTTCGATAATTCCCTTGTACATCCCAAGGCCCGAAATTTTCAAAGTTCCCGGAGCCTGTTGATGACCCTCCTGGTCCGCCTTGAAGCCAGATAACTAATGGCTTTTCGGTGTAGTTTGTGATGTTCTTTGCGGTGGTATAATATAACCAATAGAACATGTGACCACTTTCACGAACATTAACAAAGCCCCAGTCCTGTTCTCCAGGTCCATAACCCTGGCGGGCTGTCGAGAGAAGAAAAGTTCACAAATGCACTTAAAAGTCTTTCTAAAATATAGGATAAATTCACCATTCGTTGTATCCAAATGACTTAGATGAAAAAGTAGAACCGCAATAACAATGAGGTGCATTTTATTTAATAAAAGTTAGTTAAATCGTTCACGGTAAGCTTTTCGATGTTCTGAACAGTACACGATGGCGATCACCTCTTGTTTGACGGTTCGGAGTCTTTTGATAAAACCTTTTACCCAGCTCTCTGCTAGAAGAAAGTTATTTTCGCTTTGCAATTTATATATGTTTTCTGCTTGCTGATTTGCTTATTTAATATTATTTATTAGTTCATTAAAATTGCTTAAATTTTGTCTTTTCTAATTTCGCATATCGCCTTTGCTAATTAACGTGCCGTTATATAATTGTTCACATTTGAAAGTTACGCTTAAACAGTCGTAACAACAGCAGCACAGATGAGTGAAGGGAGCTCTATGGGTGCAGACGATGTAAGGCAGCTGAAAAACTTAAATCTGCATATAAAGACAGAAAAGAATGAAAATTGCTTTTTTCGTAAGTATTTGTGACGAAATGTGGATTTGCAAGCTAATTAGAAAAATTGGTTTGTGTGTTTACTTATGCATGCTCAAACTGATTTGCTGCGTCTTTATGGCAAGCCTTGAAATACTAATTGAATTTTCCGAAGGAAGTGAATATCGATGAAAAGTCAAATCGCAAAAAGTGAGACTCGCTTAGCATAGGCAGAGCAGCAATTGCTTGATGACGAACGGATGTGGGTTTGACTGTTCGCTAATTAGACTTCAGATTAGCTGAGCTCTGAGAAGTCTTCTTTGATGTGGAAAATGTAGGCTGTATTCACCGCAGAGTACAATTTGAAGCTGCTGTTGCAGTCAGTAATTTTGGCCTTATCAATTTGGTTAAAAAACGTTAATCATACGCAGTGTGTGGCCGCTATTAAATGTGCAGACTTGCCTGTAATCCATTGCTTATAGAAATCAGGAAGAAATACCAATCAGGTATGAAGGCCATTAAATTTGTGAGATATGCTACGTGACTTGGATGGGATTAGCTCGGATATTCTTTCAGCGTATGTGTGTTTGGTGGAAATTGGTTTTCATCTAAGCAATTAATATGCACGAATGTGTCGTCACAATGTGCGCTGAATACATTAAATCCCCACACAAATGTGAATAGCTAAATGTAATTGGATTATATTTGCGAATTATTTGATGATTAGTTGCCTAATAGATTGTGTAAGAAATGATAAATGTGTAATTTTATTATGCGACATTAACTTGACGCATAAAAGCAGCATGTTCCGCCATTGCGAAATCACTGAGATGCTGAACTTTAATATTAAATGCAATATAGCAGAAATAGTGCCGATTTGCATTAATGGTTATCAAAGGCAAGGATGCTTAGGGGTTTATAGTTGGGATTTCCTCGATAGTCCCTTGGGGCACATAGTTGTGGCGGTTTCTGTGTTTCCGTACTCGTATTGAGCGTAGAAATTGCAATTTTGTGGCAATTTGACAAAAATGACAAATACGGGGCAACACATAATCGTGCGTATGCGCGAGTGAACTTTAGCTTCTTGAAAGTGTGTACATCAGTTTGTTTTGTTTTCAAATAGACAATAATTTGAAAATTGATGATGTGCACATAATAAAGTGTCAAATATCAACAGAGCAGCATGACATCGTCATTGTCATCAGCAACGTCAATATCAGCATCAGCATCACCATCACCATCAACATCAGCATTGGCAACACCGTGAGCATCTGCGTCAGCGTCAGCCCCAGCTTCGCCAGAGACATCATAGACAGCAACATCAACAGCGGCAGCAGCAGCAGCAGCAGCAGAACTGAACGCGAGCAGCATCACAATCAGCAACATTGCCGCCGCCGCCGCTGCCTGACATTTTTAGCAAACGACGACCGCCTGAATGCCATTACTTTACTATAGTCAAAAAAAAAAAAAAAAAATAAATAAAATAAAATAAAAAATGTCATATACAAAATATATATAAATATGTAATGTAAAAAATAAAAACACGAAAAATATGAAAATTGACAAAATTGATTGTGCGCCCGAAAAATTGAAAATTTGTTACTGTCATGTGTTTGCCTTTTGTCTCTTTATGATTTTACTTCATTTTTTTTTTCTTTTTGGCTTCTTTTTTTCGTTTTGCTTTTTGTAAAACAATTTTTTTTTACCTTTAAACACATTTTTATTGTTTTCTTACAATTTTACATTGACTCCTGCCTCATTTCCGCTCACGCACGCGATTGTGTGTACTCACATGTTTGTAGTGTAGTGTTCTGCTCGCTGTTGACATGCAATTTAATATTTCTTGAAGTATTTGCGCGTTGAGGTGTCTTCAAGCTCTGACAAGTCGGGTGTGTGTTAAGTGTTTTCAATATCTGCTACAGTTACCTTTTTTTATATTTGACATCACACATCACTTTATTTGTAGGCGTGTGCACGGGAGCATCCTTCACGAAACTCAGTTTAAAATGCAAAATTACATATGTGCGCACTTAATGCGTAAACATATATAAAAGTATATATATATATATAAAAAAAAGAATACTTAAAAAAATCATTGTCGTTGTTAGGAAATGTTTTTATTATAAGTTAAAAAACAACATAATGAAAAATGCTGTGTATAACCGCAGTGAAGAAATATTTACATCTAATCATCTCACTGCGGAGTTTTGGAGCAATCGAGTGAGTATAAGGAGGCACATTTGTTTGAAGATAACGTAACAGCTGCATTTTGGCAAGGAAATGTACATATCTCAGACTGAACTGCAGAATTGAGTAATCTTTGCAAATTTTGCATTAGACAAAAAGCATAATAATTTATTCTCATTTAAATTCACCAGCAATGTTTCATTTTAACAGCAACTAACTCATTCAATGTGGTGAACACAGGCAACAGGCAACTTTAATGTGCTATATATGCCTTAAAGGAGTCTCAAGATATTTAGGGGCAGTTAAAGGTCCTGATCACAATTCTCTAAGTTTATTACAATTATTTAACTATTGTCCCATTTGTTGCAGTTCCCGATGGCTAAAATGCATGTGATGCATATGCAAGCAGTCATAATTTTGTTTGCTTTGCTATTGAAACTTCAAAAGACACATGACATCTTTAAGAATGGCTTGGCCAAGTGTGTTGAGGCCACATTCTTGTGTTCTTGCTTATGCCGGCCACATTTTAATGCCATCATTATGGCTGCCAGTGAAAAATGCACTTGCGCTGGCAAACGACCGCAGAAGAAGGCCAACTGCAACCGAAGTTACTTTAAAGGCAGCAGCAGTTGAACGCCCGGCATCTCTAAGGCAGCAAAGCTGCTGATGAACGCACACATTTCTGTGCCACAAAGTATGCAATCAATTTTTATAACCGAACACATACGGCAACACTGTTGCCGCCTTGACTTGACTTACATACCTCCCCACTCCTCACCCCCTGGCGTACCACCTGTGTTGCACGTTTACCTGCGAGTCTTGTGTTCTGGCAGCTCTTTACTAATAATTTTCAATATAATCAGCACCTGTGCCGAGAATGCACGCACACGCTGCTAATGTATAAACATTTTTATAAAAATTGCTCTCTGCCAGGCATAGCCAAGGCTGCCACCAACAGCGTCTGCTGCTAACGTCCTGCCCTGCCCAGCGCCGTCCCGCCCCGTTCCGATGCCAGCGCCGTCGCTTGAACGCCCAGAGAGCGCCGCCAGCGGTGCACCAACTGCTGCGAATATGCCGGCACTTTTCAACATTGTGGACCGCATGTGTGCGCACTTTATTCTTTAGCTTTTTTATTTTCGCCCAAACTTTTTTCTTGCTTGTTTTATTTGGCTTTAAACTCTTCGACATGCAGGTCTTCTAAATGCAAAGGCAGCGTTGCAGCGCCAACTAGGCGAGGCCGGTGTGAGAAACGTTGATTTTACCAAATGCGGTTCCTGGCGCGTTAGAGAGAAAAACAAACAAACAAAAAAAAAAAAAAAACAGAAAAAACACTGTGCAGAATAATGTAGCAGAATATAAGCTGATTTGAGTTTTGCATTTTTGTTTTTTAAATATTTTAAATCTGCGCATTTTATGACGATATTCAATAATTGGCTTTCGATTGCTTAAAACCCAAGAAATAAAAAGTAGCTATAATGCAAAATACGATTGATTGTACAAATATATTCTTTGCTCTTCTGGCATTTGAAATCCAAAGCAGGTCACAATGCTAAGGGTACAAAGCCGAATGGGTAGACGACTAGGGCAGAGGGCCCGATTTGAGTTTGGAGATTTGTGAGAAGTTCAACTTTCGTGGCTCAAGTGCTTAATGTCAATTTTTTCAGTTTATGATTGATCACAGTAGCTGTGAGTGTTATTTAACTCAGATAAGCAATGGTTTTTGTCATATGATTAAGAAATGTTGCGAATCTCAATAAGAAAATTAACAATTGCTTCCAAGTCTTTACCGTTTTCTAAATTGCGTTTTTCAACAAAGAATAGTCTTGATACATACAATTGACACTTCACAAAAACACTTCTGGCCTTTCCCCAAAATTTAGTTCATTTTTTGACAGCTTGCTTTGTTTTCAAATCTAACCAAAAAAGAAAGGAAAAATATAGCAAAAGAAAATCTTTTTAGTGAATTTCAAAACAAAACAAAAAAAAAAAAAAAAAAAAAAAAAAAAAAAAACAAAAAAAAAAATGGAACAGAAACCTGAAATACGCAGAGAAGAAGTGTTTTCATTGTTTTGTGAATGTTTTTGTCGTAATTGTCAAAGTTAAATTGCTTAATTTTAATTTTAATGCGCTGACAATGAAACACGAAAAAGAATAGCGCAGCAGCAGAGGCGCAAAAAAAAGGGTATGCGTGCGCACTGAAGTATGCTGTGAAAAACTTTTGCGTGGCAATGTTTGTGGCTTAACTTTTTTTGTGTTTCTTTTTGTTTTTGTTTTGCTTTGTTTTGGTTTTATTTCATTCTCCTTTTTTTTGTTGCTTTGCAACAGATTTGCTAACAAAAACAGTCAAAAGAAAGAAATGAAAGCAAGCTAAAAAAGTAAACAAAATTACGGCGAAAAGTAATTAACAAATGTTTTTATGCAAGTTTTCTGTTTAGCAGCAAAATGTTGAAAAATGACGTGAAATGTTTTTGACATTTTTTGGCACCAAAAAAACAAAAAACAATAAACCAAAAAACAAAAAAATAAAGTGAAAAAGGACAAAGTGAAAGAAATGATTATAGAATAGAAAAATGATTTCTAACGCCAGTGGAAATGTAGCATATACTCCACGGCATATGAGCGGCATCGAAGTTGACATCGGAGTCGGTAACTTAGTCGGCAATTAAATTGCATAACAATTCTATAATTGAACTTGACTGCGCTGCATATACGGCTATCAGCAAACCACAAAAGCCTGCAGGCAAAACCGCAAAAGTGCTGCAGCTACTCGAAGCTGGAAGGTTGCCACAGCGGCTGCCGGTTACATGCCGCCGTTGCAAAACAATTTACAAACACTCAAATGGCAAGCATCGTTTCTAGAGTGGCAAAGTGCAGTGGATGCTCGACCACCGCACCCCGCCCACCCAAAGCGTTACGAGTTACTCAAAAATTGCCAGTTGAATGCGTTCTCGATTGTCCATTAAAAGGCATCATCAGCATCAGCAGCAGCATCAGCAGCAATCGTAGCAGCAGCAGCAATGTGTGAAAGTTTGCTGCAGCGCACAAAAAAATCATTTGCCAACAATTGCATGCCGCTAGTGATGGCACATACGTTGCACATATCTACAGTACTTCAATGCACACATCTAAGGCAGAGTACTTCATGATGCATTCAAATAAAACTTAATGACAATCGAAGGCATTTTTAGTCTGACTGTGGCACCTTGACTTCAAAACTAAAGACGCATGAGTTAATTATTCGAAAAATGCTTATCAGTTAAACGTGGGACTATGCAAGATGGTTTATCTGAAATTTCCGATTAACTGAATTAAAGGCCAAGGTAGCTTTCACACTTTTGTTCTTCGCTTGATGTTTCGTCTAAAAATGCCCTTCAGTTAACGGTTTAACTGATATTTTCGCTGAGACATGCTCGAAACGGATGTCTTCCCATAGCAAGTGTGATCTCATCGCTAACTCTGAGTATGCGCCCTCATGGCATAAAGGTTCGACTTCTCATTTGGAGTCAGCGCGGCCTGGGTCAGAGATTGTGCACAGCTGACTTGAATCGAACAGAAGTAAAAACTCTCGAAAAACTCCTGCGTACACAATAAATTTGCAACATGCTCACGGTCAGTCGCAGACAAAGCAATTGCCCCGACCACGCCTATTAGCAACGCCCACTGCTCGTGCCACTTGAAAGCGGTTACTTTGTGCTGGAGCACAAACAACGAAAACAGTACTCGAAAATTTGTGTATTGTGCTGCCAGACAGCCCCTCTATGCAGTAACCCTTTTCTACACACACACACACCCCCCATCATCCCGCCACCGAGCCAACCAAACCACGTCGCCAGTTAGGCAGTCATGTGCGAAATTGCAGCACAAACGTATGCAATGTTCAGTTTTTGTTTGCCGCTTACTCGTATGTGTGCATTTTAGTTTGGCATTGCATACTTTTAGGTGGGCAGCAGTACTTTCCTTATTTTTTGCGTGTGTATAGTGATCTTAAAACTGCTGCACATTTTTTCTGGTCTTTTGCTTGCTGTTTTTTATTTAAGTTTGTTTTTGTAGCAGCGCTTCCTATGCCATTTTTATGTCGCTTAATTTATGCACTTTTTGTGTTGCATACTTTCCGGCCATTGTAAGTGTCACAAGTGGCAATTTTGTCTTTGCGTATTGTTTTAACTTTACGCAGATCGTTATTGCTTTTTGTGTGCTCAAAACAATGCGTTGTTTTTTCATTAATAAGATGCAGGCATGCACAAGTAAAGTTTGCATTCTTGCTTGACCCATTTTATTTATTTTTTTTTTTTCAGTTTTTCAAATAACAATGTTAACTGTGCTTAGTATAAATTCCACTGCGAGGTTTTAATGTACACGGCAGAGAAGCAATATCAATTGAAATTTGATTTAGTCAAGTTGAGTGAACGTTTAAATCGTTTAGACGCCATGAAGTCTCCTGCCAGGACGTGTTGTCGTCACTGTCGTCACTGAGCGTCGTATTTTGTCAACGCTTCAATGGCAGTGCACAACTTGTGACAGACAACATCCAAATCAAATGACAGCAGACAAGCGAAAAGGCTGACTGCCGACATCTTGTCAACATTGACAGCAGCACGAAAAGTTTGATTAGCTCAAATACAAGTTATGAATCTAAAATTAGCCGAAACGAGATTTACTGAAATGTTCAAAAGCATTTGACAAATGTAAATACGATTAGGGATAAATTAGACAAAAATAAAATCCATCACGTCTATTTCAAGACACTGCTGCATTCGTCCTCGACCATAGATGACCCTCCCTTATTTTTAATTCAAGTAATTAGGAATCTAATAATTTATGTGAGAATCATTCCCCAGAGTCTGGATCAGTAGAGTCTTATAAGCAGAGCTTTGCTTAGACAGAGTTTCATATGAAGTATTGAAACGACTTCAATGGATTTCTAATTAAGACTGTATTCATGTGAGTAGCAATTAGATTCAAAAATAGCTTGGATGATCCGTCATTATGTCCGAGATTTCAGCAATTCTAAATTTGCTTTATTTATCATTTATTTTTAAAAATGTCATTTAAAATATTTGCTTCGAAATTTCAAAATTTGAAGTCTGCAGCAAATGGCTTTTTTTCGAAGTAAACTTCATTTGTTTCTCATACTTGAGCTAACGATGCTCTGCGCCATGGTAGAGCCACAAATTGAGTTGACGTCTATGCGGAGAAAGACCTTCTTCTTTACAAAGCAACAGCCAAAGACCGTGCTGATTCGCCGCATCTATTTCAGCGAGCCCTGCAGCCCCCTCCTGGACACTTGCTACCCGCTATTCGCAATGAGCATGTTCTTTCATGGATATGGCATTGTGCTGCTGCATGCAAGAGGCCTAAAGGACAAAATACTGCGACGCTTGAAGTTCGCCATGGTGCACCTGTGGCGCAAGGCAGGATTCCTAATGCTGCTGCCCTGGCTAAGCAAAGTTATTATGCATTTGGTGTACGCAGCTCAAATGATCAACTATTACTTACACGAACCGAATTACTATGAAGCCGAAGACTTTGTGGAGCTCATCATCTGCAGCATATTTCTGTGGATTGTGCAGGTTGTGTGTGTGATATGTGCGACAATTATTGCCGTTGTCGTCTACGATGCGATTCGCTCAAGTCGTGATAGAAGCACAAGGGAAAATCAGGAGTATCGCGCATACGTTCAGGCTATAAATCGTTTGCACGCCTGGGAAGCTGTGCCTATGTTTAGAAACTAATCAATTTTGGCCAGGAAATCTTTACTTTGAAAATGTATAAATAAAATTATCTATGCTAGTTGCTTTATGTGGTTCTTATGAACTGAGGTATCGAAACTACTTCTGGTAAAGAATAAAGAATTATCTTGTTTTGCTTAATCAACTTTATTTAAATAATTTCTTTAATATACTTAATACAGCTGACTTATCATTACGTACAGTTCGAGTTATCATCTATCACTAAAATATACATCAATAAAGTGGCTTATATGTTCTTTTATTTCTTTTATTATAAGTATTAATATTATTATTTTTTGTTGAGTGAATAGTTTGTGTGTATCTGAGTAGTCAACTACATTGTGTTGTTATTCACTTGGGTATATTGTACAATAAGTTGTATGGCTGCTTGGTTAATGTTTATGTATTTTTAGACAATTCTTTCTTACACTTCTAACAATTCTTATACTTAATAGCTTAGGTTTTTATTTAATTTATTTTTTTTTTTTGTATACATTTAGTTAAAAGAAATGAAAGAGCATGCAAACAAGTCAGAAAATTTAAGACACTTACTAACACTGGTCACAAATAAAAAATGAGGAATGATTCACGATGAGCAGTGATGCGTTTAAATTTTTAGGTTCTGTTCAACATAAACCTTTGTATTTTACTCAGTAGCTTAAATATATTTACACAACTCGGGCTCAGATATTCTGTTTTTTTTTTGTTTTAATTCTATGTGTACCATACTTTTGGATATAATTTATAACTTCATATGCACTTAATTGTACCGATTATAAGTTTATTATCTTGCATATAATGAAACATTGTGGGACTATTTTCTGCAGCTAGACAGTTACATAAATTGACTACATTAAGAAAGTTAACACATAATACAAATTTATAGCGAAATGAAGTTTTTACATTTATTTTATTTTTAAAATATGACAAACATTGCAGTATTTTAAATGATTTTTATAGTGAGTAACACAACAATTAAAACTGTCAAATCAATGATTTTGAAAACGTGGCTAAAAAAATGTCTGATTTATTTTTATTTATAATGCAGTTTTGGTTGTTCATGACATTATTTTTTTTTCAATGAGGGAAATGATTAGTTAATAGTTTGGCTGCAGCTTTCATTTTATTTCGCATTGCTGTCACACTTTACGCAAGTTTTTTTTGCTTTGCTTACCATTTGCCTACAAATTATTAAATCGCCATGCCTTGGTTTGATTTATCTAGCACTGCCTAAAAGTATGCTGCAATTTTCGCATGACTAATTTGGCTGCTTTGCTGTTCGCAGAATACTTTGTGCACTGTGAGATGTCAACTTATCACCGCTTGAGCGCAGAACTTCGCTTACAGCCGGGGCAAATGGTGTAGTCAAGAGCTGCCTCCTCTTCCTCGTTGTCCTCCTCCCCCTCCTCATCCGCTTGGTTTTGCTTGCCTGCTTGCGTGCTGCTTGTGGCCAATGGCGCATCATGCGCTGCATGTAGTCCAAATTGGGCGGCGAGTATGAATGCTGGCAGTAGCATTAAAAATTGTGCACTCATCAATAAATGCTGCGGGGTGTTGCCCTGGCGTTGTGTGGCCACGCCAGCTGATGGTGCGTCTGCAAAAACAGAAAGTGTATATATGTGAAAAAAGAAGAAACACAAGTTAAAATAAGTGACGCTCTTTTCACTTAAATCGAGTAGTCAGTGGCAGGCATCACTCTTGCTTTGTGTGTAAGCAGCCAAACAAAGGAAAAAAAATTAAACAAAACTAGCAACTCATTACAGCTGTGCCGTCTTTTAACGCATACACACACACACACATACACACCCATACACAAACACACACGCGTGCGTACTTACGGAGCCACGTGTTCGGCTGAATGAATGTGTCTTGGTTCATGCTTCGAGCTCCCGCTGGTGAAATTAATCTTTGAATTAATTGCTTGCAGCTTAACGTAGCTGTACATTAATAAATCGTCTCAACTGGCGCTCGCTCGTGCACACTCACACACATTCATATATACACTCACGCACACACACACACACACTCTCAGAGACTCACTTACGCAGCCGCCCAGTCACATGTTTCAGCCTTGCCGCATGCCATCTAATAAGGTATTTCATTTCTTTGCTCGCTTTCATTGTTTTGCTTCTTTTTTTTTTTTTGTTTTTGTTTTTGTTTTCGTTTTTGTGTTTCCTTTTATTTTATTTTATTTAACTTTTTTTCTGCTTTTGTTTTTGTTTTGTTTTTATTTCTGCGTTGTTGTATTCTTGAACTAACTTTGATTTAATACCGCCCAGTAAATCATTCTAATGGCAAAAGTGTTACTCACACACTCGCTGCCATGCTCTGCCATGCTTTGCGATTCTTTGCCGTTCTTTGCCGTTCTGTGCGATTCTGTGCGTTTCTCTGCGGTTGGATTTGTAACTTGGTATCTGTATTTATTACCACGTGTTAGTTACAAAACAATCATGCAAAGATTTTATGGGATTTTAGCAAACAGCAGAAAAGTTTATTCGCTTTGCCTTCCAGGGCGCGCCACATGCAAGATTGATAACGCACGCTAGATGACCATGTCGGCTAACGTTGGCCCTGGCATTGGCCCCGCACTGGCCCTGGCACTGGCCCTGGCTCTGGCTCTGGTGTTTGTCTCGCCATTGCGGAGATTGATGCTGGGCATGGGGTTGGCTCTGCATTAGTTCTCGCATTGGGGGTTTTCTTGCTGGTCAGTGCTGCTCTGCTCCTCTGCTCCTCTACATTGGTCAGTTGTGTGCCATTTTGCTGTGTGTTATTTGTTAATGCTTTGTTTCTGCTTCTGCTTCAGCTTCAGCTTCTTCTTTTGCTTCTTGTTGTTGTTGCTGTTGCTCTAATTTTGGCTCATGAGCTTTTTTGTGGGGGAGAACTCTTATCTCATTGTTTTTGCATTTGTTTGTCTTGGATTTGGGTTAATTTTTAAACACACAAAACATTTTTATGCTTGACTAATGTTTTGCTGTTAATCAAATGAGTTATTGATTGCCTCTTGTTTGCGTTGCCCCCTGTTCCCTGCTGCAGCGGTGCTTTGGCGCAACTTAATGGCTGCTGTGGCATTTGCTTTACAGCTTAAAATGCGCACTAGGTGGGGGCGCTTTAGCATTGTTGATAATATGATTTTGTGCAATATTTGCACTTGGCATAAGTTCAGACACATGTGCACTGGTGTGCAAAATATGTGTAAATAGTAATATTATGCGTTTTTATTAATTTGATGAGTGTAAATATTTCGTGACCATCAAACAATTTTATATTTAATGTTGTAACAGATAATGTATTATATAAAGCAAAAGTTTTAGCTGTTCAAATGCGTGAAATTATTTTTTAATTTCATTTAAATGTATTTTATTTTATTTTTATGTAATAGTACATTGAGTCGGTGCCACTTACTTTTGTAATGCGTCAGATAGAGTTCATTCTGCTCATTGATGCCATCGGTCTCGCCGGGATGATCGAATGGGTACATGTTCATTTCTGGTGAACGTCCTGAGGCCAAAATGCGCGGACGATCCTCTTCAATCAGCTTCTCCGATTCCTGTGCGTATATGTCGTGTATGCGAGCAGAGCACTTAAGCTGGAAAATTGTTTATAAAATTATACCCACAGAATGAGAGAGAAAGTCATGCTGATGGCTTACCTTCAGACGACCCTTAATAAAGTGGTGCAGCGTGACAACAAAGTTGATCTCCAACACGGCTGACTCCAGATGCTCAGCCAGGTGGCGCTGCACATCATAAGTACGCAAATAGTTTGGCGGCACCTGCAAGGCACAATTTTTAATAATACGCAAGCCAACATAAGCAGCAAAAAAGTCTGCAACAAATAGTCAAATTAGATTTTCGCTCAATGTGCTAATGTGAATTGGCACAGACGACGCCAGGCGGCGACTTAAGTGCCCATTTCTGTTTTCTTACTTTTGCTTAGGCATTTGCCTTTGTGACAAAAAAGGAAAGCAGAAAAAAAAAAAGAAGAAAAAGAAAAAAATTATTGATTTATGCCATATTGGTCAGCTTAAAATTGAAATTTGTTTTTCATGCTGGCAGCTTTGGCCATTATTGGTTCTGAAGCGAACGTCTGACGACAAAGCGCACATTGCAATTTTCATTTGAAATAACAAAAACCAAAACAAGTAATACGACAAAAAAACAAAAAAAGGCACGTAGAAAAAGAAAAAAACAGTATGGGAGGAAATTCAAGCCGCACAGTGCAAACAAATCACAAAACTGTCGGCGGGTGGAAATAAAAATGGTGAGAAGCGAAGTTGCCACGATTTGCTTTTGCAGCAGTGCGAATGAATAATCTTGGCTGCCGCATGACGTCTGTGCGCAATTTAAATTTGTTGCATAAATTCAACAATAAAAACATTTACACAGTAAAAAATATATACATATATGTATATATAAATAAATATGTGTATATATAAGTAATCTATATAAAATTATAATGTAAGCGCCTATAAGTATGCAATAAGTTATTTTATAGTAGCACAAAATAGAATTAGCTGCACTATCACGACGAGCCAAGCAGCGAAGGCCAGTCGTCGGGCAAAGGCATAAGAAAATCAAACAAAACTTGCAGCATATGTCACACAACAGACAACAGAGGCAGGCTGACGTTCACAGAGCTTTCCATTTGTTTTTTTTTCTTTTTTGTGCGTTTTTAATTTTTTTGGCTCTTACTTTGTGCTGTCACAGCCTTGACAACCACTTTTGCTATACTATCTGCTAAACGTTTCTTTCACTTAGGACATTTGCTGAACGGTTTTTACTGCTATGCTGCTAACATTTTGGCTTGTCTTTGCCGTGCATGGACGTAGTTTCAGTAGCCTATGCAGAAGGGTAACTATAACCACGGATATTTGAAAATCAATAGTAAAGTGACACATCATTTTCAAAATGGAGTAGGGCTACAGTTAATTAACATTTTGAAATATCAGTAGTGAGAGTGATAGAGAGATGAGAGCCTCCAAATGAGCTAATATTGTGCTTTGTCGCAGCCCTGATAATGCTGTAAACTTTACATAAAGCAACAAACGGGTCAACCACTTTTCAGACTGTTTCCAGCATAGTCAGGTCTAGTCAAATTTATTTTATGCTCTAGCTTCATCTTTAGCTCCCTCTTCATTTTCATCTTAAGCTTTCACTTTGCTTCCTCTTCAGCTTCATCTTCAGAATTATTTTCAGCTTTATCTTTTGAATTATTTTCAACTTCATCTTCAGCTTCATCTTCAGAATCATTTACAGCTTCAACTTAAGTTTCATCTTCAGTCTGCTCTTCAGCTTCAGTTTCATCTTCAGCTTCTTTTTTTCCTCATTTGAGTTTAATATTATTTCATTAACGTAGATATGTTTATTAGCGATAAATGCTTTGAGCACGATAAAATATTCCTATATTAATGAAAGTCAAACATTGCTAATTCATCGATTAAATGCTTATTCCCCTTCGCCAATTTCATGTGCGCCCCTGATTTGTTTTCTGATCTTTGCTTTAGTTTCGCCTGACTTTCTCCCGCATTGCACACCACCCACAATTGTTTCGTTCAAATTGATTTCGAATTCAATTTTCTTGTCGCAGCTGAATGCGAGACAGAAAAAAAACGGTGAGAAATGCACGAATGCGGGCAAAACACATTCATTAGTAATTTTCTTCTTTTTTTTTTTGTTTTGTTTTTATTATTATTTTTTTTTTGTTTTGTGCTTGTGACCAAAACTCACATAGCACGCACAAGTCAACTGAATTCCACTCAAGCCAAATCGAATCCGAATCCAAATCCGAATCCAACCCAACCCAACCCAACCCAACACAGTCCAAGCCAAGCCAACGCAGAGACAGACTTGAACTCCATTGCATGCGCCCCTGCTCCGCTCTGTGCAAATGACCAACAGATTTGGCAGTCATATTGGCACTCGACATGGCGCACAAGTGGCTGTGGAGGGGCCGATGGGGACACAGGGCGGCCAAGCAATGCGAGGGCGTAGCGCAAAAAAAATTTCATTAGTTTTGCTTATGTTGATTTATGTTGCACTTAAATGGAAATGGTGAAAAATATTGAAATAATTGCAACGTTATTGATTTCGGACATTGGATTTGGTTTGACAACGACTTGCTGTGGTTACCCTCACCGCCTCTGCCTCCAGCGCCCGCTCTTCCTCCCATCCTCAGGGGCTTCACATAGCATTCGTCTGCGTTGCGATTCGTTGTGTTGTGGCTCACTCCGACTTTGAGTAAAATTTATGGCTAGCAGAAAGTTTATGACGAGGTCACAGCAGCAGCAGCTCCGAACGCAATAAAGCTGCGATAAATGGCTGCATTTGAAGATTACATTCCGGTTTCGTTTCCACTCACACTACCCGCACCCCACTCTGCACTCCGGACACAACCACCTGAAGTGTGATTTTTTTGTTGCCAGGGCAGGTTTGCTTATTTCAATCAATTTCTTGTTTACGATTTGTGTGAAAGCAAATTAGATAAAAGCTGTTCTGCCTCCACATTCGCATTGTGCGGCTCTCCTGACTTTGGCTGATGACTTCGATTCTTTCCCAGCTTACACACTCTTTGTTAACTGAATGGCAGGTAAGTACGAGTATGTGAAAATCGTTGGATATGAAAATGTCTATTGTGTCATACCCCCCTGCTCTAAATACCATACCTAGTTTTGTCTATTTAAGTCAAATCTTAGCCGACTTAACATAAAAAAAAAAACAAAGTCGAAAATTGTGTCAGCTAAACAAATGAGTGTCGAAAAATGTACGAAATTGTTAGCTCAGCAAAGCTGGCATGTGTGATATATAATTGTTGTTGTTATTGTAATGCGTATAATTGAAAGCAAATAAAATCGTGAGCCGCCTCCCTCCCCAATTCCCTTCGCTGCTGCTACACACGCTCTGAGACTCGCTTTGAGCGCGATCAATGCCAAGTGCCGGCACACAGATCACCGCACATCGCCATATCGTAACCATGTGTGGCTCGTGTTTCGTGCTCTTTTACAACTCTCCGATCAAGCACGCACGCCAGCTCGTAAAGCGGCGTCGTCGCCATTGTGGCTTATCTGCTTATGCGTTGTATGAACTGAGTCAGCACTTCTCGACTTCTCGCTTGAGTTTCAGAGCGTTTATGCTTTTTGTTGCTTTCGGAACTGCCGAATCTGTCTAATATTTCTGTGCGCTTGTCACAAAAAGTTTATAAATTGTACACAGCTAAATAAATTTGCTATGCTTAATTTGTTATAAAACAATTCAGTTTCTTTGCTGTTTTTGTTTTCTTTTTATTGCTTTTCGTTTCTACTCTCAGCAGCTGTAGCGGGTTTTCAAGCGAAATCGACATGTGAGTAAGCTTGTGAAAGTTGCGATCACATGGAAAGCTTGAATATCATTTTTAAATGTTATTTCAAGTAAATAAAATATAAGTGAATATAGGCGGCAACAAATGGAAGCCGATGCTGGGCAGCTGATCACTGTAACGGTAATCTGTCACATATGGCTGCCTCGGAAGGCTGACGTAATCTTAGTAACTTAACCTGTTTGGCAAAACTTAAAAGAAATCTTGTCATGTGACTTTTAAAAACTTAAATCGTTGCAGCTGTTTTGTTTTATTTTAATCTGTAGCTCGCTTACTTTGCATATGTGTGACACAGCTGAGACAGGTTCGCCTGCTCAGTATGAGGCGGCGAATGGCTGTGTGTGTTTAATGTGTTGCCTACCTGTATATCATTGATCCACCAAGTTAAATTAGCAGCCGGCTTCGAGTAGTCGGAGGAGCAATTACCATTGATAATATCCCCCAGGCGATAGCGTGAATGTATACCCGTTATTATCGGCCGTTGAGTGGGTAGCTCTAAAAGAAAAAAAAGATTCAGGTTGGAAAATATTCAATTGAAAATATGCAAATACTGCCATGCAAAAAACAAAAACAAAAAGCAAACAGACAAAAAAAATAAATAAAAATAAAAAAAGGAAAAATTTACGCTATGCATTTTGCACATGCTTTCAATTTTTTATTCAGACTCACCGACAACTTCCATTTCGCCAGCTACGATGGAGGTGTGAAAAGATGGCGCATCGGCGGATACCTCGCATGCAAATTTACCGGAAATCGAGGTTGGCACATTGCGCAGCAGCACATGACTGGCGTTTGACTGAGTTGTCTGTTGGAAAAGTGACAAAGAAAAACGTACAAAAAAAGCCAAAACAAAAAAGGCGAAAAAACAGACAAAATGAATATAAGTTGACTGGGCAAGTGTATAAAATTTATATAGGTACGCATTTGCGAGTTCGCCTGAAATGTGTTGCTGCAAAGGAACCGAACACGGCTGGTGTCTGAGTTATTTATGTGAAAATAAGTTGCCACATGCCATGGCCAAACATAAACAAAAGCAACAAAGAAATATTTAAAAAAATAAAAAATAAGATAAAAAACCATTAAGAAAAACAAAACAAAAACGAAAATAAATAAATAATGCTTAAAAATACAGAACGTAAATAAATGTATGGCATTGTAAAATTGTGTGCACAATTTAATTATGTTGCCGCCAGTTAAGAAGCACAGTCTCGTAATTTGCACAGCGGCTACTTGATTTACAAGTTCGAGGGCAAGTAAATTCAATAAGCATAGACACATCAGACAGACAAATTTCTGAGAATTGACATTATCTGTTTAATTTGACGAAATATATCTTCTTGACACAGCTGCCTGATGCACTACATCGTGAAAATTATGATCTTATTTTTAAAATGTCTCAATGCCTCATCAAGACTTGGAAGAAGATTCAAAAATTATTTAATAGAGCAAGCAAAGAAGTAGAATGCTTGAGGCAAGTAAGACTGATAATGCAAATGAAATTCAACCTTTGAAGCTCACAATTGAAGGATGCTGGAATATGATACGAAACGAAAGGAAGCATTACATTGGTTCAATGCTATGCATATCGAAGCTGAGTAAATATGTGGGTCGCCTATATAATTTTATAGACATACGAACTTTTTAAGCATTTTTATTTAATTATAAGAAGTTAAATTCTCGAGAAATGTAAGGCTGATACTCGCATATGCGCCCAAGCAGAACAAACGCCTTCACAGTTTCACTCTGAATAATTGCATTTACTTTAGTGGTTATGTGCATACATATGTAGATGCACGCATGTACGAATGTATATGAGTATTTACGAGTATTTACATAGCACTGTCGGACTTTATGTATTGCTGTAAAATGTTTAATGATTTTGCACTCGAGTATGTTTGCGTGTATTTCTGTTTAACTTGCGGTTATTTATGCTTACTCTTGGCAGGAGTGCGCTTATATTTGTTTTTGCATTTTTGCCACTGCGTTTGTGTGTATTGACATATGTGAATGCGCGAGTGTGAGTGTGTGTGAGTATGTGTGACTGTGTGCAAATAAATGTGCGCACACATGTGCCCTTAAAGTTGTTGCAAGGCATTGAATTTATTATTATTAATGGCAACATATGCAGCAAAGGTCATGTGCAAGCCATTAATTTATTACAAGTTTACATAAGGAATATTGTGCTGCATACTTTTCAGCTAAAGTGCGTTTTTGTTGCAAATAATAAATTAAATATTCAGTACGAAATAAACAAATGATTACTTATAATTAAGTAATACCACACCGGACTCTGCCACTGTCGACTGCAGAAAGATCTGGCAGAGGAGGTGAATTCACACTTGCATTGCCCCACAAGATATGCTTAGAATTTTATACAAATATAGAATCTTATATTAACTTTGAATGGACATGGCTTGATTTGCATGAATAAAGACAGACCGCATAAAGTATGCTATAATATTGAAGCAATTGAGCACGTAGAGACCCTAGAAAACCGACACTGCAGTTTCGCCTTGAGCAAATTTACTAAATAAAAAAGATTATTTATTATAACTGTATTTTTTAAGCACTTTGCCAAAGACGCAAAGAAATTTATGTGGGTGGTGAGCAGCCCACTGCGCGTTCAACATTTTCCATTTGCTCGACTCAGCTTTGCAGACAATATATATGTAAATACTGTACTTAAAAATATTTATTTGTTCCTCCTGAGGTCAAATTGTCATTGCAATGTTGACAATATTCCGCTCAATTAATTTTCAACATACAAAGGCAAACAAATAAATAAAAAAAATAAATAAATTGGTGTTTGCATTTTTATCTTGTTTTCAACAACACAAAGTACTGTAGAGGACAAAGGACCAGTGAAAAATACAAAAATAAAATAAAAAACTACAGCAGCTACCACGTGCGATGAATTTTTTTCTGTTTTCTTTTATATTGATGGATACTTTTTAAACTGAAGTTATTATTTAACACTTATATGAGAAAGTATGACATCGTACCGTTGGAAGTTGGAGTCAAAAAAATCTGCAGTTGCGCAGTAGGGTGCTGCGGAAATATAAAATGCAGTCATGTCTTGAGTAAACTCTGAAGAGTGTGCCTATCTGGCTTATAGTTTTTTTTTTAAATTTAATTGGCATTTTCGACCCAGCCTAAAGCAATACCGTGGTTATGTTTTTGCACTCGCGTAAATAAATACTCAAAAGTCAAAATTGTTAATTAAAACTTTAAAAGGCAGGCCAGCATAACGTAAACAAGCTCCAATTGAAGTGCGCAACTCTGCAATAAACTTTACAATGAACAAGGAAAAAAAAGGACATAATAATGTCAATAATAAAAAAAAAAAATAAAATCAACAATAAAAAACAAAAAGGGAAAAACTGAAACAGCCGCACGTTTTTTTTATTGCATATTAACAGGCGTCACTGGTTTTATTGAATATCTGCACACTGACACTGGCATGTTGTCATGTTGTTGTTTGTGCTTATTGTTGTAATCACTTGTTGTAATGCGGCACTTAACATAATCCTGTGCACTTCAAAAGACAGCCGAGCACTCAGCTCAGCTGAACCATGTTAAAAAGTCATACTCACGCCGTCTCGCTCACTCGCTCACTGGCCTGCTTCACTTGCGGTGAGCCGTTCGCTGCTGACTACTCACCTCAACGTCGATTTCATTCGCTTTCGAGAATGTCTTCCATGCCGGATTCTCCTTCGGCGTGTAGCGATAGAACTCGCGCCGCCTGTGGTACCACTTCACCGTGTACAGTGTATCGTTTTCAATGTCGTAATTGCAGATTAAGAGCGCATTATCGCCGCGTTTTACAGCTGTCGGTACGCGAACGTTCACATTGCGCAGCGCCGAGCAGAGTCCTGCGAAACAGAACGGTACGAGAGGGTGCGGGTGAGAGCAAACATTAATAAGTGTTGAGATGTGTCATAAAGAATATTTAAACATTGTTATTAATTGCGTTGAGTGATTTTAGTGGCTTCCGTTTTAATAAAACGAGGCATGAGCGCTGAGCGCCGAGCGCAGAGCGCAGAACGCTGCAGCTGCTGGCTATATGGGGAATAAATAAGGGAATAAATCAAAGTCACCGCGGAAGCTTTAATCTTTGCCGGAGAGAAGCTGTAATTTATTACGAATGCGAGCATCCTTCAAGGACTTTGTGAAACCTAATCTCCAAGCATTTCTACTTACCCATTGTCAGGCAATGCATTCAGCAGACTTGCGCATATTTTAAATATTAAATTTAATTTTCAAATAGACATTTTTCCCATACCCAACCAGACTGTTTACACAAAAATTCGCATATATTATCTATTATTAACTTAAATAGTTATTTGATTTTATTACTCATGCAGCTGATTTACTTTAAGCTTTCAAAGAAGACTGGAAGAAACATTTTGCTGTTTAATCATCGAACTGTTATATTGATTGGACTATATCTTTCTTTAATAAGTCGATCATGCATTATTGTCTTTTCCTAACCTAGCTTTCAAAGTACAGATTCTTCGGGAAAGGCTTTAATTAAATTCTTCCTGTTATTATCTTATTGGCGACTCTTTGAACACTAGCTTATACAATTTGTTCATTTCGGTCTTAAAAAAATCTCAGCCAGTTCGGTATCTTTGCCAGCAGCCAACTTAACTCTTAAGCTAACAGTTTAGTCCTAAAATCAAGATAAAAGTTTCATGTCAATTGCAAGTCTGCTGAAGTTTTGCATGAATTTTCATTAAGTATGACACCCAATCACGGTAAGTCGATTAAAACAGAGTTCACTGTAGTGTTAAATGTTAATTAAGCGCAGTAAAGAGAAAAAAAAGTCTTATAAAATTCGTGCATAAAGCCAAAAACTTTCGAAGGGAAACGTAAAAAACTACAAAAGCAAAAAGAAAACAATTACAACCCCAACAACAACAACAACAACAATAACAAAAACACTATCGAAAAATGTTCCCGAAAGTAGGTCAGCATGAAACGATACGATAGCAACGAACTAAAGCGAAGAGGCAACTGATTGGACAAAACTCGTTCGTTATCTTCGCAGCGCGTGAGCAGCAAGTGCGCGGCAAAAGAGAGAGAACGGGTGAGTCGACGGTCGAGCAAGCGGTTCAGCGCACTACTGAGCGAATGATATGAGTGTTAAGTGTAAGTGTGTGTGTGCGAGTGTGATTGCGAGTGCGTACGAGTAACTCATATAAACATAAAAGTCTGAAGACGACAGCGCCCTGTCGGCCCTTTGCTGTGCGCCTGATCGAAAATATAATACATTTCCTAGTAAAACTTAAAATCGAAAGTGAATCCAGTTTTTTGCTGTTTTATAGTTGGCATAAATCATAAACAGTTTCACGTGCCCAAACTAAAGACGCACCGACAGACGGACAGACAGACAGTGAAAGACTATGGAACAGTGGTAAGTGCTTTGCAGACATGTGCGCAGGTAAAAATATAGGAAATTATGAGGGAGCAACAGAACAGGCAGACAGCATAATTAGGCCGCGTGATGGGTGAGAGAATCTGACTTTGCTTTTGCTTATGAAATTGTGTTTGTCTTTTTATTGTACTTTTTTTTTTTTGGGGAATATTTTGGAGCATAAAAGCAAACAAATGATAACAAGAAACGAAAACGATCATGCTGCGTGTAGTCGAGTGCGATGAACCCGATAGTTGGAATTGTGCTTAGCTAATTATGTGATTTAGTCACTCAACATGGGTTCAATGTACGGCTATTGACTTGTGTGTGTGTGTGTAGCTTTTCTGCGAAACTATGATTAGCATAAGCACTTTTCCATGAGGCCGATTCCATTGGCATGTATGAGTCTGTGAGTTACCTGAGAAGTAGCTATGCATATATAATATTTCTGTTAAATATAGAAAACACCTAGACAAGTAACAAAGTTGACTCTGAATAAGTTAATAAACAATAAAAACTGAAACAAAAATTTCTTGAGCTTAGTTTGCTAATGATTGTGTTCAGCAGCTTCCAAAAATACTTCACAAAAAGAATTAATATTTAATAAACTACATGCAAATTAAGCCGGAAGCTGCGGTCTGCTGTAAAGTGAGTTCAGAGGCATTTCCTGTGCTTAAGTGAACCCAACTCTGCAGCCTGCTTACATGTCTGCTGAGTAGCGCGACTCGTGACATTTCAACTGTAGGTCATGCCTGTGTCAGCATAGCCAGAAATTGCTATTCAAAAACTATAGCGTACTTTGGTTTGAACTTGAAATGTTTAAACAATTTCTGGTATCGTTTGACTTCATGTGTGTGTGTGTGTGTGTGTGTGTGCGTGCGCGCGTGTATATCTCTCGCATGCTTTCTGCTACTGCTTCGGTTTGCTTCCTCTGCTGCTGCTGCTGCTTCTGCTTTATTTCTGTTTTTTCTGTTATTTCTTTTGTATTGTATTTATTGTATGTATTTCTGGTTAACCTTGACGGTTAATTGTTGTTCCATAGCATTGTATTGTTAATGCGATTGCCGCCGCTGGTACTTTTGTATGATACGGCTGCGCCACTCTGATTAACATATACCCGTACATAAGCACGTACCATACACCATACACCATACACCATACAGCAGACACCGTACACCATACACCACACACAATGCTGAGGCGTTTCGATGTTTCGCTGCTGGCCGAGCATGCCTACATCTGCGCGCTGTGCGCCGGTTCCAAATAGTACGAAAAAACTAATCACGCACCTTATAAGGTGGAGCTTACATATGAGCGCCGCAGCGTTTTACATACGTTTTTGCTAATTGGATTTTTTTGTACTTTCGCAGCTGAAAGCAATTTCGTCTGCGCGTCTTTAACTAGCGTAAATAGAACGTAGGGTGCTTTTTAGCATTTAAATGGCACGGGCACGGCACTGGCAGTTAACTACGTAGACAGACGAACAGACGGACGGGACGGGCTGACTGAGATAGTAGAGAGGTAAGCAAATTGACAGTTTGATGTTCAGTTCAACCCACAGCTTTATGCTTGCTTTGCTTTGCTTTGCCTAGAGCGCCCAGCCAACACAAGTTTCTAGTTTCGCTCATATTATTTAGACGCAGTCACCATTCTATTTCTCACAGGCCAACAGCATGGAGTACAACGTGTTGGAAGTCAGCATTGGATGTCTGTCTTTCTGTTTGTCTGTCTTTATGTCTGTCTCTTTGTCTCTGTGTGTGCGGTTTTTTTTTTATTTTTATTTTTTATTATTTCGTTTTGAAATATACTTACTTTATATTTTAATTAAAACAAAAACCTTGTAGTACATTTTTCATGTTTCGTTTTTATACAATTTTATGCTTGGGCTGTGTGTGAAAACCTTGGAAAAGCTGAACGAACAAAAAATACGACAGCAAAAAAAAAAAATACAAAACACAAGCACAAACCCAAAAACAATTAACAAGTGCTCAAGGTTCATTTAAAAAAGACGATAAAAATTATTGTATGCACGTTTGCGGCTCATTCGTTTATTTTTAAACTATAAATTTATATTTATAGTCATAAGCAGTAAATACATTGCAGCTCCATTCACACATAAGCTCCGAGCATGGCTCTGCAGCGCACATTGACACACGGCAGCCGGCGGCCGGCAGCGTCGCAGACGCACATAGGCCAAGTCTCGCACATGTGCTCAGCTACGTCATGGCAGCGTCGCTTTGCCTGTGGCCTGTGGTTGAGCGAATAGCTCATATAGAACGCAGCTGCGTCTCTAATTCCGGATTGCGGATTCATTGCAAATGGAACGACGTGCCATAATTCACAGTTAGCGCGCATCTATGCGTTCTATTTTGGCACAGGTGAACAGCAAAGCGAAGCAAAGGCATGCGAAGCGTAGCCAAGCGAGCTGCGGCTCGTGCCATTTGCAACTTCCTCAACTGACTGGCTGACTGGCGGACTGACTGAAGCCTTAAGCGTTGCCATTAAGCGACACTAATGTTAATTGCCTTGTGAACCTTGGCTGCCAAATAGCCTTGGCTGCTTTAACGCAAGTCGCGTTCAAAGTCAATGATCGCAAAGCGGTACGCAAAGTTCATTTAATTCATACAATGGCTACACGGGCGAGAAGCGATCGCGAATGTCCTTGACAGACAGCACAGAGTAGATAGCAGACAACAGCGAGCAGAGACACAGACAGACAGACAGACAGACAGAACAGATACAGAAAACAGAAATGACTGCTTTGCATGCTCCCATTGCTGTGATCCGTTGATCGTGATCTATTTTACATTGAAGATGTGTTCAGCCACATCCGCTGTTCTGAACTAGAACAGAAGCTTTGCTCAGCGTGAGTCTTTTAGCATAAGACTTTGGCTTACGATAAACAAACTGGTTTTACTTATATAGATCAGCTTCTTAGTGCACAAAGCGTTTCCTTACTTGTGAGAAAGAGAGAAAAAAAAAACAAACTATGGATTTATGAGTACTAAACAATGTTTATGCTTAATGATTCTTGTCATAATAAAATCCATCATAATCAAATTTTTTTTGTTTTTTTTTTTTTTTTGTTTTTATCTACGTATGAGTAAGTAATCTTACACATTTGATATTCTTTATCTTTAAACAATAATCTTGAAGAATAATATAACTTAGTGCAATGAAAACATAGTTTAGATAATTCCATAGTAAGCCTATAATAGTTTTTACTTTCTCTCTATAAGTAAATTATGTCCATATTTCATATTGTTCAATTGAGAAAATTACGTAAAATGATGAAGACGATGGGATAATAGGTTCTCACAATAAAATGATACTCATTAAACATAAAACATGAAATCAGCGTGTGCTATAAAAATGTTTGATTACGCTATTGAAAAAACATTACTGAGATAGAGATAAGGTACTTATTAGGAATATTCGCTTTATAGGGTGCTATCGTGCTGTTCTTAAATTAAAACATAGTTTAACTACACAAGACTTTTTTTTGGTTGAATTGTTAATTATCTGGAAATGGGTCATTCCAATTTTCATTTCATACGTTCATATTTGGCATAGGTTCGCAGCATTGTGCGTAGCTAGCTGTGGGCGTGACTTCAGATAAAAGTAAATGAAGCAATCTAAAAAAATAAACTGCCTGCTTCATTTGCGACTATGACTCAATATTCTTATGTCATTTAAACCATTACTTCTGCGGAAACCTCTAGCGATTTGAGAAAATTTCTATGCTGTTTTATAGAACAATAAGCAGCCATGGCTAAGTTGCCTCTCGATTTCATAGGTAACCATTGCAGCTCATCTAATTGTTCTATTTTATCACAGGCAAACAGCAAAGCCGCGTAAGGCCTTTAGTAGGCATGTAAATCGGTAATCGGTAAACGTGTTTAAGATAGTTTCTGTTCTGCTGACCGTGAGTCATATAACCGCGTGTGGCGCGTGAAGGGCTTTTATCTGTCTACATAGAGCCAACAGTAAGTAAATGACGTTCATGTAAGTTACAGGACACGAAAAACTGCATGGGGCGCAGGTACACAGAAATACGCGACACACAATGAAATTCGCCAGAGATCAAGTATTCCATGTATCTGAGTTTAGTTATCATTTATTTCTTTATGTCTTCTTGCTTAAGTAAACTTAAGCGTGCATACACGGAGCTAGAGCAGAAGCTTGAAGTCAACTGCTTAACTTATTTTAACTCAACACCAACGACTCGCACGAAGGTCAACCAGTCGAGTTCGGCGCAGCTCTTCGCTTATCTCGTTAAGAAGTTGAGATAAACCAACTCCGCCGTTCGGTCGCAGTGCGTTGAACTTTTGCTTAGTCACTATTGTAGCCCATGCTAAGATTTGCAAGTGAATCTTTGTTCTATGAAATATTCTTAATGATCTACACTTATATGAGTAATTCCACACACCCATCCGCGCCGCTCACTCCCTTTGTCATCCTCATCTGCGCATTCTCTTTGGCCAAACTTTCGTCAGAATGTTGTAATTTTATTTTGTTGCCATTCTGTTGTAAATTTTTGCAAACATTTTAACAACGGCAGGACACAATTCGTTCTCACTTGAACAGGTTAACAGAAATGAGCGCAAAACATCAGAGCTACTCATGACTGTATAGGCTTTTAGCGAATTCAACACGGGCAAATTATTTCCGAATTGCGTAAAAAACCTTGAGAAATTTTGCTTTTTTTTTATTTTATTTTATTTATTTCCATGTTTAATTTTATGTACAATTTAAAACAAAAAAAAAAAAAAACAAATAAACATTTGCGAGTAAGCGTGAGTATGTGTACAAACACGTCGAGTGTAAATCCAATCGATGATAGGCCTACGTCTGCTGAATTCTTACGTCAACGCTTGTCGCTCAAAGTCAACTCAAACTTGTGCACACTCTCGGCAGTTAATGACTGCGTTGAAGGTTGACCGCTGACGAGCCCCTCGCGGTTTTTCAATGTTTAACGTGTTAACAAAAGCATTTATTATCTAATTATACACTACGCGATTTGGGGCCAAGTGTGTGCCGAGATGTTCGACACTTTAAGGCATATTGTCACATTGTATAATAACCTTTAGTCTAGACTGTGTGAACTGTGAGCCTAAGTAAATTATATTACTTTCCATGATGAGTCGCACGGTCCTCTGCTCGCATCTCACAGACTGCATTATAAAGCAAAGTCAAAAGGAATCGGGTTATGACAATCAGAAGGCTTCGTTGGTGTTTACATTTAGCAGGAGCAGAATTGGTTGCAAACTTCAAGGCTGGTCAATTTGAGAGGGGAAGTATAAGAGTATATCAGCAAATTCGGCTTGCAGAGTATTGTGCAATAAATGCTTACTTTTGGTAGTTCAATAGGGGAAACACATTATTTGATGGTGTGAAATAAATGTTAAGGTTCATTCAAAACAAACGAAATATAACTAACTTCTACGAGATCTGTTCTCTCTATTTCAAAATGGTAACTTATTCTTTGGCTGATTGACTGATTGCTGTCTGTGAAACGATATGCGAATAATTTTAATATGCACATAAAAAAACCTGAAATTTAAAATAAACAAAATAAAAAAAAAAAAAAAACAAATTCAAACGACTTTCATTTGGGATCGATGTTTGCCTGTACATACATATGCATAAATGCTAATCTGGCAATAAATACATAAATTCAACTGAATGACGTTATATGGGCAGCCTTGCCAAGAGTTAACATTTTACTTTGTTTTTAATTGATCTACGTTTTAAACTTGAATTTCCTAACTCTAATACTTGAACTTGTATCTTGTTATGCTCCCATTGTTTCGTTTTTGTTTATGTTTCAAGTTTCACGCTCTTTTTATTAACCTGACCGCATAGAGTTCATTTACCCCGCGAACCATAAAAATTCGACAAGCGAACATGATTCTGGGTAGAGTTCATTGCCCTGCGCCAAAAGTAAAACTCAAAACTCGCTCTTCAACACAAAAGCTGCGCGCCTTCCCACTCACTCACACGCTGCCTCGCACACGCTGAATGAATCCGCTGACTGCCTCTCTCTCGCACTTACTGCTGTGGGGAAGCGCGCTATGCTTATTGTTTGTCGTTGTTTATCGGTTTCTTTTCTTCTCTTGTTTTCATATTTCTTTTTTTTTTTTTGTTGCCTCCACATTCAAAAACGTCGCATCTTTTATCCAAAAACTTATTTTGGATAAAAAACGGTCTGCAGCTTTTTCTGTGCCCCTGCTCGACTGGTTACGAATACCAATTGGACTTCCTACAAGCGGCAAAAAAGCGAAAGTGAAATCGAATACGAGCACAAAAAGCACAGACTGCGACAAAACATGAAAGACCACGTCACAATTTCACTTTGTTTCATACCTTGTAACATAAAACAAAAAAATTGAATAGGGCTCATTCATTTAGTACTGAGGTATGTAACACTTGCTGGCGATCGGCTTTGCATCACAAAATTATAAACGAAAAATATTAACATCAGAGGAATATGCTTAGCTTTCATTCCATCTATTGAACAAATATTTATATGACTTCAAAAGTGTCGAAATGATAGAGATCTTATTTCTTCTTTTCTCTGAAAGATGCCCATTATCTTGTGAACTGATTTTTGAATTATCCATATTTAAAAAAATCGTTTCGAAGCATCAGTATTGATAAAAAAATTTGTACATATTACCATATACAATATATAATACACTCCACTTTCGCTGACTTGAACTTATTAAAACCATTATTATCGAATAGTGGTTATATATTTAAACTACTTTACAATTGTTGTTATATGTTTAAAACACACTTTGTGACATATTGATTATTAATTTATTATTTATTTTATTTGTACCTTTATATTTAAAATATAATCAGTTAATTATTTAAAAAAAGAGGTAAATTTTGTTTGCCAATTTTTGGCTGATTCTACATTTTCGCGCAGAAACTGTTCAAGTTAGAGGTTGGTCAAGTTAGCAAAGGTTGAGTGTAGTTTGTTTTCCTAGAAGCAGGGGATTGAATGATTAGTGAACTGCAACAATTCAATTTGAAATATTTTCTGGCAACAGATACAGTCAATGCTGAAAGTTGTAACCCTTTACCAAAGTGCCTTGTAATGTTGAGGCTTTTGACAGATGTACTTGGCATTTAAGAGAAATCTTATATTTTTATTGTTAAGCTTAAATTGGCTTTGTAAACAATATGCAAAAAAAAAAACATAAATTAATTTTACTACTCCCATCATCATATTTACGAAATTGTATTTTGTTTAATAAGAAATTATAAACTTTTTGTAACAATAGCACAGAAATTGTTAGACGAGCGATCGTTGCTCTTATAAGATGCGAGCAACAGGAAGGAAAACGGTCGGACGCCAGCAAACGCTAACTACAGTGGTTCATGCTAATAATGATCATCTTATCAAAGTTTTTTATTACATTTTATGTAAAATACAAAGAGAATATTTAAATAGTGTAAATGAAATTGTTTATTACAATCAACTTAAAGTGAAAATAAGAAAACCTATGTAACACCTGTTTTAATGAAAAATTAGAAATAGAGAATCACGAGCTGGTTGACAATTTCCAATATTTTAGTTATTTTTTTATGTCTATAACCGACATGATTCTATTTTCGATTTATCTAAATTATTTATATTTGAATTTTCCTATTCTAACTGCTCGATTGTACTTAGCCAGGATATTTTACTGTAGTGTCTTACGTAACTCTGTGTAACAGCTACACTCAACACAATGAACTGCCACAGCACGAGTCAATAAACACTCATAGCTATAACACAGCTCATCCACGCTACGCTCGCCATTGACTGTGTCTCGCTCACTCATTGGCACGCGGGCAGTGCTTTATCAGCGCCATCCCACCGACGCCCGACGCTCCGCCAGCAACCCACAATCAAATGCATTCTTCACGCTCTTGTTAGAAAATGTTTCAAAACGTTGCGATCGCTGTTGTCGCTGTCGTCATCAGCCACAGCTTCTGATTTCTGTGCTATTGTTACAAAAAGTTAAAAATTTCAAATTCAACAAATTCTTGGAAGGTTTGCTTACTCATTTATTTTATTATTAAACATTTAGCTTGGCTGAATGCTTGAATTTTCCTATATTTATAACAGTTTGCTATGCACATTAAGCTTATCATGTTATTTTCTTCGAGTGTACTTCAACAATCGCCCAAAAACAACAACAACAACAACAACAAACGACAATTTGTGTATTCAGTTCAGTAGGCAAACTTAGCGCTCTCTCAAAGCGAACCGGCACGCGGCATACATACGATAAAATGCGCATTTTGTCACTTGCCACCTTTTGCGTTCGTTGCGCTAATTGCCGAAATTACACTCGGCCCCATAATAACACAAACAAAACTGACACTCACGAAAGTGCAAAACTCGCTCATTCGCTTGCTTGCGTTAACAACGCCGCTGCCACCGCTAACGTCCTCTGCTGCCACGCCAGCACAGAGTCGGCACTTGTTGCTGGCGCCTCATCACTCACCACTCAGCACACAAAATCCGAATGCGATCTCATTCGGCACACATGCGGTGCGCGGTTGCCTTGTTGCCTTTGCTGCCGTTTGAATAATTGGCTCATGCGCTCTCCGGCTCTGGCGCTCTCTTCATTTTTTAGTTACGATTGGGCGCACTCAGGTTCAATGACCGCCAAAAATTTAAACTTTTCGTTACTCTTGCTTATTTGCAGGCAGTCGCTCGTTTTAACTGCGCGCCTGATGTAGGCATTACTCGTCTGATTTTTCTTTCAACGAAAAGTCTCAATTTAACATTGCTGAACGCGCTCGAGTTCACAGACCCGCATTGAGTTCGCAGCGCATAAGTATTACAAGTACAGCTCCATGAACGTGACATCGTTCGAGCGCATTGACCTTCGTTGTCATTGTCAGTGCCTTGCAACGACACATCGCAAGGGCAAAATTCGACGAACCTTGTCGGGGTTCAAGCTGTAAACTCGGTTCGTGCCGTTGACATCAGCCAAGTGCAACCGGCCAAGCCACGTCTAGTCTCCAACTCGCTGCCGCTGCGGCGCGCACTCCAATCGCTTTCAACTTGCCTGCTTTAATTGAAACGCTACCTTGGCGACGATCACTTTCGATTTTCATGTAGAAATCGATAGCGTACTTTGCTTTAGGCCCAGGCGCGCAGCAGCCGACGCAAGTGTCTGCCTCAGCGGCGGCGATCGACTCTACACTCGACGTCACAGCGCACGGCTCGCTTGTGGCTTTTGGTTAAGCGGGCGCGGATATGGCTGGCGTCGCGATCGCAGGCATTATGTATTATGATCACTTTCGATTTCAAAAGTACGATCGATGATATTCGGTCAAAAAATAACAGGCAAACATGTTCAGCAGGGCGGCCTTGTTGTGTGTTTGGAATGCTTTTGTTTTTCTCATTTTTTGGTTTTTGTTGCGTCGCCGTCATTCCAATTTATATTTTGGCAGTTCAGAGCATGCGGGCTTGACAAACATCAGCGCAAGTGAACGAAAATTAGTGTCATAGGGTAGACGCGAGCAGTAACCAGCAGAGCAGCTGAGTTTCGGTTACTTTTTACTTATTCATGAACTACCTGCGAAGTCTGCAAACGATGATCTCTTAGACACTTGAAATATTTTACATACCTTTACTTTGGTTTTTAGCTGGTTTTTGCATTTAATCACTACAATGCTAGCTCGGAAATAAAAAGGGATCAGTAACGACTGAATTTAAGTTTAAAGTTGTTGGTTTTTTTTTTTCATTTGTGTTTTGAGTTAATTTATATTAAAAACTGCTAAAACACTCTCTTCTAATTGTCATGGTAAGAGATTGTTGTAGCATATTGTATATAATGAGCACCGCAAAGTTAACTGTGTATAGCAAAACACATGAGTTTGACCCAATTTTATTTCATTTCAACTCAAAGTAATCGCGGTATTCATTTTATGCGTATTGTGTCGACACTGTGCGCTGTGAGGGGTGCCAGGCGTAATGATCGCGATGCGACAGAAAGAGATAGTTGCTGTAAGCTCAGCGACGTCACACATCGTTGTTGATGTTGTTGTTTTGTTTGTTGTTGTGGTTTTAATTAGCCAAGCTTTGCGCAATGCTCTGCTACGTGTGCCCCGCCGCTCGTTACACAATGCCATGTGTATGTGACGTGTTTAAAATGAGTTGTGAATTTTGCAGCCTTGCGTTGTGTTTCCAATTGTGTTCATGCGATGCCGCCTTATGTGCAAACAAGTTGTGCGACAGAGCACAGAGCAATGCAAACGAAAAGCAGAAGTTTCCGTTGAAACAAATATTTATACTGAAAGTGTATTTTCTTCGAATTTTTGCTCAACAAAAAAAGTCTCGCATAAAACCTTTTGTACAATTTCGAACAGGAGCTCAGCGTTGTCGAACGGTTGCCTGCGCGACGGTAAACTGTCTAAACTGACGACAGAATGGGCGGTTCAAAGCTAAGTCGACGTCACAGCGACTGCGACAGCGACACACAACAGCACGAAAACAATATACGAGCATTTTTTAAGCTCATTATACCTTAGTATGCATGTACACACATGCATACACACATGCGTCTGTGACTGTGTATATGAATGCTTGTGAGTATGTAACAGCTTTATGAATAATTCAATATGTACAGACTTAGTGTTGTTGTGTACTTAATATCAAAAGCAGATAAGTGCATTACAAACCTTTACACTGTGTAAGCGATATGTATGTATGTATGTATGTATGTATGTATGTATGCACAAATGTATATAAAGAAAAAAAAATTAAATGCCAATTATATATATTAGCTGCTCTAAGATTTCAAATCGAAATTACGTTTCTTATTTTGAAAGTAAACTATGCTTAAATAAATTTTACCACTGCAGCCTTTTTCCACTTTGCCAACGTAATTTATGTGAGTAGCCTAGGCAAGATAGGAATGTCGCAAACTTCGGCTGCTTAACATTAATTATGTGCCTTATAAATCAGCGTTGACATTATTTAACTATTTTTATATACATACATATATGTACAATACATACATTTATTATTATTATCATATCTGTTTGTTTTTTAACAAATATAAAATGGTATAAATTGTTTAACACAGTATTCATGTTTTTATTTTGTCTGTATTCTACGCTTATAAAACGTAAAATGAAAACATATTTATTTCACATAAAAGCGGAATGTCATGGAAACTAAACTCATGTAGCTGTGTGTGCACAAAAAGACATAAAAATGTTTAATCCAATCAGCCTTGTGCCGCTGAAAGTTCAAGTTCAATTCGCCCACTTGCTCATTCATATAAGCGTAAATAAGAAACACTCACGATCAACAGGCAGCAATGCGCAGCCAATTGTGTTTTCTGCTTACCTAATCGAATGAGTACAATATAATACCGTATTTCCTAGACTTTACGGGTTTACCGTTACGGTGAGTCTCAACAAATGTTGGGGTACACATTTAACAGACCTTATGTGAGACCACAAAACAAAACAAACTTTTGCGCTTCTTCGTTGCTTTTGACGCTGAAAATTGTTTATTTTGCTATGAAATGTACATTTGTATATTGGTCCATATTGTTTAAAACACAAAAAGCAAAAAATTGTTAAAAGTTTTAAACAGTTTGTTAAAACAACAGGCGACCAGCAATCGATTGTAGGGCGTCACCACACGCCAGCTAACGGAATGTGTTTTTTTGTTTTATTTTGGTAGAAGCTGACTCGTGGCAGCTGATAAGCAATCGACAAAAGCATGAATACCATATAAAATCAAGCAAAATGAAATGTGTACAGTGAAAACTCGTTGCAGAGGAACTGCAATTGAATTTCAAAGCTTTGAGAATGCTAAACAGTCTTCCTTTTTTTGCTTTTTGTTTTTTGTTTAATATTAAACAATTACAATTTTAAATAGAGAAGGTGCATTAGCATATTTTAAATTTAATTTTTAGTTGAATTTTTTTTTTGTTTTTTATATATTTTTGTAGCTAGTGATTACTGTTTTTTTTTTTTGTAAAATAGGTATCGTGAAGAAAATCAAATGTGGATTTTATTTATTTTTTTTTTTTTGTTTGAAAAAGCCAAATTTGCATTTTCTACCTACGTATGTTTCGTATACAACATACCCATAATATTATTTTGTATTGAATTGGGCAGAATGTGGAAAAAATTTGCCAAATATTTTAAATTTTACTTTTGTTGCCACGAAGTCATGTGCGGGTGTATTTTTTTACTACTGAGTAAAGCGAATTATCTGCATACAGTCACCAGGCAGAAGGCAGCCTTGCAACTCGCCACACATCGTCCTTTGCCGCGCCACCGCTTTGTCATAACGGCCAAGAGCAAAAATATTTAAAATCTTTTATTTGCATTTCTTAAAGTTCATTCTGGCTTCATGCCGCAGCAGCAAGTAACGAGAGCGTGCATCCTGACAATTCTCTTTACTGCAACGTTGAGGCATGATAATAATTTTTAACCACATGCAGTTGGCGGGCAGTAAGCCAACTTAATATAAAATAAATAAATCACTCAGCTGTCAAATGGCGCCAGGGCAATAATAATAGTAATTTCAGAATGCCAGATTTATGCCCGATGGTTGTTTTTGTTGTTGTTGTTGATGTCATGCTTATGTTGTTGCTGTGTTGGATATACTTTTTTCATTTTGCAGAGGCATAAAATATTCCATAAGTCAATATGCTGCTTGTTATTTTAACACCAGAAACAGCATGTACAGGTGTTGTATGGCGTATCCTTTTTTTCAAAAGTCGCTACGGACAGGAAAACATGCGACAGGACACACGTCAGCTGCCGTGAATGAGACACAAACACAAGCGAACCAAGTGAAGGCGACACAAAAAAAGTAAAAAGAAACTGGGAACAGAAATAAAAAAGGCATCCTGTGATGCTGTACGTAGCTGAGCGACGTCAACAGCATGGCAGCTCATCTTGCCGCTCGCAGGCTAAAGTCAAGCAGCACCTGTCGCATTCTCGTTTCCGTCGCAGTCTTCGTCGCAGTCCCCGTCGTCGCCAACATCGACAACGCCATCGCCGTCGCCATTGCCATTGTTGGCGTCTGCGTCGTTGACGTTGGGTCCTTGGCTGGCTGTGTTCATATTCTTGTACGTATATCCGGCAAAGCTGTCCGTTTATATGACATGATTATGTGCAACACACACAAAGTGCAAACGTGCTACAGCGACAAAATGGTCGCGTCAAAAGCTGCACCCACAATGCAGCGACCGGGCGCCCGGCTGCCAGCAGCGCATCCACTTGAGACGTTAAGCTGCGCTCGCATACCTCCCTCCCTCCTTGCCGATCGCTTTCCTGTGCGAACTCGCTCGCTCGTTTGTTCGCTCGTTTTCGCTGTTGGCAGTTGGCAGCCCAGGCTTGGCATAAACACGTTGACCACCTTAACCTTACATTTATGTTTCGAATATTTTTTGTGGGTTTTTTTTTTTTTTTGTTTTGTTGTTTGTTGTGCATGTCTGTTCCTTTGTTCCATTTTTGTGTTTTGTTTGCGTCATTTTTGCTCTTTTGCAACGTCAGCTTGTTAATGCCCTGTTTACTACATCGCATCGCATCCCATCTCATCGCATTGCAACGCACAATGACGGGCTGCTTACCTGCTTACCTTTGGTTGGCTTCTGTTTCCGTTTCCGCTCTCGGCTGTCCTTGACGATTTAAGCATTAATGAAATTCTTTTAAAATTGTGCGCTAAAGGAGTATGTAAATAAAAACCACGTATAGTGGATGCAGACTCTGGGCTTAATATCTTTTTTACGAAAGATTCGTTTTAACAATTGTTATTCTGAAATGAATAATTTATGCCTTAAAGTTGCCTTATTATACCCCGTACCAACAAATGGTAAAGGGTATATTAAAGTTGTGCAAATGTATAGTTGTGTAACAGGCAGAAGAAGGCGTGCCAGAGCCCATAAAGTATATATATTCTTGATCAGCATCGAACGGCGAGTCGATCTAGCGATGTCGGTCTTCTTGTCTGTATGAACAAACAGATCTCGAAAACGGTTCGGTCTACAATCACCAAATTTGCCATGAAGACTCTTCTAATCAATAGGAATAACGATTTTTTTTTTTTCGATATTCATCCTATAATTTATAGCTGCCATAGGAACGATCGACCGGAAAACAACATTTACTGAGAAAAAGTTTTTTGTTTATTAAGATATCGTTACTAAATTTTTGATATATTAATTTTGTGCAATATCCAAATATATATGTGAATATGATAAATATCGAGTTACTATAACATGTAGCTGCCATAGGAAAGATCGGCTGAAAAGTTACTTTTACAAAAAAAATTTTTTTTTTTACCTTTAAGTAATTAGTACAAAATATTAAAGCGAATACATATATATGTATTGAATTTTGGATTGGGTACTAGATATTCTATAGTCGGGTGCGTCCGACTATAGCCTCTGCCTTTCTAGTTTTTTATTTAGTTGTCGTACAATAAGTGGTCAAGGTATTTAATTTCTCTTCTGTTTCCATATGTCGATCCCATATGTTCACACTGATTTTAAAAAAGTTGTTTATAATAGGAGCTTTTTTTCTTGGCTGGGCTTTGAATTGAGACTCAAAAATCAGAACATGGTTCTGTATTGCATTGCCATGGGTGCCATACTTAGTGCGTATTCTACCCATATTTTTGTTAAGTGTATCATATTTCTCTAAAAGACGTCATTGTTGATTATGCGCAGGTTTTGTAATTAAATTATTTAATATTTTTTGGTTAATCCCGCAGACAGACAGCAACTGATAGTGAGTCGGTCTACTACAAGTTCGTAACCGCAGTTTTTGATTAATACAAAATAGTTGCGGTTTTCATATGGAGGCGGCCAGATCCATTCCCCAAATCCGATTAAAAATGCCACCTGCATTTCCGTGAAATTTGTCGTTTTAACCGAAAGCAATTTATGCATATTTTATTTCCATTATTAATCAAATGGTTTTGTTTTTCTTTTCGCTGCTTTTCGTTATTTAATTTTTAATGTATTATTTGTAAAATAATAAAAGAGTTGGTTAAAATGAATTTTTAATTGAATAAAAATTATATGCCGAAATAAGCAAAAGCCGTTGCCTGTCATGCTTCCGCTTAGTAATAAAATTAAATTGTACTGCAAATATTTATAAACTGATTTTTTATTTGCAGAATATTAAAAAAGCATAATAATTAATTTCGATTTTGTTGATATTGTTGTATTTTTTTTTTTTTTGCCATTGGCTGATCGATTCATTTTAACAATATTTTAATAAAAATACTATGCAAATGCTGCAAATAAAATAAAACAGAAATAACATGCCTAAAAGTATGCAATGAAATCTTTTGCTGCTCTTGATGTTTTTTTGTGTTGTTTATTTATTCTTTATTGTTTGTGGTTATTTTTATATGTTTTGATTTGTTTTTGCCAATTATTTTCATGTTAATGTTGGATTTCGTATTTGATTTAAAAAAGTGTTATTGCGAAAATTTTGGTTTTTTTTATACTTTTTTTTTTCTTTTCTTTTTGTGTTGTTTAAAATTGTAGAGAAAAAAGCGACCGGAAAATTCTGTGGCCAGGAAATCGCGGACTGTAATTTATTCTATGTAGTTTAAATGTCGCAAAACTCAAAAACAATTGGCGCAGGTAAATGCTTTCGCACTAAAAGCTTAGCTGCCAAACAAATGAAAAAAAAAAATAAATAAAAAACAAAATATCTTTATATATATTTGAATGAAATTCATTGTTAAAAAATATTTTATTTTGTGTTGCGCATTATTTTTATCATAATAATATTTGGCGTGTATTTAAATTTAATTGGTATTTTAAACTGTTCCTTTATTGTTAATCGAGTATTTTGCAATTTCCTCTTTTATGATTAAAAATACTTTACGCAATCGGCAATTTATTGACGATTTATTTGTATTGTTTTTTTAATCGTCTTAATTCCTTTGTGAACATGACATTTCAAAATGTTGGCAAACAATCGCGTTAGGAGTTGAGGCAATTAAATATGAAATAATAATATGCGACTATTAGCACTTTTGAGTTGGTATTATGGAGAAATACAAAACGCTGAATGATTTTCTGAATAAGTATGTCATTATAACGGAAGAAAATGGAATTACGTTATGCAACACATATTTATACTTCTTTGTACTCGTTTATTTGTTTGTTTTCCTCTTTTCTCGAGCGCACTCAAACGCTTCCTGTGCTTCCATAGGCTGAAGGCTGCGTTGAGACCGTGGCTGAGGTACATGAATTCACCTTCATATGCCAGAAGTGGGCTATACTCTTGATGAATTTCCTGAGTTTTTATTTTTTTATTTGTTTTGTTAGACATTTTTCTAACGATTATTGACTTGTTTATTGAGTGAATTGGCAAAGCCGAGTTTCTGACATTATTAAGGTATGATGAATTTGACTTTTTTATCTTGACTTTATATTTGTATTCTAATCACAGTACACTCTCGATAGAGCGAACTAACAAACACCAAGGGTGTTCACTATATCGAATAAGTTCACTCTAATGAATGGAAATTATTATTGTGTTTTTTAATATTTTCGTCCAAAATGAAGCAGACTTAATACGAAATACTTATAAAAAAAAAATGCATATATTTATGTATTGCTTTTTTTTTTTAAACACAAAGGGTTGAACCGTCTTCTAAACTTAACATACTAATATTACTTTTTATTTTTGGAAGAATGCCGAAAGTTTAGTTCACTCCTTAGAGTAGTTAATGTAATTAATGATTTTGTGTTCACTCCTACGAATGTTCGTATAATCAAGTGTTCTGTCATTGGAGTTTATACTGTAAATGCCATTGCACAGATCACCTTTAATTTTCGAGTTTAAGCCTTATAATCCTAATAAGTAGGAATGTAATACGAATTAGAAATTATTGTTGTTTTTGTGAACTAATCTATAATTATTTTTTTAGCCAAATGGGAATCGAAAACTAATACACAAGGATCGTGTGTATACACAGATCAACAAATCGGAGTGTGAGCAGTAGAATATTTTCCAATTACAGGCTTTCGTTGCAAAGCAGTGTCATGTCTTAAGGTGGCGTGTATGTAATTAGACCTCAATCCGCAGTGGGCCGACCAAGTGCGTCGTGCTACTTTCAGTGAGTCAGTCAGTGAGCCAGTGCACTCGAGTGCGCAAGGAACTTATTAAGCGCATATTAGTGACGGTATCTGTGAATTGAAGATTTCTTAATTATGATGTGCCATTTATTAATGTGACACTAATGAGCAAAGCGATCCCAGTGCCAGGTTGGCCTGCGCCGAGTGTACAGACGACAATGCGGCGGCTGCTGCTGCTGCTGCTGCTGCCGGTGGCTTAAATAAATCCCCGACAAAATGTCAATAAATTTACACTCGACTATAATATCCTGCTAAATGGATTATTTATGCGTTCGCCTTAATGTTCTGCTATGGTCGCTATTAACGCTTAGTAACGCGCTTACTAATAACTTTGCCCACCCAACCGCTCCAACGCCCTCCCGCCCACACGCTGCTCAAAACGTCGCCAGTACATGCTTCGGCGTGTGTGTGTGTATGCAGCCAGCGATGTTGTCATATTATTCTGCTGTCTTGCGTCTGTAAGTGAAACATAATCAGGCGCTAGTTTCGCACTGTGGCCTTTTGCAGAAGGTCGGTCGTTCGGTCGGTCGGTTGGTCGGCAGGGCGAGTGGCCTAACATGGCGCGTTGTGGCGTGGGGGTCGCTGTCTAAACAATATGGCGTATGGTTGCCGTTAGCTGTCGCAAGTTGGCGCGTGCATGTGCGCTGTGTTTCATTTCCGGCATTAAAGTGTTTACAGATTTATTCACACGGAAAATACAGCAAATTAGTGTAGCCTTTTGTTACGTAATTATATGTACGGCGCGAAGTAACAAAAAAAGGTTGGGCATCCAGCATAGCCCATAGTTATGCCTGAGCGTGATGGCAGTGGGCACCTATGGCATTTTTTTATTTTTATTATTTTTATTATGGCGTAATTTGGCGTGCAAACATTTAAATTTATTATTTGCACTATAAAGAGCTTCAGAAGGAATTCTGCTGACATTAATTGCTTGTTTTATCAAGTGAAAGAGCTCAGCTAGCCACAATTGCATGTGCCAGGAAGGCTGTAGGCCTACGTGGATTGCATAACTGTACTTGCGGAATAGTTTGCGGGTCTCTTTAATGAATTCGTGCAAGTCTGTAACTTTTAGTTAAATTTTATGCTGTATATTTCTTTTTTGGCAAAGTTTTAGCAAGTTTTGCCATTAAAGGCAGCATGCTTTAAAATATTAAATCGCTTGATTATGCGTGCATTGCGCACAGTAGCACAGTAGCAGCTAAAAGTGAACAACACCTCAATTGTTGCCTTGGGTGCGTTTTGTTATCCATTTGGTGTTTTGCATAAGTAATCAGTTGAAAACCATAATTAGCTCACGAATTGTGCGCATTTAATTTTTGGCAAATCTCTGGGGCATGTTTCTTAAACGCGATTAACCCATTCAAGCGCATCAGCGCAATTACAAAGTCGGCGCAGGACGTGAGCGCAAATCTAAGATGGCGCCAACGTAACTGTAATCGTTTTGCGTTGTAGTTGGTATTGGCGGCTTTTCGTTAATGCGTTAGTAATATTCATTCAGTCAGTCAGCCATCCAGACAGTCATCGCGGCAGCGCGTCTTCGTAATAAATTGTGCGAGCATTCCTCCGCTGCTGCCTTGGCTGCCTCTGCTGCTGCTGTGGGTGGAGTGGGTGGAGCGAGTGGAGCTTCAGCGGGAGTATTGTGGGCATGTTGATGATGGCTGGTATTTTATTTATAATGAAATCGTTGTTGTTGCTGGCATTCGCTACAATTGTTGCCATGATAAAGCGGCATTTTGCTGGTTACCGCGTAACGCTAAATCGTTCGATAATTTATGCGAAAATTATATGACAATTGCGCGTTGCTATTGGCTTAGGCTGGCTGGGCAAATTAAAGTGAGCTTAGATTGCCAAATAAATTGAAAATGGCTTGAGCTGCTCTCGTGGGAGCTCTTCAAAGGCATTATGCAAGGATAACAGAACTTTAATGAATGCTGCGTCAATGATTTGATTATTGCACATATTTAACACATTAAAATAAAATTTCTTAAATTTAAAAATATATTTTTATTAACTATGTTGCGGTGTATTTTAAAAGATAGTATGCATTTACACCACATTGTCAATTGTTAAGTGCAACACTTGGGTCACATGTTTTTTCGTGTGCCCCAGGCGCAATATTCGCCTGAGAATAATTCGATGTCGCAGGGACAGTATAAGGAAGAGCATGGCGCATAAGCCTCGAAGCGGCAAAAGTCACAGGAGCAGCACTGCGCACAGTAGCCAATATAGAACGGATTGAAGCCGGCGTGATCGGTTTGATGCACAATGCACATCTGTGCCAGCGTCAAATGCTGCAAAGCACGCAAGACCTCTGAAAAATGTAGGAAATATTCCAATGTGCACGCAGAATAAGCAACAGACAGCTTACATACTTTTTAGAGCCTTTTTTAATAGTGACTTTGAGTAGCTCCAGTTTTTCAATTGCTTCAACTTCATAGCTGCAAGTTACACTACACGATTGTTTCGTATGCGTTTGTGAACTACGTTTAATATTTTAAAATGTATACGACTGTGACAGCAAAAGCAAATGTTTTTGTTTTTTTTTTTTGGAAGCAAAATGTTTTGGTTACAGTTGTGACAGTTACAAGAGCGCAGAAACAAAGGACATAGAACATCACGTATATACGTATATTTGCCACATCAAAAGGTCTGTGGAAACACGTAGCAAATGAGTCCAAATGTACATGAGGGCAAACATGGAGGGAAATGCGTCTGCAGTCGTCATGAGTTTTGCGGCCCACCTGCAATTTGTGTGTGGGTTTGTTGCTGTTGCTTATACGTTTCCTGTCAACTGCTGCCAGCCAAATGCGAACCCATATCAATGCAGAGGCTTCCTGTTTGCCACACCTGTCGGCACATGTGGCCTGGCCCCGCCCATGCGTTCTTTCTTTCAAACACACACACACACACACACACTCACACACACCCAAACACACCGCAAGCACAAGAAGCAACAGAGAACACAGAGCACAGAGAAGACAGAGACTGGGCGACAACTTCAAGTTAATCGTTACAAAGTTAAACAAACACAAATAGATTAGTTCAAAGTTCGTTGATGTTGTGCTGCATGTCAGAAGTCAAATTGTGTCAAATGGCTGTAAACGTTCTCAGCAAAGACAAAAACAAAGACGAAAACAAAAGAAGAAATCACAAAGCAAATATGCAGGGCTGCACAAATAAGCAATTTCGCATCACTGCCTGGCATTGGCCTTAGCATCTTGCACTTGGCCAGGTTGGCTGTGAAATTACTTCACTGGCTTAAAGGATTTCCCGCTTTCAGGCTCCCTTTTTGGTTTCATGCGCTTGCAGCCCTGGCATTGGACGAGCTGCAAGTTACTTGGCCTTAAGTCGCTTTGTATTTCATTGCTTCCCGAAGAATTTACCAAAACAAGTTATATCTTTGTTGGCATTCGGTGCGTTCTGTTCCATCTGACTTGTGTGCTGCTGACAGTTTCCTGCTGCTGTAGTTATTGTTTCCATTCCACCCACTTGGGCACCACGCACGTCCTTGGCACATAAGTTCAATCACCTTGATTAGGTATCATCAACAAATTTCATACTAAGTTGGCTGCCTTCTGCACTTCCTATGGCCAATCGCTCGCTCACTCGCTTGGTCGCTTGTTTGTTTGTCTGACTGATTTGCTGTTGTTTATTTTGATTTCCGCTCAAATAGTCGTCGTCGTCGTCGTCTTCGTCTTCGTCGTCAACGTCGCTTTACAGTCTCACTGCGTCCACTACAGTGCTGCCATATGACTTGCCTGTGTTGTCTATATCTGATTTTTCTTACACTCGCTAGCAGACTTCGAGGCTGGATGTGGTCTGTTTGCTCGTTAGATTAGTGACGGTAAACACGAACCGTGTGTTATATGATGAACTTTGCCTGTGCCCTGTTTTTGTTAAGGGCGTGCGTCCTAAGGATCTTTAAGTAAGCAACTGACGAAAATTTAAGAGCATTTACTTTGGCTGATACGTAGTATAAAATGGCTGAGGGGAATTCATATTCTCTGATGACATATTTACAAATTTTTGAGGATGGTATGAGGTTAGGTCAAGGTTCAAGGATTATATGAACTTTAAATAGCATCAGCTGATCTTGAGCTAACGAAGTCTTAAATTACAAAAAGCTGCTGGCAGGATTTCCATAGCCCGAGGCAAGCAACATATTTTGGAATAAACCATATGAGACCGTAAATAGAAAACTAAAGCTCAACTCAATTTAATTTTTTTGCTTTCCTACATAAATAAGTTCATGAGCCCTCAACTCGTATTTGTTTCGAAGAATGAAAGCGAAATCACTATGACCAAACTTTGCGCCTGCTTTGGCGAAAGTAGCCACTTCAGGCAGACTAACTTAAATTCACTTTAATATGTTAGTGAGATTGACATATTGAATCTGCAATCTCCCAGGCCAAATGAAAAAACACTTAGGTTGCGTAAACTGCGAAATTATTTGAGGAATGTCCTGCAGTGCCAATTTGTGCGCAGCATATCCAGCCGAGCCAGACGCTGGCCCAACCGATGCTGCTCCATGCGCTGGGGTGCGGGCCAAGAACGGCGCTTATTTTCTTTCGCAAACTCAGCTTCGCTCAGCGCATACAAATTGGCAATTTTATTAGCACATAAATTAGTAAAATAATCAATAAGCAATGAGCATTGAGTTGTTCTCGAAATAAATTCAATTTTTGTGCCTGCAATGAAATACAAGGACAACAGCACTAAAGCGGCGAGTTTCATCTGCTGTTGACGTCATTGTTTAAGGAATTCAAGCGGCCCGGGTCGTGTTGGAAATGTTGATAATGCCAATTAAGTTGTAGAAAAAAATTCCAAAAATTTTCTATTAGCGCACACTAAGGACACGTGTTTCACCCAAGTCCGCCATTTCAGTTTGTGTTGGCAGGATTACCGAATTTCGCTAAAAACCTTTTACGTTGCTTGTGTGCACGCTTTGAAGCACTTTTTGATTTTCTTAAAATTAAATTACGCAACTTACGGCAAAAGTTAAGCCTCTTTCCTTTCCCATGGTGAATGAGAACATTGTGCAAAGATTCTGCTTTGGATTTGATATAGGTTTGCTATTTATTAGAAGCTTAAGCGTGTATAAATTTGAAATTCGTGCTTGAAAATTTCTTATTGCTTTCATTATTTTAATTTTTGTTTGCAGCAAAAGGGGCCTCATCTTGAGATTGCCTACTTTGGCCTTAGTCGCAGAAAGTTAGCGATTAGGATTAAGTTTCGTTGAAATGGCTTATTAAATATTTCGTCAAAACAAAAACATTATTTCAAAAAACCTGCTACGGATTTAAAAGCCCAATTAGCTGGATTCTTTATGTGTTAATATTATAAGTCAAGGTCTAGTGAGATTCGCCTGAAATTTCGTCAAAAAAGCGTCGAAAACTTGCATTAAACCGAAATAATATAAACGTCACTTTAAGAGTTAACTGTTGGCATTGTTAGGTAAAAATAAATGGGGGGACCGTATTATGGCACTTAACGGTCTCAACATTTTACAGCCGCTTGTTTGCTGATAAAGACATTTTTCTTGTAAAAATTCTATTAACAACGTCCTTTATGTCCCACCATCTCTCTCTCTCTCCCTGTCTCCTTCGTTCACGGCAAGCAGGACCCACTAAACGTAACGAACGCAAGTGGAGCGACGGACCCCGCAGTGTGCGACGTGCACACAAACCCATTCGAAGTGCCACTTTTTATAATGCGGCACAGGAAAAAAGCAAAGAAAAGCAAATGCCAAAACAAGAAAAGAGGAAAATTCTATGCGGCTTAACAGCATCTTTAGTGGTCAATTCGAAGCGGCGTTGGATAAACGCACGACGAATAGCGAGGCTGCCTAGTCGGTAGGGAAAATTGCTTCGCTGTGGCTTCATGCTGCTGCTGCTGCTGACTGACGGACTGAGCGAAAGCTCTTAAGCCACGTTGCCCTATTGAAGGGTGCTTGATTTTCTGCTGGCCTGCTCTGCCTTTGCGTTTCACACACTTGCGCTAAATTATGTAAAAATGAGGTTTCCATAAAAAACGTTGAAACCTATTCTCGCACACACACACACACATACACATTTAATGTACAAACGTTGTACATAAATCGCGTTGAAAGTGCATTGACTCAGAAAAACAAAAAAGAAGTTATTGTTACATAAGTAGGCAGTATCAGCATAAGGCAGCTGACGGTATTTTTAACGAATGTAAGTCAGCTGTCCCACTGCGTGGCGACATTATGAAGTAAGCAAACTGTGAGGGACGTGGGATTAGGGCACTGTGTCATGTTTAATGCAATGCAAACCACAATTGCTTTTGTCTCGACTTACTTTGTGTATGCTTCACTGAAGATTATTTTCAGACTTATATTTTCCATATATCGCCAGAGTATTCAAATTTAAATAAATGTTAATTATAGTGCTGTGTATTATATGTCATGACAATCGGCCTAAAAAATAGACAAATATATGTCAAGAGATTTTAAGAACTTTCTCAGGCGCATTCGAGTGCTGACTTTTCCTTGAAGACTCTTTTTCATGCATGAAATACGTTTAATATCAAATTCAAATGTTTCATGCTTTTATTCATTTTCTGCCATTCTTTCGATCGTGCCTGAGATTTAAAATTGTTTGCAATTTGCGTTTTTTCGAACTTTGCATATTGGTTTACACGCTTAAACTGGCAGCGGTTGCTGTTGGTGTTCCCACTGCTTTCCTGGATCCGCTGCTGATCGACCAACGCAAACTTTTGACAGTCACCGCAAGATGTCGCACTGTTCTGAACTGCTGCGAGCTTCAACGGCGGCTTCAGCGTCACAGACGAGCTCAAAGTAGTCAACAAGTTTAACAAGTTTTATTTTATATATATTTTTTGTTATTTATTTCTTTTATTTTTTTTTCTTTTTCTATTCTATGGTTTGGTTTTGCTTTAGCATTTCGAAAATTTTTGTAGCACTGCCAGAAGATTTCTAAAATAAAAAGAAAACCCACTGTGCACTTTCAGTTAGTTTAACTGCACTATTCAACTTTATTTATTCAAAGATAAAAATCTGGGCATATATTAATTATTGTGTTACTCGCAGTTGCCGGTTGCTGGTTGCTGCTGTTGTTGTTGGATTGTGGTCTGTATTTGTTGTCGGTTTTTCAGTCTTGACAGTTGCTAGTTTTTGGCAGTTTGAAGTGACAACATGTTTAATTGCTTTTGGTTACTTTGCAAGAAGTTTTCTTAAACTGCAAATTGATTTGCTTTTAATGTTTTGCATACATCTAAACCACGTAACTGCATTCGTTTTTGTTGCTCGATCATTCATCTCCTTAAGATTCAAGAATGAATATATTTACGTATGTTATATAGGTTTTTCGTATGGATCTACACTCAGGGTAGTCAGTTTAGTTGCACATCTAAAGCGCTGGGCAATGTAGGACCCCTCTCTTCGTAGGTAGGTAAGGATAGCCAGCCTGCTAATCTTTGAAAACCATAACATTTTAATATCTCGGCGCTATTGAATATATCTGTTTTATTAAAACAAATAACTATTTATTAGGCAATTCTTCTCAACATATGACAATTCGGCTAATAATGGTCTAACAAAAATCTTTCATTTAAAATTCATTAAATTCTTATGGTACTTATTTAGTTTAAAAATCATTTCACAGCCAACAAAAACTGCACTATAAGTGGTTAACATGTGCATTGTACTTTTATGCTTATATAAAAATAAATATATCAAAAAAAACAAAAAAGTATAAGATTAAAAAAGTTGGACACAACATCGCAATACAAAAATTGCATAACCCAATTTTACGAGCTTTTGACTATGCAAATAAAGTATTTATGCAAATCGCAGCGCAAACCACAAAAACAACAACAATAGCAGCAACAACAAAACAAATAATAGTGCCCAGTTTTTGCATGCGAACCGAACCAAGTGAGTTGGCGACTGGTTTCCGTCCTGATGATTTTCATGCCTGACAGTTCACATCCTGGACTCGCTGCTGCTGCTCACATTCTTGATGTGCAGTCCGGGTTGCTGTTATTATTACTTTTATTATTATTGTTGATTGAATTGCTCATTGCGTATGCAATAATGCGCATGAGAATATTATAATAATAATTTCATGTTTCGAGTGTAGAAAAGTTGACGTTGTAAATGAATTTGTAATTTGATTTGTGCAGCATAATGCGATTGTTTGCACCATTATCCCGCTACAGTGAGTTTTTGTTAATTAGATATGTGTATTTTGACAGGTGCATTGGACTGTTATAAGTTGCTGTTTACTGCGAGATTAGTTGTCAATAAAATCAGCGACGAAATATTTTCGAATCTCGTATTGTTTAGAAAAAGTCAACAGAGATTCGTTTTAATTGATTGTTAAATAAAATAAAAAATTTTATAGGAAACATTTTGAACGAAATTTGATGTATGAATGTAGGATATGCAAAAATAAGTTTTTATTTTTTTTTCTCAGTTCTGCTCATGGTCATTGTGATAATCAGTTCATATATGCAGCGCTTCGTGGCCAATGACACTTTTCTGCTTTATATACTGTCAAGTTTTATGAGTTTAAAAATTTGTTCTAAAGTTAATTCTTGTGCTAAAGAGCAGCGGGACGAATAGAATTAACCAAAATTGTATTCAACTTATTCAAGTGACTTAATTCGCCACAAAGCCAACATAATTGTTTTCATGCTCTATTAAAATTTTTATTGAATTATTATGAAGTCAGTTTGGAACATTTCAGACAGACAGCCAGTAATAAAGCAATTGCCATGTCCAATCCTTGATGGAATAGACGAATAATGACGAATAATCGCATTGTTGATCACATACACACTTTCACCTCAGCATACCACGTACCGAAATTACTCAAGATTGTCAAACAGTAAATGAAGTTCCGCGCTCCCCATTTTACGCGTATGGCTTCCTTGCACTCACACATATACCCATGGAGACTTCAATTTTCTTTGCCCTTAGCAGTCAAGGCAAACTCCAACTCAACCCAACCCAACCTCCTTCCTGCGCTTACTTTCTTACTTACTTAAAGGGACATTGTGCACCCAAGTGGAATCAATTAATCTTGTACTGTTTTTTTCATCATTTGCCTTCTTCTTTGGCTGCTGCCTTCCCAATTTCTACTTCACCCCGCAGCTCGTTACTGTTTCAGCTCCTATGTAGCGCCACATGCCTGCAGACCAAGCTACTTAGTTGCATTATGCGTTGCAACTGTTTCGCCTCCCTTGCTCCCTTCCTCAGTTGGTCGGTTGCTTTCTTGCGCTGTGCTGTACTGTGCTGTGCTGTGCTGAGTGAAATGTTTCAAAAGTGCAGCTTGCTATGAAAAATGATATATAAGCATTTGCCATGGGTAGCTGCCGAGCGCTGGCTCTATCATTCGCTGCTTTCTCTCTGTCTCTCTGTCTCGCTGCCTCACTGTCTCAATGTTTCGCCTTCGCGCTGCCAGTCGCTGCTTTTTTATTTATCAACCTTATTACAAAAGCAGTTGCATGTGCTGCCACTGCCCACTCCATCAAGAGGCGCCACGCGGCAGGATCTCGGCAACTCGCAGCTAGCAACTCGCAGAATATATGTGTTGCACTCTTTTTGGCGTTTGGTGATATTGAAAAATTATTGCTTTTTATGAAATAATGCAATAAATTATTCGTATTACATTAAAAATTGTTTTCGGTACATTGTTGATTTTTCTTACTCCTTTCCATCTGTTTGTGTGCGTTTATGTATGTGTCCGTTTGTGTATGTGTGTGTGTGTGTGTGTGTGTGTGTTTCTTGTGTTATTATTTAACTGATGTTGTTTTTCTCTACTTCTCCGTTTGCAGTTGATAAATTGCTGCTACTTACTCAGCTTGTGCTAGTATTTCACTAGATTTTGCTCGGTTTGTGCATTATAAATTAATTTTACTTGCGCAATCAATTACCTAAAAAGAAAGCAAGAAGGGAGACAAGGCACAAATAAAGAAGAATTATTATTGTAGTCTTAGTTTTCGGTTTTATAATTGAAATTCAATATTAAGTTTAATTTTAAATCGCATCTTGTCGTCATCGTCTGCCAAGCCGGCGACACTTTATTGATTTATTGTCTTTGCTGCTTGAAATTGTAGTACTCGAGCGCGTTAAATGTAATAAAGTGACGCCGTCAGCAGCAGGCAACACCAGAACAATCAAATCGCAGAGAGCCTCGCCTAAGTCGCCTTTTATGCTTTCGCATGCACCACAGCGGCAGGCGTAACAAGTCCTTGCGTCGGCGGCAACTGCTAAGCATACTCTAGCCTAATTCAAAGTGAAAATTATGTGATTAGCTGTGAAGGGATAATTATAACTTCTGTGATTCGTTTAATAATAATCCGTTAATAATGTGCCGAGTGGCTTTAAGTGATTAATTTGTTTACCGTATTCAATTGGAGTGCGTTCGAAGCATTTAGGCTTGCGTTTTAAAATTGAGTTGTTTTGTTTATGCTATACAAACTAAGTAACAGATAAAAAAATGTTTTAGTTGTCAATTTTAGAACATAAACGAAAAAAATTCAAAATTTCTGAAAAATGCCGGCTGAAAAATTACCCAACAGATTCAGCGCAGGCGAAGAAGAAGGTAATGGTGGAACTGAAGGGGGTGTTGACGGCCAAGAAAGAGGCGGCGGCAGAGGTGGGAGTGGCACTTGCAATCGAAGATCAAGTAATGAAGACAAAGAAAATCAAGATTGTCATGATGAAACCGACTGCAAGACTTTAAGTGAAAATAATGATAAAGCTGATCCGCAACTGGACAAAGAAGATGATCAAGAAAATAAAAAAAGTGGAAGTGGTAAAGGAGGAGATGCCAGCGGAAAAGTAGGCAGAGGTGGTGTTACCATTTGTGGGCCTAAAAGTTGTAATAATCGTGATGGTGGTAAACATGGAAAGAGTGACAAGGAAGACAGCGATAATCTTGATAAACATGATAACGCTGAAAGTGCCGATAAACTTGAGAAGAATGACAAGGAAGACAGCAATAACCTTGATGATCATGATGACACTAAAAGTAAAGACGGGCATTCTGTCGATAGCAAAGAAGAGCCTGAAGAAAAAAATGATAAAAAAGATCCCCAAGAAGAAATAGGTCAAGATGATGACGGAAGAGATAAGCAAGGCAACAATGAAAAAGAAGGTGATAATAAAGCAGATCAAAGTGGTTGTGAACGTGATAATTGTGATAAACTCAAAAAACGAATAGAACAAGCAGCTAAAGAAAAACCTAAGGTTGATGACAAAAAAAATGTTGGAGGTGGTAAAGAAACCGATGCAAACAAAACTAAGAAAGATGATCGTCAGCAGCCAAAAAGTAATAGAGATGGTGAACCTGATAAAAAGGGTGATAGCGGTAAAGGAGGCAAACTAGATGATAAAGGAAGTAAAGCCGCTGGATGCTGTCTTGGAGATTGTGACGCAATGAAGCAAGGAATTGATTGTCAAGCGGGCGCAGCCAGCAAAGGTAGCAAGGAAGGCGAAGATAGAAGTAAAGATCTTGAAAATAATGAAAAAGATGGCCTGCAGCAAAAAAAGCACAGGCGAGATGGTGAAAATGAAGAAAAGGGCGGAGCCAGTGGTGGCGGCAGACGAGGTAGAGATAGTGGTGATAAAGACGGTGACGATGGAAGTAAAGATGGCAAAGATGGTAAAGAAAATCGCTCTAACCGTGAAAAAAGAGATGGCGCCAAAAGTGAAAGCGATAGAAACGATCGCGAACAGAAAAAGCTCAGACGAGATGGTGAAGATGGTAAAAAAGATGAAAACAATAAAGGCGCCGATGTTAGCAGAAAAGGAAGTGAGAGTAGCAAAGCAAGAAAAAAGGAAAGTGACACTGAAAAAGATGATCACCCTACTCGTGAAAGCCATGCTAGCTTGAAAAGCAAAAGTGAGAAAGTAGATCAACAGGATAGAGCCCACGGTCGTGATGCTAAGGATGGTAAAAGAGATGGAAGTGTTAAAGGTCGTGATGGCAGCCAAAAAGGAAGTGAAGGTGGAAAAGCAAAAGAAAAGGAAAGAGGCTATGATAAATTAGGTCACTCTACTCGTGAAAGCCAAGATAGTAAAGGCAAAAGCGACAAAATCGATCATCAACCGGAAAAAACCAGTCGTCATGATGAAGATGCTAAAAAGGATGAAAGCGTGAAAGGAGGCGACGGTACCAGAAAAGGAAGTGAAGGTGGGAAAGCAGGAGGCAAGGAAGGTAGTTATGAAAAGGAACGTTCCTCCACTCGTGAAAACCAAGATAGTTCTAAAGGCAAAAGTGACAAAATCGATCATCAACCGGGAAGAACCAGTCGTCATGATGAAGATGCTAAAAAGGATGAAAGCGTGAAAGGAGGCGACGGTACCAGAAAAGGAAGTGAAGGTGGGAAAGCAGGAGGCAAGGAAGGTAGTTATGAAAAGGAACGTTCCTCCACTCGTGAAAACCAAGATAGTTCTAAAGGCAAAAGTGACAAACTCGATCATCAACCGGGAAGAACCAGTCGTCATGATGAAGATGCTAAAAAGGATGAAAGCGTGAAAGGAGGCGACGGTAGCAGAAAAGGAAGTGAGGGTGGGAAAGCAGGAGGCAAGGAAGGTGGTTATGAAAAGGAACGTTCCTCCACTCGTGATAACCAAGATAGTTCTAAAGGCAAAAGCGACAAAATCGATCATCAACCGAGAAAACCCAGTCGGCATGATGAAGATGCTAAAAATGACGAAAGCAGAAAAGCAAGTGAAGGTGGGAAAGCATCGGAAAAAGAAAGTGACAATGACAAAGAAGCTCACTCTAGTTCCGATAACCAAGCTAGCGTGAAAAGCAAAATCGACAAAGTTGATCATCAGGAGAGAAGACACAGTCGAGATACTAAAGATGGTAAACGAGATGAAAGTATTAAAGATGCAGACGCCAGCAGAAAAGGAAGTGAAGGTGGGAAAGCAAGAGAAAAGGAAAGTGACAAAGACGATCACAGTAATCGCGAAAGCCAAGCTAACGCGAAAAGCAAAATCGAGAAAGTTGATCATCAGGAGAGAAGACACAGTCGAGATGCTAAAGATGGTAAACGCGATGGAAGTATTAAAGATGCAGACGCCAGCATAAAAGAAAGTGAAGGTGGGAAAGCCAGAGAAAAGGAAAGTGACAAAGACGGTCACAGTAATCGCGAAAACCAAGCTAACGCGAAAAGTAAAACCGACAAAGTTGATCATGGGGAGAGAAGACACAGTCGAGATGCTAAAGATGGTAAAGATGGTAAACGAGATGGAAGTATTAAAGATGCAGATGCCAGCATAAAAGGAAGTGAAGGTGGAAAAGTAAGAGAAAAGGAAAGTGACAATGACAAAGTGGGTCACTCCACTCGTGAAAGCCAAGATAGCTCCAAAGGCAAAATCGACGAGGCTGATCATCAAAAGAAAAGACACAGACAAGATGATGATGACGGTAAAAAAGATGGAAGTGTCAAAGGGGGCGACGAAAGCAGAAAAGGAAGTGAAGGTGGGAAAGCTAGAGAAAAGGAAAGTGACAAAGACGATCACAGTTATCGCGAAAGCCAAGCTAGCGCGAAAAGCAAAATCAACAAAGTTGATCACCAGGAGCGAAGACACAGTCGAGATGCTAAAGATGGTAAAAGAAGTGAAAGTGTAAAAGATGGTGAAGGTAGCAGAAAAGCAAGTGAAAGTAGGAGAGTAACAGAAAAGGAAAGTGACAATGAGAAAGAAGATCACCCTACTCGTGAAAGCAATGCTAGCACGAAAAGCAAAAGCGATAAAGGTGATCATCGGGAGAGAAGACATAGTCGCGATGGTAGAGATGGTAAAAAGAAGGAAAGCGATAAAGCAGAAGCTAGTAAAGAGGGAGAATGCAGTGGCTGCTGTCAGGGTGTCTGCGATATGGAGAAACATGGAAGATCAGTCGAAACGGTGCAAGTGCTAAAAAGGGTGGAGGCGGTGGTGGTGACGTTAGCGGTGTCACGCAGTCGAGTTGTTGAAGGTGGTATAATCGAGGGAGGAGCAAGAGGTGGCAATGTCTGCAAAAAAGAAGACAGAGGTGAAAAAGAAGGTGGTTCGGGAAGTGACGACGTCAAAGAGAATCATTCTAATCATGAAAACGAAGATGAGACGAAAAATAAAATCGGTGAAGATGACCTTCAGCAAACAGAGAACAAAGAAAATGATGAAGATGGCAAAGTTGGCAAAGAAGCCGAAAAAGAGAATGAAGATAATTCTAATCGCAAAAGTCAAGATGATACCAAAAGCAACACCGTTGAGAATATTGAACTTAATGGCAAACTCAATGGCGATGAACAAGATGAAAATAACAAAACCACAGAAGGCAACATCAATCCTGATAATCAAGACACCGACTTCAAACAAGGCGAAGAGGAACCTAAGGATAATGATCAGCAAGAAAAAAGGGATAGTAAAGTCAGTAAAAGCGGTGATGAAAATGACAAGGAAAGCGATAAAAAATAGAATATAGAAAACGAACCCATATACCGTGATCAGGAAAAATTTTAAATGAAATTCAATAGGTGCAACGTACATTTTCAAAAGATATAATCAAACATGTACTTTTATAAACCGTACTGGCCTTTTTTACTCAAACAGAACGAATCCTAGCAATAATAAAATTTCAAAAAATAAGGAAAACAGGCGATTCGACACAAAAGCAAATAAAAATATTCTCATAAATATTTATGAATTTCGTCATATTGCAACACAACAACACTAAAGCGAGCAAAAACCGTTGCATGGCCTGGCACCGACGAGACCCACAGACAAATTATAATATAACATGGAAAGTGCAAACACACAACCTTCAGAAAAGCTTTAATTTAAAAATAAAATAAAAAATGTAAAAATACAAAAAAATGTAAAAAAAAATATAATACGTTTTAGGTGAACAGGCTGTGAACAGAGGCGTATAAAATGACAGGCATCGACGACACAAAGAACTGGAGCAAAAAAAAAAACATCGGACCTCACGCACAGTGGGGGTTTGGGGCAGAGACACATACAAGGACACACACAGCAGGCCGGACGGTAGACCCAGCATAGAGCCAACAGTGGCTTGCGATGAGGACTCATTTAAATAAGATTTTGGGCAAATTTACAAACAACTTTGGTTGTTATTTTTGTTTTTATTTTTTTTTTTGTCCCGAGTGCAAAGGAAATAATAAACAACAAGGGGGAAGGAGGATATACAAACTCACAGCTAGCGAAATCGGGAACGGAACCGGACATTCACATAGCGGCAACAAAAACAAAAACAAAATCAAACAGCTCAGAAAAAGTGCAAAAAGAGTAGAAAACTAAACGAAATGAAAAGCGGCACAGTCACGTCGATGGCGAACGCGCGGGCAATTTCGAAATGTGTTAAATGGCGCCCGGCCTACTGTGACTGAGGGGCGGTGTGTGGCCATTTTAGATGTGCTGCCCATTTGCTTGTTTACCCATGTGCACACAGACATGCATACACACTGGCAAATTGGTTTGTATTGACAGATAGCGAGTAGAGGAGTATCTAGGCTAGCTATTGTGTTTGGTTTTTGGATGCCAATGCGCATTTGAGTTTGATATTAAAGAGGGTAGATGGGAAAATGTTTCAGTGGCTTAGTTTATTGAAGATTGAGGTGTAAGAGAAAATTATCTATGCATAAGTTTTTAAACATGTTTGCTTAAATTTGCTTAAAATTACTGATTATAAAGTCTTGCTTTATTAGGCCTCATTTTAAGTGGCGTCACCAAGAAGTTGTTATATTGTGTCAAGAGAGCGAGTTGCTAATTTTTCCTAATAATAAACTGGCTTTCTAATAATATATCATATTTAATGAACAGAAAGATTCCAATTATTATTGACGCTGTTGCCAACTTAAACTTTATGTGCAACCCACGTAGTTTTATATATGTATTCATCTACATAAAAAACAAGAGAAAACCAAACAAAACAAAACATTCAAAGAGCACACAAGTGAAATGGAAATATACACAATTAAAAACAAGGGTCGTCAACGTCATCGTCAACGCCATCGAAATTTTATAAAATGCTTGTTTATATTTTGACAGTCGACCGTGTTGTGGAAAATAGTGGCACATAAACACCAACGCCAACACAAATACAAACACATTCGCACTCACTCTCACATACCCTGATGCAAACCCATCGCAGAGAGTAGCCATTTTTTGTATGTCCTGGCCTGTGTAAATGTATTGGCAATTGTTTGCTTTGCGTAACTCGTCGCTGCGTCTGTTTGTTTGTTTAGGTGCCAACAGAATGATTAAAAATAATTTGCGTAAAATTTTACGTACCCGAATTCTGTGTGCGAAGGGACGAATGCGTAGGTGGGACGCCTGACCGAGGCGTTGGCAGTCAGAGCTGGGCTACGAAGGTCAGTTACAATACATTTTAGTGTGCTCTGCTCTACTGTGTGTTGTGTGCTATATGAGATTGTGAGGCAAAAGAAAACGTGCATGAATTTTATACGCAAAATATACACGTACACTGCTAAGGTCTGACAAGCGTGAGAAAATATGTGTTGCATACTTTTGCGCTGTAGCGTAGTATGAATTAAGCGTGTAACGTATCAAATTCGCTTTTCATTCGTTGCTTTGGCATGCAGGAATTTTAAGGAAAATATATTTAAGCAGCTTATTGTTTATATCACAATTGTTGTTGTGTATTATTATGTAATTTGCTGTAATTTGCTTGTAAGATATGTTTGGGTCTGCATTTAAGTAAGTTTCCTGTAACGGAAGACTGGACTGTACGGAGAATTAAAATTAATGCTGCTTGTTAGAAGATTTATGTTTTAGTTTGCCTTAAATTGTTGTCTTCATGCCGGAAGAAAAATTCAAAAAGTATTAATAAATTACTTTTGAAAGTGAAAGGCTCAAATTTGACCATATAAGCTATTCTGTAAAATAAGGTTTAGTATACCAGATGCGTCTAACTTTCCTTTCTCTAGCTGGAGCGGGCATGAATATTATCATTAGTTGAGATTGAATTGTGAATTCTTAGGTCTGGCAGGTCTCTCCTTAAAACCAGTTTAGCGAAAGAGATTTTCTTCCTTTATTTTCTTCTTGGTTATACAAATTAATTATGGTGGATTTTTAACCAACTTAACTTGAGTTAAAGATTGAATTGAAGTATACGTCTGCTACCTTAACGTCCCATAGTTGAGCCTTACAATCTGTACAACTTTTTAAGATATATTTGCATAAGTACATTTCATGCTGTAAGCATTTCCTGCATATGCGTGATGAAGACCATTATACATTGGAAAAGAAATCTAAACTCAAAACGTGCTGCAGAGATAACAATAACAATTACAAAATAACTGACTTAATGTACATGTTTGTTATGAATTTAAGCTAAATATAGCAGCTAGGATTTTGAATATTTGTCGGACCTAATTGCAACAATGGCAGAGCGAATGCTTAGGTCAAATGAGCATTTCATTTGCGCAGCTTAAAGGCGGTTTACGGAGCCAACCGAATACCACAAGCCAAAAAATAAAAAAAAAAGGGTAAAGAATGAAGGAGACAAGCAGACATCCGCTTTCATATATGCTCTACTAAAACCAAAGACCAACATTACGATTAGGCATCTGGGCCATAATACCCCGGATACTTGCTGTGCATATCAACGCGCAGAGAGCAGAAAAAGAAAAGGTTGAATGGCGAATAAAAATCATTCGCGGCAACACATATGTTGATAATGTGCTTTTGTGCGAGTATCTGAGGCAGTGTCGGCTTTTGAGCGCCATCAGTGCCGGTCGTTGTTGTTTGCTTTTATTGTGTGCCGTACACTTTAATTGCGTTTTTTGCCGCCATTCCTGTTCGTGTAAGTGTTGCCTGTTATTGTTATTTGCCTGCAACAACAATGGCAACAACAACTGACTACCGCCAACGATAACATGCACAATGGGCTGAGGCACATCGAATAATGTCCCCATCGATTCAGGACTCAGGACACAGGACACAGGACATAGGACACAGGAGTCAGTCAGTTTGTAAGTAAGCACCAAAGCCGTGACTTGGCTTGGGTTTGCATGCCTTGGCTAACATTGGCTACGGTTACGGTTACGACTGCGGCTGTGGCTGCGGCCGTGCTGCACGTTGCTGATAAACACCGTAACCGGCACGGCGTTGACATGCGCCGGTAGCCCAAGTGTTGTCGTGCCTGTAATTATGCAACATTTGCCACTTTGCTGCTTCCGGATTTGTTAGCACTTTCTGCGATTTTCCTGTTTCCTTTCTATTACTTCTTGTTTTTTTTTTTTTTTGTTTTGCTTTGTTTGGCTTTTTTATATTTTTGTTATTTGGTTTTATGCTTACAACTTAAATAAGCAGCGAAGTGATGTTGTGTTAGGCTTGAGCGTGTTCCCTGCACATTATTTGATTAAATTAAAACATTATATTTCGACTCGACACGCCACACTCGCTCCATTACTTGCACTCAGGCGAAAGTTCGTTTAACACCTTAAAAACCAACAGCAGCAGCTTTACATATAACACAACAAAATAAACAAAAACAAAACCGAAAGAAAACAAAGCGAAGCAAGGCAAAAGGGATAACAAACAAATCCAAGCTTTCAGCAGGCATAAATAATTGCTCTTTGCTTTAAATATTCCAGCACGTCTGGGTAAGTGACACCCCGGCAACTGGGGTGCAGTGACATAATGTGATGATGGGAAAGCGATTAATTGCATTTTGGCAGAACAGCAGACATTTCTTTAAGAAAGTCACTACTGATTTGATGAAGGGTACCTTGTGAACCCTCTTAATAATAGAAAACAAAACTCTAACTCGTGCTCTCTATAACTCTAACTAAATCAAGTGCTAACAGAGATTTTTTCCCCATATTCATTAGTCTTCATAACTTTAACTTCTTTTTTGCGCATTATGGAATTTTGAGCTAAACAAGATAGATTATACTATATGTACATATAAGTGTATATATATATATGGTTTATCATAGGAATAACAGTTGAATTTCATGTTGTTGGCGCTGACCCGCTTTAAATAGGCTTAACGCTCTCTTACCCGAAAATGTCTTACGCTTAGGGAACACAGTATAGCACCTAGAATATTCGTTAAATATACCTCCCTCCCTCTAACGATGTCTTTGCTCAAAAAGCTTGTTAAAAGAAAAAAATAAATAAAATAAAAATAAATAAAACAAAAATACTCTACACATTTGAATACTCTTGCAAACCCCTTTTACACTCACATACATGTACATGAATGGCAGTATAAATATTTAAGGTTTTTAAACGTCAGCAATATTTTCCATTCTGCGAATACTTCGCTCCTTTTCTGTTTGATTTGCGTTTGTGTAGTTGGTTTACTCCTCAAATGTCTACGACAAACTACTAAGCACCGCAAGTTACGTCTGGGCATCCTTGTTCACTTTTTTTGTTTGTTTGTTTATTTTCGCTTGGTATAGGGGAAAAAAATGAAAAACAGGAAAAGGGACGCATGTTCGCTGCACCCTAATACACACACACACATGCCAATAAACAAAAGGACGATGCTAGGACACAAACACAAGCATAAATCATTGTTGGCATTTTTAAATTGGCTTTCGCAATGCCGCGCATACTTTCACATCCCTTTGGCACATTTCTTTTTCGCTCAATACGCGCTCACCGCAGCCCCCGTAGACGTGCCGCATGGTTAGCATACTGTGTCAATATCCTGTTAAGGGATACGTTGATGCACGTAATACCTTAAGTAAATAGGCGGCACTGGGTAACGGCGGAGGTGTTGCCAACGACAACCAGCAGCAGCAGCAGCAGCAGCAGCAGGAGTGGCAGGAGGATAAGACGGGCGCAAGTGCCACCGGAAATTTAACAAAAATTGAGTCGATTTGAATAAGGTACAAACAGAAACAGCAACAACAATAACAACAAGAATGGCAACAACAATGCGAAAGCCAACTACAGCAAAACAATGTAAAAGTTAGCGGGATTTGCTGTTAAAGCGAAAAAAGCAATCGAATGCACACGCGTCCTGCCGAGTTCCACATAAAGTGGCTTTGACTGGAGCTTATACGCGTGCCAGGTAGTTTGGGCTTTGCCTGGCATTAGGTACGGCGCGGAAAAGTCGCCGGATTAGATATTGAAATACATTCCCAGTTCGCTAACTGGCGACTTTGCCGGCAAAGTGAAATTGATTTTGCAAAGTTATTTGGCCGACTGGTGTGGCGATTATTTACTCCAACATACATATCTGAATGAGTTCAAACTTTATTGACTTCAAATACATACAAGAAAAGAATAGCCGCACAGCAAGGATATGCATGTCAACATGGGCATTCACTTCTTTAAAAAGTGTGCCCGAGTCTGTTGGGCAATTTTTCAGGTAAATTCTCTTATAAGATAAAGTAAAGGTATTTATTTAAATAGATTTCGTCCACTTTGAGATGGAAGAAGAAGTAGAGAAATTGAAGAACTTTAACCGAAGACGGGAGTAGTTATTTTATGAGCACCTCAATATATGGATACTTGAATGGGATAAAGAAAAACATATGCATATGCCATATGCAATTATTTCATTGTCCTGGTACAGCTTACCAAGAAAAATGGCACGATAATTGCATATCGCCTGAATAAATCCCAACTTAAGTCAGCTTAACACTTTCTATGGCGTTTTATTTAAATTTGGAATGCTTAAAAGTTGCCAGCATACCTTTTGCTTCTTAGGAAACAAATACTTTTGCCAGGTACGGTGCTTGTTTACTAATCTGACTGCTCGACTGCCTGCCTGCATGCAAACAAATAATTATGACAGCTCACACACACACGATGTGGACTAGAAAGTGTGCCAGCAGCTCTTTTAAACACTCCTTTATTATGATACTGCTGGCAGTTTTTTTTTCTGCTGATGCTTCTGCTTCTTTTTCTCTTTCGCAACAGTGGCTGCTGCTGCTGCCTTGTGTTTTGCTCCGAAAATTTTATAAAGTCTGCAACGCAACTATTTACAGCGACCGGCAACGAGGATTTCCCCTTCCTGCTGGTCGACGCAGACTGCAGCGCCCACACAGGGACGCAGTCACTGTCACCCGAAAGTACCCATCCCGTGTGGGTGCGCCTGCTTGGGTGAGTGCTTTATTATTTCCAAGCTGTTGAATACATCATCAACGGTGTATAGCGTAAAGCTCAGAAGGAGTCTAGAGTTCCCAGCGCAGGCCAACTTTCTTTGTTCTGCCACAGTCACCTCTGGCGGCATGTTTTGTTTTCGCGTTTTTTCATTAAGTTACGTAAACTGCAATGCTCTTTATTCTCTAGTGGGTCCATTGCTGCGACGAACTGGCGGCTGCTCGCCCCTCTCTATCTATCACAGAGCCGCATACATTATATTTTTGTCTGAGAAACGAGTTCAGAAAGTGAATGGCTAGTCCATGGTGACGATTTTATTTTTCTGTCGGGGCTAACAAGTGTGCGTCCCGACTCTCGGAGTTTGAAAAAGTCTTTTTTGTTTTTTAAATTAAAAAAATATTAAAGCATGGGGTTTAAATAAAGTTTGCAAATTTAAAAGAATTGTATGGCTTTGGTTGGTGTGAAGCAAACGTGTTTAAAAGAAAACACAATTGAAGAGTTTTTGAGTTATGTTGATGATATGTATAATTTAATTTAAAGACTTCAATCTTTGATAGATAAAAAATACAAGAGCCGACTTGCCTTCAGTACCAATTTCAAATCATTTCAGATTATTCGCTATAATAAATAAGGTACCATTATCCTTCTAAATTATTATAGAGTCCGTAAAAATTGCTGCTTATATTGAGCATATGCAAAAAGAGCAGAGGTCCAAGGCCTTTTTATTTACAATTCAACTTTTTTTAACACACAGAATTGCAATGAATCCTTGCACGAAAAGAGAGAGGTGTGCGTCATTGAATTTGCTAACGGAAGCGAAATAATATAATTGAAATTTTGATTCGTTAAGCAAATTTTCTTTTGGGATTTGATTTTAATTGATCAAAATAGCATTTGTTATTCGCATTTTTGCTCTTGAAGCATTCAAAAATTCATTGGATTTATACGTTTTCATTTACATATACAAAAAGTTCTTCGGAAATATGAGACTAACAAGAAACGTTACTGCAGAATATGCGAGCAATCAAATTCTCGGAAATAATAAAATGAAAAGTAAGTAAAATGAAATCGACGTAAGCGTCAAAATAATTGATGTTCATGCAAACAAGCAACAAAAAAAAAAAAAAAGAAAAAATAGAAGAAGAGAGAGTAAAGAAAAAAGAAAAAAAACCTACATGAATCATCATCAAAAAGCATTTGAAGAGGCAAACCACTATTAATAATATTCAATAGCATAAACAGAAAGATAAAGAGGCAGCAAATATAAAAAGAAAGCAAAAACAAAACGAAGAAGAAACAAAAACAGAAAAGAAGAAGAACTGGAGCTTAGCATTGTTCAAATGATCGCTTATAACTTTTTAACATGCACAATTAAACTTTTTGTAATAAACGATTCCCAACCAACTATTCGTTGATTCATTCATTTGTTCAACCAAGCATGGCACAATAAAAACATTCAGCAAAAAAACAAAACAAAGATGAAGAAAAAAAATAAAAGAAGCATAATAGAAAAATAAACAAATACCGAAACAAGCGCACAAAAACAAAGAATCGATGAAACACAAGAATAATATCAACAACAATGACAATAACAATAACAACAACAACAATAACAACAACAAGGACAGCAACATTTTTATTGTTATCAATAAGCCATTGTGTAGACAACAAACGAGTCTGCAAATATATGATATGCCCGGGCAAAAGTCAACTCATTAACAACAAAAAGAACTACTGGGATAACGAGCAACTCAGATGACGTCTAAGATGACGACAATGACGATGACGACGAAGACCAACAGAGACGTTGTTGGCAATGACTAGTTGGCGCAGGCGACGCCGTTAACAAGGATGTCGACAAGCAAAACAGCAAATATTTCATAGACGCCAACAATGTCTAAATGGAAAATGATTTCCTTTCCGTTTTAGCAGGGAAATTGACAGACAGACCAAACGACTAACCGGCCGGCGTATAGAATCACTGACAAAAACAAAAACAAAAACAAAGACAAAAAACTGTAAAGCAAAACAAATAAAATAATAAAAAAATCAAAGAGCGATTACATCATGGAAAGCACAATTGAATGCTGCAATTCGCATATGCGGTTATTGAACCAGATGCACTGCACAACAACAACATTTAAATGACACTGCCAAGCCACCAAGCAACATATAACCAACCAACCATAGAAAAAAATAAGATCAGAACCAGCAAAGTACACCGTGTGAGCGTGTGTGTGTCTGAATTCATGTTGAAAGTCAAAGTGAAAAAATTCTAGAAAAAAGCATTATAAATTAAATTAGCATTATGCTTAACTTTCACATGCAGATACCTTCTGGGTTGCTCTACTTTTGTCTTATATATATATGCGCCCCCCTGTCCCCTGTTGGGTGCCGCACGCTCGTTGCGTTGCCAGGCTGCGAAAATGCAAACTCATGCATCAATATATTAATTTTCATGCGTCACGTCTGACAACGCGTCGTCTCCAGTCGACTGCCGGCTTTGAGGCTTAAAGCGACCAAAACTTTTTCCACGGCATCCTTCCGACAGCCCGCCCAGGCGTTTTGCTCTTGCTCACTTAGCCTCTCACCCACTGCCTATGTGTGTGTGTGTGTGTGCGTGACTGTTTGCGCATAAAATAATTTTCCGTAAATTTTCTGCATATTCATCACAATTTTTGTGTTTGTGTGTGTGTGTGTGTGTGTGGCTGTGTCTGTAACGCACAAGTGTTGCTGTGGCAAGGCTGAATATGTGCCGTGATTCTCGCATTCCTTTCTCTTTTTGTTTTTGTTTTTGTGTTCGTTTCTTATTTTGTTGATGTTGTTGCTTTCTTTGTGCTTTGTTGTTTGCTACTTTAATTTTTATTGTTTTATTTTTTGTTTCGTTTGAAGTGGATTCTTGGAATGCTTTTTATTAAGATATTTTTTTGGTTTTCCTTTATTTTCTTACAGCGCTGACAGAAAAAATTAATAAACAAATTGATGGGGAAGTATACGATTCGCATGAGTTGGACTCAGACTTTCACTACAAAGTACATATGTATATGATGTACTTAGCTTACATTTCACAGCTTTTGCAGAGGAAAGTGGAAAATTTTATAACAGATGTTGCCACATTTTCTAGAGACTTTTTAAGTATGTTTACTTTTGTTTGTAAGTGTTTATTGCAAAGTCGAAATTTGTAATATTTATATTTTATATATTTTTATTGTCTTTTACTTTTATGGTTTTTTTTTCCACCCAATATTACGTAATATTTTGTTATACTATTTATATGTGGAAAATCAGATGAAAGTGTGCCATTAGGTGGTAAATGTGTCGACTTAAAAAATCTTGATATTTTTCAAACTAAGCAAACTAAGAAGTTTGAAAAGTAAATTGTCAATTTTGATTTTGATAATTTAAATAAAAAGTTGTATTCCAACTTTAGATTAAGGCTTTTCGAAAAGCAAATCTAAAAATTGCTTATGAAATCTAATTAAGCTACTATCCCGCTTAACAACGCCAAAATGAAGTCTCCAATCAAGCTTTCCCCCAAGGCAATGAAGTTGTGTTGGATTCTGCTACTGACGTTTGGAGTGGTGTTAGGTATGAGCCTCTACGGACAGAACGGTGAGGCGCCCGCGCAACAACAAAATCAAGATTCTGGAGAACGCCGAAATGAGCGTCGGAATGAACGTCGGAACGAACGTGCCAATGAACCGCCAGCGGAGCAACAGAGAGAGACGAGGCCGAGGCCGAGGCAAAGATCAGCGCTTCTTAGACCATTTTTTTAAGGAAGGAACCTTTTTAAGTGAAGAATTCTAAATTCTAAGGAAAGGGAATGGAAATGAAATTGGCATGGTTTTTAGAATTTTAAATTAATTAAGTTTTAATTCAAGTTTTTATCAAAACAAATTAAAAAAAAGTAAAAAAAAGTAATATGGTGTTTATACGTGAAGAATTAGTTAAAGATGTGCCTCATCGGAATTTCTTTTTTTTTTTGCAGGATTGCGACTCAACTGCTCTCAGTGCCGCATCGATACGATTAAATTATCTAAACCTGGACTTTCGCAAGCCAGCGCAAAGTTCCTAGAATGTGTTTAGCCAAAATGAAAACATTTTCATTAATTTTACACAAAGCTTTACAACATTAAACCCGCATAAAAATGCGCTTTTATATACTTCTGCCAAAGAAAATTATTTTATGCTGTAGCTACTTGTTTTTTATTTTTTGTCTGTTTCATTTCATGCTTCGTGAAAAAAACATTTCTCACCTTGTCTGGCGCCGAGGGTTGGCGGGGGACTGGCGAACTTGGCGTACATTAAGTAAACCCCAAAGAAGCATTTATCAAATTTCTTTACAAATTTCTCCTAACGTTCTCGCCGCAATTTCACAACCCTCTTTGTCATGCGCTCCCCCTCGATCACTGTCACGTGTCCGCAAACTTCAATTCTTTATTTTTCTCGCTCGCTGTGCTGTTGTTGTTGTTGTTGTTGTGGCTGTTGTGCCGATTATAAAGCGGCAGGTGGGCAGGCAGCATAATGCGAGCTTAATGACAGCAATGAAGACGCCAACATGATAAACACCAGAAGCATTAAGAATAACAGAAACAAAAGCAACAACAACAACAACAACAACAGGGGATGCAGAAGCAGGAGCAACAATTGCAATTGTTGCTGGACGTTCTTAGTGTTTAAAGTTATAAAAAATAATTGGCTCTGGAAATTGTGGCATGAAAAATTTATCAAATAAATTCGTTGGATTTTCCTTGAAAATTTTAAAGTTTTAGCTGTGAAAATCCAAGCGTAAGCATCTATTCCTTTTACTGTTTAAGTTGCCAGCTTTGTAACCACATTTAAAACACAGGAATTCGAACGATAACCACAAAAGTTGGGTAGCACATGCCACAACTAGAATCGCAACAACAATAGCAGTAATAACTATTACAACAACAATAACGAATCACTTCTAGAACTTCAATAACGGGAAAACTTGTTCTGCGGTTGCGAAAGAGTTTATCTACAACATCTTTCTGGCAAATGAAAGTAATAGAAAATATAATAAGTAATCAATTTTGCTGTTTTGTTTTATTCATACACAGAAATACTCCCAGCATGGAATAGGATTTATTTCAATTAAAGTTTATATTGTGGTATAGGAAAATATGTTGACAAAAATGCATTCCATTTTATGTTTTTTTAATTAATTAATTTTGTTATCAGTTATGGTATACTGAGTGATTTGTCGAAGTGTTAAAAACTTATTAATTTTCATCAAATAAATTTTTCTAAGTCGTTGCATATTGCAATAATCAAAACGCAAGGCATGTGTGTATAAGTCATTGTACATGTTTTCTGGTTAGATGAGAGTTGAGTCTATTTATTGGTGAACGTTTTCGCCATCAATATCATAACAACAATAATCACTGGTCTGGCCCACTTATATAATTCAGGTAATCATTTCATGGACTATTTATAAGAGAAAGGCTATGAATAGCAGGTGTATTCCCTATGTCTGGTGTAGACACCGAATAACTTTTCTCTGCAAAATAAATAATAAACAACTGAGATAAAGCGTCTTAAAGAGAGAATAGATTGTTATTATTTGTTTAAGGCATGTCACTGCAAATACGCTAAAAAATAGAAAAATGCAAAATAGAATAATCGCAATCAAAAAACAGCAAACTTGTCAAAAGTTTTTACTGATTTATTAAACACACGTTCTCGTACCTGAGTTTTTCGGATCTTAAACATTGAACTGTCATCAATATGTCAGACCATAAACCGTTTCAGCAGCGTTGCAATATTTCTATGAGTTTTTTCTATTAGCCTACTTTTATATTGTTTTGTATTACTTATCGGAAAATAAGTTTCCATGCGTTTGCCGCAAGTAATTTATAACTATCAATGTCATAAGTTTATGACAAGCTCATCAATCAACATACGAGTTGTCTGCAAACAGACGGAAAGTATCGACAAAAACATGCAGAAACAAGCTCAAAACTTAATACCCGCCACGCATGGCTACGTGTGCGACTGGTGTGTGGGTCCTGCGTATTGACAGTACGGGTGTAACGCAGAATTGGTTTGTTGCATACTTTTCGGCAAACCGTCGTGCCGTGCTTAGAGAGCGACAGGCGCTAATTGCGCGCACAACGATGGCCTGAAGTGTGCAAAGGCCTGTGTATAAAATGTTAGTTTGTGTGTGTTGGGAACTTTAACAGTCTGCAAGTGCCAATAGCTCGGATTTGTAGGCGTACATAAATAAATAAATATCGCAGGCATGGAGAAGTACTTTCCATTGGAGGCAGCTGCGTAGCGTACATTAATGTTTGAGGCCTTAACTGCTAAGGTTAGGCGCTGATGACAACCCTGTAAGGTCACGTAGAAACCTTATTGAATTGAGAACCATAATGAAGTCCATGCCGAACCGGATTGGAAAATATTCTGATAAACTTACAATGAAATCGTTATCCAAAATATTTTTTGCATAATTTTAATATACAATGGAGGAATCTACTTATAAGGAACCTTGCTATCGATTTTTATGTTATTCACACTCATTAAACAATTGTTCTCTGTGAGAGAGACGCATGTGAAGAAACCTTAAGCAAAGCTGGTCAAATTGTATAGAGTGAAAGGCAGCTTATCTAAAATCTTCTTATACTATTCCAATTGCTTTGCTTGTATGTCTATTAAATACTGAGACAGTCAGTTATGGCTAATAAAATCAGCGACATGATTCAAGCCCTTTATATAAATCAATTATGCACTGTCAGTGAATGATGATGCATTGCATCAATCAATCAATGAAGCAAGCAACGTTTTAAATATTGAATTCAATCAATAAAAATTTTCATAAATAGTATGATAAGACATAAATCACAATGAGCTACTAAGGCTCTGTATTGCTGGCGAACGTTGGGTCGCCAGAGCTGTTTAAAGGAATTGGAATGGAGGAGCGTATGTTGCCACTTAGAAATGCGCAACACGTGCCTGTTACCCACGCAACTCGCACGAACGGGTGTTGTGCGAGTCTGAGTCTGTGTCTGTGTCTGAGTCTGAGGCAGAGTCACGACAGCCGTATAACGAACGAATAATGTCATCAATGGCGAGCGTTAGAGACAGCAATAGCCGGAGCAAGGAGCAGCGGCAGGCAGGATTGCGTTTGCCTGCCAACGTCATGTGCTGTGTGGCAAGTGGCAGCCCGAGCTCAACTCACTCAGCTGGGAGTAGGCCAGGCCAGGCCAGGACAGGCCGGGCGAGCTGAAGCGTAGCAAAGCAGAGTAAAGCAAAGCAAAGCCGCTGTCATGGCGCAATAAAAATAAAAATCTAATTAGTATGCTGTTGACAGTTTAATCGTGATTACGCCGGAAAATGTGAGCGTCAACATGCCAACAGCCAATTCCTTTTTTCTTTTACGTTTTCTTCTTCTTTTTGTTCCTTTTTCATTTTTTGTTGCCTTTTGTTGCTTTTTTTATATTTTTATTTTGTTTTTACGCTTTTCGCTTGTTGTTTTGGTAGGTTCTGTTGTTTTTTTTTTTTTTTACTGTTGCGGCATTTCCGGCATATGAATGGCGTATTGCACGCCACGCGATGGCGCAACTGGCGGCAAGCTTCGCACAAGCCGCGCATCCGAAAGACCAACGAACAGCAGTCAAAATAAAATAAAATAAAGGAGCACTGACGATATGACGGCGAGCGGACGCGTGAGTGTTTGTGTGTGTGATAGAGAGAGAGAGAGAGAGAGATGGGGCATGTGCGAGTGCGAGTGTAAGCAGTCGCCAGCGCATTTGAAATGCGTGTCTAGTGAAGGATACGCGCGACGTGATTGAAATTTTTGAAAAGTTTGTGCAACAAAAATCCAAAACAGACCGAACAGCCGAGCGAACAGCAGAAGCGAACGGCAAAGCATGCAACCCTTGTCGCAGGGAGTTGAGCCAAAAAGTTCACTTTGAAGCGGGTTAAAGTTCCGAAATTTGCAGTAATACAAATTTTGCATGTTTATGAGTTGAGGTGCACCCGGAAGCGGAAGTCGCTTTGATGAATCGCCCGACTTTTTGTTTGTGAGGTAAATTATTCTCGGTGTCGCTTAACTTTCGTGTTGACAACTTCATTTGTTTGTGGCTCGGCTCAGGCGTTGCTGTTTTTGATCTTAATCCGCCCGTTACATTCAAGATATGGAAATGAGCGCACGCCAGATACGTAATTAGTGCTGCCTGCCTTAATTACCACAACCAGGCAAAAGCAAGCGACAGGATCCTAACAAGGCGCAACATGCCACGTGCATACAAGTTGTCAATTAAACGAAAACCTGCAATTTTTGCTCTAATTGGCATTTTTATAATTTGAATAACATCGCAGACAAGGCACATTTTCATGCAGCAAAGCGAAATAAATACTACATTTTGTATAATTTGAGTTTATAAAATAAAGTTGAAATACTTTCTTTTACGGGTAAACCTTTTTGAGAAATGAAGGCTGTATGAAAAACATTTGGTCTTGTCAATAAGAAAATATTTTATTCATAAGTAATATCTTATGTGATTCCCATTTTTTTTACCTATTTAGCCTTAAATTATTTATGTTCTTTTAATTACTTACCTGGTATTGTACAAAGGATGAATAGGACTGCCCCTGCCTGCCAAATATATTTGCAGTGTGACCACATAGTTCTTTATTTTTTTCTTTTGTATTACTTTTTTATATTATATTAAACTTTTTTTTGGGAACAATTTCCATATGTTTATTAATAGATATTCGTTATATTTGAATTGTTTTATTTAAGTTCATAGAAGCATTTATTCGTTTAGTAAATCTTGTTATGATATTGGATTTCTGTTCGCAATTGATTTATGGTTTTTTATTTTCCGTTTTTTTTTATATTAATTCCACAGTGTTTTTGTAAGCTACACTTGCTTTATTTTAGGCTAAGTATATAAAAAAGTGTCATCATTTGTTATTTACATATTGGCTTTATTTTTTATTTTTGTTTCTTTTATTCATCTCTTAATGTCATTTAAGACCCTTCAATTGTCACTACTGCCCTTTATTTATATGCGAATTTCCGTGAGTATCTGCAAGTAAATAAAGAATTAAAAAAAATAAATTTTTTGTCTCATGTTTGAATTTTCTGCCAGTGTATTTAAAATTTAAAAGTCAGCACATACAAAATCCTCAAATGTATGTAAATGTTTTGATTTAACATTTCGCGATTTTCGTGCTTTCGTTTAGCCTCACGGTCGTTGCCGTCGCTAAGCTACATTTTTGGCTTAAAGGATTTTGCAATGCAGCCATTATGTTCTCATTTGATATCAGCATCCTTCAGTTGCTGCCAGTCTCGCATTCCTGCCCTCACGCTTCTGCATAAACAAAACTCAGCTGAATTGCCTTTGCGAATTTTCGCAAGTGAGTCTTTTTGCTGGCGCTAAGGACATGCGATATACCCACTGACGCCGTCAGAAGGCGACTCTCGACTCGACTCGAAGTCAAATCTGAATGTCATGTGCGAAATGCAGAAATCGTGTATTACAATTTCATGGCTGCTGGTGCGAATTCAATCGTCGTTTGTTTGCAGCCGCTAAAGTGTCCTCGTCTGCAGGCGAGGCATGTGAGCTTCTGTTTGCTTTGCTAAATGCATGATTCAGATTTTTCAATCAGCTGGAAAATGTTCTCTCTTCTATATGAAGTTCCGCTGCATTGAGTCTTAAAGTGCATTCAAGATTTGGTTGAAAGCTTCAACAATGAGGTTAGTTACACAAATTGAAGAAAGTTTAGGTTTTCGGGAGTGCTCATTTTTTAGAATTTATTTTTAAATAATTTCAAGCAGTCCTTGCAATTTCAGCAAAACACATTTCATATTCAGTTATTATAGGTTGCAAAGCAGACACCTAAAACACCAAAGAAACACGAGAATTTTTACAACAGTCAATATACAAAAAATTGTATAAAAGAAGTATAAAAAAAAAGTTTATATTTTATACAAACAATAAAAATTAAAAAAAAAATAAATAAAATAATAAAAACTAAAAAAAAAAACCAAAATACAAAACAAGTGTATATTTTATACAAACAATAAAAATTACAAAAAAATTAATTAAAGTATTAACTAAAAAAAAAAAACAATAAGAACATAGACACATAACACAACACGTAAATGCAAGTGACCTCATGTTTCGCATAGTAAGAAATGCCAATCCCTCAAAATTCGAAAGTCAAACCAGTTTCTCCGTGACTGGTTTCGTGCGTTTAAATGCCGGCTTTGGGTAAGCAACGCAAATGTCTACAACTCACTTCTGGGCACTGATGCCGAATTGTTACAGCGAGGAGTTCTTTGAGGAGCATCAGTCTGAGCCTCCGCTTGAGCGAAAACTCTCACGGTAAGCGGTAAAACATTCTCAAGGATCTAGCTTTGAGTAAATATTTGATTTGCATAAAGCACCTCGCTGCTGATACAAGAATATAGGCAATTCTTGGCCGCACGCCTGATACAGCGACGCTGGCGGGGCTATTGGACGCGTTACTATTTCAGACGACGCATGCGGGCAGCCACAATCATACAAAAGTGGTGGCGGCGCTTCCATACGCAGCGCAGCTACTTCAGTTTAGTCGAGAATAAACTGCAGAAGCAGGTGACCGACCATTATAACCAGAGTGCTACGAAGATACAGGCCTTCTGGCGGGGCTACTACACGCGGGAGAACGTGCACGACATGCACAGCCTGCAGCGCATGCAGGTGTCGGCTGCGCAGGATCTGCTGCACTGTGTCGCCTTCAAGCTGCACCATCTGCTGCGCACCTACTCCATACCCGGCGTGTACTCGCTGAGGAACTCGCAGTCAGTATTGCAGCTTATAGCCAGCTAAGGCATGTTCATGATATTTTTAAACCATGCAGCTGCCTCTCGAAAGTGGAGAAGTTGCTGGCGAGCATGCACTTCCGCTTTCATAATGATCGCATACGCTCCGCGCGCATGCAACGCGAGGACGCGATGAAGACTGCGAAGCGAAATTTCGTAGCCTCGCATTATGCCACCAAAATGCCATTTGCCGGTCCCAATTATCAGGGCCACTGTGCGCCAAAGTGTGACGAAATGCGGTTTACCTATGAGACGGACAAGCGCATGTACAAGATCATTGCCATGTACGAGGAGGCCACCACCGAGGATCCGCAGGCCAGGCGGGTCAAAATGACGCAGGCTGAAAGTGCGAGCAGCTGGCGAACTTTTTACTTGAGAATTGCTAATCATTTTCTTTAATCCCGACACTTTTAGAACGTATTCGCAGGAGGCTCGAGGCTAAGATCGAACGTCAAAATCGTGAGCGCAGCGATTTCTGCGGCGATGTCATCAAGAGCATGAAGAAGTGGAAAATACTCAATGATCACAGTAAGCTGGTGGACAACAACATATTTCGCAATCCGGAGAATGTTGAGAATTTCCTAAACGAAATTCAACCTTTTTTGGACCAGATGCAGCCTTGCCATTGCAACTATGAGAATATCGTGCAACGATTCTGCCCTTGAGCTCCTAAAAAGCTCCATCAAAATTTTATGTCCGCCTTTGTTTGACTTTAGCGCAAGCCAAGCCGTTTTTATGGGGCCTACGAAATTATCGGTTTTAGCTGATTTGGTCATGGATGAATAAATTTTTTTACTAACTTAAATTTTATTTATTTATTTTATTCTTGGAGTCTGGAACCAAATTTGTATTTATAAAGCTTTTGCATGTACTTCATCAGTCCTTGGCAAAGGAACGAGGTAAACAAAATCCTTTCGCATTGTCTATGTGTTGCTATGCCAGCCTGCATAATTGGTCTTTCCTCTCTAAGCTTCGGCAATACTGAGAGTACTGCATTCCAGTTCCTTCCTTTAATCTCTGCGCCGTTTGACTTTCTCTTGCTCTTCTTTTACTTTTGTGCAATTTGTGGAAAACTTTTACTGCTTAGTCATAGCAATCACAACAGCAGCGATAACAATAGAAGTAATTCATATTTTCTTGTCTAACATTGTGGCGATTACGCACCTGAATGCGCATTTTATGCAATCATCACAATTACAATTTAGAAATCAAGTAAATGTGAGCTGTAAGCAGGAGTCTGCGGTACGAATCGAACTGTCTAACAAACGAAGTAAATGCCAATTGAAGCCAACTGCCAGCAAAAATGCGTTGATTCGCATCGAAAGTGCAGCATGTGATAGTTGTGACTGCGCTGTGCGTGGTCCACTCGAACAATGCCAAAGAAAATGTGCTGCACATGAAACCTGAAACCTGCAACTTTAAGGAAAATAAAAGTTGTGCAAGTATGAGTAGCCATGACGATGTTGCCGGCTTGTATTGCCGTGTACTGCCGTGAATTGAAAACGTAAGCGCAGCTGCAGATATTTCCATTGTATTGTGTAAAGCAGATAAATACAATGAAAGGTAGAGTAGACACACAAAAAAACAGGACATCGACTGGTTATAAATACGAAAATGGACACAGCAAACCAAGTAAACAAGCGACTAACCCACAGACCAATCGACGGACCGACCGATCAACCGAGCCACAGACCAACTGACCAAGGAGCGGCAGCAGCAGCAGCGGCAACGTTTGGTCAACCAAGACCGGATGTTGTGCATTTGGTTTTGTCTGCCATTTGGTTTGTGTGTTACACAAAATGCGGATGTACAGAAAATTGATATTTTTTTTTTTATTTTTTTATTTTTTTTTGTTTCGTTGAGTCCCGTACCGCTCAGATTTTTACTTTTACTGTTTTATACTTTATTTGTATTTATTCTATATATTCTTTTACGTTTTTTATTTGCTGCATATTTATTTTATTTTTATTTTTATTTTTTTTTTTTTTGGCTGTACTTACATGAGTAAAACTTTTTCGAAAATAACATAATTTATTGCAAATGTTACGCAAGCAGTGGAGAGCATTTTGCACTAGTTGTTTAAAATTGCGCATACGCCACGTTGCCGCGTTGGCACGCTGCGGCGTTGTTGCCTACGATGGTACATTGCCCGCCAACATCGAAAATCATTTTCTCACATAGCATGCAAAACCCATTTACGCTAATCGCTTCCCCACAGACGCATTAACAATTTATCTTCGATATTTTATGCGAAAAGTTTTGCTTTTTAGAATGTTGCAAATACGTTCAAATACTTCCGCAAAATAGAGAGAGACAGCAGATAAGTATATAATAGCATAGCAAAAAATAAAAACAAAATTAAGGTGCAGAGCAAAGAAATAAACTGTATACACTTAACTACAAAAAAATCGAAAATCGCATCGCACACACATACAATATATTTATCACGGGAGCCTTTTGGGAAATGCATAGTATTTATCTGGAAGTATGTAAGAGCAGAGCGAACATTTTTCATGAAATGAAAGCCGGGTTCGGCATAAAAATTACCGCAAGTTGTCCATACACTGGAGAGTTCAGTTATAAATTCAAGTGTGTAGAAGAACCACACTCGCATGTGCTGGCGCTCCAAGGGCGCTCAATAAATAAAGTTGCACAGCGCGCAGTTTTCTGCCACAGCCTGGCCAGTGGAATAACTTGGTCAATGAGGCACATTGGCCAGTGGCGAGTAAGTGCCAATGTGCTTACACAATTTGGTTTGGTTTTTGTTAATTGAATAACGTTTACGTGAGTTTACGAGGAAAACAATAAATTTCACTGAGCGGCATCATTATTTACTTGTATTCCAAATACGTCTCCCAAGAGCTGGTGGGACGGTGACGCTGGATGAACTTGACCTCAAAGCGATAAAAAAGTTAACTCAGTCGTTTAGTAAGACGTTTGCTGCCTTCCTGCGTTAGCGTTCATTGTCTATACAGAAACAGGGGGGGAAAAAAAAAATTGTTGGCAGCACATGGGGTGGAAGCAGAGTTGGAGTAGCTTTGAGATTTTTTAACTCCTTTGATCCTTCCAGCAAAGCCGTTACGCCATAATTGCTAGAACCTTAGTAACTGTCTAAACATTAAAACAAAGTAACAAATTTTTCATTATTTATTTTGCAACAAATTTTAATTTTTATACATGTAATACATGCAATTCAACTTTAATTTCAATCTTCAAATCGTCAACTGCTCCTCTGCGAAATCCATTTCGTACTATAATAAACGTCTCAAAATTAAGCCAGGGGAACCAGGACTTAAGACTTCTTGCGTCAAATTTGTTGTTAATCCCCTCTTTGATTAAGAAGGCCATCGAGAATTCTGCTTTAGTTCAGTTTAAGTAGCCACCGTTAGGAATTGTTGGTTAATTTTAGACTTGTTTTAAATGGCGTGGTCTCTACCACATTTCAGCTCAAAAGAGTTATCGATTTTTTCAAAACATTCGTGTTCACCAAATTAAGCAAAAAAAACCAGTAGATGTTCTCGTAAACGTCACGCCAACATAAACTAAGATAAGGCTTACAAAACAGACTAATCAACGAAGACAAATAAAAAAAAAAAAAAAATAAATACAACAGCGAAGCCCATATCACTCCACTCTGCAACTCTCAGCCGCCATCGAATTAATTCACAGTTTCAGCAAACCGAAAAATCGGTACATGGGAGTTTGATTCATTAATCACGTAACGTAAAAACCACTTATGCGCTAATGAAAACGACGAGGATCATTTTACACCATAGATATACTACCCACAAACAGAAAACCCAAATGTTCACATAGTCAATACCAACAAGCCAAATCAAAATGGGAAAATAATTCCGAATTCTCAATAATCGAAAAGGAAGAAGTTTTGCAAAACAATGGTTAAATTGCGATAAAGCTTTCTAAGAAGGTTGGAGGGATTTACAAAGAAGCTAAACCAGCAAAGATAAATAACACAAATCAATAGAACACCGATGCCTATACCAATTCACTCTGCAACTCTCAGCCTGCCATCAAATGAATTCGCAGATTTTGGCAAACCGAAAAATCGGAAGATTCCTAATGAAAACGATGAGAATCATTTAATACCATGGGACACTATCCCGCAAAGAAAATCCAACTGTTCACAATAGGTTGAATCATAGGAACTCAACTAATAAGAGCAAAAAAAAAAAAACGGAAACCATTCCAAATTCTTAATCGAAAATGAAGTTTCGAAAAATGCAATAAAACTGATGCTTCACACACACATGAAGAAGATGGTACCAAACTATGTTAATCTTCTTCCAGAAACCCTCCAAGCCATTCTTTGGTCTGAGTGAATTACGACATAAATCCATTTAAATACACAAAAATCATTTTTAAAAAACTTTATACTTGATATCGTAATCAAAATCAGCTTAGTGATGATAGTCCAAAAGTAAACAATTATGCGAGACTATTTGCAACATCGTGATATTATACCGTGGGTAATAACATATAAAAATAAGCACAAAATATTTTTTCAAAAACAGAATCGATTTGCAATAAAAGAAACAAATTTCTGGCAGCGAAAAAAAGCTATCAACGAATCAACCAAACTCGCTGCAATAGGAACCGAATCTTTAGTATACAAGGGAAATTTTTTCTCAATATTTAATTCAAATATACATTGTGTTCATTAAATAATCGAATTTTAAATTATCATGACATACTCGTAGCACATAGCGCCAATTAAAAAATTTTGGTAATGTTGAAAAGCTGAATTTTTCTTCTTTTGATTGCAGCTAAGCTCAAACTGATCCATCGTCAATTGGCAAAGTAATGCACGTTTATTTATTTATATTTTTTTAAGCAAAACAAAAGAAAACAATTTGAAAAATCAAAGCAAATATTTATGAAACGAAGAATGCTTTGCTTTTTGTATGACAGCTGAGAAAAGAGTAGAGAAAATAACTGTAATTTATGTAAGAGTTTATATGTTTAATCCAAAACAAAGAGTGGAAAAAATCGAAAGAATTAAACTTGCACTCAAATGTTTAAAGTGTATTAAAGTATGTGAGGTTATGTTTACAATTAAATTACTATTTTTGTAAACTATATAGAAATGTCATGGGTTTTTATTGCCTCTATGTAATTCGCAATGAGCATTTCACTGTTAAATATTTATAGTTTGTTGCAAAATGTTATTCGTGATCACATATCTGTATAAGGCATACGTGTATGTTTCCGTTTCTTCTTTAAACAATGGAGAGCTTAGAATGAATAGAACTGACTTAATAGCTTAGAAGCTGTTGAAGATAAATCAAAGCTTACTTTACGCCCTTTCTTAGTGAAAAAGTGCAGAGCATCGCTCAACTTGACTGACGCAAAATACATAGCCTCATGCTGAGTTCCATGAGGCGGCAAAATGTGTAGCAAGCATAAATAATAATAAAGAAGCAACAACTTACTCGCAGGTACTTTGCCATGATCCTTGCTACTTTGTAGGTAATTTTTTGCACATTCGCATTCCTTGCAGAGCGCACACGATTTCAGCGCGCAACCTTCTGCTTTCAGTCACTCGCACAGGCAGTCCGTCAACGTGCCGGTCTGCCCCCAGTGCGCCGCCAAGCAACAGCGCAAGGTTTCGCTGCCAAGCGAAGCCAAGTGAGGGCGACAAAAGAAAAAAAAAACACTACCATATAATGTTTAAGCTGTAACAGTAGCTGCGTGAGAAATTGATGCAACAGTCGCCATTGCAAACTTCAACGGCAGGAAGCAATAGAAATAAGCGAATGTGAAAGACAAAAACTAGAAGAAAAAAAGAAACCAAAAACCACCAACAACAACAACAATATAAAAATATCAACAACAATGCCAGTGCAAGTAACGGCATGTAGGAAAAAAAAAAACAAACGAAAAAAGAATTGCATTAGAACAAACAGACAGCTGAGCATGAAGTGCAAGCAGCAGCAGCAGCAGCAGCGGGAGCAACAGGAGCAGAAGGAGGCGGAGGAGGAGGAGCAGCAGCAGCAGCAGCAGAATCCATTATGTTGACCCGCAACGTGCACAATTTGAGCTCGAGAAATGTCATTAGCAATGAGATAGTGTCAGCAGCACATTCATTTCATCTCGGTTCGTGTAAGGTTGACTGCAAGCGACATTTGATTGTGCTGCAATACTGTGCGAAAAAGTTGGCTATTGTTGCTGGAAAAATCCTTCGCTGCATTTAAATGTGGACTATGAAAACTGACAGCCTCTTCTTTTTTAAATAGGCCGCAGCACATGACTCCACTAAACACTTTGTGCATATAACATATGTTGCAGATGTGGTGTGTATGTGGTTTATTTTGGCAGCTACTGTCATGTGACTGTCGCCGACTGTAGCTTGCGTTTTCCTTCTGCTGCGAGACATGCTCTGTGCAGGAATTTTATCTACTAACAATTTGCCATGTAAGTTTAATGAGCGACTTCCATAAACTTATTTACTTTATATACAATAAACTTTTCTTTAAATTTCTCTAGGTGTACTACACTGAAAGCTGTACATTCTGTAGCTTATGGTGCAAATCTCCTGTGTGGGAAGCACAATATGAGAGGAAAACAATCTAACGCTTGTTTTTTTTTTTTATTGTTGTATTAGTTGTTATCGCTGTTGTTGCTGCTTTTTTTTCGTCGTTAGCTACTCGTGGCGCGTGTTGTGCTTATTCTTTTGTTGTTTTGCCATTGTTTTGCACATTCAAGCGTAAAACTTGCCTGTCACAAAAATGCTGCCTGTCAGATTTTGTTGTGGTTGCCGTTAGAACACTAACGGATGAACAGTACCTCGAACTAGCAGCAGTAACGATGACAATAACAATAACAACAAACTCAATAACAACAACAAAGAGTAGCAAGGACAACAGTTGTAACCAGGAGCAACATGCAATGGCAAAAGTATTTTTAGTAATTTTATGCGCATTTTTGTCTGCACTTTTTATTTTGCCTTTTTTGTTTTTTTTTTTTTTATTTTTGTGTTTTCTCTGCTGTTTTATTTTTATGTTTGTTGTTGTTGTCGTTTGCGCAAGTCAACATGCACATAAATTAGAAGAGCGAGACGCATTTAGCTCAGTTCGGACACATGCAACACCAAGTCGAATGCTGAATAGTGAATGCTGCTGCCTTCAACTTCAACTTCAATCTAATGTCTAAGTCTCTTTTACATTTTTTTTTTGCCACTCCTGCTCCGGTTACTTGCTTTGTTAGTCATTGTCAGCGCATGCATACTGCATGCTGCCATGTATCCTGCGCAAACACGAAACGCATTAGCATTGCAATGGCGGAGCTGTGCTGCGCTCCGATTCATACCGCAGGCCACGACTTTGGCCATATATTCCATGTCAACTTAATGTTTATTAAACGCACAGAGGCCAAGCCTGCAGCGGCCAGCGAGCGAGTGAGCGCAAGGATGCAGCAGCACGGCAAGGTGCCGAGCATGGGAGCGAAAGCGAAACGAAACAAGACACACGCAATGACGCCAAACGAAAACTGAGCAGTTGACAGTGGGAAAAAAAAAAAACAAAAAAAGGACGACTGTAGCAGAGAAAAATGCAGCAGCACTTGGTCCAGTCAAGTCGAGTCGACGGCACTTGCTGCATTTCCAATTAAATATGCAACTTTAAATGCCCAAGTCAAGCCAAGCCAAGCGCCTGATCCATCCTCAGCACCGGCCTACACTCACCCACTCACACACACACTCACACACAGACTCAGACACACACACCCAGGGAGCTGCAGTGCGTGCCTTGCTGTTTGGTTATCTGTCTGCCATTTGTTGCTATTTTTTTACTTTTGGTTCTTGCTTTTTGTTTCTTATTGTATTTTGCCAGTTTCTACGCTGCAGCAATACTAAAAACTTTTCATAGTTCATTAGTGTCCTTCTGCTTGCTTAATTTCTTTCTGTTTATTTTTTCTCGCTTTGTTTTGCGCCTGTCTTCCACTCCTTCCCTCTCACTCTCTCTCTCGCTCTCCTGCTTACTCACGGCTATTTAAGCAGCTGCTGTCAGGCATTAGGAAATATTTATCCTTTTTTATTTTATAATTGCCACAGAAGGGCGCAGCCAGTCACCGTTGTCGGCAGTCTCGGCAGTCCCGGCAGTCCTGGCAGCCGCGTCAGCCTTCCTGTCGCTGTCTGCCTGCATTTTGCACAATTCGTTGAACTTTTTCAAGTCGACATCTGCTGTGCATTGCAGCATTGATTTTCTGTCTTTCCTACTTTGTTGGTTTTCTTTTTTTTTTTTTTTTTTCTGTTTGTTTTGTGTCCTCTATTTTTGTTTTCGTTATTTTATTTTTATTGCTGAACTCGATTTCGTTGTACGTTGTCTGTGTCAATTAAAGCTTTAATGAGTTTTGACTTTAATATATGCAATTTATGCTGCAGCCAGGACGACACTGTATGCAATGCTAAGCACTCAAAAAGGATACTTGCTTAGTCGGTTAGTTGCTGCGTCTGCCATCTTCTTGACATTTGTGGCTGACTCTTAACAAGGTACATGTGCATACATAGAATCTAGAATCTTCGACTGGTAACAAAAAAGATAAAATAATATGACCCACACTTGATTCGCAGTGCGCAATTAAAAGTCATCACAGTTTGTTTGCTGAAACAAAATTTAAAAGCAGGTCCGCTGTAGGCAAAGCACTGTTAAGGATTATCCTCTCGACAGTCTGTTCTAATTGGGATTAGAGGAGTCTGCCCATTGGCAAATGTTTCAATTATCATTCATTATCGGAAAATTACATAATTGTTAACGTTCTCAGCTTAGTGTTTACTTCTGTTTGTTTTTGTTTTAAACAAACTCAAGGAATGCAGAGACAAACAAAAGATTAATTTGAACGAAATAAAATATATATACGGCAAATATATATTTCATATAACCTACGAATGCCTAAATAATAAATTAACGCGTCGCACGAAAAGTTACAAGAAAACAAAACAAAAAAAAATAAAAATAAAAAATAAACAAAAAAAAAAAAAAAAAGGAAAAGAAGAAAATTAAGCAGAGAAGAATAAAGCTTAAACTGCTCAACTGAATTAATGACTTTAAATGAATAAAGATAAGCGAAACGACTCGAGGCGCAACGCCAGACACCCACTAAGGATATTATCCATACGCATTTCAATACGTATATAGACACACGAACACATGGCACGGCATGGCTTGGCATTTTTCAAGACACTAAGGAGCACCAAATAACAAAACAGAAACAAAACAACAACAAAAAAAAAGAAAACACCGAAAAACAAAAAACGAAAAAAGTGAATAGAAAAAAAACAAAAAAAAAATACAAAAGAAAACAAAAGTTTCAACATATTTTGCTGCTGCCGCCTTGCTTATAAAATAAACGACAGCTAATAATGTTGGCAACAGCAACGGCAACACAGCGGCAACAGAGCGACAACACAGCGACAACAACATAAGTAACAGCAGTAGCAGCAGCAGCAGCAGCAGAGGCACCAGAGACAAGAGCAGCAGCAGGAGCCGAGGCAGCAGCAGCACTGCGGATAACAAGTAAGCAAAGTCGACTGCAGCAGCAGTGAGCATAAGGCTTGGGTGACGGTGTGCCGGCCGTGCGAGGTGGGGCAGGGAGGCAGGGGCACACGAGTAAGCAGCCGCGCCTTAATTGGCACACAAACACATGACACAATTTAATATAAGCACAGTAACACACTCTGGCGTGTACGCAGGCAAGGACAAAGTTTTTCGCCTGCCTATGTGTGTGTGCGTGTGCGTGTGCGTGTGTGTGTGTCTGAGCATGCGTGCGTGTGTGTGCATTTTTGTCTCCCAAGTTGATCTTTTGCTGGATTTTTAAGCGCGAGCGCCTACAGTTTCAAATCACAAACATTTTCGCACACATGCCCGTGCATGTAGCATGTGATTATATAAATGACTTTGTTGTATGCCTGCTCCGCCACGCCCCTCTGCTGCCGCCGTCCCTTTGGCGCACACAGCACTCAGCAGGCTCAGGCAGCAGCAGGCGGCTCGCGTGCGTTGCGCGAAAAACAAAAGCTCAAATGTTAAGCCTTCGTTGTCGCAGCTACACACACACACACACACACATACACAGCCAATCACATACATACATACGTATATACCATGCAGATATGTTATACTATATGTATATGCATGTGTGTGCGTGTGTGTGAGTTTTGCTTTTTTGCATGCGCTTTCTTTCTTTTCGCAGCTTAACTTTAATTAGACCCATGAAAGTGATTTATTTTAATACTTTCGCAAGTTGTGTCGTTTGTTCTGGCAATTTTTCCCACATTTAGCTTTGTTGCCATTCTTGTAGTTCGTTCGTTCGTTCATTCGTTCGAATACTCGAATATATTTTTGCTCAAGTTTTAGATAAAGCCTCGACGCCGCTTGCCGCAAATTAATCAATAAATTAAATTTGCGCAAAGTTTTCGCTTGGCTTATGCGTTACTCTTAATTACAAAGCAAATTGGCGCATTTCGGGTTTGCTAACGTCTTTGGAGCAAAGCACTGCATGAGTCGCAGCAGTTACAAATAAAGTTCAAGCTAAATAAATATGGCCACCACTGTCTTCTAGAAGAAACTTCACTAAATCAGAGAAGAAGCCAGAGGTGACACTTTGCTGCACAGCCACTTTGGTTGCTCTGAGGCCTTGGCTCAAAGAAATGAACAAAGAAGTTAAGTTAATTCGTGGCCATTGCTCTTTGTGACTCTTCAGCATAGTGCTGATCAGATGCATTGGCTCATATGAAACTGGAACGAAAGTCACCTTAGAATTCTTCTCAAGTCTCTGTGCTTCAGCACACGCGGTGTAGCAGCAAACGCTTCAGCATGTTTATGGAGTGTCATGAGATTAAAAATGCAGCTGCTCTAAACAGTCAATGCCAATGTTTGCACTCCGCTCAGCTGTCGAAGAAAGTGCTGCATACTTGCAGGTGCACTTAGACAAAAGCCAAACCGAAGCGAAGCGACTTCAACTGGCTCAACCCGCATGATAGTAAAAACAGTTGTTCGCATAATGACGTCTGCGTCTTGCTTACAATACTCGTACAGCGTGAGTTGAGCAGCGCCCTCACGCAGCACGATTGCATCTCGAATGATTTAATTCAATAGACCGCAACACAGTGTGTGCACTCGCTTGTCTTACAGCGTTTGAGAGTCGCCGCAAGATGAGACTTGATTGGAAACAGGCAACGGGCAGAAATGGAAAGCGGAAATCAAATAATGCAATTACCACACAGAGGCAAAAGCAAAGGCAAAGAAACAGCCAAGGCAAAAGCGAACTGAGTGGAAACTCCGTTTGAAGTCAAATACTCGTGCATAGAAAAATGTGCAAACATAACCGAAAACAGAGTCATGAAAGTTGTTAGCAATTGTCCGTCCCCGTGTCTGTCTGTATGTCTGCCTGTGTATTTGTCTGACTCACTCACACACGCTCACGAATTAATATCCGCACACTGACTGCTGCTAAGTACTGTGCATAGGCAATCGCTTTCACACGCTTATGCTGCTGCTGCTGCTTCTGCTGCTGCTGCCAACTGCTGCGAGAGTGCAAAGTAAATACGGTAAAACAGCAGCAGCAGCAATTTTGCTTGAAATTAACAAGTGCAACCGCAAGCAGCCAAGCAGACACCAGCCAGCTAAGAAGCAAGCCAGCAAAGGTGGCTCGGCTCCCAGTTACTCGCAGCAGCCTCAGCACGGGCCACTATGAGCAGGAGCGCACTCGGCTGAGCAGAGCTGAGCTAGGCATGGTGTGGGCCATGGCGTTGTGGCCATGTGCGATGTGCGATGTGTCGATGTGGCGATGTGTGTTTGCTTTCAGTGCACAAACGGTGTCAGAAGTAAATAATGAATTTTTTGTTTGTGCATGTCTGATCACTTGCAGAGACTTAGCGCAGCTTTGGCTGCAGCAGTTACTCGCACTTCTGTTGCCTCCACTTCTGCTTGCATAATTGGCTGCAGCGAACTTTGCACAAGCAACACAGAAACCATTTACAAAATTAAAACGTTTGCTGACAGCAATTAAACATCATTGCTAGGTTAGAATAAGATAAAAAATGAAACAATGGTTTCACAAGTTTAAAACATAAAACCTTCAGTAAATTTTCTTCAAACCTAAGATGATAATATATCGGAATAATTCCTCAATTGTTAGTATGCATCATTTCAAAAGTAAGCTGCGAAGCATTACTTGGATTGTTTCAACATAAAAGAGCAAATTGATTGCATCAAATATTAAGCATATAAGTTTATGAAGTGAAAATCCACGAAAATACTTCTTATCAAACGGTATAAGTTGGACAGAAACTAGGAAAGTCTAAAATTACAAACTTCTTAACTTCTGTGAATCGTTTTTAAATATTACAATAATAAAAATTGATCATGAATGGTTGGATTATTAGAAACAACTTTTAAGATGCAATCTTCATTTCAGACTTTAATTAAGAAACATACCATATTGTTTTCACTTTTGTTTTCGCCCCACCCTAATGGTACAACAAACGCTTGTGTGGTTTACTTTGCACGCCTTTGCTTCAAACGCAATTAAGCTGTTGGAGATTATGTAGTTGAATGCTTACTTAAACAGTTGCCTGGCACGTTGGAAGAGTGGCTCTGCTTTTGTTGGCATGTCGGTCCGTCTGCAGCAATGATCAGCGTGTGTGCGTGCGGGGCAAGGCGGCGGGGGCACTTGGAGATTTGTACTTGCAGTTATATGGACCTGCTTAAATGCATAAAAGTATTTGTTGATTTTTAATTTCCCATGAATTTTTACTCATACGTGCGACTCAGAAAATTAAGTTTTCATTGCTGTCTGTCCGCAGGTGCTTATTTTCTTTGGCTTCACTATCTGTGTGGACTGAAATTGAATTTTAATTTTCATTTGCTTTGTGGCTTTGTATGATAACAAATTTTACTTTAAAAGTTTTCACTGTTAATATTTTAAGTTTTGTCTGAAGTTGATTTTATTTCCAAGAATAAATACATAATTGGAATAATTTTATAGATGCTGCATGGTTTGAGACTCGGTAGCTGCTGGCTTGCCCTTATGCCTATCACTGTAAGCAGGAAGACTTTTCAAGGGAACGTCTTCTTAGTAAGATGCAGCCAAAGTCTTGAAGATGTTTCCCCTTTTTTCATATAACTAACTTGTGATCCCTTCCGGTTTCGTTTACACACACGTATAAGCCAAATTTGTAGGAATTTAGTTTTCCTCTTATATAAGGGGCGTGACAGCTCCTACTTGTCATCAATCTGTACCATGGAGTTTTAGAAATTTTACAAGTTTTCATTTAACCTTACAGTTGGGGCATGGCACCGCCCACTTAAATAAGAATCTTATTTACATAGGCACTATATATGTTCATCAAATACTTCAAGAGATACAATATAATGAATTTAGATTTTCGCTTATTTGGCGGGGGAGTCACAGTCCAAATAGATGTCGACTTCAAAACTATCCAATCTCTCAAACTGGAGCCAACAATACACATTCTTAAGATTTAATAGACATGTTTGCATCTAGAAATTCTGTTGTAGATAATTGCGACTTGAAGGACGCTAAGCCAAGGAGAAAGTTTAAAATTAAATCAAAAAACAGAAACACATTGGCTTCGATGAATGCGCTGTTATGCTAGACCGCGTAAAGTTCTGAATAAAAATCTTAAACTTGTCGCTTGCCTAAATATATTCTGGGCATACTTTAAAAATAAAAGAAATGGCACCAGCAGCACCAGAAGCACATCCTGCACAGATGCACCTGGGCAACCTTTTTGCGGCTCCTAGGCTCCGAACTGCTGCCGCTGAACACATTATTCGCGATAAAAATGTAAAGTTTTGCCGTTGCGACTCCACCCATTGTTGTTGTTGTTTTTCCACCTTGGCGTTCACAACAACAAAAATATTGTGTATCTTTTTCCCAGCGTATTACGAAATTTGCATAAACAGTTTTGCGATATGGCGGCGCGTTCTCATGTTGCGCCAACATTTTTTTCCTTTCTTTATTTTATATATAAATTTTTCTTTTTCTTTATTTTCATTTCATTTCTTTTTTTCGCTCTTCGTTGGAGTATGTTTATAAAATTGTCTAAATTCCCACAAGTTGATTTAAACTTTTGTTGCCAAAAGTTCAGTCTGCATGCGGCAGTAGTCAAGTGGCGGCGCAGCCTTTTGTTAGCATCCTGCGCGCTCGCTTGGCTAGGCGACATGGGCTGGGCTGGCGGAGGGCGGCGCTTTTGCGACGTGGCTTACTTTATTTTCAAGCGGCGAAGTGCTTTGCCTTGTTTTACGTTTTCGCTTCCGTGCGAGCTTTCACTGAGTGTAGTGCACTCATGTATTGAAATCCAAGTCCGTACGTGGGCGTTTCATACAAGGTAATAGATAGTTTCGCTTTTTCGGCAGCAAAGCGCACACGTGGGAAGTATGATATGCATATCTACACGATATACACTCATGCATACATATATGCAATACATGCATATGAAGAGCACACGGCGGTGCGATAAATGCGCGATGGCGCACGTTAAGTTCGCAAACGTTTACCACACAATGCGACAGAAGGGGAGCAGTCGCTGCTGCTTAGTATTTGAAATATTGAAATTTAATTCTCGCATAAATCTGCTTATCGTCTTATGCATGCTCGGTGAAGCTCTACAAGATGCACCTGAACTTAGCTACTCAGCTGAAATTGGCTATTGCGGGTAATTATAAGGAATAAGTTATTAGTCAGATCATTAACTATTAGGACGCATTAGACTTGGTCTTTAAGCTGGAATACCTGCGATAGATTACAGCGTTAGCGGAGTGCCAAAGTCCAAGGTGAAGTAAGCTAAGGTCCACAGCTTGAAGAGCTAATCTCTCTAGTAAAATCATTACTTGGGAGTTCGCTTGAGATGTGCCGTTTCTTCTACTCATACACATATGTGCATGAAATCACACAGCAGACAAAGTTTCCTGTAGCTAATAAGAGGAACCTATATGTATATTTATGTATATATCAACACTTCTAATAGCTTAAGAAGCTATTGTCGGAATGATGATTGATTCATTCGAATTCACTATAGAGTAGAATATTCAAGCTACTGATGCTTAATGTAACATTCTCGCCAAGCCTAAGGATTTCTCTGAGTCTTGATGAGAGAGAGAGAGAGAGAGAGAGAGAAAATTAACATTTTGCAGCTGTGTGTTCATAAGAAATTTTTCAACTTAAAGTCAACGGCTCCTTGCAATTTTTTCAGAGTTCTTGACAGCCTCAGTAGGAATAAAATTTTTGTCACAAATATAAAAAAAGACGAACCTCTTATTTTCTGTTAAGAATAATTATTTACAGTAAATTAAACAGCAAATTTTGTTATTTAATGCGGCAGAAGCCAGCAATTGTCACTTTTATGAACTTTTTATGACTCGTTTGCAGGTTTTTTGTTTTTTATTATTAATTGAAGACATAAAAAGTTTTGTCGAAACTCATTAGCACTCTGCATAAATAACAATTTTAAAAGCTTTTAAAAAATACCAATGAAAACTGAAAAGCAACTATAAATAATGCTTAGCTGGTCGGGTCAGCGGGTTGGCGGGTTGGCGGGTCACCGGGTCGTTGGCAGCGGCCAAGAGCGTGCCCGGCTGAAGGCTCAAACTCCTACTCAATCAAATGTCGAAAGCCAGAGCTAGCCACTAAAATAAAATGTGCCAATAAATTTTGCAGTGCAAATGGCTGGAAAGAAAAGAAAGAATGAAAATGAAAAACAAAAACAAAAAGCAAAAGCCAGAACTGACTCGGGGGAGAATGTGAAAATTGAATTAGAATTCAAAGCACTTAACATGTATATATAGCGAAGTATTCGAGTATTAAATCCTTTTGTTGCCAAAAAGGACACAAACACACACACACACACACACACACTGAAACACACACACAGCTTTGCGGGGATGCGTGCGCAGATGCTTATATGCTGCACTAAATATTATTGACGAGCAAGGTTCTCTGGCGTAGCTGGGGGTGTGTGTGCGGCAGAGGGTGGGGCAGGGTTGGCGGGTGGTTATGCGGATAGTTTATGTCGAAAAGTATTTTTCAATAAACTAAACAATTTACGAAAATTGAAGTTTATCTCAATTGTGCAGCTGTTGTTGACAACAATTCGTTGTCGTCAACATATTTCAAAGCTAAACTAACAAGTGAACAGCAGCAGCAGTGAAGGCAACAATAACAGCAGCAACGGCAGCGTCAATGCCAACAACAGAATATGAGTTGATAAAGGATAAATCCTGGGTAGATTCAAAAGAAATCTCTCACTTAGTAAGTGAGTTCATGATGGCGGGATATACTGATAAATTGTGCTTTACTAAGTTTTTTACTGCTTTACTGACTAAAAGAATTAAAATGTTCTAAAATAATTCTTCATTGAGAAAACTCATATTTCTTAAACGAGAATTTTTTGGAAAACATTTCTTCTTTTTGCTTTTTAAAGAATTTCTCAGATTTGTGGAAACAAAAAAATAATTAAAAAAAATTAATAAAAACCATTTCTTATGTTTTCGTAACTTTCTTCAAAATTTATTAAAATACTTTACAAACCACCCATGTCAAAATGTTGGCTATGCTGGCAAGCGACTTTGAGCAACTCGAAATTCAATTTAGCAATAAACGATTTCGTGAATATCAACTTGGTCACTCGATTGTTTGAACATGTAGCTGCTGCTGCTGCTGCTACTGCTGCTGTTGTTGCTGTTACTGCTGCCGTTTGATGAGCCTGATGAAGCGCACTCTAGTTAGCCAAATATGCTGGGGCGCAGCGGCCCCCGGCAGCCGCCACATGCCGCCATGGTTGACGCACAAATGCGCTTAGTTGCTTAACTGGTCAAGCTGTTGTGCGTGGATAAAAACCTTTTAGTGCACAATGGCAGTAAATTCTTTGGCCACTCATGGCGTCGACCCGGTGGCCCGCGCTGGCGCCCACACACGTCGACGCGATGGCCTCGTGCGCCCCCAAAAGCGACTGACGCTGTGCGCAAAAGAAGCAGCGATATAAAAAAGGGTTCATCGCACAGCTCGAACGAACGTCGATTGACGAAAAGCTTATTTTAATCTCATTTGACAGCAGCTATGGCAGCACAAACTGCGCCAGCAGCTGCCAGTTACAACTTCAATTGCGCTCCATGAGCACCACTCGGCGAGGGCGGCGGCAATGGCGGCGGCCATGGCCCACGGGCCAAGCCACTGAGCTCACGCTACGTTTGCGCACTCATGGCGCACAGCTGCCCGGGCGGTGCCAGCAAAGAAATTGATAAATGAACACTAAACGCTGCAATACAATTTTCATTTCGTTCATGGAAGTCCTTTCGGGCGTTAAATATGCATTGTTCTGCGTATACGTATATTTTCGTCAGCGTTTGGGTGTTGGCTGTTGGCTGCTGGCTGCTGGGTGTGACGAGCGTAATTTGGGGTTTACTCGTTTGAATTGAAATTGGCAACTGGTCGGATGTGGCATTAAGTTAACGCTTCCTTAGGTTAATTTGCCCCCTGCACATGGCTTGGCACAATAAAACATCCTTCATTATATGCATAAGCATTGTTATGGCTGCGCATTTGGAGCACGCTGTGCAGGACATTCGATGTGTTTATTAAGTTTTAAATTAAAATCAACGCACAGTACATGCTCTCAAAATTTTATGTAGAAACAGCGTGAGTCGCCCACGAGTGCGAAATCGGATGCCTTGTGTTTGTGGTTCAATTATTGGCTTTGGCTATTATAGCAGAAGTACTCTTGTACTTCAGCCTTTGAAAATCTTGCCATTACAAAAAACAAAACTTTAATGCAAGCTTACAGAAGGCGAAGCTGCTCACACATTTAAGTACAATATATTTTATATGAAAAGTCATGTATATGCTACCCAAGCTTTTTATAGAATGAGTTTCCTCATACCTAATATGCAAGAGGATTTCCTATGAGTATGTAGATTTTTTATTAGAACCGAACTAGAATGCAATTATTTGCATTATTTTCAACCTTGTCAATTTTAATTGTGCGTTCGATAAACGAGAATAAACAATAAAATATGATTTTCTCTTGCAAATTCATTTTAATAGAAAAGTTTTGTGTATTTTGCATAGAAGTTGCTGAAATCTGAGAACTGCAGCCAAGCACAAATTATGTTGTTTTTAATCTTTCTCGAACAAAGTCTGTTAAAATAAAACAATACATTTTGACTTCTTTCTTATTTACAAGAAACAAATTTGCTAGCACAAACAGAACAGAACAGAACGCAACAAAGCTAATCAAGCCACAGCAAGCAACAAAGCAGCAAAAAGGGCAAACAAAAAAAAATAAAATAGAATAAAATGAAATATGATAATAAAATTGCAGAGCATGAAAAAGTGTGGCAGCACAAATATCAACAACAACAACAACAACAGTAAGGAAGCAACGAAAAAAAAAAAAAAACATATGCTACACAAAATTTAACTTGCTTATCTTTAAACTAATTTGTATAAGCGAAGCAGAGCGAGCAGCGTAAAGGCATGGCAGAGCGTGAGAACGAGAGAGAAGGAGAGAGAGGAACAGAACGAGATGCCGGTTGGCAGTAATGCACATAAAAAAATCGTTTACTTCCGCAGCTAAGAAACGAGGACAATAGCCATACGTTTTACACACTTTATCATCAGAATAATAACACAAACAACAACAGAAATAACAACAACAATAACAACAATGGCAATGGCAAAGGCAAAAACATTAGGGAAGCAACTGTAAAGCAAGACAACAACAAGATTTGAAACCAAAATAAATGTAAGCAAATAAATTGTCTTGAAAATTTCTGCATTGCTTTTTTGCGTTTGTTCTCTTTTGCTCTTGATTTGAAATTTTTTTACTTTCTTGTGTTTTGTGCGTCTTGGCAAAATGATGACTGAGGAAATTGCGCAAGGAAGTAAAGCAGCACAGCAGCAGCTCTAAGCTTTTGTTAAGCTTAATTGATGATTGTCCAAAACAAAGCAAAGCAAAGCAAATCAAAATCAAATTTCATTTTGCCCAAGTTCAGACAATGATTCAAAAATGATTGGCATAACTTTAAAACTCGAAATGTTATTCAAAAACTCCACTAAAAATAAAAAAACATTTACAAAATACCAAAACTGCAATTTAATTAAATTGCAATTAAAAAAAAATTCGCAAAAAAAACTAAAAATAATAAAAATAAAACAAAACAGAAAATGTTATTGGGTCAAAAACAGTTTTGTAAAATTTTCATTATATGGCAAATGTCAAAAACCGCAAAGCCGAAATTTTGGCTGCACTGTGGCCAGTTGCCATGACTCTGCCTGGTGCTGCAGCAGCAACTTTCACTTTAGTGAGAAATAAAAATTTCGCATCTCTTATGTGGCGTATACGTAATTGGAATGCAGTGCAGCCGTGTGTGATCTTTTAAACAAATATTGTAATTTTACATAAATTAGTTTGGCTGTTTGTATTCGGTATTTTCGTGGTTTATGGATTCAAGTTAACAAATTTTCAAATATCGGTCGAGTTTCGGTTTAAATAATTATTTTTTTTTTTTTTTTGTTGGCTTAAACTGTTTACATGTGCGCATAATTCAATTGGGCGCATAATGTTTGATTTTAATATGTTAAACAAAATAATGAAATGTGTGCCATTAAAAAATCAATAGGCACTAAATCAAATTAATTTTGTGGTTGTCATGTATTTTAATAAACGGCATTATGCATGTTTAGGCAGGATTGTTGATCATTTCTGACTTTGTCCCGCAATTCGCAATTGTGTTTGTGGTAAATGAACTGTGTTTTGTTTAACTTGTACATAGGCACATGCATTTTTGATATGCTGATATGTTTAGTTTTTTCTTATTCATCATAAAATCGAATGCATAAAATGTAAGAAATCGAAAAAATATATACATATGTTATATGAAATATAAGCACAAGTAAGTAGGGAAGAACCCTTAGTTTCTTACGATTTTACTGATAACATTTTTAAACTAAAACGAAAAGCTGCTTTACCAACCATTTGGAAAGGATAGCAAACTTGCTGAAATTCTTACAAAAACCAGCTTTTTTTTCATATTTACTGATCGTCTTTTTTTCATGTAAATGTCAAGTGGCAAAGCCACATGGCATGTGCGCAAAACCTACAATCAACGTAGTAAAGGAAGAAAGTTAAATAAGAGCAACTGGCATATTATAACAACAACAAAAACAACTACCGAAGCAACTGCACAAGTGCTAGCATAGAGTAGCTATGGCTATGAAGAGGAAGCGGGAGGGAGAGTGAGTGAGTGAGAGAGTGCAACTGTCTACAAAGACCACAAAAGCTTGTCTTTGTGGCTAGATAAGTCCACTTAATACAGGCAGCCGAACGAGAGCAGGCCGTGGGCAAAAGGAGTCGCCTTGCAGTGGACGCAGCGGGTGAGGGGAACAGGCGTCATGTCAAGGGCTGATAAATACCCACAAGTTACTCCGACATATGCTGTCGATGTGCGATGTGAGCTGTGCTCTATGGTGCGGCAGTCTAGGGCAGCTGCGTTAATAATGCGTTTGATGTGTGTGCTGAAGACAGAGAACCGCACAAAGCGCAACGGCAATAGCAACAGCAATAGCAACAGCAACAGCAACGGCGGCAACATCAGCAGCAACAATAACTGAAGAAGACCTTAAGGCAACTGCAGACACAAGCAAAGCAAGGCAAGCAAGACAGCAGCCAACAGACAACCGAACAGTCAACTAGGCAGCGGCAACTACTCACAGGCCACAACTCAAAAGCAAGTGAAGCCAGCGAACCGGCGGCAGAGTCGTCAGTCAGTCGAAGGCACTCACGATGAGTGTGTGTGGGTGTGTGTGTGTGTGTGTGCGTATGTTGTAGTCAGGTCCTTTGCGCTTAACTTGGCATATGTTTGGCCTTTACTTTGTCTCTCGCATTGTCGTCTGCTGCCGCCTTGCTTTGCATGCAAATTGAAAGCATATTTCATAAGCTTATGGCGCTTTAGGCCTTTACATGGAATATAATTTCGTTTCATAGTCGCAAAATAACACTTTGACCAAATATACGCATACGCATACGCAGTGTGTGCCTTCGCTGACTGCTGCCTGCTGGCTGTCGCTTCTTTCACTTTGCTGGGCTGGCACTGGCGGCTCTGTCAGTAAATAGTTACATGAATGAAGTATAAAAGCTTTAACGGCCATTTAATGGCATAAAGGTTTGCCTGGCCACGATTAGCTGCGAAGGTGCGGAAGCAGTTGTGCGAAAAATGAATTCAACTTAATTTGAAGTAATAAAAATCTATTGGCACAAGGCTGGCTAACTTGGCCGTTAACGACTGCCAAAGGGTTGAGTTTAACCTGCAGTTAAGCTACCTTAGCAGTTTAAAAAGCAGCATTTAAAATAAACAAAAGTATACGTTGAGGAACTGCTTTTTGGGTTCCCAAAGCTTAAATAACCTTTTAAGCCAAAATTAGCTGTCTATTCTGCTCAAGGACACAAAAGTAAACAAAAAATCTTCGAAGTTTATATATTTAACGCTAAAGCTCGCTTAGTAAGACTCAATGCTCTTTCGCCTTTGGGATCATCCTATAGTTATTGGCAAATGTAGCATTGTAATGCCTGGCATCAGTGTAAATTGTTTCAGAAACATGGTTTTCTGTGATGTTGTTAGAAGAATAATTTTAGTCCTTTGTGCTCTGTACTTAAATAATAATTCAAAAATAATTCTGAAGAGTTCGGCAAATTATTTCTTTCTTTTCATTGTGTAGTCGGCAACATTATCTGGTAATGGCTTCTGTGCTCACACATATGCTAATATATCATGATTTTGATTTAATTACGCAAATTATATTGACAGTAATGCTTCACTTACGTATTAAGGATATTTATTCACAAGCGAGTACACGACTGCCTTTGCCTTTTCCACACTTCGTTTTTATTATTGTTTCGTTTTTTCTTTTCTTTGTGTTTTTCTTTGTCTCGTTTGTGTGTACATTTTGTGCCAAAATCAACTCAACACGTACTTCATTAAGGACAACAATAACAACAACAACAACCATTGACTGCATGGCCAACCGACTAACCGACTGACTGACTAACTGACTGACTGACTAACTGACTGACTGACTGCAAACAAAAGTCGAAAGCAACATAATCATATAAAATCAGCTTTAGGGCAACAACGGAAGCAACGAAGCATATCAACAACATTACTCACAACTAGCAGCAACTAAAATAAAGACACACAATGACAGCCAGCCAGAGTTGGGCAGGACGACGGATACACAGACACACAGACAGACAGACATACAGCTAAAGAGAGACAGGCAGGCAGGCGGGTAATCAGGCAGACAGACACAGGCACACGGTCAGAAAGGCAAGTGTAAGGGTAAATCGTCAAAGGAAAAAAAAAGAGAGAGAAAAAATAAAGAGTAGGCGACGACGGCCATCAACAATATTATGATAATCATTATAAGCAGCCAAAGCACTGCTAGTTACAACAACAATAGTAGCAACAACAACAACACCAGCAGCAACAACCAAAAGAACAACAAAAGTGTAAGGCAAAGCAAAAAGTGTGCAAGTGTGGCAAAGCGGAAAAAAAAGGAAAGGGAAAAAACAAAAAAACAAAAAAAAAACCAAAAAAACATGCGAAGTAAAACCTTAAGCACACATTCATACGTTGCCATGAGGCTATGAGGCTAAACTCAAGCAAATCCATTAACCCCTTATGCCGCATAAATACAAATAGAGCACAGCAGCCGTCAGCCGGCAGCAGCAGCAGCAGCAGCCACTACAACGACAACAGCCTTGGCAACAGCAACGACGACGACGACAAGCAAGGTAACAACAACAACATGCACAGCAACAACAACAAAGAGGCAATGTTGCCTACAATGTAACGAAAGCGAAAAATAGTATGGAAAAAAAACTGGGCAAAAAAAAAAAGAAGGCGAAAAAAAAACTGAACACAAAGTGTGGCAAGTAACACACACACATGAGTGGAATTACAGCAGCTCTGAGTAGCAAAATAAGTGTGACCGCTGGCAAAAGGAAAGCAGAAAGAAGAAGAAGAGAGAAAAAAAGCAAGCAAAGGAAACTTGTGGGTGAACACTCATTGCCGACAAAATGTGCAAACACTTTAAGTTGAAACAGCGTAACAAAACGAATCCTTGCAGCAGTGTGCGGCAGGACGTCAGGACGACGGGACGGCAGGACGACAGGTACGTGGACTGCCATTTCTGGTCTGGCATTAGAATTATGCATGGCAGGTGAATTTCGACTGAGCAGGTTTTACATTTTTCTTACTTTTCCTCAGTGTTATTTTTTTTTCTCCTTTTTTCGATTTTTTCCTCTTAAGTTTACTTTGAGTAGTTTAAGTTGGGTCGCTTTGCATACATAAGTGGCCTCATTTACAGTTGACGCAGTACGACTGTGATGGGCATTTAACCTTGTGAATCGATTGATTTTGATGACAAATTTAACCTTTCGTTTGCTGCTCCAAATATGGTTTCAAAATATTTAACATGTGCTTCAAGTTTATTGAAAAAAACAAAATGATCAGTCTGACACAATACACAGGACATTCTGCAATTCAAGGCATTGTTATTTGAGAATTGGAATTTAAGTAGACTGAAAGCGGAGCGGGCTGCCAGTTACCGAACATAGAGGTATCACTTAAGAAGCCACATGGCTAAGAGCAGAAAAAAAGTTGAAAAGTAAATAATTGCTGTGAAGTCCATGTCCTGTCATTTGTTTTCTAGACCTGACGGCTGCTTGAGTCAGACACTTATAATTTAACTTTCCGAATAGCAAAAGAGTTATTTCATAAGTAAAAATAAGTCAAAATGACTCATATTTATTTTTAGTGCAGTTAACTAAACAAAGTGTATAATATAAAGCCGAAAATCTCTGCCTTAAAATATGTTTAGTTTTATTTACAGTCGAACTTTGTAAGTGCAGCAACAAAATTGTAATGAAATCTTTTCTGGCCGATAAGCAAAGAAAAACAAAAAAAAAAAAAAAAGAAAGAAGACAAAAGAGAAATAAAAACAGAAAAGAGCAAATAAAGGAAATAAAGCAAAAACAAAGCAACTATAATAAAATACAATATCAGAACAAATTGCAGATAAAATCAGCGACAACAAAGTGAGACACACAATTGAAGAGCGAACCGAGACTGGAGAAGGGAAACGCTGGCAGCCATAAATAAATGTGCAAAGAGGTTTCATTATTATGCAGAAAAGGTTCTTCGTGCGCATAAATACGGTCCGAATGAGCCGACGACGCAGACACATAAAAGCGCAAAAGTGCGTTTACACACACACACACCAACACACACCCAATCGCATAAAGATGTAGTGCTTATGTGTGCGAGAGTGTATTTGAAATATGAGGAGTTAGGACACTGATTACCATAAATCCAAAAATAATTGCCTCTGCGATTTGTGTATCACGTCTTTTATTTTATTTTATTTTTTTTTTTTTGTGGGTGACTTCGCTGCGCGCAAAGGACATCAAAAATGTATGCTGCCACCAGCCAGCCAGGAACTGTAATTCGTGTGTTGCTCTGCTTTGACTTCCTTTTTTTTTTTTTTTTTTTTACTTTGCTTTGAGTGCAGCCCGAAAAAAACAAAATTTCTTAGAAAAGCAGCAGTGAAATGAAATTTTAATGCAACGTTGCAACTTTGTATAGCATCAAATCTGCTTTGGTCTCTTCTCTGCTGCGCTTGGCGCTCATCCTTAAGCAATTTTAATGCGTTCTTTATTTTGTTGCAACTGCTTCGATGCCATGCTCAAATTTTCAACAGCACCGAATCAAAAATTTAAGCTAAACTATAAAACTACACTGGGGAAAAAGCAGAGTAGCGAAAAAGTAGCGGGGAAATACTTTTATTGTATATATGAACTATATCACTATATGTGAAAATATGCAACAGAACTTTAAACTTTTGGTGATCAATTTTGTGTCACCCTGTGCCACTTGGAATTGAAAATGCTTTTGCACCAATATTGAATATTGCTACTTAGTAATTGGGAAAAACTTGGACTGTGTGAGGGTCAGCGAAGGTCTGCAGGCTGTTTCAAGTTGATTTCTCTCAGTGTAGGCAAAAGAGGCAGAGTATGTAAACGGCTCGGCGCATTGTACTCCGTGGCGGCGACACTGTCCATGGCTTCCTCAGTCGTCTTGGTGCTGTCCTGCTGTCGGCGACATTTGCTGTTTATAAAGATGCCGGATTTCCGTTCGTTGTCTTTTGCGCGCATTTCCCGCGATGCATTCACTTGCCTTTTCTATTGTTGTTGTTTTTGTTGTTGTTGGAATCCTTGTAGTCATTTTTGTTGTTGTTGTTGTTGTTGTTTCGCACGCGCGTGCAGCGTTCTTATTACGATTATGCCTTGTTTGACTTGTTTTTGCCTGTTACTTGTTTTTGTTGTTCATTGTTGTTTATTGTTGTTGTTGTTGGTGTCGTTGTAGCTTGTAGCCGGCGCCCACAGTGCAAACGTGGCATTGCTATGCATTCGCTACATTACTGTCCCGCCTTGTCTCGCCTAGCCTTGCCTTGTCTTGTCTGTTGTCCTCTTTTGATTCAGCTTTGCTCTGCTCTGCTCTGTCTTCTATTCAGTGTTCTGTGTTCTGTGTTATGTGTCCTGTGTTCTGTTCGGTTCGGTTCGGTTTGGTTCTGTTCGCTTTGCGCCGGAAACAGAAATTGTTGTTTTTCGTTTAATGTTTCATTTATTTATGCACTGTACAGTGTACTGTGCGCGAGGTACGAGCCGCGTTTATTCGTGTCCTTGTTGTCGACTTGCTTGGGTGTCTTGCCTCGGTGTCTTGCCTTGTGTCTAGTTGAGTTAAGTCGAGTTGAGTTAAGTTGCTCGTTACCGCCGTTACTTTTGCTCTTGCCGTTCTGCTGTTCTGCCATTCTGCTGTTCGAGTGTTCGGGAGTTCTGCTGTTTCACTATTTGACGCTTGTTTACTCATTTCCGGTTTCGTCTTGCATTGTTCGCCAGCAGTCGACTGACTTTTGTGTGTGTCAGGCAGGCGCAGGCGAGGCAAGGCAAGGCAAGGCACAGCAGTGAGTTAAGTTGCATTTGTTTGGCTTGAATAATGTTGTGTGCGGCGTAGTTTTTCTCGTGAATGAGCGTTTCCAGTTGCGAGCTCAACTTAGTGCAAAGATAATGAAATGTCTACAATCAAATTATATTCGTGGCTTTCGGTTGGCGGGGCGTTCACATTCAACGGGATTTGCTTTTTGGCAATACGAAAACTGGATTTGTGTGTTTTGTAAATGTTTGTACAACTTCTGCTTCCTTTACTTCTTATTCCTCTTCTTCTTCTTCTATTGCAGCTTAAATTCCTTTGATTAAGAAAATGTGTAGATGCAAGTTGCCATAACCAAAACATAATTGATAATTAGAAAACATGTGCACATAAGCACTTTGAAGAAATGTAGGGAACTAAACTTTGTTGTTGAATATGTTGACTTATTGAAGATTAGGGAAAGTATTTTGGAATTCGCTTAACTTATCCATATTCCAGTCAGACTTTAATTACTGGGATCACAAGTTATTGCAATGAAACTCACAGTTGCATAGATAATCGCCAGAATTCTGAGTTCGTTTTGAGTTATGAAACTGAGACAGAAACCTGATAAGTCATTGAACTTAAGTCTGCAGCACAGAATGATTGCTGCTGTCTTTTGAGTTGCGGAAGTACCAAAACGTAGCCAAAGCATTTCCTTCCTTTTCATCAACTCGAAGCGGACTTTGTTTCTAAAATGAGTGAAGAGTGCAGCAGCTGAAGATGGATGGCATTTAATTACTTTATTTGATAAGGAAGTTTCGAAGTTTGTATTGGCAGATGATAAAGGATGAAGTGTCAATTTGGCTTGTTCCTGTTTGGGCAACGCTTTGAGTTTTACTTCAGCTCAGGGGTTGTAATTAATTGATCTTTTCCAGTTTTTTTTTCAATTTTTTCAATGCGAGGGCACCTTTCCTAATTAATTAAGTTTGAGTGAACTTCCTTTTGGCTAAAGGTGGCAAAAACTTTTCCAAATGATGAATCATTGCCATAGACTAGGAAATGTATGCTTACTGAACTTCTTTGCTGAACGAAAGGCACATTGAACTATTTTGCATAGTACTTCAGCGTTCCAATGGAGTCTGTTAGCCAAAGTACGAAAATAGGATAGAAGGTCCTAAGCTACATATCCTCTTGCTAAAAACTGTTAACACTTTACTCAGAAGTTAATTGAATAGAGTTTTTATACGTTTTTTTGAACCAGCAAATTCCGTTAAACCAGGTATATAATTGCTTATAAATGTCGTGTACAAATCACTTAACAATTTCAATTAATTTCCATAAAAAATAAAGACAAAAATACCGACATAACCTGCACATAAAGCAAACATTGCCGGCATATTAAGTCAATTTATTATGCAATCAAGACAAATCACTTTATTTAGCTGCAAATATGAGCAAGTGAAATATGAAAGCAAAAGTCGAAAGTTTTAACCTGCGACATTCACTTGCTCCCATGCCGAGCGTGGCTGCCCTCTGCATCTTTGACATTTTCACCTGCTGCACATCCTCCGTGTCGCCTGCGCGGTCACTGTCACGTTGTCGAACAACTTTATCCGCGGTGTCCGCTGACTGTCGCTCAACGTTGGCGCCGTTATGCAAGGTGAAAGCAACAATCAATCAATATTCATGAAATCAGATTTAATTTCAACGCCCTTAGGTACTTTTTTCGATGACGCTCATTTCGTCCTTTTTTCTGTTTTTGTTTTTTATTTTTTGTTTTGCTGTGAGTCCACATTCAACGTGCTTGCACTCAGTTGTCGCGGCACTTGCCAGTCAATGGCAGCCAGTCAATGGCAGCCAGTCAATGCCAGCGACAAGAGCAAACAAACAAATCAAGTCAAACCAAACCGAACCAAACCAAAGCAACTAACCAAAGGCAACATGGATGGCATGTTGAGGATGGGGAGCAGCAGCAACTGTAAAAATTATCAGCGCCATTCACAAAAGTGGAAATTGTAATTTTCACGAAAAGTTCGACTGTGCGCGGGGCAACGGGGCAAAGGGGAGCAGACAGGTGCCACTTTGGCATCATTAAAAATTCGCTGGCTCACTCGCCTCGCTGTCCTCCAGACTCCCCGCCTGAGTGTCCTGTTGACTGCCTGCCAGGCTGCCTGGCTGCCACTATAAAAACACGCGCTAATTGTGTGCGAAAGTCCTCAGGCAAACTCAGGTACTTTTTTTTTTATTTTGTTTTATTTTTTTTTCATTATTTTCACCTTGGCCACTTTTAGTCGCGCATTGCTTGCCTGCGCTGTTGCTCGCTGCTGCTGTGCTGCTGCCGCGCCTGCTCCATGTTGTCATAATTTGTTTGTCTGCACACAAATAATTTGCGCCCAAAGGTAATTTGTCCTAAGCTGTCAGAGTGATTCTTGGTTTGAAAATTCATTTCTCGAATGAATAATTGCGTAATGGCTCTTTTGCAGCTTAATACGGCAAGGAAAATCATTTCGTTGCTAGCCTTAAAATTTAAGCATAAATTGAACGTGCTCGAGGTCATCACTTGCTGCGCTGCTGCTTATTTATTTATGCCTAATTGCAGTTTTTCTCATGCTTTGCCTTTGGCATTTCTAACAGTACAGTGCAAGACTTCAGCAGTCATTTATTAAACTGAAATACGGATGATTTATTTGCAGTTCTATCATAAGGAGCACACACTGGCCTGTGATTCAGATATTGTCAGGATTTCATTAATTAGGTTTCTATCAAATGTGGCCCATGGGTCAATACTTAAAAAAACGAAAGCAACTCATTAATGACCACGGCAAAGAGTAATGTTAAATTTGATCATTTATAACATAAGATGTCAACAATATATGAGTAACTTTTGCACGATTCGGATAGAACTTAAAAACTTTTTTGTTTGCAGGACTCCTGTGGCATAGCAACAATATGCGCCATTCAGTTACATTTCGGAAGTATACAACTTTATAATTTACAAGATTTGGCAAAATTCTAAGGCATATATTCCTACGAAGAAAAACAGAGGAGCTCAGCAGTGAGAAGAAAAGTTCAAAAAGGACTTTGGCAACAAGAGATTTACTTAAACGGTAGAAAATAATGCAGGAGCTGAGCTTCGGTGTTCAATGAGTGCTCAGGACATTCTTGTCTAATATGCGAAATAATGACTCAGGTGATGTCGTGCACATGCGAATAAATAAAATTTAAAAGGTAATTGGATAATTATTTATTCTTTATGTGCCAGGCTCTGCTTAAATCCTTTTCTCAAGTAGCGTTGACTTTGTCGCCGCTGTAGCCAAAACAAGCAACTTCCGAGCAATGTCTGCTGCGCTAACGGAAAGCTAAACTCAGCAGAGTACACAACGAAACAAAAGCCAAAGAAAAGAAAAAAGAAGAACAATGACTGACTGCAAAGAAATCTACTAACACACACACGAACACACACACACACAGGGAAATACACACACGCGCACAGAATCAATAAGAAATTTCGTGTGTAAATATTTTGCAAGTTTTCTGTTGCCAAAGCCGAAACTCTTTAATCAAAGCAAACCATTTGGGAAATTGTTGAATTGCTACCGACAACATGAACCTCTCCGGCAGCTCTTCCCGTCTCCCCGTCTGTCCGCCTGCCACTGGTCTGTACACAAGACACGGCTCTGCTCGGCTCGGCTTGGCTGGCTTGTTAGTTGGTATGTTTGAGCGCCTGGGCGCCTGTGCCGCCCAAGTTCATTAGCGTCAGTTAGCAAATATTTACAAATCAGTTCATCGGAATTCTTCGCAATGAAATGTGCAGCTAATAGGCACACCATTAAATTTAATTTGCTGCCAATATTGTGCCTGCTTTGTTTTATTTATTGAAAATAAACAAAATTCCATATTAACTGGCAGCTAAATAATAAACAATGTGTGCACTCTGATTTATTAAGCAAGCAAATAACTAAATTGCGAAATTTAAAGCACAAATGGCAATTCTTCAGTTTTCCTTCGTAATGAGCAAAAATGCCATAAAAACTAATGCAGGTACAGTCACTGCCAAAGATAAACGTCTGCATTAGTCAGTAGTGTAGTGAAAACGATTTTCTGACTGCCAACTTACATCAATCAGCGCGTGCAGACAACAGCTGAACTGTGTTAACGAGCAACTGAAGGAGTGCCGCAGACGACGAAGATTTTGCTTGACTAAACTGTTTTTTCTTTGTATTGTTTTTTTTTTTTGTTGTTTGCTTTTATCGATGTCTCAATTCTTTGCAGTGTATTTGCGTAACTGTTCTTGTAAATATGCAACTGACTCAACAAATGCGTGTCAAACAAGATCAAATCACAAAGCGCAGTAAAAATACACAAAACGCGCAGAAAAGTATGCAACAATTTTTCTCGCATACGCACATGCTTACGCATTTGCAGTCGCAATACTCATACGCCACGCATGGCAGTGCTGAAATTTATGCATTTATGTAGACGCAGCAGCAAGTTGTTGATTGAGGGCGAGCGAGTGGAGTCTTGCGTGGAGGAGTGCAGCTTGGCTGGCACTGGCTGCTGCTTGCTGTTTGTTGCTTACTTTGTTGCATTTGCCGTTGCCGACGTTGCTGACGTTGACGTTGGAGTTGAAGTTGGGGTTGAGGTTGAGGGTTGTGGGTTGTTGGTTGTGGGTTGTGGGTTTGGGTTACGTTGCGCTGCATTTATTTGCATATGCAAGCATTTGGTTGCTTATTTACTTGCAATTTGTCGATGCATGCATTTTGAACTTTCTCAAGTGCATCACGAACACATTCGAATTTGGTGAAGTGGTGTACAAATAAAATCAGGTTAACGAAGCCATAAATAACGAACGCGGGTATTTACTCATTTGTTTGCGCACATCTACGTTAACTGTGCAAAAGTCAAATGCGAAATGTTTTTAAATTTTTCAATGTTTTCATTTTAACAAACATATAAGAAATATTATCGAAATTGTGTTTAAATTATTAAATTCAATGAAATAAATAAATAATTTAATTTAGAAACTATTGTGCTGATAACAGGTTGAACTATTCTGTGAGAATAGATGGCGGTATAATATGCTCGTCAGAGAAGGCGAATTTGGCGAAATTGAATCCTGTTGAATATTCTTTACTTGTTGTAATATTTTACATTCATCATTCACATTCATGTGTCTGATAGCAGAAAATGTCCTTCAGTCATAAAAATCATTTCTGATCAGAACTCAACTCGACAATAAAAATTGACTCAATTGCTATAAGTTGTTTTTTAAATTTCAGCTTAATCGAACACTTTCAGTTCGACTTGTGCTGATGCGACAGTGTCAACGTCCGGATGTGCATTCACTCATCCGTGAAAACACTAATTGAATACACAATAAAAATTTTATTAATGCAGGAAATGCTGTCTTGCAATGCTGCATTGCAAAGGAGCAGTATTTATTTTAAATATTTTTATTTTTATTTTTATTATTTCTTTTTCTTCGTACATTTATTTTTAATTTTTTATATTGTTTTAATATGCAATGTTGGCTGTGAATACATTAAAACATCGAAATAAGCATTAATATCCTTTGGCTTAACTGTGAACGATGCAAAAAATTGCAGCCTTTAATTGAAAATGTGCAGACAGACAACAGAAAAACAAAACAAACTCTACATCGGTCACCGTTGAAAGCTGACGAAACGGTGAAAATAAGAAAATAAAGAATTAAGAATCTACTCAAGGCAGACGAGTCGGCAGTGACAAACAACTGAAGGGTGAACGCATGACGAAAGCGTAATTAAAGTTTTAAAAAGCAACACAGACAAGTGATGCAGAAAATAAATCAAATTGAATTTTATATGCTGGCAAGATTTCCTCTTTTCAGCTCTTATTTACAGTACATAACATGTAAATGCGCTCAACATGTGTAACTCATTAACAGAGACGGACACACGATACTCGTCACTGTTAACTATGGGAGGGAAGGCAGCTGCTTGCATAGCAGATTTCTCTGACAGTCCTTTTATGTTAGCCCCATTAAAGTTATAACAAAACCTGGGCAGATGTTTTAAATTATGGCAAAAGTCATTTGAAGTTGATTTAACATAAAATGCCATAAAATTAAATTTTTTATTTTTTAAATTAATAAAGAAAGCAAAAATGAATTTTATTTTAGATGCTGTGGCTTGTTTAGCTGCTTACAAGGCTAATGACGCCATTAATCAAATTCTGCTTTCGATATTTGCTTGCAGATTAGCACAATTTTTGTTTTTGGCGGCCGCTGGCTTTCTAATGCCACTCTTGGGCGCTCGTGGCTGGCGTTTTGCACGTGCCACGTTTTGCAGCAAAATTAAATTAAATATCAATTAAACTTTTTGATTTAATATTGCCGCGACATAAGTAGCCTCTAATTAGTTTAAAAAGATACGCAACTGAAAACTCAACTTGACCTTTAATGGGTGAGCTGCTGAATTTCCGACATAATTTTTTAATGGAGCAAAGCCAAATTTGTCGCCTCAGAAATTTTATACGGAATGAATTTTTGTTTAATTTTCATTTTCTATGTTTTTTTTTCTTCAGTTTTCTTTCATTCATTCTGTTTTGCTGCCTTTTAGTGACCTACGACCCACGTCTAGCTAACATCCTATGTTAGAAATTTGTTTTTGCTTTTTTCAGATTTTATTTTAAGGCTTTTGTGTTGATTTTTCACAGCTGACCTCCAGCTGAACTGGCCGCCTGCTATCCGCCTGCTGTCCGCCTGGTGTCCGCCTAGTGTCCGCCTGCTTTATTACACAAAACTAAATAATTTTCGTTTTACGTTTGCTTTTTTCTTTTGCAGATTGAGGCAATGCCTTGGCTTCATAATTTACATCGTCGCTGCTAACTTTTTGGGTTAAACATACATAAACAAATGTTGTTTTCCGTAATAATTCGTTTCTTTTATTTTTATTATTTTTATTTTATTTTATTATTTTTTAACTTTTTTGTTATTCCACGCCGAACACAAAGTAGAAAGTTTCGCAAGTGGGCCTCCTGTTGAGGAGGGAGGCGAGGCGAGGCGGGGCGGGCCGAGCTAACTTTCAGCCGAGTCGCTTAGCCTCGTCCAGTTGGCGTCGCATAAATTTTGCCATTCTTGTGCTCTATTTTGGCCAAAGTGTGGGCGACGGCTGCTGCGGGAACTCGGGGCGCGCTTAGAGGTTAGCCCAGCTGACAGAACTTAATGAGCTGCGGAAGTTAATGCGCGACATTTTGGGTGAATTTATTTGCATTTTTGGGTTAATTTGTTACTTTTGCGCTTTGTTTTTTGTCAACAAAATACAACAACAACAACATAAAAAAAAAGGAAAAATGTAGCAAAAAATACTATATGGTTTTTTTTTCACTTTGCTGCAAATCTTTGACCTACTTAATTAACATATTTTCGTTAATGCTTTTTAGCAAGTCATCGCATGCTGTGGATTTATTTCGCACGCGCAACCTTCAAATCGAAAGTCAAGCATAAAGTTTTGATTACCATTAAATTGATTTACGCGAATATAAAGGATTAAGATTAAAGAAGAAATAAATATTGGGACAACAAATTAGTTATATAAATCCAAACACGATTTATTATCAGATTCATCTCATAGAAAGAAATCATATAATCAAGACGATATCTTAGATACTCCCAGCTATCCTGCCTTTCTACTCTTAACGAACTGAGAATTTATAACTGCAACTGCTTACTTTCTTTCTTTCAAATAAATTTTGTGGCTGTTCAGTGATGATTTTCACAAAATCATTAAGCATCAACACTTTAGATTTAAGGCTTTGAATTTTCTAAAGTTATCACAAGCCAGCAAAAGAGTTACAGGAATGGTGCCTTGTAGCCTGGATTAGCCGAGTGGCTGACACAGTTGCTTTGCTGTAGACTTCGCTCGGTATTGCCTTTAAATGTCTCTCCCAGCCAATCAGATCATATACCTGACTCTTTCATGTCCAGCACAATAGTCACTGCGCCAAAGTGCAAAAATATCAGCATCGAAATGCTTGTAAAAGAGTATCATATGTATATACATAATGTATATTGCCCAATGAAACATGTCAATGTTCACACAATAAATGCCAATAATGTGCTCCTTGTAATTATTGTATCAAATTCTCCGCAGGCGAGTTCATGTTTCCGTTGCGTTAAATTATTATGGGAATGCCATTAGCAAATCATCATCAAAAGCCACTGACAGACAGAACATAATTAAATGAACAATTAAAAAACGTTTTATTTGAAAATGCTATAATTTTAGCTGCCACTTGTGCCAAGGACTCATGTCCGTAGTACTGTTGTTGGCAGTATAAAGGCTCAAGTTATTGTATATTTTTCGATTTGTTTTGCAGTGTCCGAAGTTAAATTGTGTGAGGAAATCCCACAGCAAATGTATATGCAAATAGTTATTTGCCATAGAAGATTATTTTAAGATAATGCAAATGGTTTACTTTTGGTTTGTGCTGTGTAAAGAAGTTTCAAAGGAAAAGCCACCAACAACATAACTGTGAAGTACAAAAATGCGGAAATAATTTCTAGCTTAACCCTTCGCTGTCCTTTGGCCATTTAGCAACACTTAAATGGCAGATTGTGCCTAATAAGTCGCTGACCGGAAGTTGCTTTAAGTCGGCGATAAGATTGACCCACATTTGTCACTTATCTGCACAATGCTGAGAAACTTAGTTTGTTAAATAAATAAAATCGAAGCACTCACCTTGGCTCAATGAAGTCTGAGTTTGCCTTTAGAAGTTTGCTTTGCCTTTAATCAGTTTTGTGTGTTTTCGTGTTGCAGCAAAGAAAGGGAGAAAAACTAAAATGAAAAACAATAAAACTTTCGCTGCTCATTAAAACTTTTCGCAATCAATTTGAGTAATTTAAAATTAATTGAATTTTTTCTCTCGGTCTGCGTTTAACACTTTTGCGAGTTTATCAAACATGCAATTAATTTATTCTTGGCGCGGCGGAGCCTGGCGAGGGGGTCCTTTGTGCATTGTTCACGTAATTTGCCACAGAATTTTGTTGTAAATGCCGCAAATGCTCGTAACTGTGGGCCGACAGACACAACACCACACAACACAACACAACAAACACAAACACACGTGCAGCCGTTTTGCGATTAATTTCGTAATTTTTATTTATTTATTTACGTTTGTTTTTCTGTTCTTTTTGTTGTTTATTTTTTATTTTTGAGTTTTTTGCGTTGCCTTTTAGTGTTCGAGTGCGTGATTGTGTGCGAGAGTAATTAAAAAACACGCGACGTGTAGCCGCGAGACGACACGTTAGCAAACAATTCCCGGAATTTATTAAAAATGCATGAGCACAGCATACTCATACGCCGCGTATGCCACAAATGTGCCAAATGCAACACGCAGACAGACAGACAGACAGCCGCACACACAAAGCGTGGCAGCAAGACAGCGACTGTCAGACCTACAGACAGTTAGACACTGCGAACATGCAGACAGACAAACAGACCGACAGCCAACCCATCAGAGTCACATTTATATACGGCAAATAGCGACAAACCAAGCCAAGCCAAGATAGAAGGCAGGCAGTACCGGGCAAAGCCGTTTCTTCTAGCGACTTTTGTTTTGCGTTTTATTATTTTGCTTTCATGCGCTTTCACTACTCGGATTTCGTTGTCGTAGTCGCCAGTCGCCAGTCGCCGACGTCGTTCGAGTTTTGTGCTTCGCAACGCGCTCGGCCACGTGGACCCAATTGGTTTCGCGTTATCAAAGTAACTGATTTTTCTCGTCACCGTCGAGCATCGCCCAAAAATTTAACCAATTTGCAGAGAAGCAAGTCCGACGCTATTCGCAAAAACGAAGTGTGCTCGTCTACGCCTGTGAGTCTGTGCATGTGAGCACGCAAAACTTAACGAAGGCACGAACAATGCTCTCTTCGCAGCTTGCCGCGAGAGCCTCGTGCCAGTGCCAAAAGAGCACAAGAGCGCATGCATTAACAGCGACTGAGTAGAGCGACTGTTTCTGGTATGCCGTTGTCTTTGTTGTGGGATATTTTGTGTTTAGGGTTTTTTGTGTCACTTGTGTTACTCATTAAAAATTAAAATTAAACACTTAAAAGTAAAAACGGCTAAACAAAAGTAAACGTCATCAAATGTTGTCAGCAGCTTATTTTGACAATCATACGAATATTTTACAACAAAGAATTCCAAAGAAGTTATGTATTCTTCAAACTTAATTTACTTTCAGAATCTAAATTGTTGGCGATTATTAGAATTATCTTTATTTACTGTATTGGAAACATTTCAAGATTTTTTTGTATTTAGATCTACTTAACTATGCATAAAGTAAAACATTCCTGAGTTGCTTTTGCAACTGCGATCTGTACATACACGTAAAAAGTTGAATGTACAGCCAACAATCTTAACGATCGTAAAAGCAAAAACACAAAAAAAAAACAAAACAAAAAATAAGAATTTAAAAATCTGTTACAATTGCTTAAGTCAACTGTTAAACAATTAGAATTCTGTTATTAACAGTTCAAGACTCTGTTATTACCGTCCCAACACTTGAAATACTGGGAAATGTTTTGAACACTGCTTGTGTACATAATGTTAACAGATGAATGTAAATTAAGAAACAGCAAAAGTTCCCAATGCTAAATCATCCTGCTAATTCATAAACGTGAATAAGAATTTACATCAATAACAGGTTTTTATTATAAATTACTGATCAAGTGAAATGCCTTCTATAGAAATCTGTAAAAGATGGGTCAGAGTAAATTCGTAGGAAGGGGCCCATACTTGTTGCTGTATCCTTTCATTTCAAAGATGAGAGATTAATCTTTTTAATTACTTTGAGTTGAATACATTTTATTGCAGCCGAAAGTGTTTAAAATGTTTTTTTAAAACATTTCAAGCGTAGCAGCACTAAATTTTTATTTCACTTACACATGAGCTATGTTCGCTATAAGTAACCTGGCCTGGTTCACAAGAGCGAAACCATTTCTAACTGAATAAAGCGATTTGCTGAAGTTCATTTATTGTTTTATGGCTGATGCGTTGCTGGGAATTTCTCTCCGGCTGGCATTAGCACTTCATGCACCATTAACGGCACAAATGTTGCCGACGGCTTCAACCGCAATAATAACAACAACAACAACAACAACAGCAATAGAGACAACAACAACAACATCTAACGCAAATGCACACAACGGTTAAATGCGAAAAGAAAAGCAAAGCAAACGAAAACAAGACAAAACAGAAGCCATGCCTTGCCATGAACTACTTACATTTGGACGGACAATGGACAGCAGGCACGCGTCGGTACAGTAAACACACTCCGGCGTGCACTCGTCAGGCATTGTTTGCTTTAATGACTATTGTACAGGCCTACGGAGGCCAATTAGCGCCGCAAATTTAGCCGAAGATCCGTGCCTGGCTTCATTGAATCTTAGTTTCATAGCAGCAGCACTCAAGTAGCCCCACATAGGTTTGACTGACTGAAGTGGGAAATGCTTGGTTAATAATAATAATAAAAAGAAGAAAATAATATTTCTGCCATTGTTCTTAGCACAACATCGTCACCGTCGCATGTTGGGTTTTTAAAAATGAATTGACTTATTTACGTGTAAGCAGTAAAATTTCCATAAACTGGCCAATGGAATAATAAGCAACAATTGTGTCAGTAACGAAGAACTTTGATTTGATGAACGGATCAATGAGCGGGCAAATGAGCTTCTGCAAACTCACTTTCACATGACCATCAGTTGGTTTGTTACAAAAACCGTAGAAAAAACCAGAGTCTACTTAGCCTGGCTCTGGCAATGAAGTGTTGCTGCCTTTTTTTCTTTAATAATAAGTTCTTTGCATATCAAGTATTCATGATTCATAGTTTTTATATTCTGTAATAAATTTAAAAGAAATGCCCTCTCAGCTCAGCTTCCAAAGCCGAACACTGAACGCTGAAAGTGTATTGAAATGGCAGCTATTTAGCGGAGGCAGGCTTTGTGTATTTTTATTTTCTTGTTTTTTGTTATTTTGCATTTTTCGTCTATGCAAACATAGTTTCGCTCAGCTCAAACCCCAGCTGAAATTATCGTCCATAACAGCATTTACACCTCTTCAACGGCGCTGTCAAAGTGTTCGAATAACTTCATTGCCAACTAATTCCAAACCACGTTTGCCGACACAGCTTCGATGCTGCACATTACACACACACACACACACACACACACACACACACACAAACACCCTTGGTTCGGCATGCACAAAGGAATGCCAGAGCGTTTAAGCCGGCTGCATTGTTGTTAAGTGCTACGTCCCCCCTCTTCCCCATGGCAGTAACAGTGGACAATTCTCACACTGAAAAAAGTCAGAGATAAAGCAGTGCGAGGAGCCACTTTATGTAGTGCCAATGTGGCCTGGCTGAAAAATGTGTAACCGCTCGCACTGAAAAGGTGCACAAAAAAAAGGAAAGAAGAGGAGAAACAAAAAACAAAAACAAAAAAAAAAGAATCTGTCACATTGAACAAAAAGCAAAATCAAGCAGCAGCAGCAGCTAAAAATACTTTAGAAAAAGCGGCGGCTATAACAGGAGACAAACGAATGCCGAACATTCAAACGACGCAACAAAGTAATTTATTTATTTTTTCACTTTGCTGCCTCACTGCCGCCGCGTGTGTACGATTGCACTGAGAGAAATGTCAGCACAGAAGCTGAAGACTAAAGGGTGAAGCCAAGAAGTAGGCAATGGAATTTTGTTGTCTTGTGCTTAGTAAATGTGTGTGGCACAGATTTGGCAGAAATTGCCCATATTTTTCTCAGTGTATGCGGCCGGCTGAGCACACCGTTATAACTTCATTGTAGGCAACGCACATTTGGGGCGGTAGCTGCGTGTGGTCGGGTGCTTTGGGGTTGGGGCGTGGGACGTGGGGGAGTGCGTCACGTCACGTTGTCCTTCGACATTATTTTTTATCAATGTGTTTGCTTTATGAAGTTTTTTGTGTAAGTACGTGTGTGCGTGTGTGTGTGTGTGTACATGGGTTTTTACCCTTAGGACTTTATTACTCATATTTGAGGTGATAATTCTGCTTTGTTTTGTTTGCCTCCGAGGGAGAGACTCTCAAACGACATTTCTTGCCTCGTTTTCTTTTCACTCTTGCATTGGCTGGCGGTTTGAGGAGCCTATTTTCGCAAAGTCTGCTGGCGTTCTTTGTATTTTAACGCAAAATAAAAAAAGAAAAATAAGCGGCAAACAATATTTTTACATGTTTTTGTTTACAAATATTTTTTTTAATATTTTGGGTACACTGTATTTTTTTTTTCTTTTTCTTTTTTTGTGTGTGAATCTGCACGCGTAACGAATTTTCTTGCCTCTCCTTTTTTTCTGCTGTTGTTTTTTAAATGGTTTTTTTCAAAGTGTGATATGAAACACATTTAAATTGCGTGTGCCACTCGCCTGCAATTGAGTCATTTAAAAAAATACACTGTAAATAAGACCAAATTGACGCTTTAATATGTGCGCATATACATATGCGTATACAAATTTATATGCATTCATTTTTTTACTTATTATTGCTGATATGTAACATATATGTGCGAGTCTGTATGTCATATTTGCATTTTTTGAATTGACGCTGAAGGCTTTTAAAGTTACATTGAATAAAAAAAACTTTGTAGAAATTAAATAAAATATATTTCAATTTTTCGCTGCTGTCTGTGCTGCATCAAAAAGTCAATTTTTTCACAATTATTTTGCTACATTAGTAAATCAAATATAAGAAAAAAAAAGAAGAGAAATGTGAAAAATATATAACCGCAGCCATGCACTTCAATAAATCTCGCATAGTTACCTGTCGGGCAGAAATTAAATTTATTATGCAAAGTCAGTTGCCATGCTGCTGAGCGTTCCTTGCGCACTGCACATGGCATCAGAAGCAGACTGCAGCCGGGAATGCTTCGGCAATCATATTTTTGCGACTTTACATGTCAAATTTGCGTGCATATTCGAAATGCTGGCCATGTTGATAGCCAAATTGTGCATAAATAATGATTTGGTCATGCCGCAGTAGAGAATTAGTTGAGTAAACCGAATTTATCGAGTGCCTCGGCATTGTTGTCCCAGACTTGGACCTTTTCAGCGCACAAATGGCAGCCAGACTTCGCGGCGCCGCACACATTCCACACACGACTTGTTCCTTTCGCAAGTTTTCTTCTTTTTCTTCTCTTTTTTTTCTATTTCTTTTTCTTTATTTTTTGTTTGCCAAGAGTTTCGTAACGACGCATTCATTAGCTGAACCACATAATATTGTACATGATTTATTGATTTTGTCATTTAAAGTTGAATTTCAGCCGTTGGTTATGGAATGACATACATACATAAATAATGCACATGAGAAAAACTAGGCAGCATCGATCTGTTGACGAAAACTCCTCTAATGCAATTCTATTTAAACAGCAAATTGTCTATTAATTAGAGTCTGAGCTGTTTGATATTTTCAAACTGACTGAATGACAGGCATATAAAATAAATTTTTGCATTTCTTGGAATTCGAAGAATTTCACGTGTTTCTTGCATTTAGCCTGAAATGAAATTGACTTTGTAAGCCATTTAAATTAATTTACTTGCAGATAAAATCAATTATCGCACAAAGCCGAATCAAAAACAACTAAGTAACCAAACGCCAACTGCCAGCTGAGTCTTAATCAAACGTCAGCAAATGCCTGTCCGCCTGCCTGCCTGCCTGTCTGTCTGTCCGTGTGTCCGTCTGTCTGCAGTTATGTGGTAATTAAATTGAGTACTGCCGCAGCAGAATGCTGCCAAATAGCTACGCATGCAAGAAGTAATAAATTAAATAAACAATAATGAGCATCGCCATGATGACGCACATGATAATGACGTTGCCGATGATGTTCCCTAGATCCATAGCCGGGATATGCGAAAGCATGCGTAGGCAAACCGAACCAAGATTGAAATATGCATGCAAAGCCACAACAATCAGTCAGTTATTATCAACAGACATTCAAAATTGCAGACGCCACTCCAGACGGACTCACTGACTGTGCGCTGCGGTGCGGTGCGGCGCAGTGCGGTACGGACCGGTGACAATGACAAAGGAGGCGAAGAAGTGCAAAGTGAGTCTGAGTTGTGTCTGACAAAAGGCTGTCGTCGCACATGTGGCTTACGCAGCCAAAGGAAGTATGCACAAAATTGATAATTATGCATTATTTGAACAGCAGTAAAATTGTGTCTTTATGCTGCATATAAACAGGACATGCACTGTAGTCGAATACCCGGTGCTGCTCGGTCGAAAATCGAATGATTACCCACATGTGTAGGCAGCAAAGTGAATATCAAATAAAGCAGCTAATAGCTACTTAAACATTAAATGCCCCGACGAACTTCTACAGCTGAGAGCGCTTCTGCCCAAAGCAGAAAAGCTTATCCCGTTTGGATGGTATTTTTGATTATTGGCAGTACAGAGGACTTCTCCGCTCAACAAGCTAAATTTGATTTAGCAGCATGTATTTTTTTTTTCTTTGTCAAACTTCGTAATAATTTCTTAATTAAATATCTAAATTCATTAAACACAGTTGTTTTGCATTTCGGACCCCTCAGTATTTGGGCTATAACTGTAAATGAAGTTGGTGTATTTTTTAAGCTCAAATGCAGATTTGGAATTCCTTTGTTCTTTAGTTACTGTCTGTGCGGTTTTAATTCGTAGATTCGTGGGTAGGAGTTGCAATAAATGAAAAGCTGCATATGGACATGGTTTTCCTTTCGAAATGTGCGGCATGCTTTGACGAATGCTTGCAGTAACGTGTCCGTCTGCCGGAGCAGCCACTCACACTTAGCTAAGCTGGCTGGTGCCCATTCTCCGGCGGGGAGTGTACGCAGTTGGATGGCTGCGTGTGTGTGTGCAGTTAGGAATGCGTCTGGATTTAATTAACATGTGTGCAGGCAAACTGAGTTCAATGAAATTTGCCAGAATCCACAATTGCATTTGCTGCAGTTATTATTATTCAGTGTCGGTTTATTTTGTGCAGCAAAACACAACATGATACTAAATTATGTGCATTCCCCTCTACTGCCACTGTAATGGGCCTGTCTGAGCTGACTTAACACTGTCTTTGAGAACAATGACACAGAAATTATTATATTGTAAATGCCTGCTCATGTACACACATACATAGACAAAAATGAATGCATATGCGTATGCACATAAATAATGAACAATTGTTGATGCTAATTACTTCACTGATTTACCCTTAAGTTTATTTGGTCATATCAGGTTCCAAATGCTTGCAGACTAATTAATCAACGGCTGTTGGCAATTTTCTGCATTTGACGAATTTGGAAGGCGCAGATCTGAGATATTTTTGAGATGCGAGTGGCATTAAACTCAATGCAATATTGTGATTGGCCGTATGAATATGAATGAATCCCAATCTTACAAAATCTAAGTGAAACACAATAACTGTGGGTAGAGCTCAGTAATTAGCTTTTGGCTTACTAAGCAAATGTTTGGCCAAACTATAGCTTCCAACAGACAGTAGTTGCTATTCACTTCCGAGTCATTGCCCTAATTAAAAGTTAGTTATTATTTTCTATTTTATTTCAAGTATATTCGTTTTTAATTTTGCAAATGTGTCATAAATAAGTTAAATAATAATATCGATATATAAATATATTGCAAAGCCAGTTGACTGGAAATGCCTTTTGTTGTATAATTGACAAATTTCATTATGAAAAACAATAATGTAGTTTAGTTGCCAAGCGATTGAGTGCTTTAATTAAAAATAAATTTTTAGAAAATTAAAATTATAAAAAAAAAAAAACAAAAAACAGCCACAAGGATATTAAAAACTAATAAAAAAGTAATTCCCTGCTCATATATTAAAATAAATGTGTGTCCGAAAGTATGCAACGAACTTTAGCAAAACTGTTGGAGTGTTAAAATACTCAAAACCAGAAAAAAAATAAACAAAACGAAACAAAAATACATAAAAAGACGAGAAAACAAAAGGCAAACAAAATAAAAAATCGTTTAAAAAAGCAAACAGCATAATAAAAACTTTAAAGTAAAATAAAAAGTTGTAAAACGCAAACTTGTAAAATTTATTGCGTTTATTTTATTTTTCGCCGGTTTTTCTTTTCTGCTTATATAATCTTTTTTCTATCAGCGGCAGCAGCAGCAGCAGCAGTTTTCGCTTGTCGAGCGGTTTATTGAAGCGCAAATGGACATCGCGTAAATAAATAGCTGAGGAAAGTTCAGGCGAATGTCTTAAGGGATTTTTGTGGCCATTGCCAAGGCAGCGCTAAAAAAAAAAAAAACAAAATAAAATAAAAATAAAATTAAAAAGAAAAATAGCAAAAAGAAAAAAATTGCCGTAATAAAAAGAAATTCAATAAAAACTGCGAGTTGCGAACTGCGTGCGGCAAACTGCGAACTGCAGCCAATTCAGCTGCGCGCTAAGCCAAAATGCGTTGCAGCAATTAAACTGACATTAGCACTTGTTCCTGCTGTTAAGGTCATGAGGGGAGTGTGGGCAGGGGTTGGTGGGTTTAATGGGTTGCTGGGCAGCGAGTAATGCCATCATGAGCACGAGCCACGACCGGAACAAGTCTAAACCATGAGCTCTGGCCGCAACATGTCCAACACGCAGCAATTGTAGCAGCAACAGCGACAGCAGCATCAGCATCAGCAGGAGCAGCAGCAGCAGCGGCGACACCAATGCGACATCCTGTGGTAAATGTTTCAGTTGTTGACAGTCATGTTTGTCCTGTCCAATGCCGCAATTTAGCAAGCGACATTTTTACCCATAGTCACACAAAAGTGGCGGCTTTATGCGCGAAATGTCACATGGCCCAGTTGGCCACTAATCAGTTGGGCTCCTGGCAAAATGCAGGACTGCATTAAATTGGCAAAAGTTTTTTTCGATGTTCAGTTTAGTTCGGAAACTTATTAAGCCAAAGAGAATTTAAAATTTTCATTGTTCTTTTTGAACTTTCTCACATTTGGCTTGCATTGGTTTTCTATGCCAGGCGAAAGGAACCTCAAGAACTATGCCATCGTTATGGATTGCCATGACGTGCGACATTTACCTTGAGACTTTGCCAATTAACGCGCAATGTCAGCCAGCTGCAGCCGACATATTTCGACATATTTCCAGGAAGCAGCAAAAATTTTGTTATAAATTTACTTGTTTACTTATAAAGAAATACGCCAAGTTAATTAGCTTCCAGACAAATTTCTCATGGTCCACAGTTGCAGAAGGGGCAAAAGGGGCAAATGATGTCTCATCTAGACTGTGAACTTCTGTTATTCAAAGTGAACTCTTCCACTGGCACATCAATCTTTTCCACGCATGCAACAAATTAACACACACATAGAAGTAATTAAAGTGAAAATATATTGTGTTAACACACACCAGGCAGACAGACAGACAGACAGGCAGACAGACAGACAAACGTAGAGGCAGACAAAGAGGTGGAGCGCTGTATGCTGATGTATGCTCGTTACTCACTAATGTGTGGCTAAAGCAATTTACGCAGGCAGCTGCCAAGCCAACTCCAACGCAGCACGAAGTACAAACAAATATGCACACGAAAACGCGGCTGCCAGGAGAGACGTGAAGCCGACTGTGTGTCTCAGACCTCGACAAGAAACAACAACAGCAACGCAGAGCACCTTGCCAACGTTGCTGCCGATGACATCGAAGACGACTTCATCGCCGGCAATGACAATGGCACGAGTAACAAAACCAACGAGCAGCTGCTCATTGCTGTTGTGCTGCTGCCGGCAACCTCGGCTCCCCAGCTTCAGACTCAACTCGATCTCCGTCGGCGTCTCGTCATCGGCATTGGCACCATCGTCATCGTCATCATCGTCAACAACGTCGCTGCAGTTGTTTGTCAGCTCAACACGTTTAATTATTAAATTTGCATGTCAGGTTTCTCGTGCGTCGTGTGTCGGTTGTGTCGCTCCGCTTCACTTTTTGTTTTCTTGCATAATTTGCGAGTTTCTTTGACAAAGTCAAAAGCTGAATTACATTTAAATTCGGTGGCTATGCTCAAAGTAGAGCAGCGCACCGCATGTTGATGCACAGTTCTTGCAGCAGCGTCGCTGCGGACAATTGTCACAATTCGCTGCCAGAGAAGTTCAGCAAAAGTCAGCCCCCGCAGCCTTTGCAATGAACAAACAAAATTAGGCAAAACACTTCACCTTGTGGAAAATATTTTATTTGGTTTTATACTTCGTGCATAATTGTTCGCAGGATCAGATGTTGCTAATAGAAGGGGCCGCCACAGCAACTGCGCTCACAGCAGCACCTGCAGGGATTGTTGGCGCTTAGGAAATTGCCACATGGAAAGCACGGACAGGGGCAGCTGCCGCAGAAGGTGCCGGCGGGCAGACATGGTCCAACGGGGCCACAACGCAGCGCATAGGACACGTATCCGCATGGGCAATTCATTTTGGCAACGCAGTTCAGCAGCTAAGAAAAAACATACTAAATAATATTCACACACACACAGATGCATACACAAACGTACTTACACTTCTTCTACACTTTAGTTCACTTGAAATTTTGATGAATTTCCAATTACTTTTTGCTGTTAGTTTTGTTGGAGCTCTCTTCTGCCCGCTTTAGATGTTCACTGTTCGGAATTGTGGCCAAAACTGATTTCTATTTAATACGTATGACAACTCATTATATACAATATTGGCATGGCTTACTCTGTTCAAAAAGTACATCAGAAATTCAGAAATTCGAAATCTGTTTGGATTTGTAGTATTAAATTTCTCAGCTTGGAAGGGAACTAGGAAGTTAAGGATTAAGAAGTCTCGACAGGGTGCTGCAGTTGAATTTTCTCATAAAGCAGTTTATGCGTGAGCAGAGCGTGTCAAAGTGTGCTGAGTTTGGCAAAGCCAGAGCTTCTTGAAGTGACTTGATGATTAGATTTAGTAGCTTTATAAGTGAGATCCCAATTGAGTGACCCGTTTTATACCCTGTACCAAAAAATGGTAAAGGGTATATTAAAGTTGTGCAATTGTATGTAACGGTCAGAAGGAGGTGTGGCAGACCCCATAAAGTATATATATTCTTGATCAGCATCGTAAGGTGAGTCGATCTGGCCATGTCAGTTTGTCTGTCTGTCTGTTTGCTGTATAAACAAACGGATCTCGGCATTGGTAAGACCTACAACCACCAAATTTGGCACGAAGACTCACCCAATCCATAGGCATATCAAGTTTATTTTTTTTTCGATATTCGACCTATAACATATAGCTGTCATAGGAATGATCGGTCGAAAAACAACATTTACTGAGAAAAGCTTTTTTGTTTATTAAGATATCGTTACAATATTATGGATTTAATGATTTTAGGTAATATTCAATCATATTTCCGAATATGATAAATATCGGTTTACTATAACATATTGTATAGCTGCCATAGGAACAATCATCCGAAAAATGGCTTTTCCTAAAAAAAAAAAATTGTTTTCTTGACATATTCTTACGTAATAAATACAAAATATTAAAGCAACAAAAAAATGAATCCAATTTTGGATTGGGTACAGGGTTTTCTATAGTCGGTTACGCCCGACTATAGCCCTGCCTTTCTAGTTTATAATCGTTTGGTATTGGAGAATGTCAGAAGGATTGTCTGTTTCACATAATTTTATTTCATTTAACTTTGAAGTCTCCGCAAACCTCAGTACACCTTATACATTTCCTTTTCTTTCGCTTCATTCTTCGACAGCAAAAAGTCTGACAAATACACACACACACACTCATACACCTCGTATGTGGGTTATTCATTCTGTGTACATAAAAACTCATATGTGAAATTATATTTAAAATCTGAACAATTTTAAACAAATTTAAATGGTTATGCATTCGCAGAGACGGGTCTTGGTTACAAGTATTACAACCATAATTAACACGATATTCCCCAAGCTAACACACACACACACACACACACACACGCACGCACACGAAACGCACACTCGCTGGCTCTACAGAAAACTGTCAACTGCAAAATCATAAGTGGCAATGAGAGCAACGAAAGCCATGTCGGTGGCAGCAGCAACAACAGCATCAACAGCAGCAACAGCGGCAAGCAGAGGAACAACAACAACAACAGCAACAACGTCATCAACATCAACAACATGGGCACAAAGGCACTTGGCTCGTATGCTCATTCTGCTTTGCCATGTTTACCATGCGATGCCTTGCTGCCTGCATGCATGTTTATGTGTATGTGTGTTGTTGTTGTTGTTGCTGTGGTTGTTGCTGTTGCTGCAATGTATGACTTATATTGCGCACAAATGTGTTTATGCTGCTGCTGCAAATTACAAAATGTTTGTTTTAGCACTCATATGCCAACAACAACAACAAACACGTGCAGCCGCATTATGAAAACAGCAAATCCTTTGCCATGCTCGACTCGGCTCAGCTCTGCTCTGCTTTGCTCCGTTATCCCTTTTTACACGGACTCTTTGCTTTCATTATGTTGTTGTCATTGCTTTAGTGTCAATGCAATTATTGTTGTTGTATGGTTGTTGTTGTTTTTGTTTTCGAGTTATGCGACAGTATGCAGTATGCTTTTGTATTATATAAAATTTGTATAGTCGAATGTGATAACAGATGCGTTAATGTTATTAAATTTGTAATGCGCTGAAGTGCGCAAAGCTCACAACTATTGCGAGTGCAAAAGGGGGAATTCCCTTACAGTGTGCGCACTACTCATAGTGCCACTGAAGCGATTTAGCCATACACTCAAACGCATCAGATTTTATCTACTAAAAATCAGCAGCTTCCACAATATGCGTAGGAAAATGAAAGGGTCCACTTTTTTATTGCCCCATTTGGGATGAGGGGTTCCAAGCAGGCAGAGACTCTTCATGGTGCAGTTGCAGATGTGACAGTTCGTCACGTAGTGAATTTCAAAGTTTCTTTTTTCAATTACAGTTCATTTTGTGTTCAGTGTGATTAGCAGTTGTCTACTTTCTTGCAGTATGCCAATTTCATAGACTATGCATGGCTCTTCTGCTCTGGAGGAGAACGAAAAATGTTTTCTCTTGCTTTTATGCATTTGTAAACATTGAAAAGGTATGGCATTTTATTCAACGTCAATGTTGTTAATTCGAATTGCTATTCGATTTTTGTTGCTTGCAGTCAAATAACGTGAAAAATAAGCCAACGTTATGTTGAAGCATTCGGTAATGCGGCAAACGTTATAAGGGAAAATATGTTTATGGCGAAAGACGGTTTTGCAACTGAGTTAAAGACATATTGAATATTAATGAGGCCGTGCGTACCTTTGCGTAAGCAGCTGTGACGCGTTTTTCGCGTGACTTGGCCTGAAAGTATGCAATGGATTTGGTCTGGTTGGGAGCATCTTTGCGCCGCGTTGTTGCGCGTTAGAAGATGAAAAAGAATACCCGCTACCGCTGATTTGATTATTTCAGAATGAAATAAAATCAAAATGACTGAGGTGCGCCTCGAGGCGTTTGAAATAAAATCAAATTTAAATTTTTCGCGCCTGTTGCCATTCTCAGTGGCCTCGAGCACAGCATCAGCATACAGTATACAGTATACAGCCAGGATGCGATCAGGACGCCTGGCTGCTGTTGTCTGCCCTGGCGCTGGGGCTCACTCAGCAGCAGGCATAACTCAAGTGTGTGGAGTGTCTGGAGTGTGTGGGGCGAAGGGTGGCGAGGTGCTGCCCTGGATTTGAGTAGGTTGTTTAAATTCGCTGCGCAAACAGGCGAAAATCGCATAAATTCAATTAATATTTAATGTCGGTAGTGTTTCCTGCGGTGGTTTTTGATTCCAAGATAATTTTTTATGCATGTAAAATAAGATTATCTGCAGGCGTTCCTCAGAAAAGGTTAATCAGGCGTGTAAGGCACTTGCCGTAATGCATTAGGATCTGACATAATAAATTCCTGCAAAAGAAAAAAAAACAAAAAGGTTTTATTGCTCTCTTGAAAAGTGTTCCAACAGCGAAAACGAAAGAAAGCCTTTGGCACACTTTGCTCACATTTCCGTAATAATTATGAGGCTTGGCTATCAGTTTAGGAGAAGGGATGCAATGTTCATAAAACATTAGATACCCAAACATCCCGACTTCCCACATCATCTTCAAAAACTCATCCGCATCTTCATACATTTCATTCAATTAAGTTTCTTATGCTTGTGCTGAATCCAAGCTTAAAATTGTAATCTGTCAAAAGTACATTACTTTTATTAAATTTCTAAAGAGATCTTGCGTTCTATTCTCACTTATCATATTCCTTTATATGTTGATGAGCATTCTATATATATTTTCTGAATTAGCTGGGTAGCCAGGAGAACTCTGAATCTGAGGAAAATATCAGTCTAGGTATTAACAGTTACATAGAAAATATATATGAGCAAAACTGGCACAGGCAAGTCGCATCTCCTCATTAGGATACGTAATAATTTTGTGTGGAAGCCAAAGCAAATTTCATAAGTATATACATATGTATTCGAACGAATATCTATGCCAGATTTACTGTGTGAAGTGTGCCAGCAAATCTCAAGTCGCCTTTTTTGCATTTAATTGCAAATGATAACATGTGCCCACAGCTCTCTGCTGACCTCAATGAAATAATCATTTTTTAGCTAGCTGCCACACATAGACACAACATGAGCGCACCGCCCATTGCCACGCCCAGGCAGAAAACCCTGTGCAGCCACAAAGCAATCAACAAATTAAAATCCCAAAAGTTCACATGTTCACATGTTCACATGTAAATTCAAATGGGCACATGCTAAATAAAAAATAATGTCTAACATATGCAGACGCACTCACATGGCAACCCTGCTAGCTGAAGCCACAGGGAATCCACAGGCACAGCCGGAGCCACAGCGACAGGCAAAGGCATAAAGAGAAATAAAATCGACTGCATGTTGAGTTGTCTAAGGACATGGTGTGCCATGATTTACTTCGATAATTACAAGCTGCGATGCTGGCAATGATGACGATGATTTTAGGTATGCGTTGCCTGGCTGTGCCTTCTCGTGGCTGGCCTCTTCGGTCCTCGGTCTGGTAAGGTTGCAGTCGACTTGCACGGTCGGGCAAAAGCCAACTTACAGTGTTGCCAGCTACTTGCGAATAGTTTTACTTGGAAATTTCTTTGTCATTCGTTTATTTTGTTGCTGTTGCTGTTGCTGATGCTGATGCTGTTGGTGTTTGCGTCGCTGCCGCAGCAAAGTAGGGTAATTTTCAATGTAATCGCAACGCCTTTGGGGATGCAACCTAAAACTTGCAATGGAGCAACTTTTACTTGTAATTTTCTTGGCGTTCTTGCTGTTGCTGTTGCCCGCTGCTGTTGCTGTTGCTGCTGCTGCAACTGTTGTGACTGTTGTTGCAGTTGATGACGCTGTAGGTGGTTTTTCATTTGCATGCGGCAACAAGAATAACATCAACGCCGCTGTTTGAGACGCAGCCGAATATCTTTGCATTTCAGGCTTCCGCAGCAGCTTTGTTGCCAGACAGTTCGCATCCATGGCTGCATTATACATCTGCATACATTTGTAGTTGGGCTCAAACAACAGCAGCAGGGCTGCACACCAGGTGTTGTGAATAAATTCCAATAGGATTACGTATTTGTGGGTAACCATGCTTCCACTGCAAGTTCGACTGCTAAGAGCAAATTGGAATAAAATGGCGTCACAGCAAACGCAATCAGGAAATCTTGCGTTAAACAGAAGTCCACAATGCCAATAATTCGCCAGAAGGGAATCCCATTCATTTAAGGGGAATCCCCTAAAACGTAATACATAAATACCGAAGAATACATTTTTGTCAAGTCCCCTTTAATTTTCAACAATTTCTTAAAATTTTCTTTATTTTTTTTTCGTTAGAGATATAATTTGCTAAACGGAAATTTCTTATGATCCACATATAATGAAATTTATAGCAAGTTAGCAGCGATCGCGGAAATGCAGTCATTTCAGCGACATTCGACTGATGTTGTCTGCAGCCCTGGCATGTGCAAAACTCATGCGTCTCAAAATTGCATTCGAAGTGAAGGCGAACCCAAGGGGGAAGTAGGCATAGGCTCACACAGCGTTGCAGCTCATGTTGGCTCGTTTCTTAGACTTGAGCAGCTCCCAGCAAATTCATAATTTTTAATATTTTTCTTTTTTGCCCTTTGGTGTGTGTGTGTGTTTTTTATTTTTTATATTTTGTTTTTAGTTTTTATTATAATTTTCTCTATTGCATTTTCTACGCTCTTTGCTCGTTTGGCTAATATGCAAAAATGTGTTTTTGTTTTTTCTCCCTTTTGGTTTTTGTTGTTGTTGTTGTTTTTTTTTCACACTGTTTCAAAAGTGGCAAAACTTCAGCTTGGCATAAAGTGTCGCCTAATGGGTTTTGAGTGTTTTCGACAACAGTTTCACCAGAAGCAAGAACAACAGCAACAGCAGCAACAGCAACAACAACAACAACAATAGCACGAACAACAAATACTACAAGAGTTTTCTGTTTAGAAAAGTTGGTCATTAGCGTTGTTTTTGTTCATGTTGCCGTTGCCGTTGCCGTTGCCTTTGCCTTTGCCGCTCCGTTGTCGTCCAGGACACTTTTTATTGTTTTAAGACAAAGTTCTTATTTTTATTTTATTCCTCTTTTTTTATGCTTTTTGTTTGTTTTGCCTTTATTCAAGTGCAACGCAACGCAGCGCAACGCAGAACACGCCCCAGGGGTCAGCCAAGGCATGAAATAACGTGGAGTGCTGCACAAAGAAACAGTTTAAATGGCGCAAACAAAAACTAAATGGCTTAAATGCCTAAACGGCTACTCAGGCACATTTCTTAATGATTGGCATGCACACATATGTGTGCGCTGGAGGTCAAGGATAATGCTAAGCAGCCAATTAAATGCCTCTACACGTTTATGAAGGAACATACAAAGGAAAACAAAAACAAAAAAAAAAACATAAAGCATATGAAAGACACAAAAACGTAATGAAAGCCAATTAGCACAGAGCAGCTTTCTCTCAAAGGACCTTTGGCAAGCACTTGACAAGGCCTTGAATCAAAAGAGTTGCGCCTAATGATGTGCTGTACTCAGATATCGATTTAAATTGTCTGTCTGTCTGTCTGCGTATTCGCAACTTAACTGAAGAGATCCGAACTGGATGACTTATGACTAAGAAATGGTTTTGATCCCATTTTTTAAACTTTCAATTGACTCACGCTTTTTATATGCAGTATATATGTATTTACATATATACAGTCGTATTCCGGTTTAACGAAAATTCGATTCTACGAAAACCGCATATAACGAACAAGCAAACTTTAACCATTGAGTACCTTAAATAACGAACAAATGAAAATTTGGCTATACTCAGTTTAGCGAACAACATACAAAATCAATGATTTTTTCAATAGAATACATGTAGTAAAGACATAGTACAAAAAGAGAAAACAAGCAGAAATACAAAAAATAAACAGTTATGCAAAAGCTTTTTACTTTTTTTTAGCGTTTTTTGTCAGTTTATTTTCTTCGCTCACAATGTAAACATACGCAATTTAAAAATGAGTGCCAGAGATAGATTGAGTCTTAATGAAAAACTAAAAATTGTTTATCAACATATTGGTATTGAAAATGTGGAGCCAATAGTAAAGCAGAAGATGCTATAAAAAATTTGGAAATCTGTATCCAATGGGCAAAGCAAAATAATATTGATTCAACAAAGTTGATTGTCTTAACAGAGCTTCAGGAAGATGCAATTAAAAGAAACATAATATTTTTTATATTTGTATTCCAAAGAAATAAACAACCACAAATCAATTCTTCAAATAGATAAAGATATGTATTAACTATTTTTTATTACTAATTTAAAAGCCATGATCTAAAAAAAAACTAAATGATCTCATAATGAAATTACTAAGTATGTTTCCTATGCACACATTTGACTTTGGATAACCAATGTGATTTGAATTGTTCCTTTTTATGTTTAACGTAATTATTTCAATAAAATACCTTTACCTAGTTTATAGAATATGCCATTATATTTTGGTACTCGGTTTTGCGAAAAAAATCAATTTAATGAATTGACCTGCAATCATTGTGTTCGTTAAACCGGTATACGACTGTATACATATTTATAGAATGTATGGCTTCGAAAGTAAAAAAGAAATAAAGATAAACCGCATGCCTTTTCATTTTGTAAGACTGTAATGATGATTTAAACGGTTGCAGTTGATCCATTTAATGAACTATCGGCTGTCATATATTATCTCTTAAGTGATTATTTCCGCCGATGAAAGGTTTTGCTACCCACAGCGGCAGCAACAGTGAAAATGACGACAAACGGCAAACCTTAAACAGGCACAAAGGATCGTTTTATTGCATACAGTCTTTCCCTGTGGCGCAATATTAACATAAATCGACGCATAGCATCCTTTGATGCGCACAAATTACACAAACCGCACGACGGCAAATAAACGGCCCGGGAGGGGCGACCGACTGCACGATGTGCAAAGCGTGACAAACGACAGGCGAGAGCCAAAAAACAGAAACACACACAGGGCGAGACAGACGGACAGACAAACTGACAGATAGATATGCAGACATGTAGACAGAAAGACAGACAGACAGGCAGACAGACAGAACAGGAACATTGAAACCTGGCAGAACTCGGAACGTGGCGACATTATTTAAAGCGATAGTGGCAACTATAAATTTTAAATTAATTTAAAGAACCAAAGCGTTGTCATCAACAGTTCCACGTCATGCGGCGGAGAAGTCATGTGAGGTTGCCTTCTGCCGGCTGCCCGGCACCCGATGCCTGGCATGCACTAACATATCCTGATGTGATGTTTCCGCCTGCTTCCGCTAAAAACCCGCACACACACACACGGAACACACAGCATGCCATGCATAACGTGTTGTAACTATGTGTGTGTGTGCGTGTGTGTGTGAAGTTGCATGTGAACCCGTACATGACACGCACTTTATTGCTTGAGTTGAGATGAGTTGAGTTGAGTTGAGCTGCGTTGCACGGCGCTGAGTGAATGACGCGAAACTGTCGCGTTTCTTGTATGTCATTGCAATTCGTCTGCATATCTGTCTGTCTGTCTGCCTGTCTGTCTGTCCGTCGGTTGCTTGCTTCAATTGTCCACATGTCTGCTGTCCCTCCCACCTAGTTCCCCTTTGGCGAACGTTTTGTTTTGTTGCTTGTCATTACAAGTGCATAAATTATTGTAACCACATTTGGTGGCTGACTGCTGCAGCGACACAGTAGCGACACAGCAGCGGCTGCGGGTTCAAGCGCTCACATCTAGGGCCAAGCACGCAGACTCACATGTGGCAAAGCAGCATAAACCAAAACTTACTAAAGCTTAGGCAAAGAACTAGTCTGCAATGCATTTTCAAAGAAAGACTCAAGGACAACAGTTTTGTTCTTTACAAAGGGTCAAGATAATCCAGAGCCAAAACTGAAGTTAGTGTTACGGCGCCCCGAAATGCTGGAGCATGCCTTGGCCTCTGCGCTGCAGTCATCATTAAAAGGCAGCAGCGCACGAATGAATGAATGAGCGAGCGACTATCGTCGGGACGCTTGTCGCCGACATGAATGCAGCATCGGCAACAGTTTTCCAAACTGCGACGCTGATGACATGACAAAATATTTTCTGTGAGTTTCAGTGTGTCTATGGCAACCCTGCCTGTGCCGGAGCATTCTTTGCATCCTTTGGTTCCTGTGCATCCTAGCTGCAGCTCCCTTGCCACTGCGAAACCGCTTTTTGCTTTATGACCTTTGCAGTGTTGCATTTCTGTGGCATTTGCCGCTCGCTGTCACTATGACTTTCTATTTCCTTTTTGCAGCAAATTTTCCATTGCGTTTTTGATTTTTATTTGCTGCTTCCTTTTTTGTTTTTGTTTTTTTCTATTTAATTCTTGCGTCGCTCGTTTCACTCATTGTACCATAGATTCTATCGCATTTTCCACTGTGCAGCATGCTTCAGCGATTTTTGGAATTTTCAATTTGTTCAGAAATTTTTCACAAATTTATTGTTTGTCTGTCAGTCAGGCTTCATCACTGATTCAGCGTACACATGTGCGTTGCCTGCTCTCCGAGTGCATGAGTGCATCCAAGCATGTGAGATGCAGCCAGTGAGTCGGCGGATGTGTGTGTTCCAAGGCAAGGGCACACACACACAATGCGTGCTGCAGGCGTTCTTGCAGCGCCACTCGAAAAATACTCGCAGGTTTGTGTTTTGTTTGTTCCTGATATTTCGGCAATATTTTGGCAAGTTCTAATTAATAAATTCCGCAAATTTTGCCATCTTACTTTGGATCAGACAAAAAGTTCAACTTAAACGGCATAAAAATCTGCAATGAAGACTATAAATAAATCTGTAAAGAGTTTTCCCAAAATATTTGACTCTGTGCCGATGTTTTTTGAACAATTGAAACTTCCATATAGGCAAAATTATTAGCTTGCCTGATACAGTCATACGCAACATACAAATGTAAGCACATATATTTTTCCCATTGCAAATGAAATGCCTTTGGCAGCACTTTTTGTTCAGCCGCAATAGGCAACAAAGCAAACTGCGCTGAGTATAAAAATGCCTTGACTGGAATTGCATTTGGGCGCTGCAAAATTTATGTTGAACAGTTGAAACTAAAAGTATCCGCAGCCGCACACAGAAACCAATTCTGCGGAGCCAATGACTTGGAGTATTTTATTTTTAGCAGCGAATTCAATTTCTTGCTACGCACCTAATCTGCTTTTCTGCTGCGTAAATACTTTTGATATAAATGCATGTTGGCTTGATGGCTGAATTGCCGCGTGTCAAGTAGCCAATCGGCTTATGGCCCAAGCATGTGTGCGCACAGAGCTCACACACATGCACACTTATGCGAATACGTACACGAATGGCGAAAAGAATTCATTAGTTAATAGGCGAGTTGTTAAATTCCTAGAGCAAACTTCGCAGACAAGCCGCCCATGCCGTTGATGCTGTCGATGCCGGCGAAAAGGAAGCCAACGAAATACAAAGCGTCTGCGATTATACTTAGTGCAGTGTAAATAAATTGTACAAAGCATTATTTTTATATTGCTTGGCAACTGGACGATAATCTGCGCACACGACGCCCAACACGTCTGGGCTGCATGTTCGACAGCTGTGCCGACTCGCACGGAGCCAAGCACACCCACGCACACAGGCTGCCCCCTATGCCGCCCCATGTGCTGCCATGCGCAGGTGGCCAGCGTCGAACGGCCTCGAAGCGCGGCGCAGCTCAATCGTTTTCTATTTCGTGTTAAATTACACATCGAATCGGATTGTGGCCATAATACTCAAGTGTCTGTGTGAGTGTGTGTGAGTGTGTGTGGTGTGTGGTGTGTGTGAGCGCTTACCCCGCCATAGTGGCTGCGGTCAGAGTATTGGCCTTCAATAGGTTTCTGTGGTTTTTTAATCAAGTTATTTACGCAGACCTTGTTTGCCGCACAGCTTTGCGAATTGGTTACGCATGTGAGCTCAAAGTGTCCAATGGCTGCCGCTGCCACTGGCGCAGCAAGGCGTGATGCTCTCGCCGGGCGGCGGACAGAGGACGGAGGGCGGAGGGCGGAGAGCGCATTGCGGCCTGTGGCGAGTGGCGTGTGGCGTGTGGCCTGAATGAATGAGGTATATATTTTTGGTAATTTGTTAAATGTGTTCCAATATAAATCAAAATGTTTTGGCAATCAATGCCCAACGTGCCCCAGGCTTCAAACACAACACACTCCCTCACATTCCCCCACTCTGCCGCACACTGCTCTGCCGCGCTGCATAACATTTCCTTTTGTGGTTTCTGTGTGTTTCATTGTTGGCGAAAATTTATTGCGTTAATTCGCATGTAAAATATTTCGTAAATTTTCTAGTAATTTATCAACTTTATTGTTTGCCAAACCAAACGCAAGTAAATTGAGTTAAGGCGAGAAACAGAACGGAACAGCAGAGCACAGCACAGCACAGAATAGAATAGCATAAAAACGAAACTCTTAAACGCAAACAAGTCAAAGTCGCAGTCGAAGTCGAAGTCGCAGTCGAAGGCCAAGTCTCGTGCAAAAACTTTTAATAGTCTGCGTAAAAGTTTTCGATTAATTATGATGCGCATTGGTCAGCGAAATAATATGAAAATCATATTAATAAACTTCAATTTTATTATTTATGAACGACGACGCACAGTAATTAGCTGCACGTTCGTCCATTGACTTTTATGCGTCAACCAACCAAAAAAAATCACAACGAAATGAAATGCAATGAGCCAAGTTGTCTGGGAATTCAGACAAGAGCCTGGAACGGATAAGTGTGAGGCAGCCTCAGATAAGATGATTTTTGTTTTGCATTTCAAGAAGTAACTAATTGCAAATTGCACTACTAAAATATTCTTTAATAAATTTTCATATGAGTTTTTTAATCAAGGCCAACAATGGAGCAGGGTCAGAACAAATGCCGTCGATCTTCTATAACACAAAGTCCCTTTTTGCATAGAAAGCAGTTCATGTCATTGAGTCTTCGAATTTTGAAGTCTTTCAACTGTCTCCGGTTTTAGTGCAAGCTATTGAGACTTCGTGATGTGGTATTTTCGGTTTATAGAAGTTCGTCTGCAATTACTTCACTCACCGAATTCTTCACAGGCGACAGGATCATATCCCTTTGTAGGCGAGAGCAGTTCACTGCAAATATCTATTAAACTGAGAAGCAGACCTCATGTGTTTTTATATGTTAAATACCTTCAGATTTTTTATTATAAAATCCGCAGCATTTGTAGCATGTCAAGAGCTACAAGACGCAGACATGTCTTCCGTAAGCTGCAAAAGTTGTTTGCTCATTTTGGCAAGTGAATCTGTGTGGCTGGCTGCGCTTAAACTTTTTCACGTTCATGCAAAGAAGGAAAAAAAGAAAAGGCAGGGAAAAAAGAATATAAAAAGCTGTAATGCATGTAACTCTGCTGTGCATTTATTATCTATGCGAAATTTTTCTATTAAAATTCGCAGCATACTTTTATGCATATTCGCACATTTTATCAAAGCTGCGACACGCCCTTACAGCAAAATACTTCAACACCACAAATAATTAAGTTCATTGCAGCCAGCCAGACACAAAAAAACTTTTGCCATGACACGCCCTCCCCTCACTCTTCACACAGAGTCATCAGCCTCTTCGGCCTCTTCTTCTGCCTGTTCTTCTGTTTGTTGGCAGTAATTCTTGTTTTTGTTTTTTGCTGGTTGGCTTTCCTCTGGTTTGCGTTACTGCATAAGTGCGAGTATTTGCCCCGGCACGTATGCAATTCTCGATGCGATGCGATGCGATGCGATGCCATGTGAAGCGATCCGTTGGGTTTAGGTTTGTTTGCGTACTTTATGCACCGCCAACCGGCGAGCAATGGGAGACCGAGGGGAGTCAGGGAGTCTGGGAGGCAGGGGCTGGCAGACAGTTGTCGTGGCGTTGGGAAACTTTTGAGTTTTGTGTTTGCTCTGCATAAAATGTTTGTAAGTGACGTTGAAATTGAGACACTTGTCGCTTAATTGTTTTTTGAATGCTGGCAAAAAGTCGGAAGGATCTATTGTCGCCTGGCGTTGATGTTGGCATATCTCCTTTTTTTTTGTTGGTTTTTTTTTTTTCGGAACTCAAGGCAGGAAGTAGTCATTTCGCAAGTTGATTGCAAATCGCATTAATGTGACTTAATCTGCAAACTGTTTTTTGCACAAAGGCAATGGAATTGAGTTTATTTATTTCCCATAAGCATTGAAGAAATACTTAATAATAATAATAATTATAAAACGTGCGAAGTATGGTCATACTTGTATAATTTAAATGTATTAACAATTGGAATTTGACAGCTTCACACACATGTAAATTTGCTTAATTGGTTGGGGGAAGAAATCGTCGATTAATAAGCTCGATTTTCTTCGAATATTTTCATTCCAGTGACTATTTCGTTCATTAGCTGAACAAGGACGAATAAAATTGATTTTTTCTTCTTGACTTTTCTTCTTTTGCTATTGACAGGCAAACACGAGAAAGTTATGGGGCAGGCTCCTACATACATATAATTTTAATCTATGCTGTCTTATACTCATACACGTCGTGTCGTAAATTTTTTCAACATATCTAAATTGTTTTAAAAAATGTAATTCAATCTTAGCGAAAAAGAAGAGATTAATTTTGCCCTTAATGAATCATTTCTGCATGCAAATGTACATTCAAAAATAAATTCACTTAAGTCAGTTGGTGCCTTAGTCAGGAGCGTCGCAAAAGCACATTAAGACGCATTCGCCGTATATTCTGTAATAAATTTATTATAATCGGTGTGACACTATCAAATGATGATTGAGCATGGGAAACAGTCCCACCGGAAAGGCAAAAGCAGCAAAATTACGAAGACGAATAAAGGACGATGATATATGCATGCTTAAAAAGCAACGTACGAGAGAGTCAGAGAAATAAATCATTTAAATGATTACAGCTTAGCTTTTGACGTTTTTAAGCGAAATTAAATGGAGGATAACCACAAAGCCAAAACGGAATATCAATTCATAAAAATTATTTATTTACTACAGAAATATTTATAACGCATGAGTATCTCCGCATCTGCCATGTGGCGAGTGGCGAATGCCAAACAGAGGTTGGCGAGCGGCTTGCGGCGAGCGGAGAGTGAGTATCTGCTTAGCTGCCTGACGCGTCGCACTACGCCAGCCGCGTGTCAACTCGGCAACAGCAAAGAAACGAAACGAAACGAAACGAAATGTAACCCAAATCTAAGTGAATCAAGAAAAATCACTTAAGTATATTTTTATGCTGGACATGCTGCAAGGAATTACAAATACAAGCAGCAGCAGCAGTGGCAGCAGCCACAGCCGACGACGATATTGGGTGGCCCTGGGTTGGCCAAGGGGTGGCCATGGGTTGGCCTGGCCTGGCTTGGCCTGGGTTCGCTTCGCTTGCTTTGCTTGGCTTTGGTTTGGTTTGATTTGCTTTTGGGTTGGCAGCCGCTGCCGCTGCCGCTGCCGATGCCGCTGCTGATGTTCCCTTGAGGCTTTGTGCGAGAAGATACGCAGCAGAAAGTTGTGGCATCGCCATCAAAAGGACATCAACACGTAGCAAATAAAGGACATGCCACAAAGTGTTGTAGAAATGCGAGTAGAAATGGCATGCGACTAAGTTTCCTATTGCTGATGCTACATAGCAAAAATTATTATGATTTATACTGCCTTTGGGGATGCGCACTAAGGCATAGCATGAGAATACACTTGCACACACACATACACATACACACACACATACACACACTCGCTTGTACGTATATGCATAGATTCTGTATTAAGGTGCATTGAAAAAATAGTCAATTGTTCACATATGAAGAAAAGCATGATTCTGGAACTAGTCTGTCTATTTTTCATATACACCGTGGTCTGAACCATTTCAAATAGTTTATAAATTATTGCAGGAGTCAATTCGATCTTGCTTTAGATGAAGTAACTCGAAGCTAATGAGATACCAATGATCACTCGCTCGCTTAGTAATGCGTCAAGGGTTCAAAACAAAATTGTTTCAGAGTGCTGAAAATAAATTAAGAAACTTCTTCGATTCGTTTTAGTTTTCGCTCCAACCCATTTGTCATACGCAAAACTATGCAACAAAGTATCAAAGCATCAGACAGTTAAGGCAAAAGTTTTCCAGCGACTGCGACAAAATAGAAAACTTTCTTGGCATATTTCTTTCTATGTTCGCATTTTATTTGCTGTGCTCGGCTCTGCTCTGCTCTGCTCTCTGGCTCTGCCTGCTTTTTGCCACTTTTGCACTTCAAGTTGAGCGTATTTCTTAGAAATTAGGTTAACACTGACGAATTAAGGACATTAGCGTCATAAGAAAATGAAACACACAGCACATAATCGCCGACTGAGAATGAGACTGAGAATGGGACTGAGACTGAGACTGAGACTAAGGCAGTAGTTGTGTGGCCAATAATTTGTTGTTGTTGTTGTTGTTATTATTGTTGCTACCATTGTCGCCGATGCTGGGCGCATACAGTGGCGCAAATTGGGTGTGTGCACAGGAGGCGGTAATGGTGACAGCAAAGAGCAAATGGCGGTATGGCTTTGCAGACAGCAGGACGAATCGTTGGCGAAGTATAAAAACAAACAAACAACAACAACAAGAACAACAACTCTGTCGTCATTAACAGTCACCGCACGCAATACCAAACTGACCTTTTTTGTCTTTTTTTTTGTTCTCTATCCCGTTTCCGAACTCTATTGGAATTCGCCCGACAGCGTTGCTGGTAAGTGGAATGGCTGCCAGAGTGGGAATTCGCTTTGTCTTTGCTTTGTGTTTTTTTGCTTTTTTTTTTTTTGTTTTGTTTTGTTTTCTTTGTGACGTGTGTGCTGCGAATTTACTCGGACAGCCGTAAACTGGCTTAAAAATTATCAACAAAATATAGTTTATGAATCGTTATGCTGTCTCTCGCGCAGACCGTCTAATAGCCAGTAGAGCATTTATATAATGTGCATGGAATTTGGAATGAGATACGTTTCTTTTGTTTTTTTTTAAGCTCCCCGAAGTGCCGATAATTTGTTAAGTGGTATAAGTGAATGCATATATTAGATTTATATACCTATTGTTGTCTGTCTCTCTTTTTCCTAGTGCAGCACAAGCTACATGCCGAGCAACAGTCAAACCTTTTGTTAAACCTATAAGCATATATGACTATCAAGCCCTTAAAGCCGACAACCCTTAGAACACGTTCTTGGGGATTAAAGTGTTGCATATTGGGATCTTGGGATAATGATATTCATATAAATTAATTTTGGTTTATGTAAATAAAAATTTGAACAACAGACAGAGTAGATGTGAAGTGCATGGCGCTTAGATATATTTATTTTATATTTTTTCATTAAAAAAAAAATTAAAGTGCTTTCGCAGCGGCGAGCCAACAGAAGAGAGAGAGAGAGAGAGCGAGTAAACAATGATAAGTACAAATGCATCTGCATGCAGGCACTTAGCCGCTCGACATGCAGCCAAGCAAACACGAATCGCCTTAACCAGCTGCCAGCGCGTGACAAAGCCAGACGCAGGCGGCGGCGGCGGCGGCAGTGGCAGGCATTAACTGCAATGGCAATGGCAGGACTCGGCTGCGCCTGCACTCGTGGCAGTCTGCAAGGGCAGCAGCGCTGGCGAATCGTGCGACTGTGTCTGGACATTATTACAAGTTGTCAGCAAAGTAATATGACCATAATTTAGGTTTACTTGCGACAATTTTCACAACACCACAAGCACACACACACATACACTCGCTCACTCACACAATGGCAGCATATTTTGTGCGGGTGCACGTCTGCTGGTCTGAGCCGTTGGCATGCGGTGGCTACAAATGAAAGGATGCAGTTACAGGCAGGAAATGAAAACTTATTGCGGTAATGCTGGCGAGCAAAATCCTTTTGCCGACTGCTCAAATACACACACACATACACACACACACACACACACACACACACACACACACACACATAGATACACAGATGCTTGAATTGTATTTACAGTTTGTTATTTTAAGCGTCATGTTTTCTCTGCTCGGCGCTCGGCGCTCGACGCTCGACATTGGGCACCCGGCGTACGTGGCTTATGAGGCGCAATCTTTTTATTGTATATACATTGTATGTATGGCCATGGTGCCGGTTAATCCTGTTTGCTTCATGGCAGAGAAATCATTAAAATTGAAAATCCATAAGCATGCTGATGGAAAAAAATGTGCTGTCACCAAAAAGCTTAAAAACAAGTTTCGACAAGTTTTCGTTGGAAATTTTTCGTATTTGAGGCACGTTTCACATTGATGAAAAATTACTAATTCAATTTGCGCCAAAGACAAAAGTAAACATCAACTCGAGTGACTGGCAGATGAACTTAAGCACACGGTATGTTCGCAAGTACTCTCATAGCAACAACAACAACAACAACAACAACAACAAGAAGAAGAAAACGGACATAGACTTTATAATAACGTAAAATCAACTGCTTATCAAATTCTCACCTTGCGTGAGTACACGGCTTAGTTCGTGTTTCAGCGTAAGAACTCACGCCGCACCCACAGCCAAATTCGAAAACTGTCAAAATATTTTTTAGCTAATAAAATATTGATTTATTAAATTATGCGAAATCACCCGCCTAAGTACGAGCCACGCCTCAACGCGCCCGTACAGGCAATTTTATTATTCACTAGGGTGTGGCGAAAATGATAAATGTTTTCAGGATTTTCCCCAAACAATATATTAAATTAAAAAATTTTACAAATCTGCAGAGGATGTTATAATTAATTTGGAGTGTGATTACAGTTTGTTTAAAAATAATTTATGATCAACTTTCAGGGTCTTGAATATCAGAAGAGTTTTAACAGCCATATGAAATCAACATTATTAGCAATCTGTAGGATTTTGTATTCTTTCATTCTGTAAGTACTCAATACTTTTTTCCTTCGTAACATAGTCTGTGATAACCATTTGAAGTAAACGTTCATTCCTATATTACTTTGCAATAATTCCAAACCTGCCTATTTTTCAATATGAACCATCTACAAAAATAAGCAATGCTCACTACGTGCCTTTGTTGATATACAGCCATGGATATTGGCTCTTCTAGCAATAAGCTGGCTTTGCTTTGAGACGACATCATTTGCCAACAAAGAATTAGTATAAGGAATACAAAAGGACTTTGTATAAATACATAGATTTACTGTTCTTGAAAGAATTTGCTGCTAGCCAAGGTAAAGTACGCTGCAAGTTATTAACATTCTCTGCCATAAATGTCAACTCATTTACAAGTGTACACTATAATAATTTCAATTAGAATATTAACGCCTCACACCAGCCTAATGCGAGCTCCCACTTGCAACTGGAAGGCTCGAAGCAGGCTAAGTGCTTTTTAAAATCCACCTTCAGGGGTCTGTCGTTTGCAGCTGTTGCCAGTTTTGTCTATAAACGTCAACGAAAGTGCGTGAGCAGCAGTCGAGAGCACGGGATGTCTGGGTGCAGATATTGGCAATATGCGTTGGCGCCGCAGTGCGAAGAGGTTAAGGAGCAGCTACAGCGCAGCTACAACGGCAAAGGATAACAGGCCGGGCCAGGCGCTGCTCTAACGCTGTCCGGATAGTTCTAGCTCGGTTCGAGGTTAGTTCGAAGTAAGGCTTAAGTAACCGCAACTTTAAAACTGTTTGCCTCGCAGACTTGCTCATGCAGGGGGAGTGCAGGAGTGCAGAAGCGGAGTAACGGACACGAGCGAGAACCTCTGTGTGGCTGCATAAAATATCCTGTTTCCTAGTTTTCCAACATTGTGAGTTTTCTTCTTCTGTTATTCTCAATAAAGCATCTTTGACGTATGAAGCGCACAATGTGGAAAATATGAACGCCCGGAAGCTGTTAGCAACTAACCAACGCCTCTTTTTCTGGCCCTTAGTCTCCCATGTGCGCCTTTTGTTTTTGCGTTTATATTGTTGCCTTGTGTTATTGTTCTGCTCACTGTTCCCCACTCGCACCCGCACCCACACCCGCATTCGCCCACGTCACCGTCTCCGTTGCTGTTGTCCACTTGCCATGTTTTATGCCACATCCTTGCAGCAGTTTCTTCAACTTGTGGTGGTTTAATGTAAAACTGTTTTATGTTTGTTTTCATTTTATTTTTTCTTTTCTTTTTTCTTTTTTTTTTTTAGATTCTTTTTCTTTTTTTCTGGGTTTTCTGTTTGTTCCTTGCTGGCGCTTTACTGCTCGTTAGAAATAGTAGTTTTTCTTGCAGAATATTTTACAGCAATAACCCTACCAGGAATTGCTGGCCAACAATAATAACAACAACAACAATAGGAACAGTAAGCGGAAGAAACAAAAACTCATATCTCTTTCTACTCCGCATGTACTTATCTTTTGTGTTTTCGTTTTTGTTCGCATGTTGGCTTGTCTGCCCCACCGTCGTCTGCCTTGTGTTCGAAGTATTTCTTAAAGCTTGCGTACGGTTTGGACATGATCAATTATGGCATATCATGCGCTGCTCTATTTGGGTAAGACAAGAAATCAGAAACCAAATCGAACAAACAAAACGGTTTAGCCGTGCATGTTAACAAACGCAAAAGCCGTGACACGATGGATGGACGCTTCTAGGGCAGCCTCTGCACAAACTGCATCCTGAACATGCACGCAAAAGTTTCTTCGGCAAATGTGTGCGATGCTCTTAGCATAACTTTCATGTTGTCTTCACTGCGCTGAAAATTCACTCGCCCATGGACAGCCTCCTGGTATAAAATTCTCGGATTGGCATTTGAGGCTTAACTATGTTTGGAGTCCAGTTTAGGCAAGTTTCGTATGAAGTATTCGTTTTAAAACCAAATTGAAATCGTAAAGGACCCTTGGTGAGCCAGAGGCCTGCTGACTAGTTGGCAGGAATGACTTATTTCTGTTGATTATTTTGGCGTAATAAAAGATAAATACTAAAAACTTTTGCCTCTGTGATAAACATAATATTTCTTATTTTACGGCAGCAAATTTCATAACTTTTTTATATGAACATTTGAATCTTAAACCGTCACAGTGCGTCTGACAATTGCTCAGCAAAGCCGAGCACACGTTTCCACAGCTTGACACGAAACAAAGCAGAAGTGGCATATATAGAGCAAATCGGATTCTGGCTGCATGCCTTAGAGCAAGAGAAAAGTAAAGAGAATGAGAGAGGGAGAGAGAGAGAGAGAGAGTGAGAGAGAGAGACAGTGAGTGTGAAGTAAGATAGTGTTGCAAGTGAGCAAGTAATCTCAAAGGATATCCAACAATAATCTAACCAAATTAACCCAAAGCACCAAAGTGTAAGTGACATTAAGTTAATTTTCGTGTGCGATTCTCGTCAATGCACAGAAGCCAAAACAAAGGGCAAAAGCCAGCGGGGAAAGAATGTAAAACCACAGCCAGGCAAACTGTCGTAAAAAAGTTTCTTTTTTTCGATGCTCTCCAACTGTGCAAAATTTCCCGAGAGATCAATCAGCAGCAGCTTATGTCGGCAGCATTATAACGAAAAATCTTACACACTTTGCTTTTCCTGCTGTCTCTCTGCTGTATTTCAAATTTATTTCTTTTTTTTTTTTATTTTTTTTTTTCATATCTGTGTTGTTTTTTCATTGGAACTTTTGCCGGTTTGCTTTCTTTTTTATATTTATTTGTGTTTTTTTTGTTTGCTTAGCTAGTTTACTTTTGTTGGCTTTTTTTGAGGTAGTTTACCTTTTGTTTCATTGTCAAGACCATGGACAGCAAAGATTTTTATAGCTTCTTCTTTAATTGTCCATTTTTGTTTGAAAATTAAAACAAAAAAAAAAAAAAAAAAACAATAAATTAAAAACATCAAGCACTTACTCATGTCATAATTTCTGTTTAGATGCTGCTGCTGAACTGCAGAATACCTTACACACAACTTGCTAATGTGAGCACGTGTAGGGCTGGCGAATGATGTGTTGTAGCAACATGAGCGCCACACACCCTGGCAGCTACTCGGTGCGCCCTCTCAACCCAATCCCCGAGGAGCCATGCTGGTAGCTAATTGTCTGCCATGTCTGTGCCCAGAATATTGCGCTTGACAAAGTCAATGATTGTCGGCAGCGTTTGATTGATTAATGATAGCGCGTGTCAAGTGGCGAGGCAAAAGCCAATTGGGATTTTCTGTTGCTTGACTAATGAAGTCGCCGAGTCGGCCATGGCGCAGCATACAAATTGTATTAGGCCTTGAGTGTTGAAGCAGCCGACATGTACATGCGAGCATTGCTCAGCGCAGCTTTAATGCTGCCATACAGCTGCTACCTTACGGTGCACAGTGCGCCCCAAAAAGCATGTAACACCTTCCGTTTATAGCCGAAAATGACACAAACGAAGTTTTAATAAATAAATTTGCCAACATAATAAAACCAAAACTGCAACCGAATAAAGGAAGCATTTAAATTAAATGACACACAAAAAAAAAGAAAAAGAAAAAAAAACAAGAGAAAGAAAAACAAAAACAAAAAAAAATAATAAAAAGAAACGAAAATGCCAAAAAAAAAAAAAATAAATAAAACAAATGAGAAAAGGAATATAATACAAGAATACAGAGCAGGCAATTGCAGGCAACGATGCCAACACGGGCCATTGCCGACATTTTCCTTGCTCTGCATTGTGCTGTCTCGCTCTCGCTCGTGCCGCTGCCCGTGCACTTCCTGCTTAACTATTCAAAGTTTTGCCAGCCAACACGGATGTCCGTGTGGCAATTTTAATGCAATTTTTATTTCTCGTCTCGGCTTCCTCAGCAAAAGAAATAATTTTTATATGCACGGCTTCTTTTTTCGCTTTTTTTCTCTTTTTTCTCGTTTTTGTTTTCCGTTTTTTCGCTTGTTGTCGCCATTTACAATGTCCTTTTCCTCTGCTTTCGTGCCTTTCTTGCCCGTCTTTATATATTTAAATAGCGGAAATGTGCGACAAAATAATGAAACGGCCATAACGGAAGCAAGGTGTCGGTTTGCAGTTTTCGGCAAAAAAGGAAATCAACAGCAAAAAGGGATATTATTGCCTTGAGGTGCAATGACGCTCCTGGCATACATATTTTCTTTTCTTTACATTTTTTGTGCATCGTTGAGGCTGAAATTAAATGGCATTAAATTAAAAAGTGCACAGGAAACGTACATTCAAAGGTGAAAAACATGCTTTTGCATAACATATTCATTGCCTTGCCATTACTGCTGAGCACAGACGCTTACCTCCTTAAAAAGCACTGAGCTGACGGCGGCATCTCTGACTCCAATACTTGTGGAGCTTATTATTGGATGCCATGCAATTGGCAGCAAAAGAAGTGTGCTGCCGTAGCTTCTCATCTTTCCCGAAACAAGGTACAGTAAGCACACAAATTTCTTCACTGGAATTAGTTGACGACAGATCAGCGGAGAAACCGTTCTTCAAGTTAGCAATCTAGAAGACTATACAAACTTTGAGTATGCATTTTAATCGAACAAACGCAACATAATCATAGCCATTGAATCGTGTCTCAGATTATAGTAAGATCGTTTTATTATAGTCAGTTGTAAGCCGCTTAATTAATATGAGTCACATGCTCTGCAATGCCAAAGTTGAAGGGTGCGAAAACGACACTCAAGTGGCAGTTTAACAAATGAATGCCTCGTATTGGAGTGGAGTAAACAATTGTCAAAGACATGGCAGTGCCGCTGATAAGGGATAAGGGATAAGGGAAGGGGTGACTGAGTTTGCGGTTGCCCCTATTTGCTTATGCGCACAATCAGAGCTAGACAAGCAGAAACTCCACAGATAGATAAACAAAGCGATAAGGACATAACTGAACAAAGAGGAAGAAGTTAAATGATACTTTTATGTCTTTTCGATTTAAATGATAATTCAAGTTGTGTGTTTGTATTGTGATTAAAATGGCAGTACGCTCATTGCTGTCCTTGTTTTTGTCCTCCATGTACTCCATGTCCTCCATACTGTCCTTGTTGTCCCCCATGTTGCTGTTGCCATTGCTGTTGTTGTGTTATTGTGTTTTTGTTTAATAAACAATAATGCCATTGCGCAAATAAAATATCACAGAAATAAATACGCACACAAACTGCCATACGGTCGTCCTTTGTGCCAGAAAAAGGACACGCATTTAATATGTGCCAAAAACAGTCGCAAATACAATTGCTTCCCACATGGTTGTCGTCGCTGTTGTTGTAATGCGATAAATATTGATTTGAACAATAAACTAAAATAAATGAGTTTCACATTGAAGCAATTAAAATTTTGCACGCTTGACTTCTCTGCTATGGTTTTTAGGTGTTCGCTTGTTTATGCTCATATATCAAGTAACGAAAGCATACAAAACAAAACAAAAATCAAATATATATGTATTTACACACATTGAGCAACTTTGTTCTATTCGAAACGTATTTGCTCTGCTGTTTTCTTCAAGTTGCACACCACTTCGTGTTACAATAAACAACGCCCCTGACGACAATTATGAGAAAAGAATTCACGTTTACATTTGAATTTATTTGAAATAAAAATAAACTTTTAATTTCCGCATTATTAGCGGATTCTAAGAAATTTTATTACCAAGCAACATATTTTTTGCCAATCAGAATAAGTTGATTGCATCACAGGTGAAGAAGCCTTCGCCTGCTTAGGGTTGATGTGATGTATTGCTTCCTGCTCTTCTTCATCATGACGGCTGATTGAAAAATCATTTTCAATGAGTACCAGTCTGATTACATCGGAATCAAGAGACTGAATTTGCTCGAGAAGATAAGGCACTTCGGGTTCTGTATCTTCGGCTTAGACTTTTATGGTCATTATGAACTTGCATGATAACGATAAGGTCCGTGCTGCCACTCCTGGCTAAAATGTCTCCGATAAAATTTCATTCTATGAAAGAAACTTTATGATAAACTGTTGAGAACTGCAATAGTTGACTACCCTCTTCTTAGCCTCTTCATTACCCATTCAATCCGAATATTTCATTTATTTCTTTTTTAATTTAGCAAATAAAATTTTCAAACAGTGAATTCCTTAAAGTGTAATGTTACAGAGTTTTGCATACTTTTTGTTATGAGTGTTTGTCGTTTGTCTCAACTAACCGAGTGACTGCTCAGCAACTCCAGCCGAGTTAGTGTGTGAGTGTGCACACGTGTGTAAACATTGGGTTTGCGGTATTGCATGCCTTGGATAAAACGAGATAAGGACTGAAAATGTTGCAAAACGATGCAAGCCAAAACGTGCATAATTGAATATTATAACTAAAAATTTGTTATTAGACAAGAATGCCACGACACGGAGAGCACTCGAGCGAGGCAAGCCAAAGGGACATCAGAAATGCACAATGTATATGCAGGAAAATTACAACAGGATACGGACTGTTTAAGCTAAGCAAACAGTTGCCAAGACAAAGGAGCATGTCCATGCGTTGGCATTTTTGGTGTTGAGTTGAAATAACAGGATTAAACTGTTCGCATGTTTAATAATATTTGATGCGGCGGCAATGCTGCTCCTAACAATCAGTCCTAGCCAGGACGAGTGAGCATCACCAGCATGACACCAGCCAAGAGTAGCATGTAGCACGGCATAAATTGTTGGCAGCCAGCAGCAGGCCACCAAGTTGAAGCAGCTGTCAAAATAAATGCCTTAAAGAGATTTCAACTTAGTCGGCTTCGAAATCCTTTGCTCAATAATTAATTAGCATATTAAGCACAAGCCCAGTTTGTACCCCTGTGTGTGTGCGTATGTGTGAGTGTGTCTATGAGTGTGCGTGTGTGTTTAGCAATCTTAAAAATTGCTATAGGAAAAGAAGCAGCCCAAATTAATTGCCGTCTTAAGTTTGCTGAATTTTCTACTAATAAATTACTACAGAAATATTCTTGAACGTATTTTAACTTCTTCAGGGAGACGAGAGTGAGCACAGTCGTGCATAGATGATTGCAAGTGTGTGTGCAATAAAAACTCGTAAGCCCGACATACATTATGAATAAGCAGTTATACACTATATGTGCTTTTTTCTTATTCTTTGTTTTGCGGAAACCGGAAATTAAGCGAATATGTGCTCACTACGCAAACTTAAAGCGGAAGTTAATTGTTATGTGAGTTATGTTTGCATACAAAAACACACACACGCTCAAGGAAGCTGAAAGCTGCAAAACACTAACCATGCATAGCGTAAGTTGCGTATACGCTTTGGTCCTTTTCGCTGCTTGCTGATGTTGCTGGCAGCAGCTAAGTCAATAATCAGCACCAGCACGACTTAGCTGAGCACTGCAGAAGCAGATTATTGTAATTTTGCTACTCACGTACTAGGGCCAGAAATTTAAGCCACTATTCCATGTAAAAGGCAGCTGAGCTGCAACATTATACAACCTTCTTCTGCTTAACCATCTACACTTGTTTATCGAGCAGATCCTGCTTTATTTTTAAATAATTTTTTGGAATTCAAATGCCAAAAGAGTTTCACGTAGCGGATTGCAATATGGGGAGCTGCATCATGTTTATTTATAAGCTCACAGTTCAAAGCAGACGCGGCGCTGCTCTGCGCTGAATAAACATCAACGCGCAAATCTACCATGTTCCCGTATTCGCAAATCACTCCGGATCACGCCGCACAAGTTATGCGAGTTTCTCTGTTACAAGTTAAAATCTCTCGGTTCGCTCATCTCTCTATTATTTTTATTTTTTTCAAATATGTATTTTTCATTTATGCATTCTCAGCTTTATGACTTCCTGTTGCAGTTGCCTCAAGTAACTTGCAAGAACTTGTTTATGCTTTTACGTCAAATAATAATGGGACGCACTATCGCAGGACCGGCGAAGTGCAGATGGTTCACAATAAGCCAAATGACAATAGAAAATAGTCGAAGAATTTCACTTGAGAAGAACAGCGATTTGGAAAGAATATTGTGTCCGTGCCTATGGGATTTGGCGAACCCCCATGCGATTGAAAAAACAGCAAATGAAAAGAGTTTGGCAGTTTGGAACTTCTCAATTGCATATATTTAGGAATAAAAATTGCATTTGCTAAAATGTCACACAAATTTCGATACGAACGCCCACGAATATCATTTACTAGAATTTATTGTTAAGGCAATTGAACATTTACGGTTCCCGTTATGGCATCTTATCGTTTTGTAAGAGCCGAATTGCTAAGCAGAGGCAGAGCAGCAATGTGCCACCAAATGGTGAAAAAACAGCAGCAGAATTACACCCGTCAGTGGTGCAAATTTCACAAGTCTGAGATTCATGGACAATGACATCATCAAAGCACTTTAACTCTCCGTCATCCGCTTTTATTGCGTAGTAGCAACGACGATGGTAAGCATGGGACCCACCTTAAAGCGATAAGAAAATATTAAGTGGAAAATATTTTAATATGGAAATCTAGGGTTTGCTAATTCTTGGACAAATGCCAGAGATTGACCTCCTCGTTTCATTGATGAGAAGTAAAGAAAAATTAAATTCCTACTTTTCAAATTTAAAATCAAATGTATTAAGCATTAGAAGACTGAAGAATTCTATTTCTGAAAAGTCAAACTTGTGTAGTACAGTCTAACCTAACATAACCTAACACAGCATAGCTTAACGATGTGCAAGACGCGGCTAGCACTTTGGCCGAACCAGCCAAAACATCTCCGGCGCTCAACAATTTTCCCAAACGTAATTCGGTGTCACATCTGACGCATTGACCACTTACGCTTGGCAACATTGCAATGAGCATTGGCATGCTTATAAAATATATTGTTGTATTGATAGGAAAAAATTGTTCTCTTTAGTAAAAGTAATTTTTCTTCCGATCGTTCCTATGGGAGCTATAACTTATAGTAATCCGATATTTATCATATTCCGATATATGATTAGATATTACTTAAAATGATCAAATCCAAAATTTGGTAACGATAAATGAAAAAGTTTTTCTCAGTATATGTTGTTCTTTGGCCGATCGTTCCTATGGCAGCTATATGTTATAGGTTGAGTATCGAAAAAAAATAAAGTCGTTATGCCTATGGGTCAGGCGAGTCTTCGTGCCAAATTTGGTCCATACGGACAGCCAAACAGACAGAAAGACAAACAGACGGACATGGCTTGATTGGCTCGCCTTTGAATGCTAATCAAGAATATATATTCATTATGGGGTCTGCCACACCTCCTTCTGCCTGTTACATACATTTGCACAACTTTAATATACCCGAAGTGTATATAATATATAATTTTTGGTAGAGGGTATAAAAATATAAGCTTAGGTGCAAATAAGTGCTGTTTCTCTGAACACTTAATTATTCTTGGCTCAATCTTACTTTCAGTAAGGAAATTTGTTTTAATTCGTGAAACATCACGGGTACATTACACTTATAAACGGTTTAATTAACTAATAAGTTCATAAAAACTTACTGAAACTGAGAAGCAAGGAATTACCGATGATGACATCAATATATAAAATTTATTTATTCAATTGTAATGGATTCATATTGTAAGTAATTAACTTACCTACGATAACTTGAAACGTCGCGCAGCCCGTGATAAGAGTCTCATTACCAGACTCGTCACACTCCTCCAGTTTGCCATCCTTACCCTCGCATTTTAAATCGAGAGTTGTTCTGCAATTGTAGCATTGTAAGGCAAAGGCTCCAATGTAAAACGACCGCAAGAGTTTACAAAATTTTATGTATTTTCTTTAAAAATTATTAAATATGCAACCTACCTGAGAAGGCAAAACTGGCGATAATCACAACGGCCAAAGACGTTTTAGATGCTGACACCATAATATCTTTTTTTCCATTTTATTTATATCGCTTCAGAAATAACTAATATAAAATAGTAAAATATTTTGGAACAAAACTTATCTTAATTTTGCGTTGACTTAAAAACATTTGAAAAATAGATATTTAGTCTGATAGGGCTTCTTTACCGCAGTAAATCTTAGCCTAACTACAGTGGCTCCAAGCTTATTTCAACCAGCTTGTTAAATATGGAATAATTACCTTTCCTAAAGCGGCATGCAAACTACGGTACTTAAGTTTTTAAATATCCTTTAATAGAATTTATAGTTAACAAAAATGATCCTCTTACTGCACAATGCAACTTTATGATTGTGCTAAGCTAAGGCAGAGTAGCAATATGCCAACATATGGTGAAAAAAGATTGGCAGCGGCATCCGAAGTGGAAAGCTTTAAACTTTAAGTATACATTAGGTTTTCCTAGTAAAGACGTTAGTTAGTGTTATATGAGGATCTTTTCAGGGAACGTAGTGTTTATAAGTTATAACTCAACAACTTTGAAAATTGTATTTTGGCTACTCCGAACTAGTGCAGAAAGTGACAGAAATTTAAGCCACAATTCCAAGTAAAAGTCAGCTGAGCTTCAACATTATTCAACCTTCTCCTGCTTCCGTTTTCCAGTATTTGTCCCATACGTATTAAGCAGCATAGCGAAAGCCTTTTTTTTTTTAATTTCTATGCGGTGGTTCGAAACCTGCTGTCGGAAGAATTTTTATTTTTTAATAATATTCCTTACTTTAATATATTTACTTATGAGAATATATTCTTTTATATAGTTTTTTATTCCGGTTGAAAATGCTTAAACGCGACAATACATACAAGCCAACTGCCAGTGGCTGCCGGTAATTAATGCACAATTATGTAAATACAGTGCAAAAATAAAATGAATTAAATGAAATAAAACAAAATAACAACATTTATTTAATAATAATGTTATGCATGAGAATATTGGTGCATCGTAAAAATTTCGTGTATCAGCCAAAAAAAAGCCATTTTTCTTTGACGTCATACATATGAATTGGCGGCGCTGTAATCAGAACGCAACATAACTATAATGAGAGTGGTCCGATTTCTGTAACACTTTGGCGTCACCTGCTATTTATTACACCATGATTTGTGGTAATGTTAGCCCAAAGGGAAAAATGTGAGAACGTACCATAACTTTTTTTGAAATCCAAATGCCAAAAGAGTTCCACGTAACGTATTGCAATCTGGGGAGCTGCATCATTTTTATTTATAAGCGCACATTTCAAAGCAGACGCGGCGCTGCTCTGCGCTGAATAAACATCAACGCGCAAATCTACCATGTTCCCGTATTCGCAAATCACTCCGGATCACGCCGCACAAGTTATGCGAGTTTCTCTGTTACAAGTTAAAATTTCTCGGTTCGCTCATCTCTCTATTATTTTTATTTTTTTCAAATATGTATTTTTCATTTGTGCATTCCCAGCTTTATGACTTCCTGTTGCAGTTGCTTCAAGTAACTTGGAAGAACTTGTTTATGCTTTTATGACAAATAATAAAGGGATGCACTATCGCAATACCAATAGAAAATAGTCGAATAATAGCGCCCATGCACCGGGGGGACGTAACTCAAATCTCATATAAGTGACTATTTGGTTAAAATATATACGATGGCCGATTTACGAAATTCCTTACTCAGTTTTCAAATCCCAATGCGATTGAAAAAACAGCATATGAAACGAATTTGGCAGTTTGGAACTTCTCAATTGCATATATTTTAAGAATAAAAATTGTATTTGCCCAAATGTCAAAGGCAATTGAACGTTTACGGTTCCCGTTATGACATCTTTCCGTTTTGTAAGAGCCGACTTGCTAAGCTGAGGCAGAGCAGCAATGTGCTAACATATGGTGAAAAAAGATTGGCGGCAGCAGAAGACTTTCCATTGCACATATCGGTAGCGCAAAAATTACAATCAAGATTCTCAATAGCGGAATACACCACACACTCATAATTTCCGTCTTTCGTTTTAACTCCAGCATAACATAGACGCAGGAATAACATCTCATTATCTAAAAAAAGGGCAGAAAAATAAATATAATTTGAAAAATTTATTATGATGCACTTGATGGATAATAATACTCAGCACATATGAAAATGGGTTTTCATTAATTGAGATCGACAGGAATTGGTCATTGACTTAGAAGTGGACTATTGTTTAGGATATTACATTAAATCTTCCAAGATTTCCTTAAAGTAACTATTTATTTACATTTCGATGGAACATTTGGCAAAACTGAAGACTTTCTTTCTATTTAATCTCGATAGGAATTTTTCTCATTTTGAAACTTTACATTTGATTATCTATGAGAGTTTATAAGAAGCTTGAACCCTTTTTGGGATATGTGCTTTTTTTGTTTTCGATTAAATGCTAAAAATTTGAATAGTGTGATTATATACTTGGTTTTAATGCACGAATAGTCGCGCAGCCCGTAATAGTTTTATTAGAGAATGGTTGACATTCTTTTAGATCGCTGTCCTTAGGTTCATATTTTTTACCGCACTCGGATTCCGAAGACGATTCACAAGTATAGCAACGTATGGCAAACGCTGAAATGAAAAAACGATCGCGCGAATTAAAGTTTTTTTTTTAATAGCTACTTTGACTCTTTCTAACTACGTAACGCACCCGAGAATGCAACATTGGCGATAATGGCAAAAGTCAAAGACATTCTTAATACCGACACCATAATTTCGCTTTTAATTTAAACGTTGAACTTTAACACAAAACCAATTTTCGTAATAATTATATAAATATTATCAGTAAATGATTTCAATGCACTGAATTTCGTGTTGACAGATAAACATAAACATCAGTTCAGTAAATTTTTAGTATGTTAGGAATTAAGAAGTGGGTAATCAAGCCTAACTTTTTACTGCCCAATAAAAATGAATGGGCGGACCCTTATAGGCGAAAATTTTAATTCGTTATGTCTCTTGAAGTATCTGATTGATTGAAGTTTCGTACATATATTGTAGTAATAATATTATATGTAGTAATAATATATAATTGTTGTAATCTTAATATACAATAAGCATAATAATTTACAGCACTGTAAAACAATACAATTTACAAGCGCTGTATTTCCGAACAAATCAAACGTAGAAAGTATAAGTCAAGCAATGAGCTTGAGTATCGAATCAAAATAAACAAACTTTCCACAAGACGTAATCGGCACTTAGGCCGAAGCAAAGAGAACGTCACAAGGACATAACAATGTTCCTACGCGTAATTAGAAGCCGACACAGAGCGTTGACCACTTACGCTTAGTGACATCGAACCGAGCATTGCTTTGTTTATGCACTACGTAATATTATGTTATATGCAAAGTAAGCATATATGCATTTGATAAAACCAATGCATAAAAGTAAATAAAAAATGCCTTATTATAAGGCAATCGCTCTGCTGACGCAACCAAAAATATTGTAATGTAGATACATAATGCTTAATATGAATAAGACACACATTCTTAGCTGGATCTTTCTGGCTGCCACATCCTTGAAAGAATATAAAAATAAATAAAGGTTGTTAATTAAATAAACTGAGTACGCAAAGGACAACAATATGAAAGAAATTTAAGTTCTTCATATTTCTGAAACTATGGATGTAGATGGATGGTACATATGTAAAAGGACACTGGAAGAAATAAAATGCATATTAATTGTGGGCGGTGCTACGTCTTATACGTGAAAGAAAATCAAAATTCGTCATTTCTGAATCTTTTTAATGCAGATTTATGAAATGTGGTATATATGAAAGGAGTATCGTGAAAAATAAGATAACTATAGGGTTATTCAATTAGAAGTTTTTTTCTTTTTTTTAATTTTCTATATACAATATATAACTAGAACGGCAGAGCTATAGTCGGGCGTAACCGACAATAAAAAACCCTGTTCCCAATCCAAAACTGAAAATAATTTTTGGCTGCTTCAATATTTTGTATTCATTAAGTAAGGATATCTCAAGAAAAAATTTTTTTTTTTTTTTTTTTTTAGTCATATCTCTTTATTATTAATGTTATCTAGGCGTTAATCAGCACTCAGTTTGTGCTATGAGACACCTGGTGTAAAATAGTTATACATTCGCCAGTTTTTGTGTTACAAAAGGGTTTCTTAGTTTAGACTTCATTAAATCCATTTTTCGGCCGATTGTTCCTATGGCAACTATATGTTATAGTAAACCTATATTTATAATATTTGGGAATACGACTGGATACTACTTAAGATCATTTAATCTAAAATTTGGTAATGATATCATAATAAACAAAAATATTTTTCTCAGTAAATCTTGTTTTTCGGCTGATCTTTCCTATGGCAGCTATATGTTATAGGTCGAATATAAAAAAAAAATAATTGTTATGCCTATGGATCGGGAGAGTCTTCGTGCAAAATTTGGCGGATGCGGGTCTTACCGTTTCCGAGATCCGTTTGTTCATACGGACGGACAGACAGACAGACGGACATGGCTAGATCGACTCGAATTTCGATGTTGATCAAGAATACTCATACTTTATGGGATCTACCTCGCCTCCTTCTGACCGTTATATACATTTGCACAACTTTCATATACCATTTTTTGGTACAGGGTATAAAAATGAATGCATTTCAAAACTATTTGACCGATCGGGATGAAACTTTGGGAAGTTGTTGAGTTTACTCCTGGGAAGGTTTCTGGCACAGTAATTTTAAGCTAACTCCCTCTCGGCCGCCCCACTCTTTATAAGCGAAAAACTAAAATCGTTGTATCTCTTAAAGCTAAGGTTCTAGGTGGATGAAATTCGGTATATATGTAAAGAATACCGGGAGAAATAAGGTGCATAATAAAAGTGGGCGGCGACACGCCTATATATATATAAAGGACAATAAAAATGCATTATATATATAAAAGTCCGTTATCACGGTGCGGTAGCGGGCGTCATTGACGGTAATGTTCTGTTCGGCCTCATTTTTGACGCAATGGTAGAAAATTATTAATTCCAGTTAATCACATTTGTCAAGGCGATCGTCATAGCTGCTAAGATTAAATATATGTAAATGGACTCACGGTTCATATGTATGTATATTTATATTTAGAAGTTGCTTGAACTCTTAAAATAAAATCCTCATCATGTACACGACAAATAAGTTAAAATAATCACAAAGGACGTCCCATAAGATCCTTACTCGCCTAACATGTCCCCGAATGTACGTTTCTTCAGTCTCCGCGACACAAGGCGATTAAAAAACCAGCATATGAAAAATGTTTAGATTTTTCCACAAATATTATTTAATTAATTATTAAATGAATTAAATTAGCTAAATATTTAGAATTTATATTAAACGATCCTCCCACAGCACAGTGCTACTTTATGGTTCTCATCGCGGCGTCTTTCATGTTTATAAGAGTTGATTTGCTAAACCGAGACAGATCAGTAATGTGCCAACAAATGGTGGGAAAAAAGTCGCAGAATTGCACTTGTCTTCTTTACAAATTTCACATTTATCTAAAGTCATATTTTTTCCAACAATAATGCATTCGAATTTATCGCCTTTCTTAATGCCACTGTAGCATCTTCGCATGATACCTGCCTCTCCGTTATCTAAAGAAGAGAAAAGGAAGGTGGTGTAAAAAAAAGTTGATGATGTACCTGAATTTAAAATAGTTTTTATATCCGAAATATAGAAAAACAAAAAATGACTGACACTTTTTGAAATTAAACTTAAAAGTCCGATAAGTAAGCAAAATTTACTCGCACTTTATTTTATAAAAGTCAAAAATTGCTTGGCTATGTTAGATCGGTGCAAGCAACTGAATTTCCTGATTTGCAGCAACTAGAAACGATAGTTCGAGTTGAATTCTTTTAAAAACCCACTTTTATCATTTTAAATCAAGCGCAGGAGTCACACTAAAAGACCTGAAAATTCTATCTCGGAAATGTGAAATCTGTCAATTTTGTTTTTATTTTTCTATGTAAAATAACATAATAACAGTCCCATGTATTGTCCAAAGTTCTGTGTCTGAATTATTCGCATGTGTTCTGAATTTATCAGAAGTCCAAGTCATTTTCGTCGTTTGGATTTAGTTGTGTTTTGATGAAAACTTAGGAGTTCATGTGGTACGATTACTTACAAGTAATTTTCATCGTAGCGCAGCCATTTAAAATATCTTTTGAATCACTGCCAGGGTTTTCACACTCCTCCAGATCGCTATCTTTACCCTTATAATCTTCACCGCAATCGGAATCCTTCCTTGAGTCGCAAGTGTAACAACGTAAGCCGAAGGCTGAAATGAAAAATATACGAATCTTTCAGAATTATTTGTAGTTACTTTGACACATTCTAACTATGCAACGAACCCGAGAATGTCACACCGGCGATTATCGCAATGGCCAAAAACGTTTTTATTCCCGAAACCATAATATCTTTCTTTATTTCGTTGCGAATATTTCGTTTCACAAATATTTTTAAATATAGAAAAGTTTTGATAAAAAACTGATCTGAATTTTGCGTTGACTCTTAAATAACTGAAAAGTAAATTTTAAGTTGCCAGGCAATAAAGTCATTTGAATAAAATCTTTAGCTTTTTATCGCAGCAAGTGAGTAAATATAAGTCAAATTACAGTCATATATAGCTTATTTTACCAAGCTTGTTAAAAATGAAATTCCCCCTGTAATTAGAAACTGGCCCGTATAGAAAGGTTGTTGTCACTTCACAGCAAGTTTTCCTTCATGTTAATAGGCTGGCTGCGAACATACAGGCGCATTTGCGCTTACAAAATTTCAAATAATTCCATTTCAATATTAAATGTGGTCACCCTTATTTGTGAAAGCCTATTAAACCTATTATGTATAGATTCCTCCTGTTTACATGTGGTTCCTATTCTTATTCTTGGTCAATTCTCTGAATGTACGATTTTAGAAAGGCCCACAGTTTTTCTTTCATAATCACGATTGAGCTAGCGGTTCAATGAAGTGGCGGCAGTTCCGAATGCCCCTGTAATGCACAATTTCCGATTTTGTTTTTGTTTAGTTTTATGGGTGTTATTGGAAGAAAGTTCATTGATATCGTACTCTGGGACATATTTTTATTCATTATTCACCGGAAAGTTGCAATTTTTCGTCGCCGCTTGCCAACATAAAGGTCTCGGCCCTAACACTGTCATTAAAATGCGATGTGCTGATATAGGACAATGCTTGGCGATAGACCTTCCGCGGTGTTCTACTTTCAAACATTACGAAACAGAATTTAACATATGAAAACTGCACCATGGTGGTGGCCTGTAAGGGATTCATTTCGTAAAAAGGAAAACTGACTAGCAAATTGAACTGTGTATTTTAAGTAATACAATTATTTTGGATATTTTTTTGTTTTTGTTACTAGATCGATGGCCAAACACATTATGCCAAGCATTTTAATATCTATACTCTATAGATAATAATACAATGTTCACCCTTACTGCTTTATCCAACGGCATTTTCGTTCGCTCTGCCAATGAATTCAGTATCAGCTGCTATTGCGAAGGCCAGAGAAAAGAGCCAGAGAAACTGCAGTGAAACCATTTTGGCCAATTCAGGTGTTGCATCTATATTTAAATCGAAGCCGCCGTTACGTTAATCTGATGCGGTGTGTGGCTCAGAAACATTCACGTGCACTCATATTGCAGTCGGAAGGCTCAGCAATTAAATTAATGCAATTTGTTGCATTTGCAGTTAAATCTCAGAAAAAATCATATTAAGCATAATTTACGTTTGTTGTTAGTAATGAGTTGAAAATCAAGGCGGCTGCCAGTCGAACGCTCAACCGCACATGTGTGTGGTTTGTGTATACAAAAATACAATATATGAGCATTAAAACATAAAACGGAAAAGAGTAAAAAAAAAACCAAAATGATGAAAATAAAATTAAAATAAAAAAAACGAAGCAGAAACACAGTGCATACGCAAAGATTTCTCGTGTGCGCCTGAAAGCACGCTTCAGTATAATTTGCGGTCGTGTTCATTGATCTCCTGGGAAGCATTAAGTTTTAATGATTTATGTTGAAAATTGTGTGGCACGCACACTCACGAACACAAACACGAACACGCACGCTCAAATGCAAGTTTGTACTTTAGTTGGATGGATTTCTTACTTGCTTTTATTTTTATTTTTTGTTTTTTTATTTGATTTTATATAATACGTATTTCTTTCACGATTTATTTATTTTTTGTGTTTCATTTTTGTTTTTTTTTTTTTGTTTTTTTTTGTAGCTATTGTTGTTGTTGTTGTTGTGTGTTGCAAGTTTGCAAAAAGGATTAAAGTGTTTGACGGCAAGGGCATACCAAAAGGATCAACTGCGTTGGCAAGTTATGCGCTGAGGTTTACCCAAGGCGCTAAACAGCAACGCAGCCGCAAATACAAAGCAAATATTTGCCTTGCGGTTGATTCCAACCGAAAATTCTTACAGCGCAAATATGTATAGCCGAGAACGGGGCACAGACAAAAGAGAAATGAGAAGGCAGGCGTCTGCGCCCAAAAGTATGCTAAACAGCCTACGACATGCGTGCGCAACAAAAGTCATAATTCAAAAGCTGCAAAAAGTAGGCGCACAAGACGTACGAAAGAACAAGAACAAGTGTATTGCGTAGTGGGTGGGGAAGGGGGAGGTGGGGAGGTAGAGCTGGCTCTGTGCGGTCTGCACGCGTGGTCGGGTGTGTGCGTGTGCGTTTGTGCAATGCGCTAGGTAAGGAAGTTCTGCTGCAACTATTAATCAGGCTTTAATTGTTTTCATGTGTGTTGGTTTTTGACACACACACACTCAAACCCACACACAGTCTCACACACATGACAACATGTATCATGTTGCCAAATCTTTTTGTAATCTCTGGCATTTGTCTGGATTTTTGTACAAGTCTTAAAATAGATTTATGTGCCTTTGGCAAACGAGCGGCCACCTCGAGTCTGTCGGGCGAGAAGGCGAGGAGGGGCTGCACTACTACCCGGAATTTGTGGCACTTACATGGTTAAATAAAGTGAAGTCTACTTTTAGGCAGCTACGGCAGACTTCTTTAGTATTTTTTATTTCTATTTTCTTTTTTTTGATTGTTTAAATTTGCACAGTTTTGTGCTGTGCGGTGCTGAATGAATCAAAAGCAAATAAAATTTAAGCTACGTGGTAATCTTCGGTCATTTGTAGTCATAAAAAAACATTTCATCACGTTTACATTTTGGCTGTTTAGAGTTGCGCATTTGCCACTTCGTCTTTGTTGGCTAAATATTTCAGTTTTGTGCAGTTAAAGCCACGCAGCACAACATACAAATTTGAATTTCCAGTCGCACTCACAGTCGCACAGCAGCCAAAACTATGCAAAATTTATTTCAACTACAGCAACTTTGGCATGGAGGCGGACAAGGGAGGCAACATGAGCTGTGACACTTGCAGCAGCGCTGTGACCAAAGTGGTCTGCAGCTGTCCTTGTTGCTGTCTAGTTTCCCGCTAAGCATCGCCTCGCCTCGCCTCAGTCCCCGGCAGGTGTTTGTGGTCAAGCTGTTGTGGTTATGTTGCCAAAGCGTTGCCATATTTTCTAAATAGTCGTAAACTGCAAGGCAAAAAACTCAAAACGACACAGGATTAAAACATGAAATGCGAATAAAAAGTTGCTGCTGATAGTTGGCACCGCAAACTCTTGGCGAGCAGCAAGAAAAAAACCCACAAAAAAAAACAAACAAAAAACAGCAACAGCAAATATGAGACCACTCAGGATATGTACATGTGATTTATGCATGCAAGATAATAAGTGGCAAGTCGCATATAAAAGAGAAACAAAATAAATAACAAAATGAAAAAGGGAAACCAGTGCAAATAAAGTTAAGCGTTTGCTTTAAAGTCGTTTACTCATATACGAGCATAAACATCAAAGCAAAGCAATCTGGCTTTTGGATCTTTACGGTTTGCTCATTGGCAGCCGTTCAGAAGCTTGCTATGACACACAGTAATTAAGAGTGAAATATGTCCTGGTTCATCGGGATAACTTGCCTTCGCTTATTTAAAAAGTACACATGGCCAGTTTATGCCCAGCATCAGCATGGAAAGCTACTTCTGATTAATATCGGAGCTATTTATGGACAGGGAATAAGGATATGAAATATATTTGGATACTTAGATAGTTTGGTCATGCGACAAATAGCTAAAGATTAATTCAATTCTCTTACTGTCATTACATTTTAAATTAGTTCTTGCTGCCGCTGCAGCCGTCAATGTTCGAACTTTCTTTTAGTCATTACCAAGGGCGATAATTCTAAGCTTTTGCTTGGGCTTGCTTATTTTGCCTATTTAGAGTTTCCAGGCTTATTTTTAATGATCATGCATATTTTGCATATTTGCCTGCTGATTTTACTTTCTCTTTGGTATACAGTGCACTTTCGCATATTTGACAACCCTGTTGACCACTTTTTTCCCGCGCATTCATCTGTTAACAGTCTTTTGATTCTACAAGTGTATTAAAAATGACGACTACATCGATGTGTCAACGCTTTTGGAAATTTCAAATTTTAAATTCTGTACAGGAACGTCGGTTGTTGAAAGGTCATTCTTCTCTGCATATACAACATTGTTAAAAGCGCAACGAAGATATTTTGTATGTAGATATTTGAAAATTTATAGCAACATTTAATCGTTTATTGCAATTTTTCGCTGTTTCCAACAAATTGACAAATTGAGCATATTTGAATGCATATTTAACACTCTTTTAGTGCATATTTAAGCGCTTAAAACTGTATTTTTCGAGCATATTTTTATCGGTCCTGGTCATTACATTCTTTCATCAAACATCATTCGTTCAATTGCATTCGATTCCTTCTCAATTAAATATGTTTCATGGTGATTATAAGAATGCCTTAACTCGATTGTGCACGAATATACTTTGATTGGGTTTATAAAACACGTGGTTATGCTGTTATATAAACACAGCTACAAAGTAAGGGAGGGGGAACGATCTCTAGTGTAAGCAAGTTCTCACAGAGCGGCTGATATAATACGCACTCGCTGTGATACTTATTGTGGAGTCAGGGCACTCACAAGCAAGCTTGTATTCATCCTGCAAACATTCGAATTCCAAACTTCTGGCCAATTTGTATAGTGAGTTGGTGAAATAGTTTATTGTAATGTAAACCTGAGTATGAATTTCACTGCATTTTTGAAAAGAAATCTCTGTTGCCATTCAAAATCTTTTTCAACAAAGCCAATAACATACCCAACAAAAATGCCAGAAATAATTTTCATTTCGCTTAGGCTTTTGGCCTTTGACTATGCGCATGAGCTTTATTGCTCTTGAAGGAAATAAAGAAATATTTTTGCATGGCTTGCCGGCTGCATGTGTTGGCTGTGTTTGCTTTGAGCGCCAGGCAAATCCTTTTTCATGTAATACACAGCAAAAAGTTTAATCAGTACAAAAGGCGACCATGCCAATGCCACAGACACAGGCACTGGCACAGTCACAGTCACAAATGCTCATCAGGCAGAACTCATTGAAAATTGAAAATTTTTGCTTTAGACAACACTTTTTGTGCTGAAATCAATGCATGTTGTGCTGCCACGCCCCCTCCGACTGCCTACTTTCGTAAAATTCCTATCTCACACACGTTGAGTCTCATCGGGGTACTTAGGGCAATGATAAGTGCGCCTCTCCACACTCATGCTCTTGCTGATGATGCGTTTATTGTTGTTGATTGTTGTTGATTGTTGTTGCTGTTGTTGCTGTTGTTTGTCAATCTACCGAACAGTAACTGCCGGGTTGGCTGCACGCACAGACGTAATCAGCATAGAAATCGGAGCCTTCGTCTGCCTCTATGCCATGCAGATGGGGATTTGTACACGTTTGATTCCAGCCGCAAAAGTGAAGCCATGATGCCATGAGTGAGTGGCACAGAATTGGCTTACTCAAATGAGAATAAATCGCATGTGCCAGCAGCAACAGCAGCAGCAGCAGCATAAGCAGCCAAAGTAACAGCCAGAACAGCAGCAGTGAGCAGTTGCTACAAATCCTTTAGCACTTTTTTTTTATTTCTGCTTTTTTTTTTTTTGCCTACAATTCACACACATAGTAAGGCTGGCCTGCGTAGCTCTGCGAAGTATCGACAGCAGTTTAAATGCCTTCGCTTCTTCGACTTCGACGAGTCGAACACGATTTTCGTTGATTGCAAACTGATGTTATTGGATATGCGTCTTTGCAGCGTTCTTTGACGTATTGCGAAATGTGCAGTTGAGCCGAACTAATCCCTACGGCTGACCATCGGTCGTCTAGTGCTTCTCAATCCCGTTCGAGTTCATGTGAAGTGCTCCTGCATTCGTATTTGGTACTTGGCTATCTTTGGTCTTTTCCCCGTATATCTGACACTGTGCATATCTGAACTGGCAACTGCGCATTGGGTATTTGCCGTTTTTTTATAAGTTCGAGTCTCATATCCACGTCACCCAAAGATCTATTTTGATAGTTTCAATTTATGCAAACATAACTCAATGTTTATAAAAACTTCCAGTGATTAAAATACTTAGTCGGTATCATATTTCTCTCATTGCGCCTTCAGTTGGTCAACTATCCTCAGACTCCCCAAAGCACAATTCATTAGGGTTTGCGTCTATAAACACCAATTCGGAGCAACTTCAAGATTATACCCCAAGGTTTCTTAGGGCTTATTTAGTACATTTTTGATAGCAACTAGATTGAAGCAAAAAATTCGATTGCTTTAATAGATTTCCCATGCTCAAGTTCAGAGATTCAGTTTGCTAGCTTCAGAGCAATTACCCGTTACTTCTCAAATTGAAGCCTGCTCAATTAGACAGGGAGAAAATTAAGCAAACGATAAACTTGATGTGATCTTGCTTACAGCACGAACCTTTACTCACGCCATGTACATACTGCACTCATGTCATATACGAGTACACCTCTCACGCACGACACGATTTCGCTTGTGTGCGCGCAGAATAGACAAAAGCATTGTTGGCATAGATGTGAAGCTTGTCATAATTACATTAAACATATTAAAGCAACTTGCTGCTGGCAGCGTGCCCCCTCCCGACTGCTCAACTGTCTGAGCATTGCCTTTGGAGGCGTGAGTGTTTACACATAATGCTAGCGCAGCTCAATGCGAGCATGTGTGTCCTCGTATGTGTGTTGCCGGCGTTAATGCGTTGCGTGAGCTAAGCCGTGCAGCTCGCCGGCAAACTAACTGGGTGCCATAAAAGATTTTCAACGGTTTCACTGTTATGATTCTCAGGCGCCATTGTCTGCCCGGCCCCATGGCGGGCGAGGCGGGTGTCAGCATTGTTTCACCGCTGACCTGGGGTGGGGGGTGGCCTGGCGTGTGAACACTTACGCATAGTAAGTAATTAATAACAATTAATTTGAGCGCACGAGTTTAGTGTAACTGAAATTGAGTTAAAGCGTTGCCAATTAGCCGCCTGTGGGTGCCGGTGAAGGCTGAATGGCGAATGGCGAATGGCAGAGATAATGGCGAAGCATAGTACAGAAAATGGTTAGCTGAGAGCCATTATTTCACCCAAATTGCTTTGAACTTGTGCTTAGACTCGGTTCGGGTATTAAAATTGGCAATTAAAGCAGAAAGACCGGCTTTAAAAACGGCACAGGTGAGGCATTATTCCGGTAGACTGCTTTAATGCCGGCAAATTTAGGTCAGCTAACTGACCGAGAAAGTAGTTAAAAATAGAAAAAAAAAAGAAAAACATAAAAAACAATATAAATTTGTTAGCTGTAGTGGATTAGGTAATTGTGTGTCGGTTTCTTAATTGGTTCCTTAGAAAGATTGCGCCTGCAAACAAATAAACGCAAAATATGTAATAATCTTGATATGCAGAAGTGAAATAGATTTCTACGAATTTCAAATCAATCATCAGAATGTTACATATGGAATCATCAAAGGACTCATTATGATTCCTGTTGGGGTTGTAAAAATACAAAAAAAAAAAAAATAAAAATAAAAAAAAACAAAAATTCAAATGGAATTTTTGCAACAGTTCTCAAAGAAAAATTCACAATCTATTGTTTATGCTAGCGCAACGGAAGCTATCCAACTCGTCTACTCTTTTTTTGTATATTGTATATGAAATATAGTTCAAAATTAAAACAAAAAGAAAAAACATAAATAATAAAAAACAAACAAAACGAAAATTCAAACAACATAAGGAAAGTTTATTGGCGTAAAACAGCATGGGGGCAAACGAAAAAGCAAACTTAAAAGCCTTTTTCATAAGTCAATTGAAATTTATTACATAACACATGCAGCTTCCACATTTCCATTCGCATTTACTTTTCAATATATTTTCCTTATACTTACTTTTCCACTTTTCACGCACTTTGTGCGCCGACTTACTTTTTTGCGAGCGACTTTGAGATAATTTATAAAGTGTTTCATGCATCACAGTAGCACCGACACCAGCCACGACTGCGACTCCGTCTCCGCTTCCAACTCCGACTTCGAATGCGACTCCGACTGCGAGTGCGAAGTCAGGCAGGCAGCAACATTCATTAACTGAAAAGTCGGTTTGCAGTCATTTCGCAGTCAAAAGAAGCTGCCGGCTTGTCTAAGTTGACTAATGCACGTCAGCAAACGTGTGTGTATGTGTATGGGTGTGTGTGTGTGTGTACGTCTCTATGCTTTATGCACATACATCCTGGCATTATTTATGTGGGCACGCGTGCACCCGCTCATGAGCAGCGCATATCCTGCTGCGTGGGTTAACCGCAAAAGTTAAAACATTTTTTAAATGGCCGTGCGTGAAACATGAAGTTTGCTTTTATTGCTGCGCGAGTTGGCGGGGCGGAGGCGTGCTGCGTGTTGCTTTGAAATAATTGAATCTGAAACCAATTACGTGTTTCGTTGTTAAAAATGGATTTGCGGTCAATGAGGTCAGCAATGCATACCGTCATTTAATATATTTATGAATATTTTTGTATGAATTGAAATTTTTGCCATGTATTTAAATAATAAAAACAACAAAAAAAATCATCTTTTATGAAATATTCCTTTATTTTGCACTGCACGAAGTGTAAACTTATTAAACTTTAGTGCAGCTTTTTATATATTTTGATTTTAAAATTGCGAGCAGCACTCGCCAGTTTCAAGGTTGCTTCGGCCGCAACTAACCACCCATCATATGAAAAACTGAGCACGTAGTCACAGTGTCGGCCAGACTCGGCCAGAAAGTGCCGAGTTTGGTTCACAGTGATTCAATTTGAACAGCATAAATCTGAATTCAAATTAGAAAATTAGCAAAAGTGTGCGCTGTCAACTGAACTTTGCACACTTAACTCTTCACATACATATTCATGCATTTAGCAGCGTCCAGCGTCGTCCTGGGCTCATGCTCAGCCCAACTGGGCTCGTGCGCCGCTTCAACGCAGGGTATCCTTTATTATTAGGCTCAAGTGCAAATTAGCATGTTTTGTGAGTGGACTATTGAGTGCCGAGTTGCTTCGAGTGGCGGCAGAGCTCCGGCACTACTCATTAATGCCATTACGTATCATTGTAGTTGCCATTCTTGACTTCGTTTTTGAGTTAAGTTGTTGGCATGCCACGGTAAGTAAATGAGCTTTCGTGTACAGGCTGCAAAATTACATACCTAAACCTGACTAAATAGATTCCGTTTTGTGCTACAGCGCCAGCTACGTAAAGAAAAATACAAAAAGCTAAAAAATACCATACACTGTGAACAATTGTTTGTGGAAAGTGTCAAATGCAATTTCGACAGAGTTCAGAATGATATTCCATTGCACCAAAAAAATGCTAAGCTATGGAATAAGAATTATAAAAAAAATGTATGAAATGATTTGTATGGCATAATGTATAGTTTTTCCAACACGTGAAGTTTCTATCGATGCCTGAAAAAGATTTAAATAATATAAAAAAATTTAATCAACGTAGACTATCTGTGTACTCTGCGATTTGCGTAAGCCTTTATAGAATTGTGAATCTTGTGCAAATGACCTAAGTAATTTTTCTCAGTTTCAAAACAGATATACCGAAATTACTTGTAAAGACCAACCAAAGAAGAAGAAAAAGAACTGAAAATAAAATGCAAAACTCATGCCTTGCACTTGACTAGTTTTGTGTGTGAAAGAGCACAAGTTTTGTAATTAACATGAAGTGTGTTGTTCTAACAACTTGGTCCTTGGTCCTTGCAGACCCTCTGGAAATATTGCAAAAAAAAAACAAAAAAAAAAAAAAAATAAAAAGAAACAACACAAAAGCGAAAAGAAAAGAAAGCAACCACAAAAACATCAACAATGGCAGAAAAGAAAAGCCCTTAAGGCGTAGGCAAGTGCCGAAACTTTAAATGGATTTTGTTTGAAGCGTGGCTGCTGCTGTCTCCATGAGGAGGTCTCCACGAGAAGTGGCATTGGACCACTAAAATTCGTATTCTGCCTTGCTTTGTTCGCATTTTGTCATGCGTTGATTTATTAAGAATTTTAATAAGCGACAAAAATAACAAAAATTGCCGCTAGCCAACTAAAGAAATAAATTTCAGGCAATTAAAATTAAGATACAAACAAATTAAAAAAACACAACAAAAATTTATATAAAATAACAATTAAATGAAACTTAAACTGGGAACTGACAGTTGTTAATTTCTTCTTTTTTGTGCCTCAGGCACAGATGATTGTCTTTGTGATCAATTATGTCAAGAATTGTGTGATTATCGCGTAGTTTGAGTTAATATTTACAACCGAACATTGCTAAGATTGCATTGGCCATACACTCTGAAATAAGGCAGGGTTAATAAATTTATTTTAATATCATAATGCGATTTGCACCGGAAGTAATAGTTTGCCTCTTTTAAGGGCATCGTATACAGAACCGACTTTAGTAGGTTTGCTTGAAATTATTTGCTTCTCAAATGGACAGTGAGCACAAAAGTATTAAACTTTTTCAACAAAGGTGCGACTGTGTACTACGGGAAATACAACACAACGTTGCCAAATTTTTGGGGGTAGACTTGTTGGTGCCTATTTAAAGACGATGCAAAGAATGAAAAATTCGAGTATTAATTTTATTAAATCGTTTTAAATGAAAAAATACTACGTTGAATGCCACACGGTGAAGACAACCATCTGCATGTGATGTTGATGAGTGCGACAACAGCCGTAACGGAGTGAAGATTATTGGTACATGCGTAGCTGACAGAATGCTTCTGCCAACAGGACGATGTTCATTTTGATAAAGGTCTGCGTATGAAAATTCGCCAAGCGTATGTCAGACACGTAGCTCATGTAAAATGTGTCCCTTTTGCAGGTGTCGACAAAACAAACAAATAATATAAATAAAATGCTGAAATTGAAACCCGGCTGAGACTTTAATGCCGCAAAACAGAAGCGGAAAATTCCACAATTAAAATCTTTACCTTTCGTCGAATACCTCTGACTGAATATTACTTACAAAAGAAGCAACTACAAAAAAAAAAAAAAAAGAGAAAGGAGAAAAAATGACAAAAAGCAGTGCAGAGAATATTCGAAGCCATGCACAAATGAAACTACGAAATAACTACAATCAAACGAACCGCAAGTCCTAAGTCGAGCAGAAGAAGGACGAAACGCTTTTCAACGTGGCTTGCCTTGCTTTTCCTTTCCCTTTCCCTTTCCCTTTCCCTTTCCTTTCCCCATTATTTTTGAGTTTGCGTTCGCTTTTGACTCGTGCACCTTTTCAGCAGCGCAACGAAACTCAACGAAACGAATGAATGAATAAATAAGTAAATGAGAAAATAAATGAAAAACTCGTTGAGCTTTGGCTGAAGGTTAATCTCTGCAATATTAAATATCTCAGGCAACATAATAATCCCAAGGAATTAGCTGCATTTGGTTTTCGCAATTCGAATGAAGGAATTATATATTTATGTTGCACTCGAAGGATGTACGAGCATGGCTTGCTCTTTTGCAAGGACACGGCATTGTTTTCGGTTGGTGAAAGCAAAACGGAGACGAATTAATGGAGACATAATTAAATGACAAGGATTTAGCACAAAATACGACTAAGCATATATATACATATTTTCTTGCCTACCTGTTGTTGTTGTTGTTGTTGTTGTTGCTGTTGTTGGATTCAGTGTGCAAAGGATGTGAATTCTTGAATTCTGTAGTAGTGGAACATTACTTTGCCATGTGAGTAAGTCAAATCGTCTAAGGTCAGATTCATTATCCAATGTCTTGCTCCATGGTGAAATATTTTCTTCTTTGAGCATTAAGATAAAATAATTTTCTCTTTCAAAATGTCTATTGACCTTTCTTAGTCTAAGCACTTCACGCAGTCTGCGCCAACTTTTCGTTCACTCACTTTCTTTGCTCAAAAGATCAAAGGCGCAGGACTTATACATAAACAATATACAATGCTGCACAAGCAGAAAAGCCAAACTCACTTAAAAATAAAAATTTAATTTCTCAAAAAGTTTTCGTACCTGATTCCCATGCGAAATTATGCTCAGGCATTGCTCTGCAGCAACAACCATCATGATAACAATAAATGGCTTATTGTATATTTATTTTGGATCTGTGAAATTTGTTGTTCAAGATTCGTCTGCGTTTTTAACAATTTCTAAGTTATGTCTAAGGAATATTGAAAATTTAATAATGCAAAGTTCAATGCGTAGCCTAGGCAGCCTGGCATAGTTCGCTGCTCTGTGGTGAAAGAGCAGAAAATAAATTTTTGGGGCTATAAAAACGTTTAACACAAAATGCCATAAAATCCGTTTTAAAACAAAGCAGCAAATGCCGACTAAATCGCCTAAAAGTAGATACTTGCAAAGTTTCAATTTTGCGTATTCCAATCGTGCACTGAAACATTTACCAACTACACAACGTGGCATCATAGCCACGAGAGCCTAGTGAAAAAATCACACAGGCTGGAATCCGGCTGTGCGGGCGACTGAACGGGCGGGGGAGAGTAAGAATTTTTTATTACCGCATATAAGCTTTATTATTGCCGTTTAACGTTTTTTTATTGCAACCGACTGCCACATTGTGCTTGTTGTTGTTGCTCTGGTTGCCCTAGTCCCTGCTGTTGTTGTTGTTGTTGTTGTTACTGTAGTTGCTGGTTGGTGTTAGTGGCCATAGACTGGCTTTTATTATTGCATACCAACAGGCGCACACAGGCGAACGTGCACGGAAATTTGTGTCTGTCTGCCGCTGGCATTGCGTTGCGTCGAAAGCTATACAAGTACCAGATCGTTATGCATTGCCACAGAAATAACAACAGCAACAAATACGAAAAAAATCAAACACAAACAATAAAACGCCAAATAGAAAAAATAAAAAACAAAATTAAAATGAGAATGAAAATAAAAGCAATTGCATGAAAGAAAAAAAGGCAAAAAATAATAAACACAAATCTATTTGCTAAATTGCAGTGTAAAGTACAAAGCATTATACACACATGTCCTTGCACGCGTTTGTGTCCTGCTGCGGTCGCCGCCAGCATCGACAACAATTGACAGCGGGTCTCGCATACAATTGCGGTCTGATTGGCTTCTGAAAATGTTTTCATCTTTTTTACACTTTTAATATATATATTTTCCAATTAAAAACAAACAATTTTCACAATGTGTTTATGCCAAAAAATATTGTAATTTTCATGCCAACGAAATTCCATTCGAATTTTCTAAAAGCAGAAACTTTTTAATTGTTCAATTTTTGATTGCACAACACAACAAATACATGTCTATAATTACTGCTCCCCACTAGACTCTTCAAATTTTACACTTTTATCCATATTCGCTTTGCGTGTTCGACTTTCTAGGCTTTAATTAACACCCCAGCACCGAAAAGTATGCAACAATTAGTGCAACATTGTTAACTGACACGACTTCTGGCGCTGGCTGCCTGACTGCCTGCCTTTGGGTTTGGATTTCGGCTTTTCGCAGAACTTAGCTTAGTTTTGCTTTGTTACGTTCTTCGCTTTTCGTTCTTCGTATTTCGCAACTTCTAGTTCCTCGCAGAGTTGAGTTTATTTTTGTTTTAAGTATTTATAAACTTTCCACTACTGCTGAGTTAAAAGCGAAAACTTTTAGTTGCACTTTGTTAATATTGCATAGAAATTTATCATTAAAATAGTTTGCACTGCTCACGCACTCAGTCACAGCGCACTTTGACTCGTGTACTTCGTGTACATCGTGTTCAGGGAAGCGCTGAAGAAGTTGTGCGAGCATTGTGCACTTCATAGCGACTTGCAACTCGCAAAACATTTCCCAAGTAGCAAAGTATTTATGTAATGTCGCCTTTATAATTGCACGCATTGTGTTTCCTGTAGCATGGCAACTCCGTAAAACTAAGTGTGCGCCTAACTAGGCTAAGGAAAGTCAACCAATAGCAGTCAATAGCTGTGGCAGCGGAATAGCTCCAGGCAGATCTGCTATTGTACACGGAGAGCAACATGGCTGGGCACTCTCTGTGAATAGTGCCTACGAAAAGCCTGATATGTCCTATATCAGAAATAGTCCAGCTTATAGTCTGATCTTCAATCAATGACGATGGATAGTCTAATGACTGCGATAGTCCTATAAATTCCTACGTCTCTTAGTGTTAATGTAGAGTGATATTTTAAGAATTAAGTTTTTCAGCTTGGCAGCACTGGTTAGTAATGGCGTCCAAACGTCATCTGACAAAGTGAAAAGTTTTCACTATACTCTGCCATTTAATCTTGGAAAGACTTACACACAAGCAACGATTACAAATTATTGAAACTTATTATCAAAATTCGTGCCACATCCCACACAGCTCGTGAAACAATGGAATTGTTGAAGGATGAATTTGGTGAGCAGCTTATCTCTTGAAACGGCCCTTTGAGTTGGCCGCCAAGATCATACGATTTAACGCCCCTTGATTATTTCTTGTGGGGTTATGTAAAGCCGTAAGTCTATGTGAACAAGCCCGACACGATTGAAGCCTTACAGGATAACAAAACACGCGTAATTCGTGGAATACTGGCAGAAATGCTCGAAAAAGTGACGCAGAATTGGACGTTCCGAATGGACCATTTGAAACGGAGCCGCGGACAACATTTACATGAAGTTGTCTTTAAAACGTAAATGGCAAAGGCAAAGGCCTATTTATCGATACAATAAAAATATCGATACGCTTAAAAAATCACCCTTTACTAAGTGTGTTACTGTCTGTTCGTGGTGTTTTCCCATTTGTGCCGATTTTAGAGTATTGAATACTCCACAGCACAATCTCACAAGAGACAAACTTAGGCGTGTTGTTGGCTTTTGCATATTCTTTGCTGCTCACTTATGTACTTATTGACAACTTCTGACAAAATCATATTGGCAAGTGCTGGTGTATGCGCAATTGTAGCGTGTAATTTGGTTTTACAAATGGATGTGATCTTAGGCAAAAAGTTGAAATCGTGTGGCATCGTTCTGAGTTGACAATGTCATTAGCACATTGAAGCAGCAAACTGGGGACTTAAGCTGGAAATTTATTTGTATTTGATGAAGCCCTGATAGCCAAATGACAGGCAGCCTTCCGCAAATATGGCGGCAGCCGCCGACGACTGCGTGCGAGTGTTATACAAAAACAGCAGAGTAAATACATAAATAAATCAAAAATAAACACATTTAGTAATGCCTTATTGACTATTGAGCTGCAATGGCTGCAGGCGCACACTGTGGTGGGTCATTAATCATCGCATTTGAAGGTATTATCGGGGAATCTACAACGATTTACACAGCGCAGTAATTACGAGTTCAGAGATTTTTGCCATTTAAGTGCCATGCGATTATGTGGCATTATTTGTTAATTTTGCATTGCAACATTACATTCTTCATCGACTTTGTATTAGTTCTGTTTTTTTGGTTTAAATTAAAAAGCTGTATGTAAAATAAAAATAGACATATAATATAACAACTATTGACAATAGTCTGCAAACGAAGTATGTGAGAATGTTGTAATTATTTTTTGTGCCTTTCACAATGCAGCAGCACAGTGGCTGGTGTAGATTTAAACATAATACATAAGTACAGTGTTGCACAAAACATTTGCAGTTAAACAATTAGGCAAGCCAATATTCTCTATAATTAGTGTGGCTTACCTGGGAAAACTTTGTTCGCCAGCCAAGCCGTAAAAGCCATTAACTCAAATTCACAGAACTGTCAGCCAAACATGTCAATGCTAAACTCAAGAACTGTGTATGTCTCTCCTTGTCAAAACTTGGCAACATTTTCAGTATTATGTGCATAAAATTTACTAATGCAACCCTGAATTGAGACATCGACATGGCTTACTTCAGTTTATAATACCTTACAGTTTTCAGAATTTCAAAATATTTAACGAGCTATGCGATGATTTTTTAAAATATTTAATAATTCTCATTTTGTGTTACGACGATTTTCGTTGCAAATATTTTGCACTGCACTGTAGCTATTTACTTGTATTGTGACTTTTTATTCATTAGGTTTTTAATTAAAACTCGCATTAATTAAATGCGAAAATTTGCAGCGGTAATCAGTTATATAAAGCTAAAACAAAATCAGCATAATCCTCGCCCGTAGATGAAGCGTCAACAATAAAAAATCAAATGAATGTTAAATAAATAAAAATTAATTAAGCATATTAAATAGCGAAATTCATTAAAAAATCTTGTATGCCTCATTAGCCAAATTTATTTCATTTACACTGAACTGAATGCTCACTCTGCTCACTCTGCTGCACTTGTCTCGCTCACTCTCAAATAGACAGGCAGACCACAGACAGACAACAAACAACAGTCAGCAGAGAACAGACGAAAGACAAGCAAACCGCCGTAAGAGCACAATAAGTTAAACAATTAATAAGCGAATGCGTCTGCAACTCCATGCACGAGCAGAAGGTGTAAATAAACAAGGACACCAGCACACAAAGTCACATGAGCAAACATTTAATTAAGTTTTCAAATTTCACAGCAGACTTTAGCAGATTGTGCGGCTGTTGCTGCTCTGTGGTTGGCTGCGTTGTCATGGCTTAATGTTGGCTATGTCGGAGTGTAGCTCCGCACTGACTCAGTGCTGCCGTCTAAGTGACGTTTCTAAGTAATCATGTGACATGAAACAGATGTCTTTGTGAAGACGCTCATTCAGCAATGAAGTAATGTTAACAAAAACTAACTACAGTTAACAGAACTTGCCTGTACATGACAGAACAAAGGATGGCAAATTACAAAACAGAATGAAGACAATACAAAACCTCACAATGGTCAACTTCTTTTTTTTTTTAGCTTAAGTAAATTATTCAAGTAAACAACTTTATTGAAAAGAAGAAGAGATAACATAGAGCAAGAGGAAGTTAATTAGTTTAAACTTATTCGTAAGATGACAGGAAATTAACTTTTAGGATTATATAGACTTTCTGGTTTCTTGATACAGTGTGAATAACCTCATCTTCTGCTTTTCTTTACAATTTATTTTTTTTTTCCTTTTGAAACAATTTATTGAGTGTAGATATTGTTGCAATTACAATTTAACTATCAGGCACTTTTTTTTTTAATTAATTTTGTTGGTAAAAGATGCTTTAAGTCTTTTGAGATTGACCATCTGGGTTAGCAACAGTTTGACACTTACTGGCCAATGCCAAAGGATACTACACAAAGTTTCCCTGTTTTCACAAGATACTATGTCGTTCTCCGATAACATATAGTCAGTATCTGTCGGAAAATGCGAGGCGGCTCTATTGTTTGTTCCCTCGGACATCTTATTTAACTTCACTTTCATTTAATAAAGCGCAGCAAGTTCCGAGCAGGTGTTGTTGTGCTACATTCTCTTCACTGAATGAATTTTTATTCTTTTTCCTTCTGACAGGTAACCTTCCAGGGTTGCCGATTTAGCGTTTCTCGACCTTTCTATAATCTTTTACCCAGCAGTCCTGGTAGCCCCGAAGCGAGCACTATTGCTCTCTCGCATCAATAATCAGGTTTGCTTCCTGCCCCTGTAACTCTGTCTTATTGCAACACCTCTGCATCCTCTGCATCACCTCATGCTTTTATCAGAACGTGAAGTTCCGAAAGCATGCTGGTAAACTACGTTACTCCAGACTGCTACGAAACCCCAGATGTCATGAATAAAGCACTGCATTTACAAAGTGCTACAATTTCTATATTTGCATAAGGTATAGTATTCTCCTAAGCATAATGGTGCTGCCCATGCTGACCTAGCTTAATCTCCGACATATCTAACTATATTCGATTGATTACGATTGATTACCAGATCAATTGGTTTGCTTCTTCATAGTCTTCGGTATAACCTTGCGTCGTTTGTTAACATGGCTATCACAGAGTTAACATGATTCTGAAGGCGATTATGATGTTTTGCTTCAGAATCTTTTCCCGGACAGTGTCGATGCGTAAGTCCTTATGGATATCAGCATTCCTGACGTACCAGGGAGCGTCTAGCATGCTACGCAGCACTTTGTCCTTCACAAATGTTATCAAAAATACGACTATTGCTAAGCGGAAGATTGTCCAACTTCAAACCAAGTGCATCTGCTTCAGACTGATGACCCTGTATGCCAAATGGCTGACAGATGGTTTCAAGTTTGCATGCAACAACATAATACATGGAATTTCAAACCAAAATTCTTTCAACTCAAAAGCTAACGTCTACACTGTTCAACAATTGTGGTGCTCAAAAAAATTGTGAAAAGAATATATTTTTATTTAAAATAATTTATATTTTACACGTTATGCATAACATTGTGTACGGAGTAGCAGTTGGGATTTCAAAGATTACTTTGGAGTTTTCATAGAACTTGTGGCATTTAGGTTTTATAATTTTATTTTTTTCGTCTATTTCCACATTTTCTCAAATTACATTCGGAATTCCGAGACACTTATGCGCAAACCACAATGCTCGAATATTATTATGCACTCCTTTTAGTTTGTTTATCTGCATGGTGTCCAAATTTGCTGAAAACCGCACAGAAAAACAGCAACCGCACACACTTGACCGCTAACAACTCACCTCTGCATGCATGCAAATAAAACGACAAACGTGACGAAAATGCAAACGCAAAAACGCACCCAAGCATCCAAGCATCCGAGCACCCGAGTACCGTTGCAGTCCAGCAGCCCAGCAGCCACGCCCACAACACACGTAGACCGCAGAGTGCGCAAACCAAAAAATTTACGCTAACCAAGTGCTAACTTGAAGGGTTTTTCGCTGTCACTGCCAACACACAGCGTTAGCAGGAGGATTGGGAAGGGAAGCGCTACTCGACCTCAAAGAGCCAAGCGACGAGTGCGGATTTGTAGCGAACATGCCGAGGACTTATTGTAACAAGTGTGCAGCCGAGTTTCGAGTGGCACACACTGAAGCTCCAAATGAAAGGAAGCGGCCAAGCCAAAGTGCCAAACATATTTCGTAGCACAAAAAGCCCAAAGTAATCAGAGCGGCTGGGGCCAGTCGAAGGCACACTCTGTACCTGTGTCGGTGCCTAAGCTTCACTGGAAAAATTTTAATTTTCCAGCACTGGCTACCTTTTGACATTGTCCTGTTCCGTCCTGCCTTGCCTCCTGCAGATTAATTTTGCTATTATTTAGCATTATGCATATGCGGGCGATGCGTCAGACACAATGACGACAAGCTGTCAAGGCTGCAAGGAGCCTGTGCAGTTGCCCAGCTAGCTGTTGCCTGGCTGCCTGCCTGGATGCCAAGTGAGCGTCTTATGTAATGGCAAATGGAAAGGACAAGTCTAAGGAGACTTTAACTAGCTGACTTTAATCTATTGGATTAAAGGAAATTCAATTATGTCATTCACTGCAGCATGGCCTGCCATGATGTCAGCGCAATCAGCTGCGTCTCGTTGTGACAACAACGTATATGCAAAAACAATAACAACAACATAAGGAAAAAGAAGAAGACGAAAAAGAAGAGGACGAAAAGGAAGAGGAAGAGAGATGAAAGCTACTTGCATGTACGCTGGCTGCAATCAAGCATAGACAAAGCGTAAACTTAGGCAAGCAACACAATCACCAAATCAGCTCAAGAGGTCGCCAGGCAGCAACTTAGATGCGCAGCAAAGGATACGACATGAAGTGGACAAGCAGGCAGGCAGGCAGGAAGGCAGGCAGGGTAACAGGCGACAAGGACGAAGCACGCTTAAGTAGGTTGTTCGCAGAGTAGGCCAATTAAATTAAACTGTGTGACTTTGCCTGTTATCGAATTATTATTTTTTAGTTTCCGAGTTAGGAGTTAGAGTTTTACCCTACCTCCATCCCTCCCTCCACTTGGACGCCAGTAAAATTCATGAATGGCGCGCAAATTACCCTTTGTGAATATTCGCCTGCAAACTCGAAAGTGTTGCTTGGAAACTTTGTTTTAATTGCAGTTTTTGTGAACATAAGCAGCTTTCTAACAGACTTGTCTGATTCGGTTAAGGCGGACTTTATGCGAACCGTATAAGAAATGCTGGATTCTTAAGGAGCTCAAGATTGCCAAGAAAACTGATTGAAAATTACTTGCTAGTCATGTGTGGCAGAAGAAGGAGAATGAAATTTATAAAATCATTTAGTGAAATGGACAAAGCACACCGAGTCTGCAAAAGCAAGATGCTTAGATTCTAAACTAGGCTCCCCAACCAATTCTTACTTACGATACTGAACAGTGAATAGATCATCTACTTTACGATTTTCTAATTTGTACAGCCTGGTGATGCTACAAATCCTGTACCTGTTATATAAAACAGGGGGGTCAACAAACTACGGTAATTAAAAAAGAAAAGAATTCCTCTTACTCCAATACTGTCACATTGTGTTTGAGTTGTGAAAACTGTTGAGGAAACCATTCGCATATAAGCAATGCCAAATGCATATCAAATACCTCGTTTCTATGAAGAGTGCATATCTGTTACAAAATAGATTCCTAAAAACTTTGCTGAAATCCTTGTCGTTTTAAAAGTATCTCTGAATTTTCATTAAATGCTTAAAATAATCAAAACACAATTGCATCAATTTATTTTCATATACGGCTGAATCTATAATGCGTGTGTATATATATCATGTATGAACATATGATATTGTAATAAAAAAAAAAGGAATTTGCTAAAATTAGTAATAAATTTGTCTAACATGCGCATGGCACAACAAAAAGGATATAAAGCAAAACATATGAAACTAAACTCAATTAGAACTAAAAAATTCTCGGCACGCATATCGAACAATCAAAAGCGAGTAACTCGCAAAAAAAAAAAAAAACGGAAACAAAAAAGTGAACAAAAGTGGCAAAAGGAAAAACTAGGGACTGGCAACGACAATGTTTTCCCGTTAGGCCGACCAATACCAATTTCCGTTACGCACACAATGTAAGCTCATTTCCGGTTGCTTAATTTGAAATCGTTGCGAAAAATTACAAATGAGACAATGACAGCACCAACAAGAATGACAACAACGGCAACAACAACAGCAACAACAATAACGGGTACAACAAAGCGCGACTAATACGCAACACAAACGAACGTGGAAAACATGCTGCAAGCGAAAGAAGGCCAGGATAACAGCATAAATGACTATCAGAGTGAGTTGGGCGAGCCAGCGACGGCAAGGACGACGGCGACGGAAGCGATGGCAGCGGATAACGGCAACTGAAATGGTCAAAGCGTGCGGTATTTAATAGCAAACTCTGCGGGTGAACTCATTCAATTCACTTTGCTCCTCGGCACCCCTTCCCATCATCCAGCAATTGCCTCATCCTGCAGAAGGCACGATACCCCAACCACTTCATGTTACGAAGATTCTCTGTTTGTCCAGTCGTGCTTGTTTTACAATTTAACGCAGGCTTTGTCAGACTCACGCACCCACACACACACACACACAAACACACACACACACACACTCGCACTCACACCTCCCTCGTTACAGCCACGCAGTTTAATTTTTGGTTGACAGCGTGCACTAATCTAATGATGACAAGCAACATGTCACATTGTGTCCTTCTGCGCTGGACGAAGCGAAACAACAAAAAAAAGAAAGAAAAAAAACAGAAAAGTGAACAGAAAACAAAATGAAACGAAAATCGCCAACGAATTTGATAAAATATTCTTCTAAGCCAAACGTTTGAAAATGACCAAAGTACTTCGTAGCTAATTCAGAGAAAATAAGTTCGGATTTGACTTTGTTTTGTGCAACTTCGCCAAGCAAAAGACATTTGTGTTGGTTTTCTATTTTCAGAGTTTCAAATTGAAAGCCAAATGCAGTTGAAGCGGTGGACAGTTTCTGAATCTAAGAAAACCCTTCTGTATTATTTTAAACTGATTCAGTGAAATTAATCCGTGAGTATTGCATCTTTGCAATTAGCAGAACAGACTCAGAACATCAGTAAAGGACACGGAGACGTTCACAGAGATGAGCAAGAGTTTTATTTCAAAATGAAACGCGAGAGCTTACAAAGTCTAGTCCAATACAGCATTTGAATGGCAGAATACCGTTTCTAGCATGCAAACAGATAACTCCATTGATGCAAAGAGGATTTATTACATTGTACTCACTATTTTTTACAGTGTTTACATGAAGTTAAATTGTGTATGTACAGGATATTGGGAGAAGTGTTTCATGCAACGTTTACAAATAATTAACATTTTTTTTTTACCGTGTATTCATGCGAAACTTTTAACAAGTGCCAAATGTATCGAGGTCATAGTTCACTTCCACAAATTGGAAAACCTCATCACCAACGTTTGATTTCTATTTCAGTTCGTTAGAGTGCGCACAAGACAAAACGACGGACTGACAGATGAACATATGCAGCGGCAGTCGAACATTTAGCTAACGAGCTGCACATACACACATTGACTCAGAAGCTGCGACTCACACTCACACTCAAGCACATATAAGCTCAGTTAGCCGCACGTGTGTACTCGCAGTGCATTCGCATCGCATTCGCATCGCATTGCACCGCATGTGCTCAGTCGATCGGACAGAGGATAGTCACTCACTCATACGGTTGCTCATTCGTTCAGCACAATATGCACAATAGCGATGAACTCTCTGGATAAGATGCGACAACAGCAGCGACCGACAATAACAACAACAACAACAACAACAGCAATAAACACCGCAGCATCACAAGCGACAGTGGATTGTCAACGCGGACAGCAGCAGAACACAGCTGAGAGAGTTTTTCGTTTTCTCTTTTTGATTTTTGTTTTTTTTTTTTTTTTGTCTTTGCGTTTTTGTTGTCAAAAGTGAGCAGAAAAAGTGGTTGCCTGCAGTTTCAATTTATTGTTGTTTGCTGTGTTTGTTGTTGTTGGTCAATTCTGTTAGTTTATTTGATTGTCGTCGTTTCTGTTATTTGTTGGCTGATCATTTGTATGGCAGTTAGTGTTCATATTGCTTTTGTAGCTTTTGCTATTGTTGCTGCTGCTATTGCGGTTGCTGTTGTTGTTTTGTTAACCATTTTGTGCAAATTAGATTGCAATATGTTTCGGTTAACTGAAATTGCATTTTAATTGGTTGACTTTTGCTAGCTTTGTTCCTTTTTTGTTTTTTTTTATTTAAGTACGATATTTTATTACATTTCTTTTATGTTTGATAAATGGAAGACGACTGTAGCGAATTATCTAACTTTTGTATTGGTTTTATAATATTGCCCCCCCTAGCAACAATAGGGGGCAATCATATTTTATATGCATACGCATGCCTAAATAGCTGGGCAGCAAATGGTTTAGGTTTATTTTAAGGCGCATATGTGAAAAATATATTATATATATTATTTATATATTTTTAAAAATACAATGCTTGATTTTGTTACCGGCAGAACGAAGCCTTTTATACGTACAGTTTACTCTTTAGCAATGAAGTTACATCTTGTCTGTTTATGTGTGCAAAATGTTAAACAAAACACAGAAAATAAATGAAGACATTTTAAAAACGTTAAAAGAGCAAAGACAAATGGCAAATATGTAAAATTTTAAATTCCCTTTGTAAGGAAAGACTTGGCCAGCTTAGATGCCTTTCTTTTGCCGCAATTCTTTGCACAAACTTGCACAAATTTATTACCTGCTTTGGCAACAACTGCAGGAATTGAAACAGCCACAACAACATCAGAAAGCACAGAACAGACAGCAAACAGCAAACAGCCAAACCGGCAAACAGGCAAACATAAGAAGTAAAGGCTTCCGAAATCCTTTTGCCACATTTCTTGCAGTTGTCCATTGCTGCTGCGCAGCAGTTTTGTCCTTTCGTTGGTGCTTCCTTTTGTAACCGCTTTTGTGCTTGTAATTTCTCACGTTTTCCTGCATATTCAGCACATTTCGTTGTAACTTTTAATTTCATGCCATTTAAGTCGCTAAAAAGAAATAAAACAAAAATAAAAAAAAAAAAAACCCCCCCCCATTTAAACAGGCGAACACGAAGTTAGTATAAAAAAAAATTTTGCGCAGCGGAAAGTGCGCTATGTAAAGGAAATGTTGTCGGTGGCACGCTTGGCATGAGATTCTTTGTGCTGGCAGACAAGCAAAAGGCGAGAAAAAATTTGCCACAGGCCACACTTTATAAGCGAATGTGCTTCCTTTTGCGGTGAGGAGCTACTATTTATTTTTATATTGTTTGTCTTCTGCCATCAGCAAAGATTTATTTTTTACATTTGAAAAAGCAGAAGAACATGAAGAAGAAGAAGAACCAATCAGTGACATACATATACAAAGTGTGCATAGGGTCACTTCATTGATTGTTAGCTTTATAAGCTCGTCCAAGTAAGAAATGTTGGCCATGCCTGGGAGTAAGGACATAAGCTGTGCAATCTGTTGTACGGCATTATATAACATGTATCTTAATCCATAAGCCATAAGATTTCCATGCCCCACACGGCCCACTTGCCAAACTTAATCAGCTTTACATTAATTCGATGTCCTTAGCTGGCATATCTAAATGCTTAAAAGGCTACATTTGTCATAAGTCTGCTTATGTGTGGTTAGTTGCTTCTGCTTTACATTTCATTTCAAGTCAACAATCGGATTTGCAAATGCATAGAAAAATCAAACATGGGCAATTAACTTACTCTCGATTTCAAATAAAAATTTTACACAATTTACTATACAAAAATATAAGCCTGGCAGCAATCAGCAGCATGGCAAATTCAATTTTTGTAGCCGACGGCAAAAGAATAAAAAACAAAAAACACAAAAAAAAAGAAAGAAACAAATAAAAAAATTTGCGGAAAACTACAAAATTCGAAAAGCGCAAAATCAAAATAAAATAAGATAAATAAGAAACAAAACCAAAGCGAAAATGCTTCATTTGGTTCGCTTACTCTTGCTCATCAAATATTTTGTTAATGGCTAACAAAATATTTTAGCGCACTAAATCCACGTCAGTGTGTATATAAAACCATATAAATAAAGAAAAAACAAAAACTAAAATCAACTAAGCTCGCAGAAAAAAACAAAAAACAAAACAGATAAAATGAAATAAAATCATGTTACTATTTATTGTATAACACAAGTTTGGGTTATTTTTAAGTTTTTTTTTTTTGTTTAGTTTTCGTTTTCGTGCTCGTTTTAGTATGCAAAAAGCGAAATAGAAAATGTTTACCGAAATGCAAACAAACCGTTGCAAAATAAATATTTATAACATTTTGAACTCGACACTGCCCTGCCCACTCACTTCCCTCTCCTGCCAGCCAGCCTGCATGGCGGTTATTTATATCGACGGATCGTGCAATTGTGGCAGAGCCAAAGTCCAATGACAGTCGATTTTAGCAAAGCGTCTGCATATAAGCGGATATTAATGCAAAAAACCCAACCCACAGAAAAAAAAAAAAATCCAAAATCGGCAACAAACAACGAATTTAGTTTGCTCAAAGGATTTGAAAAGGATACGCGCCGACGTGCGTTGGCATAAATTGTACAAAACAAAATCAAACTTCGACACAAAAATATAAAAACAAAATGCATGAACAGCAGTAATGAAATATTTCAAAAAATTCTATATAATAATTTAATTTTTTGTTTTTTTTTTTTGTTTTTGTTAGTTTTAAGCTATATTTAAAAATAAAATAATGCAAACAAAACCCAAATCGTTTTAAGTTGAAAATCTATGCGCAGGCCGACAAATCAAATATGCCAAAGCCGAGTGCTGCTCAAAATCCAAACGAAAAAGGACGAAAGCCATGAAAAAGCAATTTACCATAGGCAGTCATCAAAATCGTTTGATAAATTTATAAATGTATCTGGAAAAAATTTAAAAGTGATCGCACGTAAAAATTATAAACTGCAAAAATGTCATTCGCATGCAATAGCACATGAAAACTCGCTTAGAAGGTGTGTGTGACGTAGTCTGGCCAAGTCATCGTCGATATGGAAGTGCGCCGGATTTGTTGACTTAATTAAATAATGAAAACATTCATTGAAAATTTGTTGCTAATTATTGCCACACGAACACTCCAACGAAATACAGTGAGAGCTCGCGTGAACGAACACACTAGCTCTAGTTTGGGCCAGCTGTGCCCGATTTTAGTTTTTAGTGGAGAATAGCCATATAGGCTTCAATTTATTTGAGTTGAATAAGCAACCAAGTATTTTACATTTTGAGAAGTATGTCTCAAGTTCTATTACGCAAAATGTATCCAAACTGAATCGATTCAAATTTGTTTGGTCTAAAATCTTATTGAGGGCAACATAATGACGGAGCAGCAAAACAAAAAAAAAATCCCTCCGAGTTGAACGTTATTTTCTACAAATTCATCCTTTTTTCTGAATGTGTGAGTCATTCAATTATCAAATAGTTCAGTTATACCATGAACCTGTTACTAAAACATCAACTAACGACATAATATGTCACCCTGTTCTTGTTTTTAATTTTTATTAGCCAAGAGAGTTCTGCTGATGCATGAGTTTTTTCTTTGAATTAACGGCTGAAAATTTTATTTAATTCTAATTTTATTCAAAATCTAAAAAACAAGACTTTATTCATTTATTTTTTTTTGTTTATTTTGCAGCGAATTTAGTAACTTCATTGTCAACTTGCTTTGTGCTGCATTTGTCTTCTTGGCTTATTTCCGTACCTTGTTGTATATTAAATAAAAAGATTCGCTGTGGTTATGTTAAAATAATTTTTTAGTTTTTCTCAGGTTTATCGACATTTCATCTCGATCCTTTAGTTGTTGTTGAACTTGCTACGTATTTTTAATTGGGGCATCGAACCTGGACGCATGCGGATCCTACACACTAATTAAATTCTTACAAATTTATGTTATTAAAATATAAATGAGTAACAAAAGCACAAGAATGAAAGTGGGGAAGTGTTGATGGGGGCGGGTAGGGGTATCATTGAACAAAGTTTCTTTTGTGCATTGTGTATGTATTCTGCTATCCTTGAAATTTCGCTTCACAACCGAACTGCGCTGCTTCGCCATGGTTAAAGAAGTTATGAATTTTCCAAACGACTTAATTGAAGTATATTTTCTTTTTGCACTCTTTTAGCGCTTTTGTGGTCATTAATGAACTTTATGCCACTTTTTTATTATTCATTGTTTTTTCCACCCGAAAAAAAAAAGATTAAAAAGCTATGCAAATTTTTTGTGTATGAAAGCTAAGAAATTTCTTATAATGCGGCGAGCTTGAAAAATTGCAAAAGCAAAATGGAAAAGCAACCGAGAAGGCGCGTATGTTAAAATTTGTGTTCTTAGTTTATCATAATTAAAGCAAACGTCCGTCGCATGCAAAAGTGAGTGAAAATGTTTGGCATTAAACATGCAAATGCGTAGCACTGAAAGGACAATGCTTTGGCAGGATATGTCTGAGAATACGTTTTAGTATTTCAAATTGGTTAAAGTTCAGGTGTTCTCCAGCTCGCTCTGTCTATCTCTCTCGCACTCACGGCAGTTTAACAAAAAATATACATATGTATATTGTATTTGGTTAAAGGAAATTATTAAATTAAGTTAGTCAGGGCTGCAGGCATTTTAGTTTAAGGCGCTAACAAAGTTTCTAAAGGTATCCATAATTTTTTCCTTTTCGGCTTTGTTGCTGTTTGAGCTGACTGAAGTTTGGCTCGACTTTGTATGCGGCTGGCAGGCAAATGTATAAAAAAGAAAGTTTACACGCAACGAAACTAAGTCTTCAGGGATTTGTGCAAACACGTGAGGGCGTGAGTGAGTGAGTGAGTGCGTGCGTGTGTGGCCGAGCGTGACGGAGGAGCGTTGGTGCGGCAGCAACTGGGAGAACGTGTTTTGCACATGATGCACGCTGCTTGGCAAACTTTTACCTATTACTTAACTATTATGCACTTTGGCGCTTAGCATGCAGGGCTGCAGTAGCACTTGGAAATTTCACATTATATGCCTACATGAATGTTGTTTTTTTTTTTTATTTCGTTTTTGAACTTAGCAATGCATGCGCCCTGGAAAAGCCTTTAGTCAAACTATATGCTGTGTGGTGGCATTGCAGCCCTGGCATGAAGCTTCTGCTCGCTTGCGCACCAAAGTACAAGTTTGCTTTATTTTCTTGTGTCCTACATCCTGCTGACTGCCTGCTGTCGGTTTTCGCTTGTTGTAGCAAACTTGAAACATGTTGCACACGTTGTTGCTGCTATTGTTGTTGTTATTGTTGTTGCTGCTGCTGCTGCAAGTGGAAAGTGGAAAGTGTGGCGAATCAAAATGCGTGACGAATGTGTGGCAGTTAACTTGACATGCGCTCGAATGCGCACAGTTGAAAGTTCATTCATTGCCATCATAAAAAATAGATACGAAATGTATGCAAAGTATGCAATTTCACTAAAAAGGCTGTAAAAAAAAATAAAAACCATGTACGCATTAAGTTAAGCGAAAATTCTTGACTCAATGTGCCACACAGTAACTAATGTAAGTGGATGTGGCGGATGTTTTCAGGTTTATGGAAATAAACGAAAATTGATTAGTTTGACATTTGAAAAATTAAAAATACCTAACTATGCCCCATGCCTGATATTTTTTTTATCAATTTGCCAATTGGCCCTTGCAGAGTTTTCTCAATTGAATTTTTGATAAATATCTCAGCAATTGTGCCAATTTAAACAATGGCAGCAATTATTTTTCAGTGCTTATTTATAGGCCAGCAGGAGGGGAGAATAGTATTAAAATAACTACCAGGTGAGGATAAGTAATTTTCAACCTCTAGCTGACACTGAACCTGTGTGTTACTGCAATCGACAAGAAGCAATTCAAATGCTCGCACTAATTCGCACTAGACGCAGCAGGAGGGCTACTGGAAACTATTTTTGGTTTTTTTTTTCCAGCATAGAAGAAAACCTATCCAAGTCAAATAATGATAGCATTCAAGTGGCAGGGCCCCCGCTGTTGATTTTGCAATTTACACTATGGCATACTTTGGCGTTGTGCGTAGCAACGAAAACTTTCACAAGTCATTTTGTAATATAAACTTTCAATTGTCATTGTGTCGATAAGCCTATGACAATCAATTTCCATAACAGCACTGAGAGGGCCATTTTCACTTGATTGGAAATTGTAACAATTTGGCACGAAATTGTCTATCATGTTATTAAATAGAAATTCGCACAAAACAAAAGACACCACAAAAAAAAAAAAAAAAATAAATAAATAAAGTAAGTAATAAAAAGTAGACACGTTTTAGTTGGATGTGCGCAAGAATGTCTGCTGACAAATTTTTGTAGACATCTCTGGGATGAAAATTGAATTTATGCCACATCACCTAAGAAACACTTGAGAGTCAGTGTGAGAAATATGCGAAAGTGTGCGAGGGGGGAAATAAATTAAATGCCATCGTGAATGCATGTGAATAAATAAGAAAAGCTCCCATGGCGAAAGGCATAACCTGCTGCTCCTTCTGCTGCTGCTCTCTGCTCCATGGGCAAATAATTTGCGTCAATTTTTTATCAAAATTCCCCACCTCACCCTACGCTCCCAGCCTGCCTGCCTGCCTTTGATCGGCGTCCTGCCGCTGTTATTGGCAATGAAGCCACGCTTTGATGTTTATCGTGCGTTATATCGCTTCGTGTTGTCGCTGCGCGTGATATGACATTTTCGTTGTTGTGTTTTTACTTTTTTCCTCCTTCTTTTTTTTCTGCTTCTCGTTCTTCTATTTACATCATTGTCACTATCATCAATTTTTAATACAATAAATGCTGCATCACTTGCCGCTGCTGCTGCTGCTGCTGCTCGGCTGCTGTACACTCGACAACAATTCCGTGCATTTTGTTGTCTATTTGTCAGTCAGCACATACAAAAGTTGTCGACAGCGCAGAATTTGTCAAGCGTTTGCCAATTGAAAACTGTTATGGCCACTTGATCTATTTTAATAAAGTTGATTGCCATCAATTTTTATATGCATTTTGTTGTGCGTTTATTAGTTTCAGAAAAAAAATTAAACCGAGACTTTGTGTGAGTGGTGAATTTTTTTTAATATTTTTTACAAAGTCTTTTTTACTCTGCTGGCGGATTTAAACAAAAAAAGAAGTTAAGTGCACATTTAACATTTAAGGATCAGCAAGATTATCTTTCGAACATATTGCATAGTTCATTTGTGCTTGCCCAGGTAATTGCAAGAAAGTGACAGAGGCGGAATCTGAAATTTATATGATGACAAAAGTTATGATTATGGAGCGATCTAATATTCCTGGAGATGCTTCTCGTGGCTGGTGTGACACTATTTTATATTGAAAATTGTGGAAATTAAGAATATTTTTTTTAAAAAGCTATAAATCTTCCGATTTTTTCTACTCCCTGTATAAAATACATAGAAAATGTAAAATATGCTGAAAAAAACCCCTTCAGCTGAAAACATTGGATCATTTAATAATGTCATAGATTAAAACTCATGATTTCAAATAGCCGATCAATATAGTCTCTTAATCCTGCCACCAAGCAATTTGTCAAACGAAACAACTAATGGCTGCTATATCTCCTTAATCTATTTCCTAGTTTATGCGAGAACAATCAATGCGAATCAAATTTATTATTTTCCAAAAAATTCTAATATTCCAATTAAAATCACGTTGATCGCTCTTGCATTAATTATATAGTAGAGTACAACTAAAAAGCTTGGAATAAAATTAGAAAATATTTAAATAATGATTCATCACTCATTCGATGTCAACTAAGACAAGCAGGTCTTGAACCACGACTGCTCGTCCTCTGCTCTACCCACTGCGCTTTAGCTTGTGATGTATTTTCTGGAGTTTCTTCACAGAATTCGTTATCGGTCTCATGCAAAAGCCAGCTCGTGAAATATTTCATTCAAAACGGATTTCCAGCTTATGGATATTATTAAATGTCAAAGAAGCTTTTCACTTTGAAACGCAAAAGGATTAACAGTGAGCAATTATATGCTCGAAAATTAATTAATTTGCTAACCTGCATTATTTTGAAATGACAATTAAATTATTATGAAATGCTTACATAATGAAAAACAAAAACAAGTGCCCGCATCACATTTCACTATTTTTTATTCGGTATTAAAAAGCTGCGGACGGACACAAAGGCATAGTTTTTATGACTTTCATGCATTTATGATTTAACTCGAATTTGGCATATATATTATATACAGATATAAATAAATCCATAAACAAAGCCATTTCATTTCGCTCTTCTATGCGTATATGGGGGAGGCCATGTGCACAGTTCGCGCATGACTTGTCAAAGTAAACAAAATGTGACATAAAAACAAAAACTGCCAAGGATATAAACAAAAAATAGAATCAAATAAAAGGCCATCATAAACAGTAAAAATACATAAATAGTAGAAAATAAACAAATAATGCATAATTCAGAAAATTAGAACTTACCAAATGCGATCAGATAAAAACTTAAATGAGCCAGAATTGCTACGGGCCCACCAAGGTGTGAGTGGCAGCGGCTGGGGCGGAGGCAAATTACACATATGAATATTGTAAAATTCAATGAAGCATGCAGACAACGGTTAATGACAAATTATTTAAACATATCACATGTATTTTTTAATACTTTATGCTTTCCCTGGTTTTGATTTTGTTTCAATATAGATATTTTTTTATTATATATTTTGGCGGCTTAAAATTTCATTTATAATGCATAAATGATAATTTCAATTGTACATTTCAAATATTTTTTATGACATACAAATTAATGGCCAATTGAGCACAGAGAATGGCATTTAAGTCTGTCAGCTTTGTTTAACTTCCACGTATCGATCGGCAGCAGCACAATTAAAATAATTAACAGTCCGATTAAAAGTTTTACAAAAGCAAATAAGAAAACTGAAAACAGCATTTCAAGTGTCAGCAAAGTGACAGAGAACTGTTTTTCATAAAATTAAACTCTGCTCACATCTGCATTACACAAATTTAATGAAAAATACTCTAAACGAAAGTAATTTTTTTTTTAAATACCGTGAGTACAGAATTTTTGCAGGCATTGTGACAATTATGAAAATGATCTGATTACCTAAAAGTCGTTTCTGTATGCTGATTGAAGACACTATAGGAATTTTCAATGTGGGAATTTCCCTCGAATTGAGTCAGAGCAGCTAAAAACTTTAATTAGGCTGAGGCTGCGAAATGACTTTGTCTGCCTTCGATGACGCTCGGCTCTCTGCAATGCAGCGCGTGGATGGGTCGCAATTTGCTGGCATATGCCTGCTTGGAAATGATTGAGCCATAGCAGCCAAGCACATTGACGAGTCTTTGCTGTTGCCGCTTGCCTGGCTTTGAGCTGAGCCCGGCTGAAGTGCTTTACGGTTTGTTATCAACATTGCTCAGCATTCAGCATTCATAATTATGCAAACTAATTAAAACACTGGCAGCATGAATGCGACTGTGTGTTCAGTGCACGACATTTCTTTCTTTCTTTATTTTCCCCTTCTTTTTTTTTCGTTTTTTCTCTTTTTGTTTGTGTTTACATTTTTTTGTAATTTTTTTTTTAGATATATTTTTATGCTGTATATGTTATGCGACTGCGACAAGACTCAACTACTTTTGCCCGTTTTTTAATTAACAGTATGCACTAATAAATAAAACAAGAAAAAACAAAAAAAGGCATAAAACCAAAACATGCCAACAGAAATGAACGTTTGTCTGTGTGTGTGTGTGTGTGTGTGTCAGCAGGATACATGAAAGACATGCTCACTTCCGCTTGACATAACAGCAGCAGTAGCAGCAGCAAAGGCGGAGGCAGAGACAGCAATAACGCCCTGCAGTATGCAATAAAATCAGCAAACATGTTGCACATGCACAAATACAAAAAACAAAGAAAAAAGGATGAAAAAAAGAGAAGGATCAGGAGAAAAAAGCAAAAAAAGAACCACAAAAACACAAATAGGCAGCAAACGCCTACGCAACTTGCGACTTGCTTATGCATATAGATAAAGCCAGCCTCGTGTATATGTGTGTGTGTGTGTGTATCTGTGGCGTTTGGTGTGTGTGTGTGTGTGTGTGTGTGTGTAGTTGGCAAGGATATCTGCATGACAAATATGTAAATGCTGGCTTGTATATCTGATAGTTGCACATGCCTGTGTGTGTGTGTGTGTGTGTGTGTGTGTGTGTCTGTCCGTAATTTACATGGAGCATACGCTTAGGCGCAACTGAGCAGAGCGCAGTGCGGCAGGCACACGTTGCCTTTTGCACTTTAATGATATTGCTGTTGACAGTTCGCAAATGCGTATCTACGTGTGTTTGTGTGCGTGTCTGTGAGTGTGTGTGTGTGTGTGTGTTGTGGGTGTGCGTGCCAGTGTGTTTCGGGAATAAATTGTTAATTATTATTTGAAAAGAGTTACAACGCACTTGCAGCGCCTGGCTGCACAACAGCAGCTCCGACAATTGGCGGCTGCTTATGCAGCTCAGGACACAACCCAGCTGCTCCCCGCCACTGCTGGGACGCTGCTGCTGCTGCTGCTGCCAGTTGCGGCTGCCCGATGTTGGCTCCCTGCCTGTCTGCCTGCCCGCCTGCCTGCCTGCATGCTCCTGTCAACTGTGCATGCTGTTTGACGTTGCTGTTGCTGTTGCCATTGCAGTTAAAGTTGCAGTTGCATTGCGGTGACGAGGAAGGAGGCGGTGGAGGTGGGGAGCCGAAGGGGCGCATTTCTGTTTGCTAAATTAACATTCGCGCGCGCATTAATGTGGCCTCAATTCTTGTGTGGCATGTGCTCATTTCAAATGCGCATTACAAGTTCTGCGGCGCTGCTGTCAATTGGCATAAAACTCACAAAAACGACAAAAAAAAAAGGAAAAAAAAGAAAAAATAGAAACAAAATATAGAGAAACGAGAGAAGCAGCAGAAAATAAACAGCGCCGGCAAGAAATGATGTGTGAGTAGGAAACCCTGCAAACCCAGAGAAATGCTTAAATAAAGTGAAACAGCAGCAGCAGCAGCAGCAGCAGCAGCGGCAGAGAAAGATTTAGATTTATGAAAGCGAAAATATTTAACATGTTGTTGTTGTTGTTGCGGTGGTTGTTGTTGCTGTCACCGTTGCTGCTGTTGCCACACACATAATTAACAACTGTTCGACTGCACAGCAGAAGAGGAAGAGAAAAAAGTAACCCAAACTAACAGTGACAACATTGCGTATGCGTAATATTTATACTCATGAGTGTGCATCTGCAGATGATTTTTAATTAACTAGTTGCGCTCATTTTGTCCGCAAATAATTTCCAGTTGTGTTTCATTTTATTTAGTTTATTTTATTTTATTTTTAATTTTATTTTTATTTTTTATTTTTGTGTGTGTTGCCAATAGTTTGACATAATTTCTAATAAGGTTTGCCAGCAAAAGTTTTAATGAGGTTGACTGATATTCCATGCAATTATTTTAATTAAGTCTACTTGTGGCATATAGAAAATAATTGCTTACAGAGGCGGAATTCGAATTGACTCCATATGTGGGCAACAAACAACAAACTTATTCAGTAACTAGCACAATCATCGATGGATGCAGCTTATTAGTGAAATATTTTAAATGCGTTAATAGCCAACTAATCTGTGCTGCGTACTCACAGCTTCCCATGGCTCCATAATCCGCAAATTCTAATTCAAGAGAGCGTATGTGAAGTTATGATCAAAGCGCATGCAAGCAAAAGAGAAAAGAAAGAGCAACGCAAATTAAATTAATCTTCAAGAATAACAAAAAAAACAAGAAAGGAGTTTGATCTTTGCATATTAAAGTGTACTAATGTGAGGAAACAAAAAACAAACAAATTACTTCGCTGCATCAAGAAGAAGCATAGCATAATAAAACCCTAAAAGAGATTTACCAAAATACAATAAAAAAAAAAAAAAAAACAAAAAACTAAGTAAGCTATTTTTTTCGCAGCGCATTATTGAAATTATTAAAAGCAGGGTAAAATATTTTACGGTAAAGCCTGACAAAGCAAACCACGATCAATTTTGTATATTTATTTAAATTCCTGGACAAATGCCCGTGACTCTGCCATAGTTCGGCGCCACCGAGTATGACTATGTGCATTTGTACGCTGGATTTGACTCTCTTCCGTAGTTGCTCACTTATATATGTACCTAGCGATATATAACATAGAGAAAGTTTCACAAAAGACTGCTTCAAAAAGGAATATAATAATTTTTATTTTTTAGGCTCTTGGCCTATTTCATATAGTTCCGATGGACTATTTGCTGAAGTGCAAACATTGCTTCTTGTTCAAATTAAGTGAGTTTTCAGTGTAACTCAGTAGAGTTTACTTTTATCTATGCATGGCTGCGTGCTTTGTGCAGGTGCGCTGACAGCTCAATTGAATATTAACTGGCCTTCGGCGCAAATGACGTTTTTAACTTGGATTTATGAATTCACCTGCAATATCATATTTCATGACTGTTTTCAATTTGCATTTTTCTTTATGTTTCCTTTCTTTTTGCTTTTGCATTTTGTTTCGCTGAAATTGTAATATTGCATGTCCGTTTTTACGCTGTTCAAAGCGAATTCATAAATTCATATTGATATTAGCAAACTGTCAACATTACTTGCAGCATCGCTCATACGCCATGTCTGTCTAATCTGACTGTCTGTCTGTCTGTCTGTCTGTCTGTGTACAGCACATATTTCCATTTATAACCATTTCCTGCTGGTTTCATCTGCACAGCAAACATTCTTTGCTGCCAGACACGCACCGTCCGTCCACCCGTCCATCCATCCATCCATCCATCCATCCATCCATCCGTCCAGCTGCTCGGCTCCCCAGCTGTCTGCCCACGCGTTGGCTTGCTTGTGCGCTTGCTGTTCGCTTCTCGTAGTTAACTTGTCTGCAGACTCGAAACGCTTATGTTGTCCATTATAACAATATTAATATTTACATTTTACAGTTATTGTCTTTCGCACTTACGCACACACGAGAACGAGCAGCAGCCCGAACATGAGTACCAGCAGCAGCAGCATCAGCAGCCACACACTGACTCACATATGTATGCGTACACCAATTGGGTACATGGCTGCTCTGTCATGTTCTTGTGTGTTTGCCTGTGTGCACTGTCCGTTGTTCCTGTTGCGTTCCTTCGGATTTTGGATTTCCATGTAAAACTCGAGATTGTCTGTGCTGCTGCTGCCGTTTGTCGTTTGTTGTTGTCTGCTGTCTGTTGTATGTTTTGGTTTTTGCCTTGCTGTCAATACTTTTTCTTATATTTCCTGCTGCTTATCCATCGAATGTGGGTTCTTAGTTAGTTTACTTTTATGGCATTTGTAGCCAAGTTTCCGCTCAAAGATGTTTGCCTCCATGCTGCCGATGCTGTCGTTGCTGCTAGGAAGTGACATAATGTCATCTGAATGGCTTGAAGTGTCGCAAATTTCTGAAGACGTTTGCATGTTTACTTCTAAATTACACATGCCAATAAACTCATAAATATTGCAGCTCATCGAAAAATTCCACATATAAGAAAATTTACTAAATATTGACCAGAGATTGATAAAGAGTTGACGTTTTAAATATTTCACAAGTCTAATATTTTATTAAGTCAATGCATATAGGAAAATAGAAAGCAAATTCTGTTACAATAAAAAGCAGCAAACAACTTCAATTAAAAAACTTTAGGCGCGAACGATGTTGAAACATGAGGGCAAGTCATAGCCGTATAAAAAATTAACATGTCTGTTATAAACAGAAGAAAGCTTTTTTGGCATGTTTCGAAATGTTAAATCCATGGCAATTTATAAGCTGTAGAGTACAGCAACCAAACAGATCTCTAAGCAGTGTTCACACAACACTTTAACAGAGATCTGCCCTTCTTCACTGTAAGGGTTAGTGCTGAACAGCTGATAGGCTGCTGCTGCCTGAATAGAAACTCCATACGAATTTCTCTCTTTGGCAAACTGTTTGGCAACTGTGTGTGCTGAGCATAAAATCCCTCGCATACAAACTCTCTTTGAGCACACTTATGCGCTCAGTCACTCAACTCACACAGCGCAGGGCGGGTGTGGAGCCACGCAAGGAAACTGAACGAAGCTCAGCAACGAAATGTGCCAACAGATTATTAGCCAGTTTTTACGAAGGCTGCCAAAGCACACGAACGGCATCAGCGTGTTGCGCGATGTGCGAAAAACACGAGGCACTGCTGACAGCATCGGCAGCTGCCTGCTCGCCAGCTTCAGTTACGTTGATAATGTCAAAACGTTTGGTTCGGAGTGTGCTAAGTGCGGCTATAACAATTACGAATCGGCATGGAGCAAATCCGGCACATTAAGTGTGTGAACATTAAATAAAAAATTCGAAAAAAAAAAACCCAGCCACAAATTGTTTGCAGAATTTTTTGGAAAAAATCATTGCCATATAATTTTGTGTTGCCATACCCAGGCATAATAAAAAATAAACAGCTAACGTTGGAATTTTTAGATAAACTGCGGTGCCCAGCTACACCCACGACAAAGAAAGCAGCAGCAGCGAAAGCGAAAACAACAAACACATTGAAAAAGTGCCGAAAATTGTGAAAATTAATATTCCACCAGAGAGTTCATAGTTGACACTTTGTGCCGCAAATTTTTCGACGGCAGTGTGAGGCTGTTACAAAACACAAACAAAGCCATGAAAATATATCAAATATAATACGATATTTCACATGCGCACATACACTTAAAACAAAACCCGAAAACAAAAACAAAATAAAACAAATATATTTAAAAATTTTATAGTTGACAAATTCCAGCAGTTGAGTTGCTAGAACTTAAGTTGTGCGCCTCTCGAGGGTGTAACTTGTTTAATTAAGTTAATAAAATTTTTGAACAACATTGCTGCGCGAAAACGAATTTCCTTTACGACATAAAAACACACAAACTTATTGCGAATAACAAAAAAAAAACAAAGTGTGCAATGAAAACATAAAACACAGCACGATAAGCATAAATGAAGTTTGTGTAAATGTGAATCAAGTCGCTGCCGTGTGTGCTGCCGAATAGTGCAACGCGGGAACCGCCGCAGAAGAAGCAGAGACGCCGCAGTCCCGGCAGCGCAGTTGTAGCTGCCGCCGTCGAAGCGCACGACGCAAAGCGCAGCGTAGCTTATTGGCAAGTCGCAGTCGCCTGCGTAGAGCAGAATAAAGTTTATGATTTGTTATCCCCAAGGTAAATACAATACAACAATATACAACAACAATATACAACAACAACAACAACAACAAACACAAAAAAAGAACATGAAAACGAAAACGACGTACGCGACACTGACTATGACGATGCTGACTTGACTATGGCAATGCTGACGATGATGATGCTGGCGATGATGACGCTGACAAAGCTGACGACGCTGACGACGACATCGACGATGAGTTTCGAAATGTTTCTGCGCTATGCAAAATAAACTATTCAATTTTCTGTTTTCTCTGCTATTTGTAAAAAAAAAAGAATTCTATCAAAATATTTTGTGAAATATTTTTGGCTGCCGTTGGCATGACAATGTGGCAGGATGAGTGCTGCGCGCATTTGTTACTCTACACAGAATTGTGTGACTGTGGAAGCGTGTGCGTGTGTGCTTGAGTGTGTGTGTGTGTGTGTGTGTCGTATGCGCATAACTAGGTTAGCTTTGTGGGTCTGTGAGTTTTATTTTTATTTTTTTTTTTTTTTGCAAAACATTGCAAAGTTTCAATTGTTGTTCAAGTTCCATGGGGCTTACCGTACAGTTCTCTGTCTGTCTGTCTGTCTGTCTGTTCGTTTGTCCGTCTGTCCGTTTGTCACTGCTACAATTTGTTAGCTGTAAGCATTTCTATGAAATTATGATTTGCTACAAGTGAAGCGTGCCGCAGCAAGTTCTGTGCATTCACTATTGCAGCATTCAGTTTGTTGTTGGTTGCCTGTTGCAAATTGCATTGATAAGCAGCTAAACTTTGTTACATGACCTCCCCACCCCTCCTCACCATACATACCCCTACAAATGCATACATATGTACATGCATGCCTAGGCAAGTTTGGCTAAGCAATCAAAGCATTACATATACATAAGTGTGCAGCACGCTTTGAGCAATCAAACTGATTGATTGATCGATTGCTTGTCACTTGTCGGCAGCACGGGCTGCTCTGCCTCAGCCCCCCCCTTGCACGTTTGTCTGTTGTTGTGTATGTGTCAACATTGCATTAAGCGATTTAAGCATTATTTTATTTGGGCGACACAATTTAATCGAATTCCGCTGGAACACGCAACTTCGCCACCCGCCTATGTGCGAGACATGTTTGCTTTTGCTTTTGTTTTTCATTGCTGCCTTTTGCTTTTTTTTTTGGTTTATTTTTTCCGTGTTGGTGGACGACTTTCTCTTGTGCTGTTTATGTATCTACATAACATATGCGCACAGCTGACGTCCTTAAAGTAAAATGGGAAACTTTAAAAACGTCAAACGTTTTAATCTAAATTAATTTATTAACAGTAGTGTGAAACAGGATTCTTAGTCGACATACTTGATGAAAAGCTACTTCGATAAACATGGCAAACAAAAAATATTCAAAAAGAAGAAAAAAATTTTTGTAATTTCGATTTTGCAGCAGATTGGTTTGCCATACAAGTCAAATCTATGCTATATCTTAATTTCGGGATCGCATCCCTGCAGCAGATTTTCAAAATGAATTCGAATGAATGAAAATTGCCACAATGTGCCTACCTTGGCCTTGATTTGGCTTTTTACTGGAAACAGCAAACTAAAATGTAAGTTTTGCTGTAAGCTTTTGAAAGCAACAAGAAACCATTTAAAAACCCACTGCTACTCCAACCCAAGCTAGTCCAAGGACCTGTGGCTGCCAGCAGCTTTTGTTGCTCACAGCAGACTTTTAAAATCCCAAGGGCGGCAACTGCGCTACCTCCAAAGGAGGCAAGTAAACTTGGACAAAATTATGAGCTGCTCATATATTATTTTTCAACTTATCAAACTTATTTCGGTGGACTTTTCGAAACGTAGCTGGAGAAATATGCAACTAGAGCAGCATTTATTAATATTTGATAGTGAACAGCAATTCATGGAATGTTTATGGGGAAAGTGCAAAAATGGGACATCAATTTGGCCGTGATGCAGTAAAGCAGTGAAGCAGTATAGAGCGCAGAGCGACCCACTGTGCGCAAACTAATCGACTTGCATGCTATTCAACTCTCATGCGCTTTTCCGCTGAAACGAAAAGGGAAAACAATAGATTAACCCTTTAAAACCAACGTATAATAGTGGCGCAGTTCGACCTAAATTTTAGTTCGCAACAAAAAATCAGCCAAACAAGAAATGCGCTTTGCTCGATTTTTTCCCATTTCTTTTGTTTTTCTCTTTTCTTTTTTTTTCAGCCAGTGAGCTGTACCGACATTTACAATTCTTTGGTTTGTTTTTTTTTTCTCTTTTTTTCCTTTTGCCTTGTTTTGTTTGTTTTTGTTTTTGTAAGTTTTGTTACTGCATGATTTTGTTTTTCTTTGCTGCAGGCTAACAAAATGCAAAACAATTCAGCAAAACAACAATTCAAACTGCCAAAGTTAAAGGCGATTATTCCTGAAAATATTACAAAAACCAAAAAAAAAAAAAACAGAAAAAGGACTTTTTAAAGCGAAAACAACTGGGATTCGCAACGCAGCGATTTAAAACTGCACATCTTTTGCATTGGCAATTTAATTTTCGTATACAAAAATTAACTTAAAAACAAGTTTCGAAATTGAAATTCAAAAATTCACGGGGCAACCATGCACAGCACAGACGTCGTCTCAGTAGAACGGTCCGAAGGTGCCCCATTCGTGGCAGTATCTGCAGGGATTGCAGGGCTGCACACAGGGACCGCAGGGGCCGCACACCGCCGGACAGGCGCCGCAGTACTGCATAGCGGGCAGCACCGGGCCCACGGGGCCGCAGACCAAGCGATAGGACAGCGTGGCGCAGGGCGCGAAGCCCAGGCAGCCGCCCGCGCAGGGTCCGCAGCAGGGGCCACAGCAGGAGTTGCAGCAGGCAGCGCAGCCGGGATCACAGCAGGATCTGCCATGGGCACCGCAGCAAGGCGCACAGCCGGGACCACAACCGTTGCCGCACTTGGGGCGACAGCAGGGAGCGCAGTTCGGCGCACAACGTGGCCCAGGCATTTCCCCTAAGCCGCTCTGGCTTCGCTCACTCAAAGGCTGCTGCTGGCGGCTACTCACGCACGCAAAACGCTTCCACGCAGAAACAGGCTAAATAGATCAGCTTCTACGGGCAAACTCAGAGCAACTGCTTATTTAGCCTGCTTTCGGCTAATGAAATGCTTTGCTTTAATTTTTCACTCGAGCCGTAAATCTTTGTTTAGTTTTTTGATAAAAAATAAATAAAATATATCTATATTTGTATATTTCTCTATATAAGCAGCTCTCGGTTTTATTTGAAGTTTTTTGCTGAGCATTTAACTGAACTCTGACGTATTGTGATCAGCAGTTGAAGTTAATCTCCCCAGTGGAGAAAAAGCATTTGATCAACAGACTTTACTATTTAAAAAAGGAAAGCCAATTTGCTTATTCTGCTTTTGTAACCTATTTGCTCATATTTAAATAAAGTTGTGCGCTTTAATATTTAAATCCTTAGAAACTTGTCAACAATGAATGATCGCAGTTATCGTCGTATGTTTAGAAACACACAAAGTAAGCAAGTGATAACTTTTATCGGCTAATGAACTGAAGAGTCAAAGAAAGTTTCATGCCTAGACACGCCTCAAGGGCATATAACACAATTTAAAATAATTAAATACAAATCATTTGAATGAAGTATGCAACACAATTCTGTGCCACTGCCAAGTGCATCTGCTTCATTGCCAGCCTTGGTGCATTCAGTTGCATTGCTAGGTTCATTCGTCCTCTGGCCACAATTGTGGGGCCAAACAAAGTCGTAACTGGGCACAAATTGGTTAGCATATGCCAGTTGATGGTTGACTGTCGACTGTTGTTGGCTGCTGCTGCTGCTGAGTTCCACTAAATCAATTCATTTCGTACACCTCAGTTGGCTTAATCCGGCAGGTCATGGCTCAATGGATCAATGTTCAGGTTGAAGTTGTAATTTCCCTTTGCGCCATATGGGCACTTCTGCCAGTGGCAGCGTTTAGCATTGAATGCTTTCAAGAATAAGAAGAAGACCAAATAATACGCAAAAATTCCTGCAGGGAAGCAAAATGTGAATGTTGAATGAAAAAATCAGTAAATCCTGGCATGCTTCGATGACAAAAAGCCGTTGAATGCAGAAAGCTTTGGCTTACTTATGCTTATCATGGCTTCGACGAATTCGTTTTGAACGTTTTTATCTTTAATTTCTGTTTTTGTTGCTCAATCCGCATTCACAGCCTGTCACCCGCCGCCCGCAGCCCCCGCCATCCGCCACTTGTCGCCTGTCGCCTGCCCGAGAGTGTTTCAAGTGTGAACACATATTATAATAAACGCCTCAATTGTTGTGCAGTCATCTGTGTAATTTATGTTTAGCTAATGTTCAGGCATCGATGAGCTTGTCAGAGCCTTGCAACGTCTACGGCAGACGCACACAAAAAGTCACACACACACACACACGCAGGCACACACAAACAACTAAAAAGTGCCGCAGACAGCGGAAGCAAATGTATAAGCGAGAGAGCAACTGTGAGTGGGAGTGAGTGGAGTACGTGTGTGTGTGTTTGTGTGTGTTGGCATCACATCAGCCAGCACACACACACACACACGTACATTATCCCACACACACACACTGGCTGCCATTAGAGGTTCAAACAACGTTAGAAAGCTTCGTTGACTCTAATAGACTTTCATGTTTTATGTTGCCTGAAAATATTTTGTGCGATTTTCTACTCAGTCTTCTGGTTTTTCTTTTTTTTTTCTCATGTATATTGCTTCTTTTTTTGCGACTTTGATTTTTGCACGATTTTTTGATTTTTTTTTTGCTACACTTTACACTAAGTTGTATAAAATACCAACAACAACAACAAGAACAATAACAGCAACAGCACGTATCCTTATGCTGGTAAAAATATCCTGGCATGCTGTTGATGTTGCTGAGGTTGCTGCTGCTGCTTAGGAGGCTGCCGCCGCTTGTTTGCTGTCGACATTGGCATGAATCGCCGCCACCTACGCTGAGTGGATCGCTGCACAAGTTGAAAAAATGAAAAACAGCACGGAAAAAATGAAAACAAGGATGTCAGTTGGCTGCCTGCGCTGGCATTTCTTGCTTTGTGAGACATGATTCGATGATTCTCTATTTTTGCTTTCACTGCTGCCAAGTGACACTTTGTGTCTCCGCTGCGTCTCCGCTGTGTCTCTGCTGTGTCTATGGGAGTGTGTGTGTGTGTGTGTGTGTATGTGATGCTATTGGTGTTGCTGTTGCTGCTGCACATTGCTGGCAAATTCAATTTTATCCGGCTGCTGCGGCTGCTGCTGCTGCTGTTGCTGCTGTGGCATTAAATCATTGATGTGTGAAATTTTTAAAATAGACTATCTCCCTGTGTCTGCGAGTGTGTTTAAACTTTTATCTTAAGGCGACAAGCACACACAGGTTACTCGGCTTATGCCGAGGTCTCACAGCCAACTGGCAGCCATTCATTTTATTAATAATCAATACTTAAAACAACAACCATCCCTTTTGCCTTTTACAACGTGTAAGAAAACTGCTGACCATACTCAAAAGAAAAGAAAGAAAAAGAAGAAGAAAAAAACACATGCAAAATTGCAAATATAATTTAAGTAACTAACTAAATGTATTATTTTTCAAGCCACTGGGCTAATTTTTGGCATCGTTTTACTCTTGTTTAGCTGGACTGCATAACAACTTTAGTTTGATGCAGCTGCCACAGAGTCAGGCTGTGCATGCTGAGCTCAATAGGTTTTTAATTGGTAACTGAGTCACTTGCCAACGGAACAAAGAAGTTTTGCATGTAGTGCCTTTTTAATTTACTTAAAAACGCATGATAACAGGAAAAGCGCTTTGGCAGCTGCACAAGAGTATGCATTCACCAGGCAAGCATCTACGATGCAATGCCCCAGGCAGACTCTACTGAATAATGGAAGTAAGAAGTTTTTGTGCAGTCAACGAACTCACACAAGGTATAAGAGATTCGAGTGTAGCAGTTTGGCTAATAAAAGTTCTCGAAATTGCCGTTCAACTTCTGCTAAGCCAGACGATCCAGATAGACACTAAAAATCAAGATATACAAAACAAGTTATCCTGCAAGAGCGGGACTTTGGCAATTAGCCCTTATATTAATAATCGGTTACCCGGGTGCCCATCATTAGCGTAAAAAAACGGGTAAAAAATTCAAATTTCAATTTGAGCTTCCGCTTCGTCATCATTTTGTTCAAAGGCAAGCGAATAGAAAATTTTTCTTCAAAATAATTTTTGTTCTATTTGCCAAAAATTTCTTCAAACTTTAAACGTCGCTTCATGCGCATCCGAATATCCGTGTATCCACAAGAGTATTAGTAACAACTAAGTACATTTAAAATTATGTTTATTAACTTTTTATTATTTTTATTTATTTACAAATTGTTTGCAAAAAATATTATCGATTATATATTATATTATGATAAGTGTTAAGCTGCTGCTGCATTATATTTTCTGTATTGAACTGATGCGCATGTACATTGTAACTTTGCTGTGGCCTGTCGTGTAACAGTTCGCATAATATTCCAGACTTGTATTACATCATTCAATGCCAAGTGTAAGATAAACAAAAACAACAACAAACAAGGGGCATTCCCATAGTTCGTTTCGGCACAGTTCTGGTACGCGACTGTATTTTAAATTCCCAATTGAATTACATGCTTCGCAGATTTTATTTATTGTTTTGCATAAATCTTAAAGTTGAAACTTCAAAAATGATCATTTATAAAATGTTCTAGAAAAAAGAAATACCTTAGCAGACGTGCAGACTTGCATTAGATTTCATTTAAAAGACATTTGCCTTGTGCTCGCTACAATTAATCTGGCGATGAGTAAGACGGACTTGGCAGATTATTCATCAGGTTTAGCATTAGCTGTCTGTCTGTCTTCCTGTCTGTCTGTCTGTCTGGCTGGTCTGTCTGCTGGCTGTGCCTGCCATGTCGTCGCTGGTTGTTGCTAGTCATTGCCTCGCATCCTGTAGGCTGGGGTCTGCCGTCTTAGTCCTGCACGCAAATTAATCACAGTAAATTATTTGCGTTTTAGTGGCACAGAAAATTATATAAAAAATTGCCATATACACACATAAAATATAATTTTTTTATTTTTTATTCGTTTTGTTTTCTTTTTTTATGTCAGTCGCTTATAAATATTTATGTCGTTTATTTTCTTACTATAAAATTTTGTTTTATGCTGCTTGAATGGTTTTCTGGTTTTGTTTTTTTTGTTTTTTTGTTTTTATTATTTAAATAAAACGAATAAGCAAAGCACACCGAATGGGGATTTTCTCTGCATGTTTTTTTTTTTATTATTTTATGATTTTATTTTATTTTTCTGTGTTTTCGAAAAGTTGGCAGTGGTTTTGTTTTGTAAACAAGTGAATGCTGTGCGCCAACGAGAAGCTAAGCAAAATAACTGAGTAAACAAAAACTAAATATTGTACATGGAGAAACATAAGCAGTAAACAAGACTTTTGCATATTCTCCATTGTTACAAAATAAAAATAAAATCAGAAATGAAAAATAAAATAAAATAGACTATAAAAAGTAAGACTGGCATTTAAATGTCTGAGCAATGACAAAATATGATGCAGCGCAGCGAAGGCGGCACAGCCAAGGCAGCTGTTCGAGTTCACTTGGCCGCAGGCTCTGCGACGCAAACTGATTGGTTAATGGAGTACTAAAGTATTACAGTGAAAACTCGTTTGCTTGAATTTTGTGTTTATTTATTTTTATCCTGCCATCAGCGGCAAATTTTGCTCTGGTGCAGCAGACATGACGTTTGGCTACAGTATGTGCTTCTTGCATAGTTCTGTCAAATATTCCATTTCTTGTGGTTAAAAATAAATAGTCAAATGCATACTTACAATTTTTTTTACGCTGTACTTAAGCTGAAGTGTGTCTCTGCCTGGCATGTGCATAAATAAATGACGATGATGTGAAAGTTTAAAAATAAAATGTGAAACCTTTGGCTGTTGAAAATGAAAACATCGTTACTTTTTAAAGTGATTTATTGCAGCGTATTGTTAAAATTTCAACAACTTAATTGAAATGGAAAACCTTGCAGAGCTGCTGCTGCCGCTCAGGCACGACTGAATGGTCACGTCGGCAGTCTGGAGTCAAACTGGGAGTTAAGCAAATAGACCGTTGTGCAAACAACAGCGAGACGCAGCTGGACGCTGCAGCATGCGAATCATTTCGATAATATCGTGTATCCCCAAACCGAAAACAACAAAATAGCAAAACAACAAAACAACAAAACAAGAAAACACGAATAGTGATGCGAGATACGTAGAAGATACTAAAGATGCAGACGGACTCACACAATAGGAATGCAGACCGCAGAAATAGCAACAAAAGTATGGTCACCCAGAGCACACCACTCAGCACACAGCACACAGCTCCCAGCTCACAGCAGCCATTGCCCATCACCCATCACCCAGCAGCCATCAGCCGGAGCACAGCTCACAGCGAGGACGGCTGCTGCTGCATGTTGCTTTTCAACATGCAATTCCATGTGCACATCATTTGTGTGTGCATGTGTGTGTGTGTGTGTGGAATACACAGCGTATGTGTAATCTATACGCCTGGCTGCTCACTTGCGATGCTCTGCCGCCATTGCACTGGCAACAACAACAACAACAACAGCAATAACAATCGCATGGCAAAAACGAGTATATAAAATGAGCGCATAAATAAAATAGTACAAAATAAATGGAAAATAAAATAAATATCGAGAGATAAATAGCATTCAGATACCGACCATTGCCTGCCACGCATGCTGTCCCTTTCGCACTCGCAGGCGCACGCGACTCGCTCACTTATTCGCTTATTTGCAAATCCGATACATTTGCGGTTTGCGTTCAATGACGCTGCCACATTCGACTGTATGTGTGTTTGTGTGTGTTTCTGTGTGTTTGTGTGAGTGTTTTTTTTTTTTTCAAGTTTTTCCGATTGCACTGTTGCCTGTATTTCACATTTGTTGTTGTTGCTGCTGCTGCTTACTCGCAATACTATACAATATTTTATTTTATTTCATTTTATTTCATTTCATTTTTTATTATTATTTTTCTTTTTTTTTTTGTTTTTGTGTTGAACTTTGTTTTGTTTTGCCTTGTGTTGTATTTTGTGTTTTGTTTGGTTTGGTTTCATTTTGCTTTGTGTTGTGCTTTGGTTCGTGTTTTTGTTTTTTAGAGATTTGGGTTTCGTGGGTCAAGTGTTAGGTTCGCACAGTAGTAAATAACAGAAATAATGGCTTCGTGCTTCGTGCCTCGTGCTTCAGTGTTAAATTGTTTCGCTGCTTAACATTTTCGGCTGCAATTGTGTGCCAAGAATCGCTTTGCACTGCGCACTTGGCGAGATTTACTCCTGTAAGTGCGAATCTTGGCAAGGATGTGACCTTTCAAGTGATTTGCGCTTTTTTAAGCGCTAATTGTGATTCGCTGATTGAAACAATCTACTTACGGATTTCATTACGGCTGGCAAAGCAAGCCAATGTACTCAGCCGCTTAGCATGCGATTAATATTTTTTTAATTTATTTATTTAAATTGCATCAACACTTAGCTGCCAACATTCTCAGATAAGCATCAAGAATGTACAATAGAATAAGTAATTAAACATAATAAACCATAAACAGTTAAATTTCTCTACAGCGAACTTTCTTTATAGATTTCTTGATTTACTTTTAATATGTCTATGTAACGAAAATTGGAAATTGAACTCATGTGCACTTCTAGTCACCAATTTACAAATTTTTATCATATGATAAAAGATATCAATAAAAATACGCATTCTAAAAAAATAAGACAATCTAAACTAATGCAGAACAAATTTGCAGAAGTGAAAATTTGATGTCTGTGTCACTTACACAAGTGACAACTCACAACTCACAGCATCAACGCATCTGCCTGCTCGGCAAGCAAAAGCATTCGAATCCTAAAATACTCACATACAAAACGTATTTCGGCAAAATAATGGCATGAAGTGTCGAACATGAAGCGACGTCGCTTACACGTCAACTGCCAATCGCTCTGCCAGGCAGTGTGCGGCTGAACCCTGGGGATGACCGATGTTTGCGCTGCTGTTTTGCTCACTCGCTGTCGCTATTTGATAGATGCAGGCAGCGAAAACTCAACGCAGGCAGCCATTTGTATAAAGCACACAACAAAGGCAGCAACAAGTGCAAAACAAAGCGAGACTCGTTGCGGCAAGGATGATGTTTTTATTTAAAAATTTCCAAGCACTGACGGTGAGCACTTTAAGGAATTGGCCGGAACACATTTCAAATGGCCAATAAAGACACACAAGAGCAAATATTTCAAACTTTATACGAATTAAAAACTATTTCAAAAGTCATTCTGAAATCATAAAAAGAGGCAAAAATAAAAAAAAAGAAATGCAGAAATACAAAACTGCAAAATTTCTTCTATTTTTTGCGATAGAAAACATTTCTTGACAAATTTGCCATGCTCTTTGCTCCATGCCCATAGAGTCGAGTGTTTATTGCGGAGAACAAAACAAGCCAAGGCAGCAACAGCAGCAACAACAATTGGACCCCACTTAAGATAATCTTATTGGTAAAATGCCAAAAAGTTTTTGAGTTAGCACACTGCACACCACAAGTATACACACACACACACACACACACACACACACACACCACATACACACAATTCGAGCATAATCAGAAACAAGAAAAACGAAAGGAATGAAATCAAGAGTCAAGCTTATAAACAAGTACCAAACAGAAAAATTTTCCACAATAAAAATGTCACCACAAAGTTGACAAAAAGAGAAAGAAATAAAAAACTAAATACATACACACACACATACACATACAGCAAGCGAGACACTTAAGATAAAATAACTGCAAAACCAAAAAACGGCAGAAAAAAACACAAAAGTTGAAGCAAATCAAACGAAGAAGTTTGGTAAACCTCAGCAAAACGAGACAAATAAGCAAAAAAGGTATTTCCTTTTAAATCAAACACACGTTGGTATTTTTTCTGCTCTTGTTTTTTTGGATTTTTTATATCTTCATTTTTGTTTTTTTTTTTTTTCTATTTGCTTTGCTTGTCAGCCACAAGAAGTATTTTATTTAGTAGGTATTTCCTTTGCTATCATTGTCAGTGAAGTGGCAAAAACTCAGGCAGGGAGACAGGCGGCTGGCAGGCAGGTGAAGCTGCAGCACAGTGGACAAACACTTGAATGTACGCCAGCCAGCAGCCAGCAGCTATCAGCCAGCCGCCGGACAGTGAGCCAAGTCAGCCAAGTCAGGCAGGTCAGGCAAGTCAGCCAAGTCAGCCAAGTTGGCCGAGATAAGCGCAATTATGTGGCAGCATAAGTGGCCCAATAACAAATTGTATAAATTAGACAAGTGCCGCCAGGCAGGCATAGATTCCTGCTGCATACACCACCTAATGTACACGTGTGTGTGTCTCTGTGTGTGTGTGTGTGTCTCGATTTGCTTTCTGCTTTTGATACATTTCTGTAGCAGCCTACATTAGTTGCAATGAGTGTGCTACGATTTGACTTTGTGTAGGCAGGCACTTCGTTTTTTCTATTTGCTTTTTGCTGTTAGCATTTGAGCAGTTAGGGCACAAAGCTGCCAAGGCTTACGTTTGTGACCAAGCGCCTGTGCAGGCAGATTGTCAAACTTTGACAAATTCTACGCAGAAAGGTAATAAAGGATATGTGACGAGCAAATATACCAATAAGCAAATCAAAGCAAATGCCAGAAAGAGACAGCAGACATGGGAATGCACGTTTTTAACAGGCTGCCTTTGCGTCACTTCAACAAAGTCCTGTTAACAAGCACAGCAATGTGTAGTGCAGTGAGCACAAAGCGCATCCTGGCAAGGCTCTTTGTGCTGCTTAGCAGAAGTGCAAAGCTTTGTCTGTTGCATGGCACAGTGCAGCAGCGCAAAATGTAAATGCATGCATTTTAACCACTTAACTTAATGAAAATCACTTCATTAATTTAAGGAGAAAGTAGGAAAGAATAATGAAATTGAATAAATTGAAATTAAGCAAAACAGACACAAGTGCAATGCATGCCAGGCTGCCAAGTGGCATGTGCGGCAGCAAAAGGACGACTGTGAGTGGCAGCGCTTACTTACATTAATAAGTTGCTGCCGGCATTAATACGCATTACTGTCTGCATAATTTTAGGCGCACGTAGCACGTAGCCGACAGCAGCTGCAGCAGCAACGACGGCAGAGACGGCAGCAGCTGAGAGAAACATGCCATGTATAGCAAGTAAGCATGAGAGAGAGAGAGAGAGAGAGAGAGAGAAAGAGAGAGGGGAAAAAAGTAACAGCTTAAAACAAATAAAAAGCCAAAGCAGTAAAAGACAAAATTGCATTTTTGGCAACAAGCATTTAATTGCATTTGTATGTGCTCATTACCTTAAATAGACGAGCTTGGCAGTTCCGCTTCCGCTTTCGCTTTGCTTTGCTTTGCGCACTCAACTTGTTACAATAGCAACAACAACAACAACAGCAATATCATAGACACTTAATGTATGTTACTTTGCTGTATAAGCATTGCAGCATGGCAGGGGGGCAGCGGGCAGCGGGCGGAAGCGACTCATTCACACACTTAGTTTGCCTCGAGTTGGCAGCAATTTTAATGCCAAACTTGGCAGCTGGCAACGAGCAAAGCATCCAGGAGCAGGAGCAGGAGCCAAGCGGTTCAGGGGCAGTAGAAAAATATTTAAAAATGCAAAAAACTTGCAAATAATATCAAAACAAAATAAAAATAAAAAAATAAAAGAAGACGTAGCAAAGCAAAGGAAGAGGAGTGGGAGGGTGAGTGGAAACTTTTGCAAAGCAACTGCTTTTCATGATGCTGTCTCTCGGCTATCTGCTACTTGCGCGTTTTTCTGGCTGAAAATGAGTGTGTGACTGTGTGAGTGTGTGACTGTGTTACTGTGTGAGTGTGCGTGTGTTACTCTGGGTACACTTCGTATATGGCCAGCAGCGCCAAAAACTTTCAACAAACTAACGAATGAACGTATGAGCGAATAAACGACGCAGGACGCACGACAACTGAGCACATATGAGTAGTTCTGCAAAACAACGCTGCCTCGAATACACTGTAAAAATTATTATTAAATTAACATAAGTGTCCTCTACGGCAAGAGTAAACCTGTGAGGTCTGCAAAGAGTTCGCAGCAGTAAGCGGAAGGTTTCTTTGCTGTCCCTTTCCTTCTTAATTGCAAAGCATCGCTGAAGACTCGTTTCCGTTATCACTTGCGTAATAAATTTTGCCGCAGATCATCTATGATTTGTCATATCTTTTTACCATAGACTCTTGCATTGCTCTAGAGGTTTTAGCATATTGCCTCCGTAATGAAGGGCTGAAACTTATTTGTAATTCAATTAAGTAAACAAAGGAGTCTATGATGACAGCTGATTTCTCTCAGCGCCATTTGTAGAAATGTAAGTAATATTTAAAATGGCGACACCAGCCAAACAGTGGAGGAGCAGTTCCAAGTGCTGCGTGTGAGTGCGCAACGGAAAGACAATTAGGAAATGGTCGTTTAACAACAAAAGAAAACAAAATTGAAGCGGAAAACAAAGAGGACGCCAACTCCAGCAGACAAATCGCACATGAAAAGGATATGCGGACTTCAAATTAAAAGCTGCTGTCGTGCGTTCGTTCGTTCGTCCTTCTGTTCATTGGTTCATTCCTCCCGCTGTATGTGTTTTTTTAAGCTTTTTTTCTATTTTGCTCGCCTGTTTGGATTAGCGCTTGGGGAGATTGGTATGTCATACATGACCAACTGTGTGTGTTTCTGTGTGAGGGAGTCCATGTGTGTGTGTGTTTCTGTGTGAGGGAGTCTGTCTGATTGTTTTCCTAGTGTTTTTTTAATTAAACTGATGTGTTAATATAGAATGAAATTATTCCAGCGTATGTGTATTCGTAGGGGCCACAGCAAGACACAATTACGGCGCTTCACTACGCATTAAAACAGTTTCAATTAATAAGATTAGAGCGCACATGAGGCAAGCAGCAACGTGCGGACTTGCATTTACAGGATCTAAGGCCAAAGCAGTGCTACCTACAGACAAATGTGAAATGCTGTAATTTAATTTTAAAGCTGGCAAGTGGAAATTGCTACGAAAGATTGTTTTCAATTTAAACAACAAATGAAAATAATATAATATGAAAAAAGCAGAAGGAAGAAAAATATGCTACGCATTTGTCCTGTGTTGCTATTTACGTCTTGTTATCAGCAGCTAATGCTGTCTGCTGCGCTCAACAGTGCGTATGTGTAACTTTATTTTTCACTACACGTGCTGAGTTTTGGTAAACATGTTCGCATACACTGTGGCAGAGAACACCTACGCAGAGGACACACGCACACACATTTACTTTCTCTTTAACTGCTGACACGTCACTCTGCCGCTGCTGCTGTCTACTTATTACAACATCGGTCATACATGAGCGCTTGGCTGCTTGGCTGCTTGGGCTGCTTTGCTGCTGTGCAAAATGCTTTGCCCAAACAAACAAATTTCAGTCATGAAATATGCAACAAAAACAACAAAAAGTATTTTTCAAGTTACACAAGAAATAAAATATTGTATGCGACGCAGTCCCGGCTCATTCCTGCTGCTACTGAATTCGCACCCCTGCGTCGCTGGGTTGGGGTTTGATTTGCAAAAAAGTTTCTGCCCTTGCCTGTCGGTGCTCGGCACAAATAAATATGTGCTGTTTAAACGTAACGCTGTTTAAGCTTTTAAGCCTATTTAGCTGCAATGAGCAGTTACATATATACGTTTAAATTTAATTTTACGACAGACAACGCTTAAGATCAAATAACAAAGCCCCGCCTACAGTGACTGTTACTTAGGCACTTCATTGATTGCCATAGCTGCTGCATAATGAAGCCAGCCAGAGAAGAGTAACTAAGGCACAGATCTGTCTTATAGTATAAGAGGGCATAGTGCGCGGCTGCTTTGCTCTGCGCTCTTAGATTTACTCTTAAATTTTTGTTTGATGTGTAGTTGGCCAAATAGGCACGCATCATTTTTCAACTTAGCTCCCTTCCACTGCGTCCGCGCTCAGCACTCAGTTCTTTACGTTGGAGTGTTTTCGTTGAACCCTTTTCAAAAATTCTTTTAGATCCGCGCGCCGCTTACACTTGCATTTGTTGTTCACTTGTGTTTGTTGTTGCTCTGCTGGCGCAGCTAACCGTGACGAATTATTGTAACGGGCGAAAATTGAGATTTAGCAAGCAAAAATGTATGCGCACACATAGTCACGGATATTTGTATACGTTATTATACTCTTATGCATATACTCGTGTCTTTGAGCGCTCGACAGCGGGTCACAAATGTTAGTCGGTGCAAAACGACAAAGTAAACAAAAATTCTGGCTTGGGGTCAAAAGATATTCTCACTTGTTTGTCTGATTTTGTTTTTCATGTCTTCTCGTTTCGTTTCGTTTCTTTTTGTTTTTTTGTTTTTTGTTTTTATATTTTATGTTTACTGTCTAAAGTGATGCCATGTCGGTAGCTGTCTGCTGTTCTTGGCTCAGATCTTGGCACTCGCACACTTAATATTATATGTAAGCATGTGTGCATGTGTGTGTGTGTGTGTGTGTGTATGTATGCATGGTTAAGTGCGTGTCTGTGGGTGAACTTATGAGTGATTTTTTTATGCGTTGGATTCTTGGAGAAACATAAAACATCAAATGTAAATTGAAAGTCGTTCGTGTGTGAAACTGAAAGTGTCATCAGTTGAAGCGTTTATCATCTTCGTTTTTGTTTATTTCTGCTCCTTATCTTAGTTCTCTTGCTCTTTGTTTGAATTTTATGAATAATGCTTGGCAGCCACGTCAAGTTGTCTTTAATCGCTGGAAAATGAGTTGGTGGGGTCAGGGTTTCGTTTGCTTCGTTGCTCCCTTGCTCCCCGGCTCCCTTGCTAAGTTTGCTGCAGGTGTCAAGTGTGCAGCAACTTGTGATGGCTGATGCCTGATGGCTGATGGCTGTTCAAGGCAAGCTAAGCAGATTTTAATGAAAATATTAACCGGCAAAGAAAACATGCTAAATGATGATGTTACAACAAATGTTTAACCCTCATCAGTTTGGCTCCGGTTTACTGGGTATCTTTTGCAGAACTAATGAGTTTTGTTACATTATTTTTAAATTTCCTGCTGAATTTTTGCTTTGCTATTTAAACTTTAGATAAACTAAAATATTTTTAAGAAATTAAGCTTAAAATTAATTTACTATATATTTAGTCACAAAAAATATACGTGACAATTGTCAGCTTCAACTTATTGCAGGCATTCTGGTATATTTAATATACAATTATATCAGATTTAAGGCGAAAATAGTGTAACTGCATAGCGACTGATTTCCTCTATATGATCGAATTCTATTTAAAATCATAGATAATTACGCAATATAGTTAGAATGTGGTATGTTTCTCTAAAGATTTAAAGTTTTGTGTCTACACCGCAACCCAACTAATCGATGCCTTCGAAGCGAGGTAAAAAGCAAAAGCGAAATATTTTGCGCAGCAAGAGAAATGATCTAATCTACGCATATCCGAATTTCAACTGACAATAGTTGTAATTTGTTCATTCCAGGCGCTCTTCCCAAATAATGTCAAACACAAACCCTTTCAGCTGCCACAAAAACTCATTACAGGTTTATAGGGCAATTTGTGCTGCTTAACCCGCAGATTATTCCCTTTTGTTGCCAGCATCTGTCTCACTCGCGCTCGCTCTGCTCTGCGTCGCTTTCACTCTCGCACACGATTTGTCTTTGGTTTACTGTGCACTGCTATTTCGCAATTAAAACTTTCATTAAAGTAATTAAAATTGCAACAAAATAAACAAAATACAATCACAACAAACATACAAATATAAAAAAAATCCTAAAATAACTAAAATAAAAGAATAATAGACAAAGATAGCAATAGCAACAACAACAACAACAAGCAAACAATAATAAAGAGTGGAAGTCCCACACAACAAGACAACAACAACAAGAAAACAAAAAATGCAGTTAAAAGCATTCGAAGCGAGTGAGTAGCAGCAAAAAGACGCGGAGAGGCGTAAAAGAGCGCAAACGAGTGACAAATATAAACACAAAATAAAATGCGAAAAAATACAAAAACAAAAAAAGAAAACAATACTCGCAACAAAAGAGCAAACAAAAAAACAAAAAAAAAAAAAAAAAGAAACAAAAAAAAGAGAAACAAAAGAATATAAAAAGCAAATAAAATCAAAAACAACAAAAAGGACAAAAGCAACAACAGAAGCATAATAAAATGTGGTAATTGTAAATAAGTGCAATGTGTGTGGTGGTCACAGTGCCCGGCGGGGGGCGGCAGTGGAAGCGGCAGCACACAATGACGTGGGCGTGAATGCGCTCGTGTAACGGTATTGCACACACACATGCATACTTATATGCAAAACGTTTTACTTGGCAACATTTTAAATTTAAATTAAATGACTGCAAAACCGCAAAAGGATTGACATGAAGTTAGTTTAACAACAACAGCCACTCTGACAGCGACAATGCAAGGCACAACAACAACAACAACAACAACAATAACAACAGTTAACAGTGGCATACTACAGTAGTTGTCAACATTTTGCTGTTGTCGTGCTGTTTCGCTGTTGTTGCGTATACATTTCGTTTTCACTGTTGTTGTTATTGTTGTTGTTGTTGTTAGAATTAAAAGTTGGCTTCGTTGCAAATATTCAATAGAGAATATTTGAATACTGTTGAAGAAGGGGGAGAGAGAGAGAGAGAGAGAGAGAGAGATAATATAAAAGAGCGACTGTGGAGTAAACGGTAATTGTGTAATTTAAAATTAATTTGTAGATAATTTGTAAATAAGTTTTTAATACTAATGACCAAGCGCAAAGACAATACAAAATACAAAAAAAAAAAAGAACAAACGTGCAACAAATAGAATAGAGACCGAATAAATGTAAATGAAGTACAAATGGAAAAATTAATTGGCATGAAATGGAAGTTCAAATGGGAATTAATGCGGATTTACCTGGCATTGGGCAGAATGCAAGCTTTAATGTTTTATGCAGCGACTTCTTGGCTGCTCTTTAAGCAGCACTTGGACACTTGCGTGTGTAAGGTTGATTGGTTATGGACCCCCAAATGAGTCTGTCTCACATAACTTTGCACTAGCCTCGATTGGAATCTGATTTTTATGAACATTAAGTTTGAACTTCTGATTTTGTTTATTTATCAATTCTGAAAAAAGCCAATTTGAGAAATAAATAACTCAGACAGAGGTCGACGCACTGTCAACGCCGAGTGCATAAAAAAATTCATTGCGGCATTTTAATAAAAGTATTTTTTAACATAAAAAACACTAGACTATTTAACCTTTATTGATTGAATGCAATAACAAACTTTTATTTCCATTTCAGTTCCGAGCTGCTGAACAAACAAACCACAAATGCACATGCGGTAATGCCAACGAACCTGAACAGCTGCGGCAGACCTTTTGGAGTATTGGCAATATATAATTACAATACTGAATTACAAGAAAAACAATAAAGGCAAAACGATAACAAAATTTCGTAAAATTCAATAAACATAAGCAGGCAATCTGCATCTCAATGGAAAAAAGAGCAATTGAAAAGGCAATTCGCAGAGCAGACTCACACTCGCAGTCACAGACACAGTCATAGTCGCAGTCCCAGTCCCAGTCAGCGTTGAAGTCAGACGGCTGAAGCCGATGAACTTACAGCAAACGGACAAACTAACACACAATTGACATTTATTGGCCAATATATATTTATAAGGCAGAGTATCGTGCGGATACACAGATATTGGCATTTGCGAATACGCAGAGCCAAGACGGAAACGGAAGTGGCTATATACAAACTAGAAAATCGTTGCAAAAATAATAATAAAACCAGAGAAATCAAAAAAAGCGAACAGGAAAATATTTTATAAATCGAAAGCAAAAGCTGAAGCAGCAGCCAAAGCAGAACAACAGAAAACGCACAAGAAAAATCAGATCAGAAAATATGTCTGCTGTCATTGCGCATGAAGAGGAAAATCGAAATCAAATGCAAATGTCGTCACGCCGCAGTCAAGGCGCGAGCGGCAGCAGCCAAAGCATCGGCCCTGGCAGAGCGGGAGCGGGCGCGGAAGGCAGGGCCAGAGGCAGAGGCACTCAACAGCAACGCTGCATAATGCTGCTCGCCCTCGTGTTGCTCATCGTGCCCGGTAAGTGGATTTATACTTATTTCTTTTCTTTTTCGCTCTTCTTTATGCTGAATTTATACAATTTCCTCGTTCGGAATTCTAGTTATTAGCTAAATCAGCAGCAGTTGACCTTTGCCGCTTGGCAATTTGATAAAGCAATTTAAAAGACGCGAATCATTATGGCCACGGTGTGGCCACACGCGACTGCAGTCAACTCTAGGCGACTGAGCTTGTGAGAATTGACGCTGGGATGCACTTCAGTAACTTGTTTGGGAACTATTTGAATTTCGTTGGCGAAATATGATCAAAGATCATTGCGAGCTTAAATGTCTTCCAATACAGGCTCAGCCTGTAATAGTTACTTTCATCTCCCACGAGGTGCTTTTGTAATTTCAAGGGTCCTTTGCAGTCCCAAGAACTCCCATTTCTAACAAAATTCAGTAAATTTTGGATTTTGCTCAAATTGGTAACCTATTCCGTACTCCTCATGGATACTGAGATATCGTACTTATGAATACCGTTTGAAGCTTTACCAGAGATATAGCAATTAGAAAACATATGTCAATAAGAGCCCAAGAAAACAGCTTCAAAAGAAATACATGTGTCGAATGATTTCTGCAAAATATTGGGTCTCACAATTAATCATGAATTTATACAAAGACATGTATGGAGGTGTATACTCCTTTTAAATCAACAAGTAATTATTAGTAAAATGTAAAAAATTTCGTTGCAATTTTTGCCTTCTCTTCTTTACATTTATTCGTGAGCAAAATATATATGTGTTGTATATACATATGTAAATAATGCATTCAAAAACATAAATTCTTAATAAAAAACACATCGCTCATATATTTTCTTTTGGATTTGTTAGTAAATATGTGTGGATGTGTTTTTATAAATAATTAAATTAATTGTTTTAATTTTTTGCCGATGTTCTGCCTTTTAACATATTCACGCATACATTAAATATTCATAAAAAATTTTTATTTCACACAGTTTGCATACCTCATCTCTGCATGGTTTATCCTGAACATTGATTATGCCATTTAAAGGCTGTAAAAAATTGATGATTTCGTTTTTGTGCCATTGAGCCATTGGCAAGCACAAAAAATGAAACCCTCTTACCTGCACATGAGTTTTTTAAAGCTGTTCAATTCATTTACGATCTGCCTTCTCCACAAAAAGTGAATCTTTTGGTGCTGCCTAGGAAGGTATTCTCAGATGAACTGGGATCGAATATGTGTGATTTCTCATCTCGAACACGGGAGTTCCCAAATAGTTTTATATAATAGAAGTGCGTTTTGTAGATTCTAATTGCTTCAGTTTGCTCTGCAGGTTCAGCCCCAGGTCAAAAGTGTTTCAGTCTTTAGGTGACTGAATGGTATAAGCGTTTCGGTTTAACAGTACATCAAAATGATTCTGTTCGTGTTTTTATTGAATTTTATTAAAAATGTTTCTTGCCTGTGCAATAAGTATAAAAAAAAGAGAAAAAAAAAAAAAGGACCCACAACATGCCATTTCCATTATAACCATTAAATTTAATAGTTTTATGCAGAGCAAAAAGTTGTGTGCGCTGCACACAATGGAGAGGCAAAAGAACAATTGGACATTCGAATGCAATTTTCATCCCAATGGAAATCGCAATTTGATTATTTTGCTAATATGAATGCCATTGCAGCCAGTTAATGTCCTATTGGCTGTTGATTGGCTTTATTCGCATACAAAATTTAACAAAACACAAAAAGTGAATTAAGTTTTGAATGCCGTTTGAAATTGTTAATTTAAGCGGAAGCCCTTTGACTTGATATCTGTATTTTTTAACGATTTGGCATCTAAATAGGCAATTCAATTCGGCCATTAAAAAATGTTCTCAAACCCTGGAAATGTAGTTCATTTATTCACAGCATATACCTCACCAAGTATCTTCAGGGATTTACACTGAAAATATCACTTTCAATAGCTTAACTGCATATAATTAAGCAAAGGTCCGCCTAATTCTACACAACTCAGTTATTGCAAGCGACATACTCATTAAAATCCTACGCAGCAGGAGCACACATTTCGTTGCACAACTTCAGCAGCAACGCCTTGGCGCACAACATCCGCAGGGACATAGGCAGGCAGCAATGCGAGGGCCACAGCACGTGGCAAATGGTCCTGAGCAGGCAGCGCATCTGCCACAGGGACAACTGTATGGGCCACAGAATGCGTGACATGCGCTGATGTCAATGTCAGGTCCACACGCATCACATGGCTGGCAGTCATCGTAGGGCCCCATGGGCGTCGGGCGCATGCAGCGTCGTGTGAACCGCAGCGTGGACAGTTCAGGATTGCACGCCGCCAGGCAGTAGGACTTGCAAGCAAATCCTCCACACATCGCACTCGAAGTGATCCTGTGGCTTAGTTGCGGCTTCTAGGAAAAATTTTAATTCTTTTTTGACAATTGAATTTTTATTTTGAATTTATTTTGCAACTTCGTAACAAAAAAATCATCCCCCTGTGCAGTCTCTGTCATTCGGTATATTCCCTTCTGAAATTCTCCGAGAACCTTTGATTTGAATAGACGGGTGGGACGGTGTAAGTCTCTCATAATCGCTAAAAATCTCTTAGCCAACGTTGATCCTTGCCTAGTGTCCTGCCACACGCGCACACATTCATAAACGCAGCCCATACTATGATCCACTATGCAAAAGCCGATAAATGGAGAAACGAAACTTAAATGAGCTCATAAATGTCAGCTTACAGAAAAACAAAAAAAAATACAAAAGCAGAAAAAAAAGAAACCAAAACAAAAGAGGAATAATAAGCATAAATACAAAAAATGTAATAAGAGCGAAAACATTATGAACTGCTCCTGCCACAGCAGGATTCGTACGCAAAAGTTGAGCAAGCGAAATAACTGCGTAAGCAATCTGCAAAGAAAATAAATAAATAACTAAATAATAATATATTGCTGCAAAAGTAAACAACACCAACAACAACCAGCAATAATAACAACAACAACAACAACAAAAAGGCAGTGAAAACAGCAAAGCAATAAGTTGCCATATAAATCGTAAATCGCAAGTGCGCAAGGGAAAGTAGTTAAAAGAAGTGGAACATTAAAATGGGCGAAAATAAAAAGCAACAAAAACAAAAATAAACACAGAAAAAAAAAAAAATTAAACAAAAAGAAAAAATTGTAATAAGTAGGAAAAACTGAAGTAATTGCAAGAAAATCTCATTTAATCCTTCAGCATACGACTTCATCACGCAAAAAAATTATGAAATTCTTGCAATTTGTATTTCATTCCACTCTGCCAGGCAGTCGCCTCACACTCCTGCACTCCGACACACCGCCACTCCACCATTCCCTACAATTTGGTCCCCTCATTTGCGTGAATTCAACAAACAGCAGAGCGAAGCAATGCTGCTGGCCTGGCCCGAGGTGAGGCGGGGCGGCTGGAGGCGTTCGCTGTTTTTGTCAGGATTTTTTCTTCTGGTGTGACACTTTTTTATGCAGATGATGTTTTTTGTCGTCGTTGTCGATGTTGTTGTTGTTGCTATCGTTTCTGTTACTCGTATTGTTGTTGTTGTTGTTATTGTTGATGATGAAAAATAATGTTTGCGGAAAAATAAGATTTGTTTATTTTACAAACGATTGATTCGCTAAAATTATGCGACACTTTGCACAAATACAAAACAACAACAGCGACAACAGCGACAACGACAACAACAACAACAACAGCAACAGCAACAGCAAAAAAGAGACACCAGCAAACGCGGCCAAATTCCCCACGCCATGAGGGTTGGAAAAACATTTCACGCTGATTGCGCTGGCGGGATTTTTGATTTTTCTTCTTTTTATTGCAATTATTCCGTTTTTATTTCGATCACATTTTCAAAAGCTTAAAAATTAATTATTGCAGATTTTCCTTATATTATTTGTTTTCGTTTTTGTCATTTCCACTCTTTGTCACTTTTTCCTTTGCTTGTTGTAATTTCGCTTCAAATTGTTGTATTGAGCAAATGTAGCAGAAAAGTAGGCACTTAAAATTTCACTCACATTATGCGAATATGAAAAATCTTTGTTTGCGGACGGATGATACTTAAGGCCTAGACACGGCTGTTAAGCATGTGCTGCACCACACATGTCGATACATAATATATTCGAAAAGTGTTTGTGTGTATTTGAGCAGTAAGGTGGCACAGAAACTGTGTGTGAAACTCATATGCATGAGGTATGGCGTTCATATACCGGTAGGGTGCGGTTGCCTAGCATTGGCTGTGAAGTGTGAAGTATTATATAATATTTCTGAAAACCCTTAAACTCTTTGCTCAATAGAAATAACTATGATTTGAAATCTTCGTATAGCTGCAGGGGTCTCTTCCATCCTAGCCAACCTATGTCTTAAAGCTGCTTCAATTTTCCCCATATTATTTTATTAAATATATGCCTCATGCAAGTGTGTTTTTGCTTTATTTTGATTTCTTAGCAATTCCAATCAACTCACATCCAAAGCAAACAAGGCAAAACTTCATAGAGAAACCATAACAATCCAATGTCCAACACGCACTAATCCCTCATCAAATACAAATTACAAATCCCTAAAGCAAACAACGCAAGCGTAACAAGGAAACAAAAAGGGAGAAAGAAAAAAGAACATGTACACACAGGAGTAGGAGTATGTGTGTTGTGTGTGTCGGCATTGAGAGCGTGTTCAAGCATAACAGAAAAAAAGTGTTTAAGCAAATAAATAAACAATTGCAGCGAGTGTCGGCATCAAGCGCAAGTGAGTCCTTGTGCCTTATTGGAATTACAATATAACAAACAAAGCACAGGTGAACTAAATAAGGCACTTAACTAGCCAATGAGAACAAGGGGAGGAAACTGATGCGGATGTTGTACAGTTACAGTTAATATAAATGACGGATATGGCATTTAAAGAAATTGCTACTGGCTGCAGCCAACTTCAAATAAAATGCCAAGTGTCTGTAAGCACAAACTTTACTTTTAGAAGATGCTTTTTCGCTGAGGCTCTAAGTAAATATGCTGAGGTTCGTTGTTGGCATTTTGTCTTGCATTGTGTAATTTGCCTTTGAGTGCCAGGAGCATAGTTTTAAAGCTGAGCTATATTGCAGAGTTGTGCTGATAGGATGTGCTGTGTGGGCATGTGACGCGTTTCTTGGCTGCAAATAGATAATTTACTCGAAGTAGCGTAGATGTCTTTCTCGATTAAAGCTTAATTTGTCGTATGTGGGCATTAAAGATTTTCGAGAATAAATCTCACACATAAAATACAATAGATGACCGAGTTATTGCGTGTACACGGCTTAGTAAAGCAATCATCAATCGCTGCCTTTGATTTAGCGACAAAGATAGAGAGTCCTGTAAGGACATTGAGATATTGGTATCTGGCAAATGCCAACGTAAGCAAACAACACGAAAAAGGGAACACGAGTAAATCAAAATCTGGCACAATGCTCAGGCTCTGGCTGCAGCGGGGGCAGCGACAATGGGGGGGGCGGTAGCCTGCAAAGAACAAAGCTGAAACGCATAGTAAGAGTGTAAGTCTGTGGGTGTGTGTGTGTGTGTGTGTGTGTGTGTGTGTTTGATTGTGTCGTGCTTCAAGTTGGGCTATTGATAAGAATCGAATTCATTATTTTATATATGGGTGTGCTTGCCTATGTGTGTTTGTATGTGTGTGTGTGTGTGTGTGTGTGTGTGTGTGTGTTGTGTTTTAATGTACAAAGGCATACGCGAATGTTTACGAGACCATGTGAAATCTGTTCATGGCTAAGCAGCCAAGCGCATACAACATGTTTGTTGTTTTTATTGTTGTAATCGTGTACGACGTTCATTTGTTGTTTTTGCTTGTTCTTGTTGCTTGTTGTAGTGTTGATGTTGTTGTTGCTGTTGTTGGTGTTGTTGGTGTTGGTGTTGTTCTCGTGTGCTTATCAGATAGCTTTGTAATGTGAAACTAAGTGGTTCGAAGCATTCACTTCATGCGTAACAGCGACGCACAAATCCTTTCGCAGCATACGGATTTAGCAGCCAGCCAGCCAGCCAAAAGAAGAGACCGCAGCACCGGCACAGCAGGACAGCGGGGCAGTGGGGCGATGGGACAGTGACAGCGACAACGACAATCGTTAGCTTTAGTCTTTATGACCAGCAAACAACAACAGGCGACATGACGGCAGGACAGGACAAGACAGGACAGGGCAGGGCAGGACAGGGACTGGGCGGCAAGGCTGCTGACGCTGTTGGCTAACCCCAAACCCGTGTTCGGTTTTATCTCCTCAGCCTTAAGTAGTAAATTCAATCAACTTACAAAGCGCATGTTCCAGATAAAACTTTTGCCTTGCCATGCCTTGCTTTGCCTTTGAGTGCGTATAACTCAACGCAGAACGACAGGCATGCAGACAGACAGACAAACAGACAGAAAGAGAGACAGACAGACAGTCATATGTATTTCATTTAATTTTATTTCATTTTATTTCGCTTGTGCCTGGCATGTTAACTTTATTCACTCACTCACTCACCCACACACTCAGTCTCTCACTCACTCACTCACTCAGTCAGTCAGTCAGTCATTCATTTCACTTAAGCATTGTGGCTCGCATATAGCCTTTGGCTCAGTGTACAACAAAGCAACACCCAACTACATTCAGCTGACAACGATAAAACGACAAAACGACAAACGACAAACTACACACAACCAACAATAAAATCTGATCTTAAATATGTCACAGCAATTAATACAAAGGACCTGATAAAGGCAAAACGAAATGAAAACGAAATGAAAGTCTTTACTACAAAACATGTGCCAATTGCACGAAATGAAGTTCTCGGCAGTCTCCTAGACTCGACAACTTCAAGAAGCTGCGCTGAGCTGCCTTTGTGTGACTTTGTCTGATCACAGCACAACTTATGTACATTCCTACCTACACAGGCGAATGTTATGAGTATTCTCATATGTGAAAGTTGCCTTGGCTTTGTGTTTAAGTTTAAGGCATGCAGCTGTGCAGGACACGCAGTCCTGGCAGCACTTTTTAATACATACACAAAGCCCGGCTAAGCACAAAAGCGGCCTGGGCTGTTTATGACAATTTTCAAATTGCATGGCTGGCCTCACACAGCGCAGTGTGAGCTGACCTTTGCACGTGGATTGGCATTTGAGTGAAAATAATGAAAAATATATGCCAAGTTATTTAAATGAGCTGAGTTGTGTCCTGATAAAAGAAAATGCTTCTACTTATGACTTGCGTACACTTCCTCTTTGTACGGGGCTGGTTTCTTTGCGTAATACTTAGGTAAATGCCTTGCAGCAGGTCACCCCAAATCCACAATCCCCAAGCATGGCACATGCCAGTCCACACAGGAAGCAGAGGGACGCAGCAGGCCCAACCCTGCACTCGGACTAAGCAGCCAAAGTCTTGACTTTGTTGCGTCACTCGACTGACTCTTGGACTCGCCGGTGCCACACATGTTAGGCCACACGCGGTCTCGGTGCTGTGCAAATGCGGCAACAGCACATTTGATCACTTACACAATTCTGCATGCAAGTTTTAATAGGCAGTTCGAGGTATTTGTGTCCTGCAGCATAATACTCCGAGCACACACTGCAGCATTTTAACTGAGCTGTCACAAATCGCCTCCGCTCGCTCTTCCTGCCACTTCTTTCCGCGCTCACGCTGTTGGTCAATATCTCGTTGACTGCCGAGTGTATGCATGTATGCGTGTGTGTGTGTATGTGTGTGTGTGTGTGTGTGTGTGTGTGTATAATTACAAAATAGTCTGGCTGTCAATAAATCAAGAGCAAAACAAATATATATCATGCATAACAATATATTATACATCATACATAGACTCACACAGCCAATCATTGATTCGTGCATTCGAGCTGGCTTTTGACGGGGCGGAGCGGAACGGAACGTGGCAGTTTGGCTGTGGCAGTCATTCATGCAACCAAAATGTTAACAAATAGCCTGACCTATAAATCACATTTACACAATCAATTAAAATGCAGAAATGCCAAAGTACCTAAGTCGCATAACTAAACACACACACACACACTCACACACACACGCACGCACTCAAACGAACACCCACACACCTACACGAAGGGAAGTCACTGGCGACACGCAGAGGCAGGTGAATCGCCTTCGTTGGCAAACATCGCATGCGAGTTTTGTCTTCTTTTCTGCCACAGATAGGAGATTAATGATGAATGTCGTTTAGCACACATGTGTCTGTGTGTGTGTGTGCGTGTGCGTGTGTGTGTGTGTGTGTAAGCCAAAGGCAAAATTGATTAGCAGCAAGTTGAGCAAGTGGCACAACTGTGAACTGCACATGGCTTAGGTGCTGCCTGGCATTGCCTGTCCTGTCCTGGGCTGCATTTGTCTCATTCGCATCCAGGATCTTTTTCCGTATGCGTGCTTAAGTTTCACCTGAATCAGCAGTTTTTAGCCTGGCCAAGTCGTTTTGGCAAAATGCAGCAAATTTGCTGATTATTGTCTTTTGATGATGCCGTTGATGTTTTGCATGCACACACTCGCACACACACACACACACACACACACACACACGCATAGACTGTGCACATTATTCATTGGCCGTTTGCTCATTTTGCTCATTTAATGGTCGTTGCTCTTATTTAGCAACGGCTGAGTTGCGTTCTTGTTTTGTGGACTCAAACAAAAATGCTTTGTCAAGTGAAGAGCCGAGAAGTGCAATGTGTCATCATTGTACGGTAATTTATACACTTCACAAATCTACACGCAGCAAAATCAAGATGAAGCAAGCATGCAAAAGAATTCTGAAATATGTTCTGCATTGTAAGACAATTTGCATTTCATTGAACGAGTCATTTTCATTGACACCTCACTAGATTTGGTTTATTCAGAAAAGTAGTCCTTGGCCACAAACACGCAAACCCAGTCTAAAACAAATGCAAGTTGCTGCCATCTTCTATAAGGACGACTTCAATTACTTCTATCAATCTGAAATACATCAGTGTTGGTACCTGCGAAATCGTCAGGCAACATGACCACGGCTGAGCCCATGTCTTCTCAAGAATTTAATTATGCTTCACAAGACTACAAACCCGAACTCAAATATGGCTGTCATGAATCATTGTCTAACAGGAAAACCAATAAGAAGAATTGTATTCTTTTCACATGATTTCTATCTTAGCTACAGGAACGATGGTGAACTTTATACAATTCAAGACAACTGTTGGACAGACTAAGCCCTTGAGCAAATAGACAGAGAGAAAGAGAAAGAGAGAAAGTACACACTTTATAAGATTTTGTTTCATAGACCATTCTCTAAATTCCACAATCAAGTGACAGAATGCAAATTCCAATTAAGTAAGAAATTAACCAAATTATTTGTATATCATATAAATTGACATTTTAATGTAATATTTGGATAAGGAAATATGAATATTAGTTTACCGTTATGCAAACCGTACATAAATACTCTGCAAGCCGGTCATGATTTCTTACTTCGAGCTTCGACTGACTGAGGTCGGCATTTTAATTTCAGTTTGCCTACTTGCCTCAAAATCAACAACTCGACAAGGCAGTTCCCCCCATGACCCACCCAGCGGCATTTAGAGGTAAGCATTGTTTGCCTAGTGTTGGAAAATATGCACGTGCTTGCGAAATAACCTAAGCCAGGCAATCGGGCGGTCGGGACCTGGACAAGGGCTGTGAGTGTCTTCGTCTTTGGCCATTTAGTTATGTTTCACTTCGATTTGTTTGCGGTTGCTGCATTGGAACTCGATTCAATGCAATTTGGTTCAGTTCGGTTTGGTTTGGTTCGGTTTAGTTTGGTTTGGCTACGTTTGGGTTTTGTTTGGCCTGCAGCAAATCATTAAATAAATAATTATTGTGTTTCGGTTTATGCAAAATTCTCATAATTAGAAATTAGTAATTATTGTTGCTGCTGAGGTCAAAACAATTTACATGCCTTGTTTGTTATTTATTATGCACAATTTTGGCAGTTGACGTTTCAAATGAAGTTTGAAATATTTGTTGTATTTATTTGGTTTGCAAAATAATTGAAATTTATGCTCAAGGCATGCACACATGAACGTGCCTCTGCGCACACTTTGACATTATGCAGTTTCACTGCAAAACTATTTAAGATTGACTCGCAAAGTTTTCACTATGGCAAATGTATGGCACATGTATTGCAAACTTAGCGACGGAACGCCGCAAGCGAATTTTGTATTTATCACAACATGCACAAATGAGCACAAGAGACTTTAGTTCAAAGGACTAAACTTAGCCGAAACTCTAAGAGTGGATTGCATTGTTGCTTTACCTGTTCACAGGGTTCTGCAGGCGGCGTAGAAACCATCAGCTGCAGCTTCGCTTCTATGAAGTTTTAACTTTCTCATACATTTTGAGTTTAACAAACATTTTGTACATACAACTCAGATTCAGCAGGTAATGTCTTTTCTGCTGAGGAACTACTCAAAGCGCAGCAGATCTCTACAACTATAGTGACCTGTTCTGTGCAGCTTATTCAGCAGTCGAAATTGGTTAAACGTGTCTTCGCTGGCCACAACGAATCGATAATTTTTCATTTATGCCAAACACATGCAACCCTGCGCACAATGGCAAAGAAAAAGGATTGGCTTAAACAATAACTTCTAATGCAGCTGACCTCAAGTCAACAGAAATGAAACATGGCAAGTGGCATTCCAGCAAATGCAAACTTTCGCCAAAGCGAACAAAACAAAACGAAACAAATTGTATGGCCAGTGTACAAAGGTCACATAGAAGCAATGCTTACAGTTAAAATGGACCACACAATGGCATAAAAGTTGGCAGGAAAAAATTTGAAAATCTGCAATTGATGTTTACTGTCGAAGTTCTGCAGAAAATGCAAAGCCTGGACAGCAGCATAAAGGAAGACAAAAAGGAAAGTACAACTTTCATTGCAACATGTTGAGCTCCGAACTGAAGGACATGACGTTAATACCCCATGCCCGTTCATGCAGCTATGCGGGGCTTTGTGTGGGCCGCATGTGTAAGCAGCCAACGTTGCCAACTGATAGGCAACAGAGTCAGTGTATGGCGGCAGTCGGTTAGGTTGGTGTGAAAAAGCCATTGGAGCTGCAGCACGCAGGACAATTGCAACGCATTGCAAGTCTGCGAGCGTAAGCAAGCGTAGGCGAAGAAATCAGTATGCAGTACAAAAAGGAGGCACGGTAATTGAGTTTGCTCAGAATACAATTCACATATGCAGAATCTAGATTAACTTGGATCCGTATATGCATGTAGAAAAAAATCAAGCGAACTGCAAAAATTCAATTTCATCAAAATTATAAAAAAAAGGTACATAAATCACGCCCACATGGCCAACAAGCTTAACAGAATAAACAAACATATATGTAAAAAATGTATGACTGCTTTTCACACCTGCCAAATGCAGATGAGCCGGTTGCATAATTTCTACGTATTGATACCGAACTGTTCACCTCTCGAAGCGTTCTTTGAATTTTAAAACCAAAAAGAAACAAAACGAAACAAAAGCAAAAAAAAAAAAAGGTAAAAAGGAAACAGTACAAGAGTTTGCTTTTTGTGGATTTTCATATTTCGTTGTTGTTGTTGTTGTTGCTGTTGGTGTTGTTAGTGTTGCAATTTTTAGTAGTGTCAGATGGCAGGCTTGTGTTGCTATAAGAGGTTCTCAGGTGCTGAACTGAACTGGCACACATTGCGTATGCGTGATGTGCGCAAAAGTTTCAATTTTCAACAATGTGGGCGGATGTTGTTGCGTTGTTGTTTTTAATTTACTGTGTAACCACAGCAAGATACGCACACACCGCAATACACCACGCCTCACCACACCATCCACCACTCCACTGCACTCTTCAGCACACTACAGCACTCTGGGAGCAGAGCAGAGCAGAGCACAACGCACTGTCCACCATACGCAGCCGTGCACACTTAAGAGCAAGTTTAGCCGCACAATAGCAAAACAAAACAAAACAAAACAACAACAAGATCGACAACAACAAAAGTCATCAGTTTGGCTTCAGGTCTCATATGACAATGCAACATTACACAGACGCAATGCTATTGTCGTTGCCTTGTTGTTGTTGTTGTGACTTGCTATGGCAAACAATCTATGTACGACAACAACCTTTTGCACCTACGTTCGTTTTTATGTTAGCTCTGCCCACAGTTCGGTTACAGCAGCGGCCTGCATGCATTGTCAACGTCACTCGTTCGCTCTCTCTACTGCTGCTCTGCTACTCTGCCGCTCTGCCGCTCTCGGTCACCTTGCTCTCTCAGCAGTGCATGTCAAACAAGCAAAGCAAAGTTGCATTTATGTAGATTACACTTTGGCAACTTTGTCTTGCTTTGCATTCGTTCGTCGTTCATTCTTTTACAGTTTGAGCATTTTGACATTTCGACTTTTTGTCTCAGCTGTCGACGTCGGCCCCGCCCACTCAACACCAGTACTCAACTGTCCAGCCTGACTGGCATTATTTTCTTTTGTGTGAGCCAACTATTATGTCATTGTTTGCCGCATCATTATTTGCTCCTTCCTCCCTTACATTTCTACTTTATCTTTGCTTTTTTACTTTTTCTTCTTTTTCTCTGTGTGCTTTTGCCATTCGTATATTATCGCAGCATGCGTACGTTTATATGTCTGTTAGTCTGCACGTCTGTCTGGCTGTCTATAAGTCTAAGATTTCCTTCTTTCCTGCTGCTTTGACGTTTCTCGTTTTCTATTGTTTGCACATGTTTGAGCTCAGCAGTGCCAGCCCGAAGGCGGCATTTAAATAAACGAACTGACACAAAAGTCAAAAGTCGCCTGTGACTCCTTTGCTCTGCAAAACGCAAATATTGCATACGAACATCAGCAGAATCTATTATGTATACGATGACTAATATACGTGGAGAGTAGCAGCTAAAATGTCACATAACTACACAACTGATCTCGCATAGGCTCAGCTCTGTGGGAACCCAGCTAATTGATCAACGTCAGACATGAAAGATCTTGTAGTGCAATTTTATATTTTACAGTAGCTACAAAAAATCCTTAACTAACTTAATTTTGCATTTTACACAATTGTTGACATTAAATTCATTCCTTGAAAGTTTAAACAATTTAAGACTGTCGCCACGATGTTCCTTTGTAGTGACACACAATTGCTTCACTGTGGGCCATTACATCTTCTGCTCTCACAATGCATGTCGCCCTGGTCCCCGCCTCTGTCTGTCTGCCTGTCTGTCGCATGCTTAATGCGTTGTGCAGCCATTTTCCATATTAATAACTACTCAACACGAAACCCGCAACTTTTAATGCTTTGCCACTCTCAGTGCGGGATTGTGAAGGGAGTTGAGTGGAGTGTGGGAGTGGGAGTGGGAGTGGGAGTCATACGAGACTCATACAGTTTATTTGTGTTAGTGCATTTGTCATAAAAAATAACACACAAACAGACGCACACGGACGAAAATTTATAATGGCAAACATGTGTGGAAAAAGCTTTGCTTTTTAAAATGCATTCCCACATAAGCAAAAGGACTGCAAAGCGGGTGCAGTGGGGTGTGGTATGAATTTTAGTTTGAGTCTGCAGCTCAGGGGGGTGGTGCGGTGCTGAGTATTCGTCAACGGTAATGAATGCATCCGGCATGCATTGAAAACTTGACTCATATTTCATAACTAAAGCGCTGCGGGTACATTGACCATCTTGTTTTGCTCGTTCTCATGTCCCGACGTCCTGTTGTCCTGTTGTCCTGTTACTGTGGCTGCGGCGCCGTTTGTGCCACATGCACATACGTGAAAACTGTGCGCACAGAAAATGTATGGCTTGATATTATTATTACTGTTATATATCATATATGCATGAGGAAAATAAACGAATGAACGAACGAAGGAGCGAACGGACGAACAGACGGAACGTGGGAACATAGGAATGAATGAAAGTAATACAATTTGTTGAGGTAATGTATCTTGCAGTCGCATCTCTGTCTTTCCGCTGGGCTGCCATTTATTTTTTGTTGTTGCTTCTGTTTGTTTTTATTTTTTTATAAGAATTATTTTCGGCAGGATTTAAATTGTTAAAATGTTTTTAAGTGAAGGATTTGCGTTTTAAGTGTTTTTTTCTCTTTTTTTTTTTGTATATAAATACATGCAACACGAACTTGTGTGTAACTTGCTGTGTGGGAGTTGAGGCTAATGTGAATCTGGAGGCAATAAAGGATATAAAATTCAACAACAGTTTCATAAGTTGATATGCGCATAAAGAGCTTACGAGTATTTACACAATGTATGCATACAAAAAAACGCATTATAAGTTTATTTATTGAGTTTCGTACCAAAAAAATTAATAGCCTTAACGTTGGCTGAAATTTTTATATACGTATACTTAGTGTTATATCATTTTGTGCTCAAGTTAACTTAGACAGGGCAGTTGACTTTATAGCGTAGGTAGGTAGGTTATGTATAGGAGCATACGAAAACATATTCTTCCATATATGATAAATGCTTATGTAATCATCAGAATGTTTAAACATTGCCACTGAAACTGATATGGCAGCCATTAAAAGGGAACGGTATATGAGGCGAGTCGCTCCCTCATATAGGAACCGTTTATTTTACAAATGAGCATGCCGAACTTAAAAATGAAAAAAGATAAATATTTTATCGTTTTCAAACAATTCAGTTATTTTTTTTATTTTTTATTTTGACCAAGTTTCCGCAGAGTATCCGCAGGTCTCTGGCTACCGTAGTTCAGGGCCCATCTCTACAGAAGCTGCTTCCACTTAGAATACGTTTCCGCTTGAATAGTTCTGTTCAAAACAAATGGAAACGCAATTTAATTTTCTAATACGCTTCAAAACTGTCAAAACAATTTCGTGCGAAATAATTATATGCGCTATTTCCAAACTAAGCCAAGCAATCCATCAAAACAACATCAAAGTTGTCGAATAATAGGATCAAATATAATTGACAAAACTAATTTTTATTTTTCAATTATATTATTTCGAAAAAGCAGAAGATGAAGCAGAGAGCAGGCACCACTTATTAGCATGTCAGCCACAAAATCAGTACGAATGTGGCCAACATCCCTCCCACGCACATTTCACTACAGCAACGCTCGCCACAGCAGTGCCCCCACATTGGCGCTTAATTGATTTTCTTGTTAGGCATAAACGTTTCAAAAGCCGAATGGAAACCGAAATTAAATTACACGCAACGCATAACAACAAACAAACGAACAAACGCCAAGCAATTCCGCTTAGCACTCGCACAGCATTGGCCCGGTCCACCTTTCCCGTGGGTGCTGCCGATAATAAGGGGCACATCAGCAGGCGGGCAGGCGGGCAGCGGCCCATGCCCCGGCATCACAATCTAATTTATTTCAATTTCACTTTTAATTTACACACTAATCTAGGCAATTTGTCCACTTACACGTCATTACATGAGGCCAGCCGAGCCACCTAGCCACCCCCCAGAAACGAAGTGGCCCCGTCACGAACACAAACGGACATTGTAGGCAAGTGCGAGTCGGCCGCAGGCGTTACTCAAAAATAAAATAAAAATAACACTAACAAGTGCAAAGCAAACAAATACAACGCAACAACAACAAAAACCAAATAAATAAAAATAACAACTTACAAAACAAAAAAAAAAAAAAATACAAAAACAAGAATATAAAATAAAATAAATAAAAATAAAAACAAAAGCGCGTTAAGAAAAGAAGAAGCAGCAGCAGCAGCAGGAAAGCATTTATTTGTTTTCATTTATTTTCAATAATTTCAAATTTCCATTACATTAGTTCAGCGCCAACGCAACGTTCCGTCGCCGCTTTGAGTCCTGCGATTCTGTCGATTCCGTCGATTCCTGCGACGCCTGACTACCCTAACTACTTAACGAGCGAATTTTTCTTATTACTTGCTTTATGCCTTCGCACGAAAACAAATAAATTTGTGACTTTTTTCTACTTCAGCGACTTAAGTAAAAATCACAACAAAAACAAATGCAACAACAACAACAACAACACACAGCAGCAGCCACACATACACACAACTTCAACAAGCTGCCCGCCAGCTTTGCTTTACTTGGCTGCTTTGAAAATTTCATAGCAACAAAAAATCAAAAAAAAAAAAGCAAAAACAACAAAAAAACAGAATTACAAATTCTAAAAAAAGAAATACATATACATATATGTATATGTATATATATGCATATGTATGTATGAGTGTATATGTGTAAGTATAAAAATATTATACGCCAGCGTAAGTCCCTAACGCTGTAAAACTTTTCTCATTTCTACTTGAACAAACATCAATAAAAAAGAGAAAAAAAAAACAGAAGAAAAGCGAAAAAAAAACGCCGAAAATTCCAAAGATTTTTGTTTTGACCCCCGCGAATAGAATTTTGCTTAACCCCTAAAATGCTGCAGCAATAAGCGCTCAACTACATAGCGGCCTTAGTTCGCTCTGTGTGGGAGTGTTGGTGTGTGTGTGTGTGTGTGTTTGTGTGTGTGTGATTGGCTGCCTGTGTTTAAACGCGAAGTTTGTTATATGTGCGACCCAAATGACATTTGCCACTTGGCAGCTCATTCGCACAAAACGCGCTTCCTCTGCTTACTCTACTTCCTGCTGTTGTTGTTGATCTTGTTGTTGCTATTGTAAATAATTTGCTGTTATTTTTTAGTTTCAGCACAAGTCAGTTCAACTTCCGTTTGCTGTACATTTATTTACAGTTGCTTTGGCTTGGCTGCTCACCGCTGCAAAAACTCAAGCAAAAAACGTCGCAGGACACGCGCCGTAAGTGCAGACATGTTAAGCTGCTTTGTGCTTACTTCATTTCACGCCAGGCAGCACACGCAGTCCATTAAAAAATTATTTTTTTTTTTGTAAATAAACAAAAAAATAAAAAAATGAAGAAAGATAACAATGCATGCCAACACGTTGACAAGTTCTTTGTAGCGTTTTTCAATTTTTATTGCCTATAAAAGATGCTACCTTGTGCAGTGCAAAGGAAACAAAATTTCATTGCATACTTGCAGGCGCGCAGTCAATAAAACAATATCAGCCAATATACATCGACATTAAATAATCGTCTGCAGCAAGGCACCAAAACAAAACAACAAATGAAATCAATAAAGTTTTTTTGGGGCGCGCTTCATTATCCAGCATTCAGCATTCAGTCCTGGCTGTCAAGGATTTTGCTGGTCTCCTATTTGCTATTTGCTATTATTTTTTTTTTTTTTTTTTTGTAAACTTGTGTGAGTCTGCTAGCACAGAGGCAACCATCATTCAGTGCGACACGCGTCGATTTGACACTCGCTGCTAATTTTCTAAGACATCAGTTCTGCGTGCGAAACGTGTGACAATGTCATCGCCGTTGTCCTTTGGCATTGTGCGCCCTGCGTCCTTTTCAATCGACTGGCTGCAGCAGCAGCACACTTGCCACTTCCGAGCAACTGCCGCTCGTCATTTTGCCTGGCGTTGATTTTGGCACGCACACATTTTGCATACTGATCAGCAATCATCAGATTTTTCTACCATCCAGTGCCTTCCTCCTGCTTGCTCCCTGATCCCTTTCAGCCCGGAGCTTCCGGCTCCTCTGCTGCTGTCTCCTAACTGTTTTTGCATTTTTCCACTTTTCTTTTTTCGTGTTTTCTATTTCTTAGCAGTCTCCGCTTGCCATACGCCTTTCCTGCCATTTCGCACTCATCGATGATATTTTTTCTTGTTTCGGTTTTCGGTTTTTGTTTTTCGATCGCTTCTTCGGTTCGTGGCGCAGCAAATTAAAATTCCACTTTGTCGTTGGGGAATTCAATTATTTTTCGCTTTGTTGTGCGTATGGCGCGTTATTGCCACTTGAGGGGGGAGGGGATGGGCGGTTGCGTTACGATGCGTTGCTTGCTGTTTGCTGCTGTTGTTGCTGTTGTTGTTGTTGTTTATTTCAGTGTGGTCTGTGCGTGTGTAGCCTGCGGTTCGTGGCATGAATCAATGCATTGGCTTGCAAATTAGTTTGGTTAGCTAAACTGTGGCATGTTTTTTGCCCCCCCTCGTTTTTTCTTCACTCTGTGTACAATACGAGAAATTTAGCATTGTCAAAGAGAATTTTTGAAAAATATTTCAAACGCCAGCGTCATTGCTCAGTCGATATGCCATGATTCCTGGGCTGCTGCTGCTGCTGCTCCTGATGCGTTCCTGCGCTCCTTGTTCGAGCCATGCACGTCGCAGTGTCCTGGCTGCCAGTCGAGCGGAATTTAATTACATTAACGCCAAGCCAATGCGAGAAAAAATAAATCTTAGCATATTTCAAGGCGTGTAATGTTATGTAAATTTGCATTGCATACTTTTGGGCGCACTGCAAAGATTTATTACAATTGTTTTGGCACATTTTTTCGATTCTTAATTTTTTTTCTTCCATTTTTATTTTTTCTTGTTGTTTGTCCTTTTCTTCAGTTTCCTCTTCTTCTGCTGCTCTGAGGCATGTCGAACTTACGCGAATATGGCCTGCCATGCCATGCCATGCCGTGCCGTGCCGTGCCGTGCAATCAGCGTGCTTATTGATTTGGAAAATTAAATATTTTATATTTAGGAATTTCACGTCTCGTCTCACATCACAATTCAAACAATTTTTTTCTTTTTCTCGTCTTTGCGTTTGGGCTTAAAAAATTATCCTAATAGAACGACAATGAAGCAAATTTTGGTTGAAATTTAATTGCTCACATTCGTGATCTCAGAAAACAGAAATTATAAGCAATTATAAAGCCGAAAAATCAACACCTTAGGACTTGCATTCCGCAGCAACATAAGAACAGGATATGGGGCTGACGATCGTAGAACTCTGGGCTATAGTAATAATATTGTCTTGTTACAAATATTACTTTGGTAAAAATGTAAAATTATTTCCGCAAATAAAGAAAACTTACAAAACTGACAATAACACAGCGCAGGTCGGCTACCTTATTGAGCAAAACAAATGCACACAGCTTTGCTGTTTGCGGTTCGACTCTTTGAAAATCTATTGCCACTTGAATGCTTCTTCTCAATTCTAGAACATTTTTTTCAGTTAACTTCACATTCGGTGTCCTTAAATAAACAATTTACTTTGGAGTTTTGGTTAGAATATTTTTTGTATCACATGCAAATGCGGAGGCAATCAGCCTGAGTTGCTGTTAAAGTGAGTTCAAGCCAAACTTTTTCAAATAACTCAGCTGCTCTGAAGAATTCTTCGCGTAAGCCCACATGTATGCTGTAATCCTACCATTATTCACGCAGACAACAACCCAAATAAAATTCATTTATAACCATTTTTAACCGGCAGCGCAGGACTGCCCGCAGCCCACAACCCTCAGCCCACAGATCGCAGCCCACAGCCGCAGTCCGCAGTCCGCAATTCTCAGTTCGCGTGCAGTTGTTTGTATCTAGGATAAATGTTTATGTTATGACATGTTTAAATCTTAAGGTGCATTAGTGTAAAGTGCTTTTTCGTGAATAAGAAGAAGCAGCAGAAAAAGAAGTTACACAAAAATATCACGAAAAAAAAAATAATAAAAAATTGAAAAATAAAATCAAGAAAAGAAGGCAACATAACCAACAAAGAATGCAACCAACTGCGAATGAAAATGCAGTAGCAAACGCCTGAGCAACAACAACAACAACAACAGCAGCCACAGCAGCACCAGCGATAAAGTGAGAATGCAGCGAAAAACACCAAAAATAGAATAAAACCAAAAAAAAAAAAAAAACAGAATCTGTAAAATTTTTCTTAACACTTGCTGCAGTTTAAACAGAAAAAAAAAAAAAGCAGAGAATAAAACGAAGCAGAAGAAAGCCGGAATAAGGAATACAGCAGCCTGCAGGAGCTAGGAGCCAGCAGCAACTGCCAGGACGTTTCATTTTCAAGCGAAGAGGACATGTGTGAGTGCGATGCGTGCGAAAAGTAGCGCAAACATTTTGAATCCTGAGTCTCCGGCTGCGCCTTTTAAGTGCGCGCTAAGGTAGAAAGATGAAATTTATACATTTCCGTTAAGTATGCGTTTCCAACACTTCTTCCCTCCCTACGTTCCCTTTAATTTTTTTTTTTTTAAGTTTTTCTTACGCTGACTTGCTTATTTTTATTTTACTGCAAATGCCAGCAGAGAATGAGACAGATAGTGAGTGAGAGTGAGAGAGCGAGTGTCTGTGTGTGTGTATGAGTGTGAGAGAGAGGGACTTTGAAGGGGTGGAGATGTAGATAGTGCGCCATAATTTCGTAACATACATATTTTCGCTTTTAACGCATTTGAAACGGAAAAGGAAATGTTCAAATGTTGTTAACTTGGCTTTAATGTGCGACTCCTGAATGCGTTGTGATAATTGCGGAAGCCAGATGCGGGCTTAGTGTAGTTTTTTATTGGGTTGTTAAGCATTACCCAGTTTCAGCTTAACACTTGAAAATTACATTCCAAATGGCTGCAGTAAGAAAAGTCCCTTAGTTACTCTGTGGTCATATAAATAAAAAATAAACAGGTCAAGAAAACACTTTTCCTTAGCCATAGTCATTTTAAACGGTAGTCTTGGCTTTAGTTATTACACAATTTCCATCAGAGCGCTGCAAGCTGAGATGATCCTTAAACTCTTTAAAAAGTAGTAACTCCTGCATTCATATATTCTACTTTTGCATTGTACTTCAAAAGCTGCCTACATTATGTAGAAAGGTAAACAGCACAATTCATGAATTAACAACAATTTCCTAAATGCATTATAAAGTTGGCTTGGTTTTTTCCATTTTTTTTGAATATTTTATGCCCCTTGACATCAATATGTGTAAAAATGATTTTGAAAGCATTCAACCCTATGTCCATCAAGGTATGAAATATATTTACTGTTCAAGAAGTTGCTGATTGCCTGTGTCAATAGTCAGAAGAATATTATCTGTAAAACTGAAACTGAGTTTCGAACAGAAGAAACATTCTAACATTGTAACTAACTTAATTGAAAGCTTTACTTGTTGCATCCGAATGATCCCTTGTGCGCCGTCATTAAACAAAATCTTGAATAGATGTGGCAGCTGCAGTTGGCTAATCTTTGTAATGACACTCGCATATTTCAGCTTCCCTCAATTTTCTTGTGATTATTTTGAGAGGAGGAAGCTTCAATTTGAGTTTCTTGCATTGACTGCCAACACGTCAGGCCACAACATGAAGCATGGAAAATGGGAAATGGAAAATGGAATAAGCAAATGAACTCGCACGTGTATCCAAAATGTAAAACATTCAACTATTACCAAATGGGTGCTGAGGATGGTGGGGAGGTGGGCAAAGGGGAGCGGCAGTCAAGTCATACCTGCAGCAACATTTTGTAGTGCAATTTATTGGATACAATTTTTCATTTTAACCACGTGCAATAAAACGTCTGCGAGCCACAAGTTCCCCGAGCATCAATTGTTTGCCAATCCAACCTACGATGAACACAACCCAACACAACACAACTGAACACAACAAAAGCAAAAAGAAGTATAGAAGAGGGAGCAGGGGAAGCAGAGGGGAGCCACATGAGAAATGGATATAAAAAATGGGCGAAAGTGTTACTTATGCAACATTTTAGTGAAATGTGTCTCGTCGCCATGAGGTGCTTGGGCGTGGGAGGATTTCGTGTGAGGGGTGCGCGAGTGGCGGGAATGGGCTGCGGGTTAGCCAAATCGACATGCAACAGCACTTGATGCCGCCAACAGCGACAGCCACAACAACAACAACAACACGACAGAGAGCACAACTTAAACTGAAAGAAAACACACTCGAGGGAATGAGTATTGGGAAATTTTGAAAAATTGTAACGGAACGTGTTGCTGATGTTCCAATGTTCCGACATTCTGATGCTGATGCCGCCACACTGATCCTGATGCCTGCCACTGTTGCCAGCATTGTTATTGGCATGCGAAGCGGTTTCACTTCTGCACATCCGATGCGGCGGCCCACGGACGTACGTACCTACATAGTCGGTGTCGGTGTTGGTGTCGATATCCGTAGTGAGTATCCGCAGCAGTCTCGGAGTTTGAGGGGGAGTCGGAGTCGGTGGCGCTGCCATTGGCTGGCTGCCGTTGGTGTCATGTAAATTTTGCGTGCGCCCTGGCATAACATCATCATGCAGTGCAAACATGAAGGCAGCTTCTTGCTGCTTCTGCTGCTGCAGTGGCTCAGCTCAACTCAATTTAACTCAACTCGCCTCAGCTTGCCCGAACATCATCGGCAACATCATCAGCATCATCGTCTTCATCAGCAGCAGCAGCAGCACACTGTGCTGAGTTCTGCTGTGCTGTGCTGTGCTGTGCTATGCTGTGCTGAGTTGTGCCGCTTCCTGTTACTAGAAAACTACTTTGTACGTCACTCAGAGCATTACGTATGCAAATCATGCTTATTTGAAAAAGATAAATTGATATATTTTTCTTACAGATACATACTATACACATATAAAAACTGCTGGCTTCTGCTTCTTTTTCTTTTTTATTTTGCATTTTGTGTTTTTGGCAGACAAATGATTGTAAGTCAACTTGGCGTGTGGCGATACAAAAACAAATCGCATAAATTCTATTTGAGTTTCCAATAAGTTGACTTTACATTAGCTCTGACGAATAGGCAAATGGATAAAATAAGAAAAGGAAACAAGACCCTCAGTAATTTGTAACACAGGCTAGGCATAATTGTATTATAAACTTAAATTAAACTACACAGCAGAGCAACAATTTCGAGCTACTTTAGTGCAACTTGTCACGACTTTCCCTTTAAAGAAGTATGCGAAAAATATTCAAAAAATACTGGCAGTTCGGAAGAGATGTAACCTTACTTTTTAATTGTTTTAATTTTGTAATCTTATAAAAACTAAAAATGGCATAACCTTGAAATAATGCTCGACAGGGACAGACTAAACAGCTAACCTGTTCAAATCAAAGATGATTACTGAAACTAACACAAGAAACAACAAATCATATATAAACTATAGAACAACCAACCTAGCTGTCTTCCAGCTGGCGCGCAGATAGGCTCAGAACAATCCTGGGGTCACAAAATCATGCAAAAGCTACACAAAATTTCACACCACCTGGGATCAAGTCAAGGCATTTGGTCCTAACAGCAAAGCTCTCTTGACAAGAAATAAATGAAAAAAAAATTCTCTAATATATATATATATATGATCTATGATATATGTATATCAAAGTATCTGAGGGAAAGACGTTGAGGTTCAATTAGGTCTGGTTCCATAGAACACATGTTCAAGTTTCTTTGGGGAATATTTAAGCAATCTTTTATTGGACGACAACAAATTTTAAGATGTTAATAGCTTTAAAAATTAATAAGAAAAATTTTAAATCGTCTATTTGATATATACTCTGTCATACACCAAATGGACGAAAGTGTAGGCAGATCATTTTCAAAGGCTGCTCTACCAAAATTCGTAAGGATTTTATTCACTTCAAAGGAATGAAAATAATAATTGCCTAATTGCGTGCCTCTGTCATATATGACGCAGCACCCAATAAAAGTAATTTTTGTTGATTTTTCCTTTTTCTGTTTTCTGATTTAAAAGCAAAGCGACAAATAAAAAACAATACCAACAATATGAGAAAGCAACAATGTACGTTCTGCTTTCAACATGCATCATCAAAAAAAAAAAAAGAAAAGAAAAGCAAATCATGGTTTTTTCCAATTTACAATGTTTTGCATTTTTTGTAACAATTTCGTCTGCACAAAAAAGTAAAAGTAAAATCGCAAAAAAATAGTAACATTGCTCACATGCACACAATTCCATTCAAAGTAAAAACCAATTGTACAGGATTCGCATGCGTTTGAGTGGCGCCAAAGCCGACCCGACGAAATAAAAGAAAAACAGAAGTCCCCAAAATGACCACGAACTGAACACACAGCGAACGGCTGCCTCCCACGTTGCACTCCAATGAAGATGAGTGCGAGTCTGGCCCCGCGACCTGCATTCATCGAAGTACGCATTCGAAGTACGAATTCAGTTGCAGGCGACATTGCGTCGCCCGGCGGCACGTTTGCAAAGGACAACTCATCAAAAGTGCTCAAAGCTGGACATTTTTTTTACTATTTTTTTTTGCCAATTGCCCTGGGACTCTTTAATCCCAGAACTCACTTTCAATTTAAATATATTTGATCTGAGACTATGAAGAAGAACTTTCTATCGTCGATTTGAAATTGGCCATGTATAAGTTGGCTTTTAGCATTAATTTATAATTTATATTATCCTTTACCATTTCGATAATAAATGACAACTCTTCGCATAAAATTAAAACCAAAATTAAAAGTTAAAATCGTAAAACGGAATAATCGGAAGTTATTAAATGCAAAAAGCAATTAACTGACAGTTCTGTTGAAAAACATTTGATAATATTAAAGCAGCCATATTTGAAAACTGAATTCTTTTATTTTCTTTGTTGTTTCTTATTTAGTTTTTGTAAGAGCATTTTGCGAACTTATTTCCTACTTACATGCATTGAAAATGCTGAACCCTAATGTAAAACTTTGACACTTCAATCTTCGTCGTAAATCAGTCTGCCGACTTTATGCCGGATTTATTGCCACGTTTAGTGCGCGACATGTCTGCGCAGTGAAATGGATTTAGATTTGGCACCAATGGCTTCTAGTTTTACGATCCCGGGGTGCATGGCATTAAAAAAGAGACATTTCCTTAGTCATACACGTACTATAAGTTCAATGGAAAATGTTTATGATTTCCTTGCATGCTGCCCCCGAAATAGTTATTTAAGCTACACTGTAGCAAATGAGGATTGCCCCTGCTGCCAATGCTGCCAATGCTGCCAACGCTGCCAAAGTGCGGCTTAGGCATGTTGCGTAATTCCGGCAAAGCGGGAGCGGGAGCAGCAGGCACACATAAAATGTTTCTTGTGCATTATCAAGTTGCCGTTGCCGATCCGTCCGCTGTCCGTCGCACACAGCTGCTGTGCACAAAGTAGACACGAGTACTGCTAAATAATTTAGACAACAACTTAGCATCGTAGTATGCCGCCTATGTCGTTGACATAACACTCGTCACAAAATTCTATTAGTTACGTGTTGTTGTTGTTGTTGTTGTTATTTTTGTTGTTGTTTAGGCAAAATAACGGTAGTCCGCAGTCTGTGTGCCTTGGCTCGTGGCTTCATATTCTGTACATACATACTCGGGTTGGTTAACTAATTCGCAGACGCAGAATAACCGCGAACTGCCAACAAAAGTCATTGAGCTTCGTTTATTGTTGTTGTTGTTGTTTTTTAGTTTATTTGTACTTTGTTTTTGTGTGAGTATTTTTGTGAGTCATTTTTGTATGCTGCTGTGTCTGTGGCCGTGCCTGTGCCTGTGTTCGCCTCTCTCGCCAATATTTTTTGGCTCTCACACATGTGTTTGTGTTGTTGTCACTGCTGCATGTTTTTTTTTTTTAATTTTTTCTTGTTTGCATGTCATCTGCTCGACTTGTTTGGCTTCGTTCGTTTTGTTGTTGTTGTTGAGTTTTTTTTTTTTGTGTGTGTGTATGTTGTTTTTGCATTTTTTCTGTGAAGTTATTGTGGTTGTTTAGAATTTTAATGCATGAATGATTTTTGGTAAAATCACTCGCAGCATGCAGAGCAGAGCAGAGCAGAGCGGCGCAGAGCTGCTGGACAATTTAATTGTCTCTGTCTATCTGGCATCGACTCTTGACCAGACAAAGCTGCCATGTGAAATGGCGTCAAGTTGTTGACTTTTTGCTTTTGTCAAATGTGATTTTTTTGTTATTTAAGCTTTTTTGCCTTTCTTTTAATGACTCGAAAAGGTTAAATTGCTTAGCGTGTGTTCACATTTATTTTGATTTTTTGGCTGTCTGTTTTTTTATTTTTTTTGTTTTAGTATTTTTTGTTTATTTTGTTTTCTTTTTTTTTTTACGCGATTATGGTCTACTGCACGATTTTAATTAAATGTCGAGTATGCTGTGGGAATCGTTTTTATTGCTTGGGACTCAGTTTGTTGCAACATTTCGCGCTTTGACAAGTTTATTCGAAACTTAAACTAAAAGTTTTCTGTGTTTTAATTGAGATACGCATAAAAGTTCAGCCACACAAGTTACCATCGTGTCCATTCTGAATTTATATTTTTCTTTGATAGCGACATGACACAAAGTTGCTGTGTGGCCACAAGTTCGAGGTTCAAACCCCGAAGGTGATACTTTCTCACAGCACTGACTATATTAGACAAGTATTTATACATAAAGTTACATTTATTCGTATGCCAGACATACTTTATACGCTAAATATTTGGTAATGATATCCTTCAACAAATTTAGAGAGAGAGATCAAGGAGATTATTGCTTGGCCTTATTTTTTTTTTTTTTTTTTCATGACTTTTTCTTTGATTTATAGGATTTATAGAGATTCGTAACACCTTTTTTTCGATCTAGAGTCAATCAAAAAAACATGCTTTTCATTCAATATGAATTATGTTTTAATTTCCAACGTTAAATATTTGTGAAGCTGCAATTTGCAAATTTCTGTGCAAGCTGAAACAAATTAAAGCGCGTGAATTTGCATAACGTATCAAATGAAAAGTGTCATTTTCGCAGTTGTCTTTTTATTTAATATGTGTTATCTTGCAACATAATACGCGCGTAATATGATTTTCAACCAGAAGCATATGTTTTTTCCTATAGACAAAGGTCTACAACAACAACGGCAATAAAAAGCAACATCACATATTACATAACTGACAAGAACAACAACAGTTGTTGCACAAAACATGACAGCAAACAAATGTCATGTAAATGTTGAGATTCCATTTTGAATATTATTAAAACAAGGAATCCCTATAAATAGGCATCGAAAAAATCGCATGAAAACACACATAAGCCATAATCTTTTTTCGCACAATTTTTCCTGTGCTGTGCCAATTCGTTTTTGAATTTTGTTACTGGTCTTCTTTTTTTTTGTTTCTGTGTTTTGTTTTTTGTTTTGTAAATATTTAAATAGTAATAAAATTTGTATGCAAATAGGCGTTGAGTGTTAAAAACACATGCAAAAAAGTGTATTACAAAAATAAAAAAACAACAAGCAAAGCACAGAAAAATCACCGCCATAACAGCGTGTGCGGCAGACAAATATACAAAACAAGGTATCGCCGTGGACCTGGGCCAGCAACAGAAACTGGGACGGGGGCAGGGGAAGGGGCAAACGACCGACATGCATGCAACGAAACGTAATCAAAAATTGCGCAATAATTTGCATGTTTATTTAATGGCGTATGAGGGTATACGCCCCGAAAAAAAAGAAACTGAACCAACAAATCCAATGCAAAACTCAAACCCACAACGAAAACCAAACTCAAACGCAAACGCAGCCTGACCGACACAACCGACACAACCGCCATCGAGCGTCATTGCTTTTTGTGGCGCATTTCCGTATTTTCACATTAGGCATGAAGTGTCCGCGACGGCAGCGAGGGAGAGCGCGCGCCAAGTGTGAGAGAGGTGGCTTGCCATCAGAACCAAGAGCACATGCACCCGCACATTATTCGCGTGCTCACCTCGCATGCGAGCTCTTGTGCACACTCGTGCTGGCACAGTGCGTTGCCGTTGCCGTTACCATTTCGTATTTGTATTGCTTTGTTATTTTTTTGCCCATGCCGTCCCTCTCCCTCTCACTCTCTCTGCTGCTGCAGCTCGTCGTGTGCAGCTCATTATGCGACGATTTTTCGTGCGTCGTTTATGCATTTAATTTTTTATTGGTTTTTTTTTTGTGCTTATTTGTTGCTTTGCTTTTGTTGTTGTGCCTTTGCTTTGTTCCTGCTATGCTCTAATAAAATTGTCATCATGCATGGCATTGCTGCTGCTGCTGCTGCTGCTGTTGTTGTTGTTGTTTTTGCAAATTGTCAATGCGTTGTGCTTGTGTCACTTTTTTGTACACTCCCATTGCACTTTGTCTCATTTCAGCTTATTGCGTTTCGTTTCATTTAATTTCGTTTCATTTCGTTTGGTTTGGTTTTGTTTGGTTTTGTTTGGTTTTGTTTGGCTCGGCTTGTGTGCACATGAAGCATCAAATAAAAGCTGGCCGCAGATTTTCGCCAAATTTGGCGGTGTCGGTTTTTAATATCATTAAAGTCCTGCATATTGTTTGCACATACTGTTCTTTGTGCATGTGTGCGTGGGTTGTTTGTTTGTTGTTATTGCTGTTGTTGTGCTGCTGGTTGTTGTGGCTGCTTTTGTTGATTTAACTGATATGAAGTGCGCTCTATTTAAATATTTGTCTCGTTATAGCCAAGCATGATATTATAATGAGCGCTCTACCAACAGCAAATATATTTTTTTCTGCTTTTGCCAACTTTGCCTAAAATATAGCAACTTTATTTTGCCACGCATCTATGCACAAACTGGGCCAAATACGTATGCGCAACGTAAGCCGCTGCTTAGCAAATGTTGAACGTGGCTGGAGGCCTCTTTTAGACAATAACATGCGTTAGTAGGGAGAAGGTTGTTCTGACTCAATGTGCATGGCAACACGATTTAATTAAAAAATTTCGAAATATTTTTTATTGAATTCAGCTCAGAATAACGGAAATGGCAGCTTATTAAGATATTTTAAATATAGGTGTTATTTTTAGAATTAAAAGGCATACTTTGAGCTTCGGTTTGCTTTGATTAGTTAAATAAAATGAATAATTTTTACTAATCGTGCAGTTAATACATCTCAAGTGTGTACCTTTTTTTAGAGTAATTTGGCAACAGCTGACTTTCTGAGTCAAGTGCTGAAGAGGCTATGGCTTCTTTAAATAATTTGCATGAATACATGGTTTCAGTGAAGAATTACTTATAAACTCTTTTTAACTTTTATCTACTGCCAAGTTAGCATAAGAATTGCGAAATCAAGCGCATCGCTCGCTTTTAGTTGATATAGACGTAGATTGGCATTCTGATTGCTGGCACAATCCTTTCAGTGACTTACTTTAATATAAAATTGTAAGCAAGTTGGAAATTGTGACCGTTTGCGCGTGAAATGTGAAATGTGTCGATGTGTGGATGTGTGTGACTGTGTGCACCTTTAAACGTGCAGTCAATGTGTGTTTACACTCCCATCGTCGACATATATATATATGTATGTGTGTGTGTGTACAGATGTGTGTGCACATCAATATGTCGGTATGTTCTGTTCTGTGGACTCTGCGTACCTACACATGAAATATATTTTGACTGTTTGTAATTTATTTGACATATTTATGGTTCATAAATACAAATACGATGTGTCTTGCTGCTGTTGCTCGTTGCTCGCAGCTCGTTGCAAAACTGAATCTATTCCTGCTTTTTTACTTGTTTTTGTTGTTTTTTTAATTTTTCAAAGTTTTTGGAATTTTTCCAAATATCAAAAATATTACACAACGAAAATTGCGTCAGAGACACATACTAACGTATAATATTACTCATCCGCCGTGTTTACGCAAGTTGCTGCAAACATCGACGAAAAAATACACAACCGAACCCTTTTATAGTATATCTGGCTGTCTGTCTGCCCGTCTGTCTGGCTGTCTGTTCGTACAGATGTAGCAATATTGTGAGCTGCACATGCAAGCGCTCACACACACACACACACACACACACTTGTTTGTGTGTGTATAAACGTATGCAATATACAATTCTCGCATAGTTATTTCGTTTTTGGACTCAACTGAACTGAACTGAACTGAACCCAACTGAACTATTGACAACGACGTACGTACACTCGATGATAAAAAATTGTCATTTATAAAAAAGAGAAAAGAGTAAAAAAAAAAGATAAACTAGTAGAAGAAATAAAAAAATTTGAAATAAAGCTAAATAAAAAATAGAAAGGAAAAATATGTAACAAAACTGCGATAAACGAGAAGAAAAATAAATATATGTACATACGTAATGGCCGAGTTATGCCATATATTATTATTATTATTTTTAGTGCGACTCGCAAAATAAACACACACTTGATAAATAAACCGTCAAGCATAAAAATGTGCAATAAACATTTTAGTTGCCATGTGCGAATGTTAACCCAGCGAAACTAACACGAAAGCTCGTAAATTTAATAATGCGAATATCCTTTACAGCAAACCATGTACGCTGCACTTAAGCCTTTGGCATTACCGCAGGATGACAGCAAAAATCGCTTAAGATTATTTTAAAAAGGCTGCAGCAATTCGCACGAGAATCTAAAGATCCCATCTATTTGCTACTTTACTCATTGTCGGACAATAATGTCTTTTCAATGCATTAAAAATTATAATGACTTTTATTAATGTTCACGATATTTATTTTCGAACCTATCTGCGATGTTGTGGAAGCCATATATGTACAGTGAAACAGCTCTGCGTATATAATCGAATTTATGCAAGTACATATGTACATAATCCTGTATAGGCAGATATACAAAGCATAGATAATAAATTACTATGCAGACAATATAAATATTTCAATTGGATTTCTCAAAGACAAGTTTAACTCGGCTGTCAAAGCGAAAAGTTAATAAATATATTTATTTATGCAAAACTTTTCAGACGTAATGATTCGTTTTCCTCGCCTTGTCTAAGCGCATCCAGCTCCCTTCAAGGCACATGGCAGGGCGGCAATATGCCAAACGCGTGAAAGGCAGACAAGCAATAAAAGCAAAAATAAATAAACAAAAAGAAAACAATGTTGTAACAGTTTTAATGAATTAAATTAAAAGCGTTTCCAAGAAGCACAGCACAAACACTCATACCGTCAAACAGTGAAATAGGCAAGCGAGCAAACGAAAACAAACTACAAATCAAAACCAAACTCGGCTGCTGAGGTGTGCAAATCCACTCAGCTGACAGCCGGCATAGGCAAAGTCTAAGGCATAGGCGCCGTGCCATGTCATGCCATCGAGAAATTGTATACTGGAACATTTTCAAGCTAATACGCAAATTCAGGCAAACTTAAGCTGAAGATTTCTGATGAAAGCAATGCACTGCCAGCATATATGGCGCGGAGGTCGTGTGGAGAGGGGAACAGTTGAGAATGAAATGCGTTCAACTTAAGTTGTCGCAACTGCTCAACTTGACTCATTGCTGACAGGCAGACACTCGCTCGCTCGCTCGTTCGCACGGCTGCTGTATGAGCGTCACTCAGTCACTCAGTCGCTCGCTGGAATTTCAATAAAGCGAACATGCCTTAGGTGCGTAGCTGTGTGTGTGAGTGTGAGTATGAGTGACAACAAACAGACTCATAGAAAAAATGCACGTCAACCGTCTCAGCTGCGTCACCTTTATAAGCGAGCGTATGCGGATGAGGTATTTCTTTCAAAGAGAGCAGTAAAAAAATCAACAAAGACAAAGAAACAACAAAGTGTAAAGTAAACTGCTTAAGCAAATTATTGCCTGCCATCAGCCTTAGGCAAGTGTGCGAAAAAGCGCCTTAACTGGCAAAGCGACTTTAGACAAACAAGTTCTCGTTTACTCAAACAAAAAAGAGGCAATAAAGAAATGTATATGTGCGAATGTGTGTATATATTGTATACGGCAGGCAGGCAGTGTTTACTTAAGAAAACATTGCAACTCACTCTTTGCAGCTGCAAGCAAGAGGCGCTTGCAAAATATATATATATTTTTTCATAGCTTGATAGGCAGCCATGCATTCATCGGGCTTTTGAAAGCGTTGCGGCTGTGTAGTATTAATTGTTGGATGCGACTTCTTTTTTATTGGGCATTTCATTATTTAAAGCATTTACTTAGGTAAAAGAACGTTTAAAGAATTCAAAGGCAATTTGATTATATTTGGCAAATATTTTTCATTTAACATTTTTAATTTGCAAATGAAAGCTTAAAATTTGTACATGTACGTGAAGTTTCAAAATATTTGAATCACTAACAAGTTATTTAAAATAAACACTGAAGTGCATTATAAACAATTCTAGGAAAAGTTAAAATTCAGCTAATGCATATAAAACAAAACAAACAAACAAAAAACAAAAAAAAACTAAGCCACTAAGCTTAATTAAAAAAACAAAAAACATGTGTATATTAAAAAGTTGAAAATGTTGTTACCTTGACATGAGTAAGCAACTGCCAAAGCGTATTTTCTGTGAAACGTCATTAGTATTTGCACAAATGTATTTTTGTTGTCATGTTATCTGCTTCTGCTTCTGCTTTTGCTGTTGCTGCTCGCAACTTTTCAAATAAAATGAAACTAACCAAATGTAAAATGCGTATAAAAGTATATAAGCGTAAGAATAAAAGTTCGAACAGATGCACATTAAATTTTGTTAAAATAGTTACGACTAATTAAAATCCATGCACACACACACACACGCGCAACCCGAAAAGTATGCAACACAAAGTTGACCAAACGAAACTGCGCGCACACACACATGTATGCGAATAAAATCTAACGAAATGCATGCGCAAGTAAACACATAACATAAGTACTTATGTACACACACGTATGTACAAGGTTTTCGCTTAACTTTTTCTTGATTTTTTTTTGTGGCTTTATTTTTTTTTTTTTGGTATTTAAAATTTGTGCAAAAGTTTGCTATCAAAAGTGTTGCGAGGCAGTGAGTGGCTCAGTGAAAATTGCGCTCATTTGTAGACATGCGAGGCGCCACTGCAGGTGAGCACGCGCAGCACGTTTCGTTCTCTAGGCAACGCAATCGAATGCGGACTCAGCTGCGCGCAGCTTATTCCTAATTCGGCAACTGAGTCAATCCCTTGCCATGGCGCTGACTCTGCCGCTGCCGCTGGTCAAAATCACAGAAAAAGCCGTTAAAATGCTTAACAAACGTAGATTGTAAAAGTTTTTGTTGCAAAATAAAATAAAACAAGCCAAACAAACAAAATGGCAAATACGCTGCAAAACATTTGGCATGTAAACCACAAAAAAACAAAAAAAAAAGGAACAACGAAAGGAGCTCGAGGACATTCTGCTGTGCATATGTGCATAAGTGTAGTATATAAAAAGAATGGCCTCCTCTGTGCAAAAGGCCGAACAGTGGCTGCGAAAAAAGTGCAACATTTAAAACTGCAATGACTCGTATAAGGAAATCTCAAAAAGAACTAAGTGAAGTTCAGAACTGATCAACAACACGAACATTTTAACAACTCAGAAATATTTTTTTCGCTTATCAACTTAGCAAGCAAAACCGAAAATATTTGCACTGCGCAAAAGGTCGGAATTTGTTTTAATCTCGGCACTAACGAGAGATTTGCTGGTGCTCTAAGAGTTGCTCTGCTGGCAGAAGGCTAAAGTCAGTCGGCTGCCGAAGCATGCGTAGCTGGAACTTATTCGAACAAACCGACATTCAATCCACTGACACGATGCCATCGCCTTCAAAACAACTGATTGGCACAGCAACTCCGAGTTAGGATTATTGCATAGCTGCATTTGCGTTCTTTTGCTGGGCTACTGTGATGCTTCAGCAGTTGGACCATGTTTTGGTTACAGCTGCAAATTTATTTATGCATTTTAGCAATTTCACAGCATGTGCGCTGCCTGATATGCCATAAGTGCTCAGACCGCAACATTCCTGTACATCTGTGCTACGCTGCTGCGCTGCGCACAGGACAACTCGTAGGGTCTGCTGCCAAGCAGTGAAGCCAATTCACGCCAGTCTTTGCCTGGCAAGCGAACCTCTCTGAATGCTTGCAAGTAATTTGCACATATGTTCTTCTGCCCCCACCCCTCGGCACTGCTCTGCTCTACACTGCTCTGCTATCTTTTGTGCAGTTGAAAAAGAAAAAAAAGACACAGAAATTTAACTAAAAAACAAAGGAATAACGAGCAGAAAAAGAGCAAAATCAAAATGGCATGTAGTCCATTTAGTTGCGATATGAAACTGAGCAACGCATGGCTCCCACATACCCTCAGTGGACGCGGGGCGGGGTCTGCCAGGTGGGCTGCGCTGCTATCATTTCGATAGCTGACCCTCACCTGTATCAATTTATTATGGCGCCTGCCTTGCACTGTCCCCCCTGTCATAGCGCCACTGTCAAGTGCCACTGGTCAATGTATGTTCGTCGAGGGGTGTGAGTGGGGAATGGGGCAAGTGTCAGAGTGTTATCGTTATCTGCTGGGGCTGCTGCTGCTGCTGCGCTTGGCACTCGTTCGCATTTTATATCCGTTGTTGCTTTCTCTTTTTGTTTTTCGTTTAACATTCTTTTTTTTTCTTTTTATTATTAGTTTTTGTTTGCTTTTTGTTACAGTTTTGTTGCATCAAATTTATAACTTTTTTACGTATGCATTTACAACATTTTTATCTTTGCTTGCTTGTTGTTGCTTTTTTTGGTTTTTCTTTTTTTTTTTTTTTGTTGTTTGCTTGCAATGTGTAAAGTTGGTAAAGGTTCCATTGGCCATTGGCTTGTTTAAATGGCTGAGGTGTTCGTTTTTGCAAAATGTCAGCTTTGCACTTTGTCTTTCCCCTTTTGCTCATTAGGTTCGAGTAAATTATGTTGCATACTTGTGTAGAAGATCTGATGACGTGTGCCGTATTGCAACTTAAATTTTTTTATAGCATACGTTTAATCGAAACTGTACGCATCAGCGCGGTTTATAGGTTTCACTGTAAACTCATTATTACGCAGTCACATTTTTTTTTAGCTACCGTGCTTTGTTAAGTTTTGACATATGTAAGAATGTATGTATATATATTCATATATTTGTTTTCTCCTTTATTTTCCATCAGTCTTATTATGACTATTATCAAATTTTCTAACTAATTGTGCAAAGGTCCTTATTGTAATATATGCTTATTTATTTGTTATTATTTATCATTTAATTGTATTTTTTTTTCACTTGATTTTATATACTACTATAATACTGTAAGTTACTCACTATGTTATTTCTGAACTATTTACTATATCCAACGGATGCTTTCTTTTGACACGCCTCAAGTTTGACGGATTGAGCAAGTCTCTAGCTAAACTATTAGTGTGTCTGACCAGTCTTTATTTGTATTTAGCAGTGAACTGATTGATCTCTTCAGAGACTACTGGGATGGTTATCATGTACCAGGGGGCCCTTGTGACTTTTCTGAGTGTTATATTTTGATATCTCTGAAGTATTTCAATATTTGGCTGTTATGTGGTCCCTCTAGGTCAATCTTTTGTCGATCCACATGCCCAGGTATTTTACTTTGTTACGCTTGGGGACAATCATTACCTTGTTGTCGGCGGTGAGCAATGGTTATATGAACTGACTTATATATGCCTTCCAACTACGGTTTTTCAATTTCAACAATAATTCGATAACAATAATTTTGCGATTACATATTTATGGAACTGTATTTTTATGGATAACAGCAGGAATGTCAGTACTGAAGAAAATTCTTGGTTTGCTCTTGGTCTTGCTCTTGTATGAAAAGCATCCGTCGATCAGTCTATGATTCACGTTTCGTTGACATAACTTAGTTTACTTAAATCGCTGTGCGTATGCGGCGCAAAGTTTGTGAAACAGGTTTGCCGATGATTTCATGCGAAACCATTTCCATTAACATTATCGCACTAAAAACACACAAACTTAATTAAATTTTATGCGCACTTCGCGACAGCTGAGTACGTGTCTTACTTATGTAAACTTCTTCGCATTTGCTGTTTTGCAGATTTGATTGCCGCACTCAAGGATGTCTCCGTGACAATACCACAGGCCGTGAAGCGCGGCAGCAATGCATTGCTCACCTGTAATTACGACATGGAGAACGACACGCTCTACTCGGTGAAGTGGTACAAGGGACGCCGCGAGTTTTACCGCTACACGCCCAAGGAGAATCCCGCGATGAAAGTTTTCGCCATGACAAGTGGCCTCAACGTGGAGGTAAGCCCAAGTCACTCCTCTGACTCCACTGCAGGCAACTAAAATGTAAACGCACCCAACCAATCAGCAGCACAGAGCGACACAAATAAAAGACACTCATACTCATGCATTACATTACACATATACATTCCATGTGCATACATCAAGGCACACATAAAAGAGCCAATAAAATTTCATGTTAGAAGCGCCACAAAGTGTCACAGGCCCGAATGGGAACTTAAGCGGCGACGCAGCGATTGAGTAACTCGCTTATGCGTTTTAAGCCTCGCAGGCCGTTAAGCGCTTATTATGCATAAATATTAATAACAACAACAGCACACAACAACACACAACAGCACACAACAACAACGACGAAACGATTACAGCATTAAAAATGATTTTTATATTTTTCACCCGAAATTACATTTTCAAACGAGTTATTAATTTTTGCGGTTAATTTGTGCCGCAGCATGACTTCGACGCACTGACTCGCACTTCAGGGCCATGAGACAGCCCAGACACGTTGACACCGACTGCCTGACTGTCTGACTGACACACTGACTCGATCTCTGACCGACACTGGAAGTGGGAGTGTGAATCAAAGTGGCAATGAAAGTGGCAGTGAAAGTGGCAATGGGAGTCGGAGTGGGAGTCCTGCATGGCTGCCAATGACTGGTTGGCTGGCTGGCTGGCTGACTGGCTGGCTGGCACTCATTAAAAAACAATATATGCACATTATATAAGCGCTCGACATGGGACGCTTGACGGCGCCTGCATGCGATTTAAACTATAATTATTACGATTACGATTATTACAGGCGTTATGCGCATATCATCATCATGCTGGGACTTTAGCTTTGCTGCTTTTTTTTTTTCTTTATTTTTTTTTTCGCAGCCTGCTCTGCTCCGCTTTTTTTGCGCCTGAGCGCTTAAATTGCGTTATGCGCACATGAATCCCTCTACCTTGGCTGTTAAACCAATTATGGCAATGTTAAGCATGAAAATCGTAAATACTGCGCCATTATATACACAATGTGACGCCCATGCCCCGCCCGCCATTCAGCAATCCACCATCATCGTCAAGGCATACGCATGCTTACGTGACAAATTAAAAACATTTTTAATTAAGGCTGTTGCGTTTGTCATTACTTAAATGGGTTTATCGCTCCATCCTTGGCAGCATTTCAAATTGAGCATGCGTACACGAATGGCAGCTCAAGAAGTTTGCCTTCTAGCCAATATCATAAAATATAAGTAATTGTAGGCATTACCTTTCTTTCTTGTCCTTTGATTTTTATTTCCGCAAGTATATTTTTATTTGTCATTTACATTTGCTGCATATGTTTTTTTATAAGATTTTCTATATATCTTTTGGTTTGTTCATTGTTCTGTATTTTCGCATCATCCGCGCATCATTGTTAGGTGCCTTGGCATGTCAGCATGTGGCAGAAACAACATTGAGCTATAGAGGCTGTAGGAGTCTGATCTATTCCATATATTCCAAGAGAGTTCATCTTTTCATGATTCAGTTCGAATGCAGTTTTGCTGGCAGCCGAATGCGGTCACAGTTGTCACAGATCCACTCGAAAGCCTTCAAAACAACTTCACAACACTTCTCCACTAAGCAAATCCTCGATACGTCAGTCACATTCACTGAGGGGCACTAACAACAATTGAAATTTCAGCCATCCATAATTCTTTCGACTTTGTACCTACACACATTCAATAAAGAAAAATATGCCACGTCCACAAAATTTATTTTATGCAAGTTGCGTTTTTATTGAAAAGAATATTGTTTTTCTTTTTTTGCTTATTTTTTCATTTCATTCTGTTGCCACTTTTTCTTTGCCATTTTTCAAAAACTTTGTAACTTTTTTACGCTTTGGCGAAAAAAGTTTTATTGCGGATAACTTTTCATTTTTTTTTTTATTTTCGATTTTCACGTCTTGCACTAATTTTCATTGCTCTTGATTCAATTTTTTTTTGTGTATTTTTTTGCTGCCATATCCGCCGTCAACAGCGGAACCTCTCCAATCAGAGCCACGTCGTGCTGCAGTCGGTGCCACTCAACATTTCAGGCAAGTTCACATGCGAGATATCCGTCGAGGCGCCCTCCTTCCAAACGGCCATGGTATCCGGTGAAATGGAAGTTGTAGGTGAGTACAGAAATCCAACAAAAACAAAAACCAAAATTAGGCAAATTTAACACAGCAAAAAGAAAAAAAAAAGCCCCCGAAAAATTCGAAAAACCATACGAAAAAAAGAAATTGTTTAATTTTTATGCCAAGCAAAAGAAATGCCAGCAAAAATTTCTGGAGCCCCGAACGCGCCCAAATTAATTAGACAAATTTTGTTGGCGTTGCCGCTGCTGCTGCTGCTGCCTTGAAGCGTGGCTAAAACGCAAATGCAAATGCAAACGCAAACGCCAACGCCAACGCTTCGCCTTCTGCAATCCCGCCATCCTACCAACCTGCCATCCTGTCCTGCTGCCTTTCAAGTTTTTTTCCCACAATTATTCTTCTCCGTCGTTTTTTGCTTGGTTTTGGTGTTTTTTTCTTTTTTTCGTTGTTTTCGTTTTGGTTTTGTTTTTGGCAATGCTTTGACTAATTTTACATTTTCATTATTCGTGTTGCCGCTTCCTCGACAGAATTACCGGAAGAGCACACAACGGTTACCGGCATCCAGGCGCGCTATCGCATCGGTGATTTGGTCGATGGCAATTGCTCAATTAAATACTCGAAGCCGGCTGCTAATTTGACATGGACTATTAATGGTATTGTGGTAAGTTTTGGTTTCGCTTACATTGCCGCCTTTTTTGGGGCTTTTCCCCCATCCCCTATTCCCTATGCCCCATACCCCATGCCACATCTCTCTGGCTGTCTCTTTTCTTTTTTATATGTAGAGGTTTGTCTGTGTGTGCCGGGTTCGCCGTAATGAAAGCCTTTCAATTAAATTGTGTTTGGCATTGTGTGGGCGGCAAGGGAAGGGAAAAGGGTTCGCGGGCTGATTGAATTGTGTGCGCCTGGCTGAGGGCAGCGAATGTATGCCGTTGGCAATTGATTGCTTGGCAATTTTTCAATTAAGGCATTTTAGACATTTTGGTGGATCTCGATTTCACTTTATGCGGCAAAAAAGTGCCAATTTTTTTCAAAACATTCGTATAGAAAAAATAAAAAAAAAAAACGAATAAATAGCTGCATCAAAAGGTAAATAAACTAGCCAAAAACAGCATGGCTTACGTTTTCTACAGTAATATTCAGCATCAGCTGAAGGACACACGCACACACATATATACGTACAATGTTTTAGCCGTGTTCATTTGTTTATTTATTCCTTTTTTGGTTTTAAAGCTGCAAAGTGTTGTGTTGGCCAAATAAAATGCTTCTGTCAATTGCTCTTTTGGCTGCAACTCTTACTGACAGGTCTTCAATTATATTGACGGTCAAACAACTACAGTCGAACTTCTATAAGTTGAACCTTTTTATAATTAGAGTACTTTTCCTGCTTCTCTTGAAGTCTTGAACTCTCTCTAACTGCAACTTTTTTCTGTGTTTAATGGGGCTTTGATCTTTGGTAGTTCGACTATTGTATTTAAAAATTAAACATTCTTTCCTGTGATCAACATCCATATAGAAATAAATAATAAATTACTTTCAAGATTTTGAAGCTTGTGTAGTTCATATGCCAAGACTTTCATTTTGGTGCAATCCAAGTTGATTTCTTAATCCCATTTGAGTACTACTGAAGTCCTTTGATGTCCAAGATGTCAACCATATGCCTCCAAAGTATTCAAAGTATTTTTCCTTCAAAGCCCACAAGAGACGTTTAGCGTTGCTTAGCTTTTATTGCGTCCAACAAATGTTTACTTAAATTTATGAAATTAATTTCTGCTTGAATATTTTTATTGATTTTCATATTTTTTATACTGCATTTTAAAGGTAGCCAAAGTTGTAAATTTTCAATTTAATGCAATAAAATTTAAGCCATTTTGAGCTAAGCACATTTTCGTTTCTGTTTTTTTACAATGGCATAAATAATAATTGTAAATTGTTGAAAATTGTTGAAAATTAAATAAGTTAAACCTAATGCCAGCACAAACATGGCCGCAACACGCCAGCACAAGATTGTTTTTACTTTACATTTTCTGTTTTTTTTTTTTTTTTTTGTGTTTTTTAAACAACTTTTGCCCCTCGGCACATTTTATTATTACACAGCGACAGAGAAATTTTTTTGCTGCAGAACTTAGCCAGCGAAAAAAATGCAAATAAATTTCAATTTCATTGTCAACGCGCGCAAACAACAAAATCATAAATTTTCATACTTAAACAAAAGCTCATAAAAAGCGTAAAAAAACCAAAAAAATAAAAAAATAAATAAATAAATAAAAAAAAGAAACAAACAAAAACATAAGCATTAAATTCACTTATTACAAACAAAAGTATTTTTATAGAAATAACAAAAAACAAAAATAGCAAAAAAAAAATAAGAAAAACGTTTAGTGTTTTTCGGCTGGCACATATAAAAATATCAAATGCCAAACTCACAAAAAGAAAAAAACAAAAAAAAAAGGAAAACATGAAATAGAAAAATTTGGAAAAAAGTAAAATTATGTTTTCTGGTCAAAAGCCACAGTTGAATTATGATCTTTCAAGCGAATGACAACAAAAAGCGAGCAAATAATTTACAACAACAATGACAGCAGATAGCTGCATTTAAGCAAAGCCCAGGTCTGTCCATCGTCCTTGCTGCATGCCGCCTGCTGCATAAGCTTTCATTTTTTTCTTTTTTTTTAGTTTGTTTGAAACGTTGAAAACGCCGTAACCTGTATAAATTTTAGAAGCCAAAAATGCAAGGGAAAAAAGTATCACACCCAAACATGGAATCTGCAGGCATCATCTATTGTTTCAACATGTGACGTTATGCTATCAAAAAACAAACAAACAAACCAACGAACGAACGAATGAACGAACGCACAGTGGCATGCTTACATATGCACTGCGGCATGCATATGCACACACCTTGTAAAAAAGGTGCCAAAAAGTATGCAACGAAATGCGCGAAATGAAAAATCGCACTAAACGCTAAAAGATTGCGTTTTTACGAGCATTTTGCACATAGTCGGACGCTGTTTGTGCGCAAATATGTGTGCAGAGCAAAACTTTGTTCCATACCCCCCACCCCCAGTCACTCTAACCTCTTCTGCCACACACACACACACACACACAATACTCACACTGCCTGCATTTAACTTCGCTTATTTTTTGCGTTGCCGCTCGGTTTTATTCTTTTTTTTTTCTGGGCTATTCGTCTCGGCTGTTGTTGGCTTTTGTTGTTGTTGTTAGTGGGTTTTTTGTTTTTTGCCTATGGTCGCTTGGCTTTCGCACATTGTGCTGCTTGACTTGTCCTTTCAGCTGTCAAAAGGATTCGGTTTTTTTCTCTCCGCTGCTGCGTTTGTATTATTTATGTGCAGGTGCAGAAATCTGTTGATTTTGCGCATAACTCACATTTTTATGCTTTCGACTTGTCTGCGTCTGTTGTTTGCTTTTTTGGCTTTTCAGCAACTTTATGTGATTTTTTCACATGAAGAACGAAGCTATGCACGACTGCTGAGACTTGTTTAAGAAATTATCACATGCACACTTGGTGTTTAAGTTTTGATTTGGTGTTAATTTCACTTTTGTGTTTTCGTAATACGAAGTTCATGTGCAATCTGCAGCAATAACTTGAAGTATATTTGAGTTATCAGATTACAGTTGGCAAACTTCAGAAACGTAAACTAGTCAATGAATTCAGAAGGAATTGGGATCGATCGATTAAAATATTTTTCTTTAAGATCTCAGATCAACTAACTGTTTTCCTCATGATTAAAGATAGTTTTTAAATACAATATGTGCCCGGGTAGCTCAGTCGGTAGAGCATTGGACTTTTAATCCAAGGGTCCAGGGTTCAAGTCCCTGCTCGGGCGATAATAAACTTTTTTATTGTTCAGAAATTCTCATTCATACAAATTATACCAAATTGAACATGAGAATTTTGTTCACACCATAAATACTGAACCAATTCAAATATTTCTTTAAAAAAAATCAACACATTTGTGCTAAGGAATTGAGTGGCACATTTACTTTTTCAGTTTTTTTTGGTTAAAGAAAATGCATGTGTTCTGTCTTTTTCTCATACATTAAATGGGTTTGATAGACGAAGATGGTAACATAAGCTGGATAGAATAAAAAACGCATACAGAAGCAAGCTGGGATGAATAGAGTAATGTAGAACATGGAAATTTCTAACAAAAAATTAAAAATTTCAATCGCCCGAGCAGGGACTTGAACCCTGGACCCTTGGATTAAAATAAATACAATGCTATACCAACTGTGCTACCCGGCCATTTGATTACAATCCTTCTAATTATCAATATTTCTGTTAAGGAAATTAGGGCTGGAATATACTTTCTTTTGGACTTTTAAAACCATCAACAAAACACGGGATATTATTAGATTGTAAAGCACTTCAGCGTTTAAAACCACAAAATGCTGAATTAGGAATGTTTATAGTACACGTCAGAGCAAATTGTACCAGACTTACATTATACAGATGCCAACTAAAATTGGTGCAATAGGTTCAGATTTTCGCTTATTGGAATGATTTATGTAATTTAATACGATTTTCAACCATGAGTTGTATATGACATGCCATGCCAATGTGTTATTTGCCCGAGTAAGTTCTAATTTATGTGCAGCATACTTGTAGGCGCTGCACTAAAAGCAACTGCTGCCGCTGCCGCTTGGCAAGTCAAGTCACACTGCGTGAGTAACAAGCGCAAAGGGAAAACTTTCAGACAAAATCAATTGAATTGCAGAATTTTAATAAACTACGCTCCAGTTGTGTGCGAATCGGAAACTCGAGTATGGGAACATATTTTCGCTAGTTTTCATTTTGGTTTTTTTTCTATTTTCTAATACGTATTTTTTCCCTTTTTCCGTTTTAGTATTTTTGGTTCTCGTTTTGGGGTTTCGTTTTTGATTTTTGAAAACAAGCAGCAGCCAGCACAAAGCTGAGTTAAGTGAAGCGCGGTCTAGAAATCAATTTATAAATATTTATCATAGCAAAAACACGCAAGCAATGCTGAAGAAGAAACAGAGCAGCAGCAGGCAGACAGGCAAGGAACGAGTGAGCGAGCAAGTGAACGAACAATTTATGCATGTATGAACTTTATGTTGTATCGTATCTATGAGACACACTTGCCAAACTCAGCTCAGCTTAGCTCAGCTCAATTCAGTTCAGTTCAGTGCAGAGTTGTCGAACTGTGTTTCAGTGAGTACCAGAAAAACAAACAACAGCAACAACGGCAACGAAGGCAACGAAGGCAGCGACTCAGGCAGCGACGCAGGCAGCAATGGCAATAAACAAACATTCAATGAAGTAACATGCCATGGATGACTACTTCTCAGAAGTTCTCTAGTTGAGCTTTTGTGTTACTTGCTGCTGCTGCTGCTTTTTCTTTTTTTTTTTTTGTGGTTCACTTTTTTGTTTTGCTTTGCTTTACGTTTATTTTTTTTTTTTTTTTGAGAAACATTTTCATATGCAAGCTCTACACACTCGCACACACACAATTGCTCACATGTGCCTTGCCTGCTGTGCGAGAAAGAGAGGGCAACTGTGAGAGCGGCACTTCTTACGCCATCATTGCTTTCAATAGTTTTTGACGGGTTCGCCTTGCCCTCATACAGTACGGAAAGCAACGAAACAAAAAGCAAAAAAAGAAGCAGAAGAAGAAGCAGAAGGAAAAAGGAAAGCGCCGAACATTCAGTCGTCAGCTTAGTCAGTCAGGCTGGCAGCCTTGTAAAGCCTTGCAGAGCCTTGTCGAGCCTTTCATATACTTTGGCCTGCCTGTCGTTGCCGCGTCACCCCCTCGACACGCGGCCCGCACACACATTTGATACTGTGAAATTTATAACTTATGAATGATGAATAGATTTACGCTCGAGTGATTAAGTGGAGCACCAGCAGCATCAGCACCAGCAGCGCCAGCAGCTCCGGCTTCAGCAGCATCAGCAGCGCTGCCAGCAGCCACTTTGTTTGCGGTGAGTTTAGTTTGAAGAGCCTTCAGATTTTTTGCCACCTGCACCTCATCGCTGACGTCGCTGCCATAGTTGCCAGCCTGGCTGCTCGTTGAAAACTACTCGTTAGCTTGTAACGCTGCGAAAAACAACTACAACAACAACAACAACAACAGCAACAACAACAATGACAACAAAAGCAAAGCAAGAAAAAAGGAAGAGAAAGCAGCGACAGGCAAGTCAGCTTACTGAGCAGTTGAGCAGCGCGGGCAGCGAGGGGCAGCAAGGGGCCGCTGGGCAGGTGAGCAGATCCTTTGCTGGATTCCGTTAGGCTGCTGCCTCGTAGGTGCGCCGGCCATAAGTGTTGTGGCCTTTAGGCTGCTGCTGAATTGCTTGTTTGCGATGTGTTGCCAACAGCCAAGTGAAGCTGCAGCAGCGAGGCTGTCTTTTTCTTTATGACCTTCCGCAAGCAGCCGACTGCTGAGCGCGTTTTAATTTTGATCGGCGGTTTGTGTTCCCAACATGGCAGGCATGTGAGTATGGGTGTGTGTGTGTATGTGTGGGTGTGTGTGGAAAAACTAAATAAAGTTTTTTACGAATTATGCAAACGATTTGCACTCAGCATTGAACAAATATTTCGCCACAATGTAACAAATGCCAAACACATTTTTATGGGCGCATAAAGCTGAAGAAATGCGCATAAATAAAAATAAACAAAAATGTGTTTTTTATCGCTTTGACACTAATTTTGATTACTCTGCTCCATTTAGGTGCCGCCGCATCACATCAAAACCTATAATATCGAAAAGCACGAGAACAGCAGCCTGGAGTCTGTGATGAGCGTCGTGCACTTTATGGTCACCACACAACATTTTCTCAAGGGACAAATGCGGGTAATGTCGTGAGCTTCCTTTGATCCTGCTTAAATTTAATTTACTGCTTATAAAAATGCAGCTCAAATGCACCGCCAGCCTGTTTGACATATTTAAAGAGGAAATCGAGAGCATCATCGAGGAGGATCGGCCCCGCATCATGGCATCGGGCAGATCCTATGACATGAATAATTATCCCTTTGACCAGCATTCGAGTGGCGATGGCTTTGAGGATCACAATGAGTCCTATCTGACATACTATTCACGTAAGTACTGAAAATTTGCTTAGCAAGAGCCAAGAAAAAACAAAAAAAATGCATGTGCAGATGCAGCATCAATTTGACTTAGCATATGAGGCATTAATAGCTTACAAAGCACATATGTAAGTGAATATACTTATGAGTAAAAGTTTTCGCAAGCCAGAAAATGGCTTTTAGCAGATATTAAATAATTTTCAGCCAGCATGTCCCTAAAGTGAAGTGAAGCATCCCATATGCGTGTATTTTGCGTATCTTGCCGGTAAATAATTTCCACTTAATGAGAGTAAACTGTTACGGCAGCTTTCCTTCTGCTGCAATTTGCTCATTTTCAAAACATTTCTGACACAACAGCATAAAATGCAACAACAATAACAACAACAACAGCAACAACAAAGTGAACGTAGTGAACTCACTTAAGTTATGCATAGAGCTTATAATTAAATTTTTTAACAAAATGCCACAAGTCTTTCTCTCACATACTGCCAGCAGACGGAAAAAATTACCGAGCATAAAACGTTGAACGAAACAAGTTCACGACAGTGTGCGGCACATTATGGACGCGCAGCCTGGGAGTAGGGAGTGAGTCACTGAAGTTTTATCCCGATAAGTTGTGATGAGCAGACCGGCACGATGTGAAACGCAAACGGAAGTGAGTGTGTGTGTGTGTGTGGGGCACGTGGCAAGAAGCAAAGCAAGTAAACATTATTTTCACATTTTCATGTTTCATGTGGCAAGTGAAGAAGCGAGCAAAAGAAAAAAAAAAAAAATTATAAGCAAAACCGGAATGCATAAAAATGTTGCGAAGAAGAAATTTACATTGCCCGTGGCCAAAAATGTTCGCTTCAATGTCGCTGCAGCCAAGTGCCGAACGTCGAACGTTGAGCATTGAGGTTGTGAATTGAGGATTGTGGGTTGAGTGCCAAAGCGTTGCGAAACGTAGCTGCGCTGCTGCTTTTGTTGTATCGTATGTCAACATTGCATTTGCATGCATTAACTTCACACACACACACACATATACACACACACACACATATACACACACACACATATACACACACACACGCACACTGACACGCACTTGCGAACGTCCGACACTCTCCCACTCACTCCCACTCCTATGCACGCATGCGGTTCTTCATCTTGCAGTTATTCGTGCCGCAGCAGAACTTAGCGTCAATAATGTTGCATACTTTCGTGCGCACGTTGATATTTTGTGCCATGCGGTCCTCCCATACTCTTGGCATACTCTTGGCTTACACCAACCGCATGATGCGCTGAAGCATACGAACAGACATACTCACACACACACACACACACACACACACACACACACACATACACACATATACACACACATGCAGTGGTTCCTTGCTGCTGCTTGCGCTTAACTCAACTCAATTTTAAATACAATTTTCAGCTCAATGCGCTTACATTGTATGCTATGTTATTTTTTTCCCTTCTACCACTTCCTCCCACTCTCGCTCTCTTTTTTTTTCTATCATTTTTTGCTGTTGCTGCCTTGAGTCGTTGCAGTTATTGTGGCTGTTATTGTTGTTGTTGTTGTTTTTTTTTTTTTTTATTTGTTGCTGGTGTTAAGTAAATGTTGCCGCAAGTAAGTGGCAACACTTTAACAAAATAATATATACTCTTGCAAATTTTTGCTCGCAACACTTTTCAGCCCCGAACTCCAACCCACCCATGGACCCACACATCATCCGCATTTGGCATTGCAACGATATTTTTTATCCTTACACTTATCCAATTTAAGTTTAGTTTATATTCTTTTATACTGCAGCCAAAGCGTTTCAACGTTGCAAAAATATTTCTGCATCTTATTTTATTAACACATACCCCACCTACCCCCGCTGCACTGTAACTTGCCCACCTAGCCACGCAAACCTTGTCAGATAGCAAAAAATGTACGAACACTGTTGCAAAATGTATCATCAGCAAACAAATTCAACTACAAAATAGCCACAACTTAATCCTGGGATTAGCCTTCCTCAATTATGCAGATTAAAAAGTTCACTACAAATATTGTTCCCCCATACAATATACTATATGTATGATACCTGCACTCCACCTTGCGTATTAAGCTGCTTACAGTTAAAAGAAGTTTTTAATTTGCCGTGTTTATGCAAAAGTCTTATGGCGCTCAAGCAAATAAACTCTGAAATGTTCTCGTTAAGCCACAATACACTCAAATCGTCTTTGCCGCCGTTTGCAATGAAGTTCAAGCTTCAGAACTCGCTAAGTGTATTCTGATATATTTCTTTGTTACAAAAGGACAATAATAGAAAAAGAACAATCTAACAGTATCGGACAGATGTTTCTGCCTGATAAACAACTTCTTCCCAAATATGATTTAGGAAAGGATTTCCCCCATAGTTAATCGCACTCAGTGGAGCATTTCAAACACGTGTTCGTGTGACACAATCGAATTAGTGTTGCTAGATGAATGGGTATTAACACAATCTAGTGACAAGAACCGCGGATACTTTTTATATCACCCAATATAAGTCAAGTCTACAATAGCGAGAGTTTTCATTTTTAAAACTAAGTTTGCACTGTTTTCGAATAAGTTTAAATATAAATTCTGAGCTTTTGAACTGGCTGAGTCGTGCACCCTAAAGCAGATCAGTTCGATAAGCCAATAGGTTACTTTTGTTATATGAAAAATATTACATTATATGAGAACTGCTTATGAAGAAAGACGTCACACATCCAGGCAGTGAGGACTTTCGAATTAAAAGTATTGTCAATATTAGAGACTCAAATTTATTGCTGCTTTATTCATGCATCAAATGCTTAGATAAACTCTTTACTGATGTACATTTCTTTGGTTTTCGCACACAGCCAACGCAGGCTCAGCTGCCGCGCGGCCAGCGGAAGTGTTTTGGCAGCCGTTACTGCGGCAACTGCAAGGATTCACACAATGCAGCGGCGACAGCATGCAAAGCATTAGGAAATGGCTGCAACGGAGTCAGGGTGCCGCCGCAATCAACAATGACGCGGACGAAATCGCCGAATCGAGCATTGCTGACAACAAGTTTGATGTATGGCAGCTTAGCATTTATGCAGCTGCTGCAGCACTCTGCCTGACGACGACGACACATCAAATTATCAACTGTCAACACAAAGGATTGGGCAAACGCAAAGCGCAAATCGACATCGGCATCGGCATCGGCATCGACACCAATGACGTCAATGACACCAACTCCAAATCCAAATCCAACTTCGACACCACTGACAATGGCAGGAGTGCCAGGAGTGATGCGCTGCTTGATGTGCCGCTGTCAAAGGCAAAGCCAGTGAACAGCCAAAGTAGCAGCAGCAGCAGCAGCCTGAGCTGGAAATGCTTTTATAATTGTCAAATGGCAACACTCGCATTGCAAACTGGCAATCGCTGCTGCTGCTACTTTGCCGAGCAACAACAACAAGAAGAAGAAGAAGAAGAACAGCAACTCGAGCGGCAACTTTGTCGGCATGAGCAGCACCAACGTGACCATCATTGCCATCATCGCGGCAGTGGCAATCAAACTGATGGCAGCATTGAAAGTGCCAGCGATTTAACTGCAACGACCTGTCAACGACTGTCAGCGCCACTTGCCGCCGCTACAATGGCCAGCAACGCCGCAGACGAGCAATCGGATACAGAAGAAGCCGCCACCTCCTCCTACTCTGGCTGCTGCCACTCCTGCTCTGCAGCTGCTGCGCATCATCAGCACTTTGTAAAGTCTGCACAATCCGAGTATCCAGCAACTAAAGCCACAACAACAATAGCAGCAGCAACACCAAAAGCAGCAGCAGCAGCAGCAGCAGCAGCATCAGCATCAGCGGCGGATCAACGTTTATTGATGATTGCGAGGCTGCAGCTGCCAGCGCATTCGTGCTGATGTTGAATTGATGAGCAAACGCATGCCCGAGAGTAGCTTAAGGTGTTTGTCCAGCATGTCCTTCCTTTCATTGCATTATCCTTTGTCCCACTCTGCCTTTAAACTTTTCCTTACTTACTTTCCAACGCCGCCCCCTTCCTCCTCCTTCCAAGCCAAGTAACGACGCGTAGATGCTCCTCGAAATTTTAAAAGCAAAGCTCATAAGCAAATAAACATGAAACGCCACGAATGCAGTTAAGCAGCAGCAGAAAGGATAAAGCAGAGTAGAGGAAGTAGAAAGGAGCAAGTAGGCAGCGCATTGTCATAGACTTAAGTGTTGATAATAATAATGAAACAAATACACGACTAAGCCCAGTAAAAGAAAACTTAAACGCATTAAGCAACTTTTAGCATTGAGTGCATGGCAAAATGAATGCACCTCTTGAAATGCTCTTGTATAGTGAAGGCAGCGACTAAAATTATTATTAAATTAAATAAAACTATAAATGTACTACGAAATAAGTAAGAAATTGTATGCGTCGCATGCAAGAAGTCAAAGTATTCCATAAACATAAACATATGAGCACGCAAGGCAGCGAATTAATTTTTAATCGACTAACCCCATGTACAGATATAATATGATATATGTATATGTACTATAAATGCATATTGTTTATGTGTGTTACCTGCATGCAATGAAGAAATTCCATTCCATGTTCTGTAAATAAAAAATAAGATAAATAAATTAGATAAATAATTCATAACATAAACATTTAGCATAAAGTTGTGAAATAAGAATTCAAATATATTTAAGCGCCTCAACTCAAAACCCTTGCCCGCACAGTGCAGACATTCGTGTCAGCTGTGAGACTTGTCTCATAGTGTTCACATTAGTTGCTTAAATAAAAGAACATTTTCCACAGCACTACTCACTTTCTTTTCATAACCCAAACCTTCATCAAAGGTGAATGAAGAATGTATACTTCTTATTATATACTTTTTGTTTGTCTGAGTAAGCATTTATTTCTAAGATAAATCAGAAAAAATATATTTCTTTTAGAAAGTTCCATTTTTAAAACTTTTGGTTTATAATTTACAATATTTATTTATTTTTATTATTTTTTTTCTCTTTCTGACCGAGTGCATGAAACGAAGCTGACTCTTATATAATAATTTAAGTTAGTGTAAATTATAGATACATAATTGCGATAAGGAGCCCGCATGGTATTACTTCTTTTTGCCATAAATTCATTTTTCAAATTGTACCACATAACATTACATAAAGTAAGAAAAAAAATTACTTAATTACTTTGTGAGAAGCTCATCTACATACATTGAAGAGAGTCCAGCTGTCAGTTAAGTATAATATAATATTTGTATATAGAGTAAATTCTAATGATAACGTGACGAGGCAAAGTCGCCTAAGTTCTTTCTATTCTTTTATTATTTCTGTGGTGACAATTGAAAACTCAATTTCAAAGCAAGTCAACGTAAGCTGTTTCAATAGATTCCATTGCGGAAAGCCCGAAAATATTTGATAGTGAGTCACAGTTAAGAGAATAAAATTTACAAAATATGTAAATATGAATGAAAAATAAAAATTGAACAGCAGAATGAAGATCAGCCACAAGTAAAAATAAGCATTAGAGCAAATAAATACATTAAACATAATAAAAATTTAAACGAAATCCTTCTTGGGCTTCGCAGTTTGTTGTAGCATAAGAAGAAAGTTTTCCTTTGCTTTTTATTAATTTTTGCTTACACTGATGCACCGTCTTTTACCTGATATTCTTTACTGTACGAATTAAGGAACTTTTTACAGTTTTGGACATACAAAATTAAGCATAAACAAAAAATCATTTGTAGCAAAGCTAAATGAGCGTAGCATTAAAATTGCAGCATTATATACTCAAAACAAAAATATATGAACAGAAATTGGTTGAATCTTTTTGGCACATAAAGAAATCCAACGGTAAATAGTTCCTTCACTTAAGACCATCAATGAAATATTGAAATCTCTTTGATTTGTTAAATTTCAGCAACACTTTGGTTTATATTGTAAAATCAACTCGAATTGAGACACAATTAAATATAGCAAATAAGTTACGATAATCAATAAAAACTGATACATAAATTATTGTATATATATAAATAAATTAAAATATATTAGGATGATGCAGATGCATACTAAATAGGAGTAAAATAAAATAGTATAAATTATTTACTTTAGTTGCTATTTAATAAATAAAAAATAATAAATCTTAATCCAACTTGCGCATAAATAATAAATAAAAAAAAAAAACATATAATATAAGTATAATAAAACAATAATAATATTAAACTGAGTTAAGTGTTTTGTGTGTGTAAAATGAAAGCATTATTGCAAGATTTTGTATCAATCGTGTTGTGAAAAGTTGTCTTCCTTCATTTGTTTGAATACTCTACTCTTTTTTTGTATATTATATGCATTTTAGTTGAATGTGGTTTCATTGGCTAAATTAAATTTCTTAAACGATTAGCTGCTGTTTAAAAATGAAACACAAATAAAAAATAATAAAAACTGTAAATTTGACAAAGGTTAGCTAAATTAATAACTTAATGTCGACGCATTTGTAAAATAAAACTGCATATTAAAATAAATATAAATGAGAATTATAATAAATAAAATATTTATTTCTAACTTAGGAATAAAAAATTAATACACTCCAATAGACAAAAGTCAAGTTGAAAAGCATACGAGAAAAAAAATTTACACTTAATATATGTATAGTTTAAAAAATCATATATATATATATGCGTATTAAATTATATAGCGAAGTAATTAATATAACAAGAAAGAAAAACGAAGCATACATTTAAAATGTAAAAATAGGCATATTCGAGTATAGGAAGCATTGTAGCGTGTGCAGAAGCATTATGTCATACAATTAATAGAAAAGAAATATTAATAAACAATTGCATTGATTATGTATTTTAAATGGGCTGCTTGAATATAAAATATTCATATCTCACAATTTAAAAACTAAAAATATTTAAATAAAAACAAAAATACATATTAAAAACCAAATATAATAATAAAAACTTAAGCGTAAAAAATGAATGTAAAAAAAACCAAAGAAAAAAAATAAGCAAAAAAATAAAAACGATAAATAATTTATGCAAATGTTGTTTAAGTTGTGCTACTCAATGCTCATTGTTTGTAAAAAAAAGAAATAATTATAATAATAAAAGATTAAAACCATTCTGTTCTTTTTTTTTGTTTGTCTTATATTATGTAAAAAGTGTTATGAATACGAAATACATTGATGACAGATATGAAATCATATGTAATGTTATGTGTAATGATGATGATAATGAATAATATGTATGAATGATTAATTAGAATTCCAAACGACTAATCCGATAGCGAAGAACTGAGTATTTGGTGTACACCATATTTTTCCATTCGTTAAATACAAATTTTCCATGATTCGTACATAGTGGCAAGCAACACAAAGTTTTACCCTCCCATCCCCTTCTTCCCCATGAGATTATCTCTAAACATAGGGTATCCGATTTCGCTATTATAAAACTTTGGTATTAATCAGAAATTTCAATTGATTTTATTATTTTGGATTTGTCATATTCTAATAAAACGCAAATGTGCAGCAATTTCGAATTATCTATTATTTCATTCAGGATGCAAATTAAAGCAGCAATTTACTCATAGGAACTTTCCTTAATCTTTTCTCATAATACTTCAATCAACACATTTAAAATAACAACTAGAAAGGCAGGGCTATAGTCGGGCGTAACCGACTATAGAAAACACTGTACCGAAGCCAAAACTTAATATATTTTTTTTTGTTGCTTTAACATTTTGTATTCATTATGTAATGATATCTCAAGAAAAAAAATTTATTTTTTTGTAAAAGCCATTTTTCGGCCGATCATTCCTATGGCAGCTATATGTTATAGATCGAATATCGAAAAAAAAAATAAACTTGTTATGCCTATGGATTGGCAGAGTCTTCGTGCCAAATTTGGTAGTTGTAGGTCTAACCGTTTCCGAGATCCGTGCGTTCATACGGACAGACGGACAGACGGACATGGCTATATCGACTCGCCTTTCGATGCTGATCAAGAATATATATACTTTGTGGGGTCTGCCACGCCTCCTTCTGCCTGTTACATACATTTGCACAACTTTAATATACCCTTTACCATTTTTTGGTACAGGGTAT